>OY540804.1:28219649-29419649 GCA_961205885.1 Ptychoptera albimana | reverse complement strand
AAGCTGGTGATGCAAAATCTTCTAAAAGATCTAATATTTCGTCGGAATATTGTTGGAAATGTTCAAATGATTCGAAGGCTGCCATACAACCGGTTCGCATGAAAATACCATTGGGATCCTCAACACCGTCTTGAGGTAAACGATTAGGATGGGCAGTAGGTAAAAGAAATTGGAAATGGACTAGGGGAACCTCGCCTGATAGTTCTAAATGTTGTAAGCAGGTCAATTCATATGATGTGTATGCACGTCGCACATAAACTTCTAAGGCAGCATTACAAACGGCTCGATTCGAGTGATAGAAAAAGTCATGGAGAATATCAAAGATTGAAGTCTCTGACAGGATCAAACGTTGCAAATTCTCCGGATGGAAATCATGTCCATACATATCAACAGCAGATAAAAATATGGACTCCATCTGATTGTGCCTCAGTTCGTAGGCTGGTTGATGAGCGGCAATCAAAACCTGAATTAATAAATTTCATTAGAACTCTTGGGAACAAAAAGTTTTTTGAAGAAAAAAAAAAAAAAAATTACTTGTCTTGCACGTAATGCAACGCGAGAATGTTCTGCACGATTCAGGGAAGTTAATTCACTTAAAGTGGCAGCTAACTCATCGGTTAAACCTGGCTCATTAGCCCACAGGTGATCAATGAGTAGCGTAACCAACAAATTTTTTTTGGCCACTTGACTGTGAGAGAATATCGTGTTAACCACAGTTTGCATGTTGTCTTTGTTTTGTTCTCGGATATTGGCCACACACTTGTCGTAATGACCATGTTGAAATTGAGATTCTACAGCATAGTATTGTCGTAAAAGTTCATGAACAGCGGCCTTCATTCGTCCACGAATACCGTTTCGGTATCTCTGAACTAATTGAACAATGCCGGTTGTCGATAAGAAAAAGGCGTCACGTTCAGAACGCTTTTGTAAAGTGGCGGCATGACTATCTATTACACTAGCAATTTGTTGTGAAGGGAATTGCGCTAACACACTCGTAATATTTCTTTCATAAAGTGTCATCAATTTTCGTATTTTCTTTTCAACAGAGAGCGGAATTCGTCCAGAAATGGAAGCAATAACTTCTTGTAACTCTAACAATGGCAGAGAGGGATCTCTTAAAATTTGCATGAATTTTTCTATGACGTCACGTAATCTAGGAGCATTGTATGGATCAGGTAGACAATAACCATCTAGAGTATTTTCAAGAGCAGCCTTAAAAGAACTATGAACACGATTTAATTTTTCTGGTATGGAAGTATTTTCACTAGTAGGGAATCCACTTCGGAATGGTTGTGCTTTTGTGACAAGTGATGGATCATCTAATTCCAAATGACCAATCAATGATCCGGCATCTAATACGGCGCCTGGCCGACGAACAAATGATACTGTACCAGCTTCTGCAGATGTCAATGTCATGACCATTTTCATTACTTCGATCTCGGCATATGTTTGACCCTTGTTAACATGAGCGCCATCTTCAATTATGAGATTTATTAATTTTCCTGCAGACGGACTTCTCAATAATGATGGATCGTTTTCTTTCTCAAATACACATGTTTGGTTGCCGATAACAATTCGATAACGATCAACCTCTTCTTTCATGTACGTCGTATGACTGGAGCCGTCCAGAGAGAGTAGCATTCCACCATCTGACAGACGATGCACGTCGACTTCTTTAAATGATCCGTTCATCACTAAAAAGTATGAATTTGGTCCACTTTTTGCGGTTTGAACTTTGTAACGATTTCCTTCTGAAATCAATTCTACGTCCATGACATTTGTCAATGTATTAGCTGCTTGAATTTGCCCCTTTTCCAAAGATGTCCTGAAGCTGGTGAATGTTTCGGTAATCTGACGATCAGCAATATGCAGAGCTCCACAAATTACTCCTAGCAAGATATCAGGTTTTTCAGATTGTACTCGTTCCGCAATTAAAGCGTCCAACCAAGCAGTGTCGATTGTGTTATCAAGGAAACGATTTGTCTCCAGCAAAGTAATTAAATATTCAACCGTTGTACGGAAATCTCCACGAATGGATAATTCCTTTAAAGCGATAACTAAATTCTCTCTAGCTTGCTGACGATTTTCACCCCATGAAAAACAATGACCAAACTGAGAATCAGCAAATTCGTGCAAACCACCAGATGCTGCCACACTAAAGTAACCCCAAACGTTTTTGCTTGACCTGAAGTTCAATTCCTGGACGGTACCAGAGCTGGGTTTAAAACCTTCATCTGGATTTTCAGATGTGATTCGAGCAGCAATAACATGTCCCCAAGGTCTGGGCTTTTGTGGTGGATTGTCAAAATCGATTATGCTCGTTCCCCACGGTGATTCTCCATAAAGCAAACGAATGTCTTTGATGCGATACAATGGAATTCCCATTCCGATTTGCAATTGACACGCTGGCAAATTCACGTCGGCCACCATCTCCGTACACGGATGCTCCACCTGGAGACGGGGATTCAATTCGAGGAAGAAGTATCGGCCTTCGGCATCGTATAAATATTCCACAGTACCCGCACTGACATAGCCGACCATTTTCGCCAAACGAACAGCCGCCTGTACGAAAAAAATATTACTGCCCCGGAAATTTAGAAAAAAATAAAGTAGAAATGTCTTACCTTTTCCATGTCCTCGAAAACATCTTGCTCAGCCACTATTGCTGGAGCTTCTTCAATGATTTTCTGATGTCTCCGCTGAATGGAACAATCACGGCCGAACAAACTAATTGCATTTCCATATTGATCAGCAAGTAGTTGCACTTCCAAATGTCTAGCACCCCGGGCCAATTTCATTACAAAAATTGGCGATCCGGGTACTTCAGCCTGCACTTGACGGAACAACGTAGCAAATTCTTCACTACTATCGGCACGTCTTATACCTTTGCCACCACCACCCTCCGAAGCCTTAATCATAACTGGAAATCCAATTTTATATGCTGCTTGCAATCCTTGCTCTGCAGAATTGACGCAACCTCTAGCAAATAATTCACTTGAAATTTTTATTTTTTTACCACTATATTGTGCTTTAAGTTCTGGCATTTCGAAAAGAAAACGAATGAAAATATTAATTTTCCATAATTATACGTTTATTCGGGAATCATGTATCTGTACAAACCTGATCCAGACCATGGCAGTGTTGGAATATCAGCAGTTTGAGCAACAATAGACGACGCTACCTTATCACCAAGTGCCCACATAGCACGTTCTGGTGGACCCAAGAAAACTAAACCCTTTTTGTGCAACAATTCTGGTAATTTTGGATTTTCTGATGCATGACCCCAACCAGCCCAGACTGCCTGAACTTGTGTACGAACAGCAATATCTAAAATTAACTCTACATTGGCATAATTATTATTATTTGAACCGCCCGTAACCGGTACGTATAAATCGGCCATTTTTATATATTCCGCATTCGCTTTTAAATCTTCCGGTGTCACCTAAATAAATAATTTTTTAAACATTAATTAATTAATTAATTAATTAACGAAATAATTAGAAATTAATTACCATAACAACAAATTTGATGGCACGTTCATTTTTAAACATTTCGTAAGACCAACGGCGTATCGAACGCATACATTTAACAGCAGCAATTCCATTATTTGCAATTAAAACCTGAATAAATTATTAAATAAGAAGAAAAAATAAATGATTTTTCCAATTAATTAATTAACACAAACAATCATAGAAATAAAAATTAAAATAACGATGGTCGACTGCATATTTAATATTTTTTACCTTATTAATAACACGAGAACCGCCAAAGCGTTTAACATATTCCTCAGGTGTTGCAATAACAAAGTCACGTTCTTGATAACGATCTTGTCCTAGCCCTGTACCGTGCGACATACTTGGTCTAAATAAAAAACAATGTTTTTAATAAATAATTAATTAAAAACTAAAAAGCCAAAAATTTACGATTCAATTGAAAACTTTAATAAAACAAAAAAATTCAAGTCAGACACAAAAGTTTTTCGTATTCAAAAAAAAAATAAAAATAAAACCAAGAAAGTCACCTTCAAGTAACTTGACAACAAAATTGCTTAAATTTCCCACAAACAATATAGAAGTGGGTGTTGGTGGATGATTTTTTAATTGCTATTAAACTAACATAAAAATCCCATAAATAAAATTTAATTAAAAAAAATAAATAAATAAAATTACTTTAACCCTGGCGTTGGTACATTTAATAATTGTTTATTCATTTTCCTATCATTTTGCTGTTGTTGCTTCTGTATCTGTTGTAAATGTTGTAATTGTTCCTTTAGCATAATCTGTTGTTGATGTTGATTCTCTTGTTGACGTTGTTGCTTCTCCTCATTATAATATGAATGCTCAAAATTAATAATATTTATTCCAGCACCAGTAATACTACTACTGCGACTACTATTTGTACTACCACCAGCATTATCAATAATCAATGAATTTTTACTATCACTCGTTGTTATTATTAGCGGGGGTGTTGTTGATGCTGATGTTAAACCACCAGTTGTCAATTGACTACTTGGTGGTGTTGAATTATTTTCTGTATTATCAGCGGTTGTATCCCATGAGGTTAATTCACCACTTTCAGCCAATACAAAACGTTTACTTGGGCGACGCTTTAACATTATTCCAATTATTGATAAAATACAACCAATAACCATAAATTTATATTAAACAAAAACCACCATCAATAATGTTTTTAATTTTAAATTAATTAATTAATTATTTATTTAACACCAAGAAACAATTTTTTTTTGTTATTTTTATCACAAAATTGTTTATTTATCCAATACACAACAACAACAAAAAAAATTGTTTATTTAATAAACCATAGTTATGACTGTAATTAAAATTAATTTTATTAAAGAATGTTTATCACATGTAAAGACCGATTACGATTACAAAACAAAAAAAAACCCCAAGTAAAATTAATCAACGAGAAAACACACAACTGATTTTCACAATAAATACGCAATAATAATAGGCAGCAAAGAAAATTTGCATTTACAAAATGCACAATAATAAAAGAAAGAAAATTAATACAAGGCTATAATACAAAGTCGATTATTTAATTAAATAAAATCAAGTTAAACACGTAATTACGTATACAACACAACAACGAAAAACCTTTCTACACTTGATTACACTTGAAAACGGCAATAAAATTTTTATAGAAACCAACAGCACTGGCATAATACTTGGAACGCACTGAATAAGCAAAACAAAAAAAAATTTCAACACATCATAAATAAGCAAAATAATTCAATTAATAATTAACAAAAAAAAAGAAGGCAAATACACAGGTAAATAAAATAAATCAACAAAAATTACCATCAAGGTAATGAAAAAAAAAAAAAAAAACAAATTAATTAAATTAAAATTTAAATTGCATTTGCAATTAAAGAAATAAAAAATAAATAAAACAACCTAATACATGTATAGAGAAATTAAAAACATAATCAACAACAACAAAACAACTAATTAACATTTTTCACAACAAATAGAAAAGAAAACGAAAACGAAAACAAAATTTCACTTTTCCGAAAACTCAAAACTCATCCAAAACAATATGCGCCGCTCACGCGTCAAGACTTTCCGTAATAATAATTTGCTTAAATCACAACAAAATATTAATAATTATTATTTGATTATCGCTACCTTCAATGTTAATTAATTAATATAAACATGACGTCAATTGTATTGAATAATTACGGAAAAAGGCAAAAAAAAAAAAAAAAATCATTTATTTGCTTTTTGATCATTTTTTTCATTCTTCTCTCCATCATCGCACAAAATAAATAAATTCAGCAAAAAGCTAATAATAAAAAACAAGAAATAAAAAAAGCACGAAAACCAAACAAAACACTTGAAGCTTTTAATAATAATCAATAATAATGATAGAAGGGATAAAAAAAAAGAAAAGAAATAAAGACGCACACACAAACTGTAATTACTTCAACAATAGACAAAAATTTTACAAAAAAAAAAAATTAAATGTAAAAAAAGCTCCTCATCACACTACACAAAAACTCAATAAAAAAATAAACTTTGGAAACACACAAAAAATAGCTTCAATGTCAAAACTTCGCACACAAGAAAAAAACGTAAAAACCAAAAGCTAACAACAACAAAATTGCCACAAAAAAAAAAAAAAATACCACAAAATATCACCACCGCCACAACAATAGAAAAACCCCACAAAGTAAAATCAATTTTATAGTTTTAATATTCATAAATAAATAAATAAATAAGCAGTAATAGCCAACCGCAATAAACCCACCAACAATAGACCCCGAAAACAAATTAAAAAAAAAATTTATTTATTTTATTGTAGAGAGAAAAAAAAAAAGTGAAACTTTTACTTTACAAAAAGAAAATATTTTTATGCCGAAAGCTAAGCTAGCTACAAACTCTCAAACAACATAATTTACCAAAAAAAAAAAAAAAACACAAAAACACAAAATGATGACAAACAACAATCTCACAAAAAAAAAAAACAAACAAACCACAACAAGAAAACCAAAAATATTTCAACGTAATCATCAAAGGCAAAGTGAAAATAAAATCAAAAATAAAAAATAAAAAAAAATTCCAAATTAACCATGTCGCGATCAAAACATCGTTTATTCGTTTGTTATCGCGATTTTTTTTTTTTCCCAACAAAACAAAGCTTTACAGTAAAGCAACATATGCTAATTTTTATTTAGTTATTTTTCTTTCTATCAATTAACAGTTACCGTTCCGTATAAAATACCTAAACAAACTGAAAAAAATAAAAACACTCATTCCACCCACACATAAAATAAAATTGTTTGTTTCCCATACCAAAAACAGGTCAACAAACAAAGTTTTTGCAATAAATTCGCAACACTATGCAAAAATTGTAAAAATTTTTTAATAAATCAATTCATTGTATTCGTTTACCAATAATCAAAATAAAACGAACTAAAATTTATTTTAATTAATTAATTAATTAATTAAAAACGCACAACAGGTGTTTTTCTTTAATAAAAAAAAAAAAATAAAATCACTTTCTTCACAACAACAAATTCACCCAGCACAAAAAAAAATGTAAACACAAAGCGGGGGCCACAACCACAAACAGAAAACTCTTAATTAATTAATTAATTAATTTCTTTCCAATTAAAAACACAAAAAAAAAAAAAAACGTATTTATACCGCCACGTCTATCGTGACACTGATTTCTCATTTAATAATTTTTATTTGTAAAAAACAAAAACATTTCTTGTATTGTGTACGTTGATTGTATTTTGGTGGTGATGGTGATTTTAGTTCTTCCTCCTTTCTTTCTGTTTTTATTTTTAAAAATTTATTTATAACTTTACTGGTAAAAACAGAACAGAAAAAAAATACGGAAAGAGTTCAATTAGTAGGAGGAGACGTCGTCGGCGGCAACAATAGCACATTTATTGTTTCTTTATTATTTTAATTAAATTAAATAACAAAAAATTATCTCTTCTTCACCAGGTAAAGTGTAATTACTTACTGTAATTAATTTTTAAAAAATGCAATCAGGTATCACATACCGCATATAAATTTTATACTCGTTTTTAGCGATCGTTTTATTAATAAACAGAAAAAAAAAATTGTTTTTAATCAAAATGTATATCACTGTGTCAATAGTGGTAAATACCAAATTCTCTCACTCTCTCCATCGCTCAAAGTTTACATAATGCAATAAAGCTTAAGAAAAAAGCTAACAGGTGAAAAAAAAAAAAGAAGCAAAAAAGCAAAAACATTGCAATCAAACCGTACACAGCAGTGAGTAAAAGTATTATATCATGTGTCTCACGTATTCATATCAAACCAATACAACAAACACACCGACCGACCGATCGTCGACGTCGTTTTTATATAGAAAATTAATATTCAATTCACGTTTTTTTTTTTCAAACATTTTTTATTTACCTTTTTCTGTTATTTATTTATATAAAAAAAATAATAATAAAAAAACAGCAAATATTTATCATCAGGTAAATTTCATTTTCATTTTTATTTCTAATGTGAATTCCATATGTTTTCTTGTTGTTGTTTCAAAGCTCAATTTTTCTGCATTCATTTTTTATTTACAATTAATCCATAATAATCAATAATACAATTTATGTAAATACAATCAATCAGTTTCGTGTGGTACGCGTCTGTTGTTTCTAGTTGATTATTTTCATTACAAAACGCAACATTAAATAAGAAATAGAAGGAACAACAATCGAAATTTCATGTAATTAAATTTAATTACCAAATTTTGCATCATTTGAAATGACCTTTAGAAAATAAAAAAAAAAAAAACCAATAGCAACAGCATCAAGTGTACAACAAAAAAACACCAAAGGCAAGGTTTTTCTTTTTCTTAGCGTAATTATTCAATTTAATTTTTTTTTTTTTGCTTTAATTATAAAATAATTTACCGAAAACATTGCTTTACAATGTAACAAACGAACAAAAATAAAAAAACCAAAACTAATGAAGGTAACTAAAAAAAATTACAGACAGAGGTTAAAAAAGCTTAATTACCAGAGCCAAGCTTAAGAATCATAAAATGTATTAAAAGGAGAAAAAAAAATCAATTCAACGTCAATAGAAGCAAATAAATAATAATTACAGAATCAACAGCAAGATAAATCAGCAAAAAACTTAAAAAAAAAAAAAACACTTAAAAGTGTACACAGTGTCAAAAAAAAAAAAAAGCGACGACGACCAACCGCAAATACTACGTAAATACATCGCTAATTATTTTTAAATTCTTCTTTTATTCAACTAATCTTCAATATTTATTTACTGCTTATGGTGGGGTGGTGGTGTGATACACACAAATATTGTACGTCATACGTGTAAATATTAATTAAAAAAAAAAAACTATTTTTAACACCACGGTTAAAAATCAATCGCAGTTCTTCATAATCTAATCAGAAAATTCATAGATAAGAGAAGGAACGTTATTCCACCTGAATCATCAAAATTTGTTTATTAAAGTTTTCAACGGTGATTTTATAAAAGAAACAAAATTACCGACTTACCTTAAACGTCGTCGCTTCTCATTCAAATCATTTGAATACTTTATACCATTTTCCATGGTTTGTGGAAAATTATCGGTAGCCTCAATTGTGTCTTGTGTACTAAGATCATCGCCAACCTGATTTAACATAAAAAATAATTAAAAAAAATCTTCCAACAAATTCTCCCGTCCTTACCAAAAAACTAGGCCTTGTTGGCGGCTCCTTCACTATAGTCGTTGTAGCTGTTGCAGCTACTGTTGCTGCCACTGGCACCTCCATTGTATTATTCGTTGTTATCAATTCTTTAACAACTTCTAAATTATTACTATAGCCACCACTTGAACAATTACTATTAATATTATTATTATTATTACTATTAACACCTTCAATTGTTGTTACTAAACAATCAACACCACAATCAATACCACCGTCGTCACTTATTATAAATTTTTCATTTGAAAATGACACACGTTTAATATCTTCTTTACCTTTTATTTTAACTAATTTACCACTTGTTATATTATGATTATGATAAGGATGGGAATTATGATTATTTACAATTATTGATGATTCTGTTGGCAGTGGTGACGGTGACGATGTTTCTTCCGGTTGTTGTATTACTTCGGTTGTTGTCAGTAGTTTCTCCACGATACTATTATCATCTAATAATTTCTTTTCCTCACAACTAGTCACTTCAGCAACACCGTCTAATAAAGGTAGAAAAGAATTTGAGAAAAAAAAAAAAATTAAAGAATTAAATTTCAATTTTATTAGCAAAAACAATTTTTTATTTTTTATTTTTTTTTTTTTGTTTACGTACAGATTGTTTTTATTTCATTATCATTTGATAAATAATTAAATAATTTATATTTTCGTGCAATTAATGCTACAATTGTTAATACACTAATTAGCATAAGATAAAACATTTGATTTATTGATGATTTATGCTATTTTTTTTATGTAACTACATGAACTATAAAAGATTGCAAAAAAGTAAAAAGTAAAAAAAAATAATAAAACAAAATCAATAAATGATTAATTAAATCATTTAATCATTACAACACACTCACTCATTAATTCCATCATCACACCACACAACAACAACAACAACAACAACGAATATTATTTATTTTTAAATACGAAATTTCATAAATTACAAAATCAAAGTCACAGAAGCAAATAGCAAACAAGTCAAATACTAAAAAAAAAAAAAAAAAAATTAATAACCGAGCAAAATATTTCTTATCACTAAAACGAAATATAAAAAGACAGCAAAAATCATATAGGAGAGACAACACAACACAACACAATTTTTCTCTATTGATATTAATCTAATCAACGAGTATTAAGTAATAAAAAATTAAATATCAGCCAAGGTCAAATAATTATGTTAATTTATGCTTAAAAAAATAAAATTAAATTTTTCTTTAAATAATTTAGCAAAAAAAAAAAAAAAAAAAAAAAAAATTCTAATTCTAATCGAACAGAAAAACAAAAACCTTAAATAACCTTGTTTAACCCGCTAATTAAATAATTAAAACAAAACTAAATTATTTATGATAAATGAAAATTTAAATTATTTAAATTACACCAACAAAAAATTTGAATAAAATTTAAGCTGCTGGGCTGTTGGCTGTTTTACCACAATTTCACGATGACATTTTAATTATTTTTTTTGGGTTTTCAAGTAAAAACATTTCACAAAATTCACAACAAAACTATGATTACCCCTACCCCGTCCTGTAGTCACATCTAATTATCAGGTAATCACAATACACAAACGTTTTATCGATAGAAAACTATTTTTTATTTTTTATTCCTTGTGATATGCTAATTTTATTTTACTATTTTGTTATTACAGTAAAAGCTCAAGAAAGCTGACTTAGAAGATTTCCTTAACCAATCGTTTAGCTTTACCTTACCTTAAACGTTCACAAAAACTACCAAACAGTTTCACAGTTTTATCAAAATTCATTAATCATTCCTCTATTTAATCTCTATTACCCCATTAAAAAAATGTAAAGCACTAAAAATCCCGTAAAACCGTGTAGAAACCAACTCACGATTTTACTGTAATAAAAAAAAAACTAAGTAAAAAGCACAGTAAAGAAATTAAAAAGAATAAAAATCGCCAAAGGTGTGTTAGCGTCCCAAAAACAAAACAAAAATCAAAGGCACAACCAAACCCTTTAATCTAACCAATCAAAACCAAAACAACAAACCCACCCACCCACCTACACAAATAAACTTTTTTATTTCTTTTCCAATCAAAATTACCACGAAAACATAAAAAAAAAAATTAATTAACTAAAACAAGCGGGGCAATCTTACAGCAGAATTAAATCTAATGTGGGACCGCCACACACGTTAAAGGGTAAACAAAAAATAAAAGAAAAAAACCGATAGGACATTGGAAATAACTAAAGAGAAAAAACACAAAAAAAAACCCCCATTGGTTGGTATAATTAATAAAAAAAAAAAAACTCAATGATCTTTAACAAAAATTCTCACTCAAGATGTTTTTCTTGTTTTTACAAAAAAAAAAAACTCCACTCAGCCACACACAACCACTCAATATTGACGAACTACTGACTGACACAACACACGTCAATAATAAAATTAATGAATTTTTTTTTTTTTTTACTTTAAAAAAAAGACAACAAAAGGTGCAAAAACATCAAAAACATCAAAAACATCAACAACATCAACAACATCAACAACAACTAACTACATCAATTTACGTACTGTGCTTTTTTCTCCTATTTGAATTTCTTCTGTTGTTTCCACCACTGTTGTTTCGGTTTCCTTTAAAATTTTATTAAAAAATTTTTTTTTTTTTTTTCGTTACAACAAATAATTTTTTTTGTAATTTAATTAAATAGAAAACAAGAAAAATTATCCTGAGACGAAGGCGACAACAAACACACTGAATACACAAACACAACCAGTTGACGATTATTTTTTATTTAACTTTCAGGCAAATTACTTTGTAAATTAAATTATAAAAGAATAAAATAATAAATTTAAATTAAAATTGATAAAAAATAATTTTTTTTTTTCCATTTAAGATTAGAGACAAATTGTCAAAATGTCGCGTTTCATTATCCATATTTTATATTATTAATTTTTTCTTTATTAATTCGTTCACACATAACAATGGAAATTCTTAACGAATTAATCCGATTGTCGGTGGTAATCACAACTGACTCATTCATAAATAAATTAAAAAACAGAAAACACAAACCACATTTCGTTATTCTTGTTAGGAGGGGTAAGCGAAACTTTATTCCAAACTAACCACAGTTAATTAATTAATTAATTAATCAAAAAAAAAAATAAATAAACCCTACAAACCACCCTGTAAAAACCTTAAAGAAAAACACACACAAGCACAAACACATCATATCAACAGACAAACAGATGTAATAAAAACTCACAGCATAAAAAAATTAATTAATTAATTAATTAAATAATTTTGATAAACCATTTTGGGCAGCAAAAAACAAAAAATTATCGCAAAACAAAAAAAAAATTAATTATTAAAAAACGACAGACAAAACACAATTAAAAAAATAATCAAAACAGAGAGATTAAAAAACTAAAAAAAAAAAAAACTCTTCACCTTTTTAGATGTTTCTTTTTTCTTTTTTTTTGTTTTGCGCTATTTATTCCAATTAAAACAACCAAACCGTGTAAACTAAATGCTTTTTACAAACAAAAACATAATTAACAACAAAATATATAAAATTAATTTTTTTTTTAAATAAACCAAACAAACAAAAAAAAAAAAAAAAAAAAAAAAACAACCAGTACTGTCCGACAGAAACACTTTAGCTCAACTCAACTCAAATCAGCAAAACACAATACAGAAAAACTAACTGATTGTAAAATTTAAAAAAAAAAAAAATTATTTATTCGCTTTAATTATAAATAAAACATTTTCCTTTTTTTAATTAAATAATTAATTGTATAAATTATTAGAACAAAAAAGGTTACCGAACGGGTCACACATTTATATTTATATAGAGAGAAGGGAGCCAACCAAGCCAACGAATAAGCCACTGATTAAAAACTCACACAAAAACAAATGTTATTGATAATTAAGCATATTTTCTTTTTTTTTTTTTCTTCTATTCTTAACTTGTTGCATTTTATTTTATTTTATTTAATTAAATTAAATCAAGTATTAACCCCACTCCACAGTCACCAACGTAATCAAACTCATTAACGTTCAAAAAAAAAATAAAAAATACAAACGATACTCTTGATCCCCCTAAAAACTCCCATTCAACATTTCTTTTTTTCTTAAATTAAAAAAAAAAAATTCAACACCTGTACACCATCCACCTTTAATCAAATCTTCAGGTCACATTAAGTGATAAATTAAGTAGACAAAATTTTGACAGATTTTGACAATAAATTCCTCAAGTAGCAAACTTGAAACTTACGTTAAAAACCTTTACGTCTCTTTAATTTTAATTTAAAAGTTCAAGTAGAAAAGTTATTATAAATAAATTCTATTGTTGGCTATAGGATTGTATTAATAATAAGCGTAAGAATAATAAAATTCTTTAATAATTAAGTAAGGTTAATTGAAGACAATTGTAAAACACAGTTAAAAACCTGAACAATAAACTTCTGAATACATAAGAATACTTTATAAAGGTGTCCACCCGGTGTCAAGCGAATCTAGTCTCCTCCTGATAACTTGATAAAAACTGTGACCCAATAATCAATCAGAAACACGTAATTAAATCACATTTATATGAGTTTCAGGAATATATCCGGAAAATAAATCTCTTACGTAAATAAAGAATAAAAAAATAAACAAAATTTTTTTCCCTACTTAATCACTTTTTATTGACTTTGATAAAAAAGAAAAAAAAAAAAAACTCAGCGAAAAAGCTCTAATCAATCAATCAAATTTTTATTTATCAGCAAAATACAGTCATCCAAAATCAATTTAATAAAAAAAAGAACTTTGAATCATTTACTTAAGTAAATTTCTTAAAAAAAAATCAACGAAAAAGTTCATTAACTTCTTTTCATTTATTTTCAAAACAATAATAAATAAACCGGAAGTTTCTTTTAATTTTACATGAAAAAGACAAAGAGAATTAATTTAATTACGGAATAATGAAGTAAAGTCATTAAGTCGGTTGTTACCGTGTCCAGGACGTTTAACGTCTTCCAAAAGGACTTTTATTTCGTATTTTTGTTTTTGCAGCTGACAATATTAACGCGAGAGACGACATTGACATTCAAATTCCGCACAATTTTTTGACGACAGAAATTAAACGAGAAACAAAACAAAAAAAAAGATTTTTTTTTTAATTAAAGATCAATGTCAAGTGCGAGTGGATAAAAAAAAATTTTTTTTTTTTTTTTCACTAAGCAAGACAGAATTGACACATATTTTGTGTGCCCCACCCACCCAGGCGTTTATATAGTAAATTGATAATTATGTAAATTTATTTACACAATTGTTGTTTCGTTTTTATCTTTTCTTAGCATATTTTTACGATACTAAAAATTAATTGTTTTCGTTTTTTTTGTTTGTTTTTGTTGATAATCAGCTGATATTTGGTGAAAAAATGAATAAGAAACCGCGAAACTCAAATTACACAGATTCAGATTTCAAGCTTGGGTTCAATTAGCCAATCTCTACTCCAATTGTGGTGGGGTTTTTGTATAATTTTTTATCACTAAATTATAATCTTACCTTGCTGCAACTTAACCGTGGATTCTGTTTAATAAATTTAATAAATCACAACCAATTGGGAAATCCCTTTCAAGCCATACAAATTTATTACCGCAAAGCTTTCAACAACAACAACAAAAAAAAAAACCAAAGATAAGAAAAAACAGAAAATTACTTAAATTCCGTTGATTAAAAAAATGTTTTCTCTTTATTAAGATAAATAACTTTAGTAAAACGGAAAATTTAAAATTCAAAATTCACCTTTATTACTACAAAACAATTAATTAATTAAAAAAAAAAACATTAAATATTTATTTATAAAATATAAACTACACCACTGTATTCATGTACGAATCATATCGACGATATGAATGGCGCGAGTAACCTCAGCCAATAGCAATACAAGGTCAATAGTATATAATACATAAACATGTGCGTAGCAAAATATTCATGACGAAACAGAAAAATAAATAAATAAATAAATAAAATAAAAAAATTATTTTTTTAAAGCAAAAATAATAAACAAAATCAAATCATACGATTTACTGATTAATTAATTTAAATACAAAATCTCGCAGATTGTACACTTTTATTCCCTCTTTTAATTAATAAATACTAAAAGGCACAAAAACACGTACGCACACATGCAAAAGCAAACCAATTTTACCTTAATTAACTTAGCTACGACGTAATGAAAAAAAAAAAAAAATAAATAAAAGAAAATTGTTTGCACTGCATACACACTGCACTGTAACAACTGTCAAACACCAGCCATGATTTAATTAAAAAAAAATTATAATTGCATAACTCTAGCAAAGTAGTATAATCCGGTAATTGTTGTTAAATTAATTCGCACACTTGAGGTTATTTAACTTTTATTTTGTTTATTAATTACCAGTCTCCCCCAGTCCAGACATTCTGTTTTTTTGCCTCTATTATCGTTGCATTTCTCATCTATAACCGGTTAAATTTTTTGTAAACCGATAACCGAATAAATTTCCCACCAATTCAAAAAAATCCTCCATCAGCATAAAAAAATTCAAAAAAACCACGAGTTTTGTAGAAATTCATTAACCGTGCCCATCGTTATAACAGTAAAAACAACAATCGGAATTTCTTAATGAAGATAAAAATGAAAATCAATTTAAATTAAATTAATATCTAGAGCCGGAAAGGTATTTATTATGATTCTTGTTGTTGTTGTTATTATTGTCAGAGAACCAAAAAAAAAAAAAATTACACCTGGTTAAGAAAAGGTAAAGAGAAGAAGAAAAAATGTGACATGACGTGATGACGACAAAATTACATAAAAACAAACGAATGGCACACAGAGAGCCACATTTATTTTTTTTATACAGGAAGAAGAAAGGAAACAGAGCAAAAAAAAAACGATTACGCACACATTGACAGGAAAAGATAAAAAAAAAAAAAAGCACACGCAGAATCATAACAACGCAAAAACATAACCTTAAATAATAAATTTTTATTTCTTTTAGCAAAAGCTTCATTTTTTTTTCTTATAGAAAATAATTAACAGGTTGGCACAGCGGATACAATTTTTTAAAAATACAAACAAAAATATATTAAAAATAATTTCTTTTCATATAAATAAATAAATAAATAATATTTAATTAAAAAATTTCACATACTTTTCTCCATTTCACTTTAATTAATTTAAAACAAAAAAAAAAACAAGAAAATAAATTTTCTTTTCTCTTTTAAACTTTTTCACCCTTATCCTTCGTGTTTTTATTTATTTTCTTTTTTTATAAATGTTTTTTTTTTTATTATTATTCCCTTAATTAATTCCAATTAGAATAATAATTTTGCCTGTGATCTGCTGGCAAAAAATAAAAAATAATTCTTAAAAGAAACCCAAAACGGAAAATAAATTTCAACTTTGAGGGTAAGTAAGTATATAGGAAGCGAGCGAGAGATAGGAGAAAGAGAATGAAAAAACAAAACACACTAATCACAATCAATACAATTTTCTAGCAAAAACATTTCTTCGGTTGTTTATTATTTAATCATAATTTTAATAAAAGTTTTTTGTGCCTGATTAAACATTTTCTTTTTTCTTCTTTTTGTTGAGCACTTAATTAACTGCACATATACAGGTAGTTATGTTTTGCACATATTTTGTTGCGGTTTTTTAATTTTTTAATTAATTAAAGAAAATCAAACAGAAAAAAAAAAAACGTTTTTATTACACAACGACAACGACGGCGGGTACAGCTTTTTCAACTTGACATTTTAAGACATGACATATGATGACACTTGATTTTGGGGTCATATTCCGGGTGCTGCCATACGTTCTTTATCGATAAGCTTGGAAAATGTACAAACAATTTAAATTTCAGCATTAATTTTATTAATTATTTTATTTGAAAACTTAATTGTTTAATTATAGAAAAAAGAATGTTATTTGTTTAAATATTTTCAAGTAATTAGCAAAAGAATTATATTGTTAAACTTATCGTGATAAAATAAAAGTTGGATTAGGTAATAATTTAATTTGAAACGATAGGGAAGAACTGTCACATTTGTTTTGTATTTAACAGCGCAAAATTTGTGTGTTTATAAAGTTTTCAATTTTGATGCAAAAAATATGTTTGATGTTCAAGAGGTAAAAGCGGAACACAAGGATGTTATTCACGATGTTGTGTACGATTTCTATGGGCAAAGAATGGCTACATGTTCAAGTGATCAAACCGTTAAGGTATTTTATTTTAGGTTATGTTTACAATGGAAATGAAAGTGAAATCTTTTTCGTTTTTAAGGTTTGGGATCAGAATAAAAATGGTGATTGGGTAGAATCGTCAGCATGGAAGGCACATTCTGGATCTGTGTGGCGTCTCACCTGGGCCCATCCAGAGTTTGGTCAAGTGCTGGGAACGTGTTCATTTGACAGGACAGCGTCAGTGTGGGAGGAAACAGTTATCCTTAGCGATAAAGCATCACCAACGGTGGAACCAGTTCGACGATGGGTGCGTCGCACGAACCTTGTAGACTCCCGCACCAGCGTCACCGATGTTAAATTCGCACCAAAAGTACAAGGACTTCTGTTGGCCACATGCTCGGCTGACGGAATTATTCGAATATATGAGGCGCCAGATATAATGAATTTATCCCAGTGGACGCTACAACATGAAATCGCTTGTAAATTACCTCTCAGCTGCATATCATGGAACCAGTCAATGTTTCGATTGCATCCGCCAATGATTGCCGCTGGAAGTGATGAATCATCGCAGACAACCGGTGGAAAAGTTTTTATTTTTGAATACAGTGAAAATGCGAGACGATGGGCTAAAACCGAAACAATTCAGTTTATAAATGAACCGGTGCATGACATCGCATTTGCGCCACACGTTGGCCGTAGCTATCACATTCTCTCTGTTGCGAGTAACGACGTCCACATTATCAACCTTAAACCAAACTTGTAAGTCAGGAATCATATAGCGAGCGTCTTCTTGTAACTAATTGGATTTTATTTAAATTCAGAGATCAAACGGGGCCACCACGTCTAGACATTCAATCAGCAGCGAAATTTAATGATCACAATTGCACAGTGTGGCGTGTTGCTTGGAATATTACCGGAACAATGTTGGCTACGACCGGTGATGACGGCTGCGTTCGCACATGGAAGAGTAAGCATATCGTGATTCGTTAAAAACAGAAAATTATATGAAATTTTTACCTTTGTGTGAATTACAGTGAATTACAACCGCAACTGGAAATGCGCTGCAGTGTTAAAACCGGACGGACAAAATTCCATTGATTCTATACCGATAACACTAGGAGTCACGAATTTGGCAACGAAATATTACAAGTGAGGGAGTAATCAACGATTAGAAAAATGCATAAAAAGTGTAAAATAATAAAAAAAAAAAAATTTATTCATCGTATACAAATAAAGTTTAAACAAAAATATTAGAATTCACTTTGATTGCTAAACACTTCTTATTATTCCATCGCTTCATCCCCAGATGAGTTATCATTTTCAAAGTAACCGTTTCCATTAAGCACGGCTAAATCAGTGTCCGATGGATAAACTTTTATATACTTGTGAACCTGTACAACGTTTGTCGCATCGCACTCCGTTTCATCTGATGATTTACGTTTTGTTTTACGATTTATGGTCGTCTGTTTGTTACTTTCCTTAAGCAAAATTTCATTGTCCCAGTTTTCAACAGATGTATTCGCTTCCATTTTATTATCATGCTCGTCAACACAATTCGATTGTCCATCGTCAATACAATTTTGTTCGTTGCTGTCACCATCTGACGATAATGGTTTCTCATAGTAAGGACACATTGAATGTGGCGTGATTAATCGATCATTAGAATTGTTGTGATTATTATCCATTACAAAAATTAATAAAAATAATTATTTATTAAATTCGCTGAACGTAGAAATGAAACTTTTTGAAATAAGTTTTAGAAAAAAAAACCAACGGTAATTGCTGCGTTTACACTACCGACTAAATATAAAAAAGTAGGGAAATTTAAATATCCCAACATATAAAGAAAATAAAACAGTAAAAAGAAAATGTTTTCAATCGAATTTTTGAGTTTTTTTTATTTATTTAATTATATTAGAATACGTGATATTTGTCGTGGTGAGTTTACTTCTAATTAATCATCTTTTATAATTTTATTAATTTTTAATAAATGCTCTAATTTGCTTTTATTTGATTTTGCTAAATTTTCTGTTAAACCATCAACTTTTTGAATTGTTTTACTAGCGGTATTTGCGGGTGCACTTGCATGGGAAAGACTATGCTTAAAACGAGGTGGTTGATGTGTTGGCGGTGTCTGCAGCTTCGGCATTGGTATCAGTAGATTATTATAAATACGTTTCTTACTTAAGTCAGTGTTTTTATGTGTTGAATTCAGGCGATTCGTTGTGGCTGAGGTTATTGTACGGGCCGTCGACGGTTTCGTTGCTAATGCAGAGGATGGTGTTGATGTTAGGGATTGGGCGGCTGTTGCGATTACCACCGTTCTGGTCGTTGTTGCACCTGTATCACTAGCCTTTGTCACCGCATTCATTACCAAACTATTGCTATCACTTTTCCTACTTACCGGACGAACAGGGAATGGTGTTGCGAATTTACTGGACGTATTTCTACCAGGTGCTGATGTTGATGCCCGCGGTGTGTACGCCTTCATACATTTCTGTTCAATAATTGTCAGTAGTTTACTTTTTGCATTACTTAATGCCGATGAATTTGAGTGGACACGACTTGTTGTCACTGTTGATGAAGCCAATGTCGTGGAATTGTTATGATTTGTGCTCTCAATAAGTTTTTTATTCATTTGTTGCAATTGCTGATGCTGCTGCTGTTGTTGTTTCTGTTTTTGTTGTTGCTGCTGCTGTTGTTGTTGCTGCTGCTGCTGCTGATAATTATGATGGTCTAACTCCTGATGTTGATTATTACATTTTATTTCACATTTTGTTGTCGCTTTTAAATTATTATTTGTTAAACTTTTATTGATCGGTGTCGTATTCGGCCGCTGTTTAACTTCATACAAATTTTCATAAAATTTTATATAAGTTTTTAGATTCGATGTAAATGGACGGGCAGCATTATAATCCGAACTATGTGCCTATTTATTTCCAAAAAAGCAGTTATTAAAAAATAAAATAAATTTAATTGAAATTTACCTTTAGGCTACTGTAATCAATTTTATCAAATTTACTTGATGGCCGTACAACACACATTGGCAACTTATCAGTTTGATAAATAAATTTTTCTATATTATAAATACCGCCCAGTTGGCCATACGGATTATCGACAATCTCATTAAACACTTCCAATATTGATTTATTTATATACGATGCGATTTTTACCATTTCCTTATGAAAATATACAGTGAGAGAGAAAGAGAGAGGCAGTAAGATTAACAAGTTTTCAGGTGGTTTTAAAAAAAAAAAAAAATTTATTCCAAAAATCATTGACCCGAAATGCATAAACCGATTCATTCCCGTTTATCCCTATGAAAAGTTCGTTTTCACTCTGCTATTAATTATTTATAAACTTTAATCCTCATGCGGTTAGTAAATCAATTGAAATTACCCATTTCTTACGAAATTGATGCGCTTCTCCACACCCAGATTTAATTTTGGAAACGTAAACGTTTGTATGCACCTTGAGTGACGCGCAATAGAAATTTTTGATTAAAATTCATAAATTTTGCATTTTTTAAAATCATTAAATTTCGATTAATGTTTTAAGGGTATTTTATTGGGTGGTTTAGGTGGGTGGTATACGAGGAGAGAAATAAAATAACAAACTGAGTTGTGAGCAAACATTTGATTAAAGTTTGATAAATAATTTTGCAATGCATAAAGTATAACTTTTGGCGAAATAAAAACTTGAATTTTTTTAATTTTTCCATGGTTAAAGTTAATAAAGAGTAGCTTCTAAGTAATTAATTTTAATTTATAAAAATATCATCATCATCATCATCACAACACACATATTTATTTTTAATAATAATAATAATAATAAATAATAAATTAAAATTCAAGTTGAATTACCTGCTTATGCCAATCATCATCAATCGATGGTAATTCTTTTATATGACTACCGTATATCCATGCATGAGCTTGTAATTCTTCTATTGTTAATCTATCTTTTGAAATTGGATTCAACATCTTTGGTATTAAATTACGAAATACTTTGAATGCACGTAATTGAGATTTAAACATACAAGTGTGTGTATAACGTAAAAACAGTGCAAGAGACCAAAAAAATCAAAACATAATAAGAAAAAAAAAAAAAAAACGAAAAGAAAAAACGAAAAGAAAAGAAATGAAATGAAATAAAATCATCTTAACAAATAAATAATTAAAAATAATAATAATAATAATAAATGGTGAAATTTATAATAATAATAACCCCGTCAAGGTTCCAGTAAATACTCTCACAGATAACACAGATTATTTCCAATGAATCATATTGAATGAAATTACAAACAACCAACAACAAAAAAAAAGAAAAAGGTTGAACAACAAACAGATTGAACAAAAAAGGTAACCAAGTGAGTTAGTTGGGTAGAAAAAGGTACACAGTGACTGTACACACGGTAAAAAAAAGGTAAACAACCAGATAATGCTAGGTGATGACATAGAAAAATCATCAGGAAATTATTTAAAAGTAATTTTGCATAAATTTTCACAATTTTATTGCCATCATAACTTGGAACTATTTTTTTTAACCAGCTTACTGCCTTGGAGTAATTGCTTTAGGAACACAAAAGCTTGAAAAACTAAACTTTAAAATACTCAAAAAAAAAAAAAAAAAAAAAAAAACACACACAGCGTTAATTTTCTTGAAATTATTTTTAACGTGAAAAAAAAATTTTTTTTTTTTTAATTACTTACTCTGTGTACTAATTGTTAAATATCGATTATGTTTACTTGTTAAACCCCGTTTCGTTTCCTCCATTAAAAATTTACGTTTTTCATAGTGTGTTGCCGTCGGTTTATAAACCACTTGAAATGGTAATTTACCAATAATCATCCCATAGAATATAATACCCCTAATATAAATTCAATTAAAAAAACAGAACAGAG
The DNA here is from genome assembly GCA_961205885.1 of Ptychoptera albimana. Taxonomy (NCBI): domain Eukaryota; kingdom Metazoa; phylum Arthropoda; class Insecta; order Diptera; family Ptychopteridae; genus Ptychoptera; species Ptychoptera albimana. The sequence continues at coordinate 29,397,363 of OY540804.1, read as the reverse complement.
AAAGAGAACAAAATTTATCAATAAAAATGTTTTTTTTTTTTCATAAATCACACACAAACTCCATATATCAACTTCGGGACCATATTTTCTACCATTTATATATAATTCCGGTGCTGCATACTCTGGTGAACCACAATGCGTCTTTAATAATTCAGTTTCCTTATAAACATTACTTAAGCCAAAATCTTTTGTTGGGAAAATTTTTTAATTAATTAATTTCAGAGCAAGAATAAAATAAATTAAAAAAAAATTAAAAAAAAATTTAAACTAAATTTACCAACAATTTTAATTCTTTCCTTTGTTTGATCCAGTAAAATGTTTTCCATTTTTAAATCTCTGCAAAATGAAGAAACGAAGATGAAAAAAAAAAAAAAAAATTTCTTTTCAAATTTCAAATAAACAAAACATTTTTTTTTTTTTTAATTTAATTAGATAATATTAGGGTGGTGGTGGTTGTGATGGTGGTAGCAAGTACACTACAGTGTGGTAAAGAAAAAAATAAAGTTAGAAAAGTTAGAAAAAGCATAAACTTTTCTTGGCTCGTAAGTTAAAACAATTCATTCAAGCAAAACGATTTTTTTAAAAAAAGAGGCGCGCACACAACACAAATGTTATGCAAAACAAATCATCATCATATCACAAACGAAAAAGTTAAATCAATTGGCCCATAGTTGTTAATTGTAAATAAATAAATAGATAAAGGGAGAAACTTTTTATTTGTTTTTAATTACAATTCACTTACATTTGCTAAACACCAATAATCAATAAGAAATTATTAATAACTTTTGCACAGAGGCGGCGGTTTCACAACCATAAATAAAAAATAAAGTAGCAGCAGCAACAACAAAACTATCCACAAATCTATTAAAGCTTCTACTACTACGATATCGCAACTTTTTTTCCATTTTTTATTCGTAATAAATAAACTTTTACAAAAGTTGTAAAAAAAATGCATTTAAGCCAAACACACACTGATCTGTTGCTGGGTCTATCGCATAGTTAAAAAATGCAAACAACAACCCAAAAAATTCTATACACTTGCAGCTTTTATGGCCTTTTTTGCATTTCGAAATGGATAGTTTTAACCAACTAAACCAAAAACCTACAGAATAGTTTAAGCCACTTAATAATAAACGAACTCAGTTTTTTACAATTTTTTATTCTTCATGCGATGAGGCAGTTACGGTTGGCTTTAAAAACAGTAAAAAAAAAAAAAAAAACAGACTGCTTCTGTCTAATCTCCCAGCCAGTTAAAATTTTTTTTATAATCCCTCAGTTAATTTTGCTGCAAACAATATAAAGGAAAAATCCTACATAAAAATCATCCGCAAGGTCGCAACGTATTTAGCATTTGCTGAAAAATCGATTGTTAATTTTTTTTGTCTTTTAAGTCTTTTTGGCTCGTGTTGAATTTTTTTTTCCTGCCCCATAGCATAACCAAAGTCAATATTTTTCTTAAAAAAAATTAGCTTAAAGCTTCAAAGATCGCGATAAGAAGTAACTTCGTTATTAAATCAAACAAAAAAGTCAAATGGAAACTTTTAAAAAAACCGATAAAAGTTGAAACCATAATCAATATTGATTGGTTGGCGGCTGTACGCGTGGGTGGTGTGTGCTTTTTGGGTGAATTTTTTTTTTTTTTTTTGCAATAGCTAGAAATTATAATAATGACGACAATGACAAAGTAATTTTAAAGTAACTACTTAACTAGTAGCAAGTAGTAGTAGTAGCAGCAAGAAAAGCAAATGAAAACAAAATTTTAATAATCTAATAAAATAAATTAATTTCAAACGGAGAACGATGGAAAGTTATTTCTCGTACAGTTTGAAAGAAGAAACAAAAAAAAAAAAACTTTCATTCAAATTGTTAGTCTCCAATGGGAAATAGAAATAAAATACGAAGGGCAGGCAGGCAGACAGATATGTATCAACGTACCCCCATCATCAACGCATCTTTTGAAAATATAATTCTTTTCCTAAAATTAAAATTCAATTTCTAATAATAATGATTTTGTGCGTTAGCGATGATGATAACAATGCAATTAGAGATTAGGATAATTAAATAAAATTAATTAAGAAAAAAAAAATGCTCTAGAGAATTATTTAAATTTCACTCACCTACACAAATCCAAATTAATAAACGTTTTTGATTAAAAATGTAATTTGAAACATTGAACGACAACCGATTCAAGGTGTATCACGAAAAAAAAAAAAAATAAATAAATAAAATTAAGCAACAAAATCAGTGAATTGAGAGAAGAAAATTTTTAGAGCTTGCTCGCAAATTAAATAAAAACAAAAAATTATTGATTTTGCTTTACGAAAAGAACCAGGAAAAATATTTTATTTTTTTTTTAACACAATAATTGAAAATTGAGAAGCAGTAGCAGCACCAGCAATAGCAGCAGCTTTTATGAAAAAAAAGCAGCAGGAAAAGCATCGGGGTTTCAAATTAATTTTTTTTTTTTTTTTTTTTTTTTTTTTTACTTTATTTGTTCGTTTCTTGGTTGTTGTTTTTTTTTTTTAAATAATTTTTCTGTTAGCAGGGATGGATGTATTGCTTTTACTTAAATAATAATAAAAAAAAAATTAGTCTCAAGTAACAAAAATTCTTCATCTTCTCCTATTTTGTTTGTTTTTTTTTTTAATAATGTAAGCTACTGCTGCTGATGCTGATACTTCGAGATTCCCTTGAGACAAATTCAATAACAAAAAAAAAACGAAACAAAGAAAATTTTCTATTCCTTTCTTAACTTAATGAAATCGAACTTGTTGTTTGTTTTGTTTGAAACTCACTTAAAAAAAGTTTAATTTTGTTTGTTTGTTTGTTTGTTGTAAAAGTTTTTAGAAATTACCGGATAATAAATATGGAAAATTAAATTAAAACTCACCTATGTACAACACCGTGCTCATGTAAATGATGTACAGCTGATACAAGTTGTCTGGCCAATGGACGTGCTAAACTTTCTTCTAATCTACCATAACGATGTGATTTAACATATGTACATAAATCACCACCAGCACCCAATTCAGTTACGATGTAATAATTTTTACCAGACTACAAAAAAAAAAAAAAAAAAAAAACAGAAAAAAATACAAAAATTTAATTAAATAAAAATTTATTCGTTCTTAAAATAAATTACCAAAAACAGAAAAAAAAAAAAAAAAAAAAAACAGAAAAAATGCAATTAATTCACAATTTAGGAGTACATAAAAGTCGTTTTTTTTTTCTCTATCTTTAGGTTCAGCAGTGTTCAGTATTTAAAAAAGAAAACAAAACAAAACGCAACGCAACATGGACTTTAGATTATTTTAATTAGTAACAGATTTTTCTTGTTTGTTTTAAACCAAAAAAAAGCAGCAGCAAAACCAAGCAGAAAAAGAAAAGAAAAAAAAAACTCAAGCGCACATATGGCTGCTACATTTTGTTGTTAAATAAATTATTTAATAATGTTAATGTCGTTAACGCTATATAAAGGACACACAAAATATTTAATTTACTAAAATACTGGTGGAAAAAAAAAATTTCTTTCTCTCTATTTTGGTTTATTTTCAAGTTAAACCAAACACAATTGGTGTACGCTGTTGTTGCTCGAATCAACAAACAACTGTACAGAGCTGTTCTAGCTCTTTTCACAAATTTAATTCTTTTTTCTACCAAAACAATTATTTATTTTAATTTTAATTTATTTTATTTAAAATTATAGCAAAAAACAATTTAATTTGCAACTGAAATGGTCAAACATACAAGGCTTAAACCAACAGATTTTTTCAAAAAAAAAATTTCATTTTTAAATTAATTAATTTTAGATTTTTGCTTTATTTTTGCTTTATTTGCAGGTTTAAAGATATCACTGCTGCTTCTGCTGCTGTTTATTTTCTGTTACAATTACACCACATGTGGAATTAAAAATATTTCAAATAAATCCCAAAAGACAGCAGAGAAAAGCAAAAACAAACAAAAAGGAAAAATACAAAAAAAAAAAAAAAAAAAAATCTCGTGTTTGCTGCTGCTGTTGCTGCTGCTAAACAAAAAACGAATTAATTAAAAATGATTTAAAAAAAAAAAAAAAGGAGGAAGGAAAAAAATTAAATTTTATCACAAGGTGCTTTTTTGAAATAATCCAAAACGTAAAATAAATAAAATCTCTGGTTAAAAAAAAATTCTCTTCTATGCATATCAACAGGCTGTTTGCTTACTAACTAATCTTGGCTCCTTTTTTCCATTTTTTTTTTTTAAAAGCTAATAAAGTCCTAAATAGACACAAAAATTGATCCCAAATGTTCAGTCATTGGAATGACCCCAATTACTAAGCTTAAAATTTCCCTTAAGTTTACTACATCAAACGGATAAACACAACACATAAAAGCACAGAAAATAAAAAGCTAAATTGGTAGCCAAATGAGAGACGAAAAGCTTATTGAAGCTAAAAACAAAACAAATCCAAAAAAAAAAAAAAAAAACTTTAGAATAGCCAGCCAAAATCCATAGCCCCCATGCCCTAGTTACATATTTTCTCAGTCACATAATAAATTTATTTTGTAAGCAATGACACCCCCTGTGTATTTTAAGGATTTTCGTTTTTTTTATTTTTTTTTTATTTTTGTACCAAATCCTTTAAGGCATGACATTTAACTTCTAAAGAATTTTTATTTAATTTTGTCATCATGCGGGGAAATAATTTCTGAATGCATTAAAGAATTAAAAAAAAAAAAAAAAAAAAAAAAAAATCAACAGAAAACAACAAACACGAAATTCGGCGGCATGCGAATTAAAGAAAAATTATTCTCTCTCCACCTAAATAAAATAAATTTATTTTTGACAATTCTGATTTTTAACACAAAATCCAGGTCGTTATCCTCAAATGTTTTATTTATATAAAAAAATTGCAAAAAAAAACTTTGCAAACTTTTTTTTTTTTTCAACTAATTTATGTGTTATGTCACGGAAGAGAAATTTTTTGGTTGAAAATAACAACAAAGAACGATGTGATCATCTACCAAAAACAATTTTTAGTTACAAGACAGCGTCTATATTCGTTTAGTTCAAAAGAATTCCAACTCCGCAAAAACCACCACCAAGGCGATATAAGAGATATTTCCGTTGAAAAAAAAAAAAAAAAAAAAAAAACGATTCAATAAGGATAAAAATAAAAAAATTATTAAACCGTTAGGAACATGTTGATTTGCTGATTATGTTACCACAAAAAAAAAAAAAAATAAAAAAAGAAAAAGAAAACAGAAAACCCCAGGAAAAGCATATTAACTTTATTAATCCCAAAACGGAAATAAAATTTATTCTAGACAAACGCCTAAGCAATTCCATTTCATTTTGTATATATTTTTTATTTAACATTTTTTTTTTGTTCTCTTCTTTTGAGTGACTCCTCCTGTTCAGGAGGGCCTTATATCCGTATTATTATTATTTTTATTAGCCATTAATACCACCCAACGTATATAAAATTCCTTCGATACGGTTCCATTACATTACATTTCTATTATATATTCGTTGTATTAGCCTGCTGCTGCTGTTTGCTATTTAACTTTAAATTTCTTTAGTTATTTTACCATTCATTCCCACATCCACATCCACATCCACATCCACATCCACAAATTCACCATTATGACCAAGGATCATTTCTTTTAAAAATTATCCAACAAAAAAACATTATCATTTGCATCAAAATTCAATAAAAATAAATTTTAACCCAAATTATAGAAAATGGAAAGAAAAAAATATTTTATGAAAATAAAATTAAAAACGATTAAAGAAGTCCCACCCACCCACTATTAGTGACTTTTTTTTCTTCTTACATTTCACTACGGATTATGACTTTTAAAGCGAATATGCCGCTGCTCATTTACGTTTTATCGTAAATTAACGGAAAAGCAAATTGTTATGCTGAAGGAACAAAAAATGGGAAAAATATTTGTTTGAAATGAGAGACACACAAATCGTCCTGAATACTTAAGAACAACAACCAACAACCAAATACACAATTATCATCTCATTTCTCTAGCAGAAAATTTGTTAATGTTACGGAATTAAATAGATAACAATAACAATAAGGATAATTACAGCAACAACAGGAGTAGCAACAGCAGCAAGTAAACAAAAAATAGCAGAAGCAACATCATAAGAATACCGAAAATAATATTTCACAAAACGATTATCATTGAATTTTAGGTTAAAAATTATTTTCTTTCTTTTTTTTTTTTTGTTATTATTTTCCTAACATAAAATTCCCAATTTAATTAATAGTTTAAGAATAAGTACTTTGTACACATTGTTTGTTATAACCAGAGGGTTGGGGTGTTATGGTTATTATACTAGTTGGATATTTATTTTACATTTTATTATTAAATCGTTTAAATAAAATTTATGCAATTTAATTAAGAGAGAAAATAATTAAAGAAAAATAATTTTAATCACGATGCATCACAATTTGTAGAATTTTTGCTTTTAGTGACTTAAGCTGCTCTCAGCACCAGATACTTAAATAGATTTAAAAATTATTTTAAATAAATCAAGATTAGATTAGTTAAGCCATTGAAATATCGAAAGACAAAGCCGATTAAAATTATTTTAAACGATCGACTGTTCGACGGTTTTGCGAGTAAATCTATAATCAATCATTTTCGATTTATTTATTTTTTTTTTGTTTCCTTTTTTCTCAAAGTTAATGCAGAAAATAAATCGAATTTTAAATCCGAAAAATCAAGAATTTAAGTCCTAAAAATTAACAGGATGACCAAGTAAAATATTCAAACAACTCACACCGCATATATATTCTGCATTTTCATTCATTTCTAATCAATTCGAACAACGTTGAATTCAATGATTTTTTTTTTTTTTAAATAACTAAGTAGTAGCCAAACCGATAATAGCTTTTAAACTTTGATTCCAAATGTGTATCCATCCTCCCTCTGAAATGAATATTATCCGTTTTATCCTTTTTTATTCAACAAAAAATAAAAAGCCGGTGCGACACATTTTATTACCAAAAATGCCTTTTCATCATTTTCTGAGCCCAAAAATAAAAATTGAAGGCAATCAATAGGCATTCAGACATAAAATATTCGCATATATCATTGGCGTTGTCCATTATTCAAAGTATAAAGCTTTAAACCCCTTGGTAAAAGATGGCATTAGAGAAAAAAAAAAAAAAAAAAAAAAAACACTTCCATTGTTAGTATTCTAGCATCACCATCCTTACCTAATGATTATTATCTGAAAGTTAAACTCGCAAAAAAAAATTTTTTTTTAATGTTTATCCAGAAAAAAAAAAAAAAAAACGTTTGTGAAGAGAAGATTTGCGTGTCACACAGCAGAGTAAATGACACAGCACTAAATACGTTCACAACTTTACATAAATTACATTAAAAATGTGTTTTTCTTTAGTTAAGAACGTTAGGGATAGCATAATTATCCAATAAAATTTACCGGTATTTAATTAAAATTAAAGAAAAATACAAAAAAAAAAAATTAAATAGTTTTATTGTTCCACACCCCCAGCACCTTAATCAACTGATTGTGTAGTAACTGCAAAACGATAATAAAAAAAAAAAAAAAAAAGAAGAAGTAAGAAAAGTGTAATAAGGGATTGTTAAATACGTTTTATAGTTCTCTGTTCAAGATTAGATTGGGTAATGGTAATGGCATTGGTAATGGTAATAAACGACAAGGACAAGGACAACCGATGACAACGACAACGACAATTGTTTAATCAAGACCGTTTATATGCAACAAAAATTTTCTATCATTGTCAATCGTAAAAACTTTTTCGCAATAATAAAAATAAAAACAAAAACAAAAAAAAAAAACTTTATTATTATTATTATTATTATTATTATTATTATTTTACGTTCAGAGTTTTGTCCATACATACACTAACCAACTATTAAATGCAATCAAAACTATGTACGTAACAGAAATATATATTTAGAAAAACATGCAGAGTACACAGGATGAAGACACGATGGTAGAGTAGAAAGAAGCAACAAAAATGCATAATTTTATTGTTTTGTTTTGTTTCTGAGAGGAAGGAGGCAAATGTCATCGTAATATATTCATTGTTTAATTTTCATTAAATTATAATAATAAAACTTGTTGTCCCGTCCTTAAAATTTTACAATTTATATTACTTACAGGACCTTCTGTGTTCACAATGTAGACACAAAAAAAAAAAAGACAAAACAAAGATTCCTTGGTCAATGTTAAACTACTACACCCATAACTTGTGTCCTTAAACCATAAAATAAAATAAAATTAATTTAACTTTACGGGGGTAAGATCTTGACTAAAATTTTTCATCATCTAGTAGAAAATTAGTCTGTGAGAGTTTGAGAGAAATTAAAAAAAAAAAAAACATCCATTCCACATACTCACATTGTCGTCTGGTTTTATATGGTGTTCTCCAGAACTCTTTAAAACCAACCGAATTTAATGTTAACTAATAAATAAATAAAATATCTAAATTAAAATTACATTTAAAAAAAAAAAAACGAATAAACGATGATTCTATAAACAAATCAAGGCACAGAGTGCACACTGTGTGTTAATAAAAAGCAACCACAAACAATCCTATTGTTTTAGATTCGAGAATTCTTAATAACTAAAATTAGAGTGTATGTGGTGTGGTGGATAGAGAGAAAGAGTTTTACTAAATATTAAAAACAAGCAAAAAAACATGCAATAAAATTGTTTTATTTCTATTTCTTACATTCAGAATTAGAATTCTTTTTTTTTTGTATTTTTGAGGAGTGTACAAAACCATAATACTTGTATTGATGTTTATTATGTTATAAATGTTAAAAATTACATAAATTGCATGCAGTCAGACAATTTAAAATGGCTTAAGGAATTTAATGTAACGTAATAATAATAATACTAATTAGTATCATAAAGTAATCAAACAAACAGAATAAAAACGTGTCGTAAAGTAGAGTACATTACGTTAGAATTCAGTTAAACTCAAGAAAGATCAATGAAAACTATTAGAATAATAAGAAAAACGGACAATAAATAGTAGAAAGAAGCTTAAAAATTATATTTTCTAATGTTAAGTAGCTTAAAACACAACACACAAAGTATTTTTTCAAAAGAACATTTAAAATCTTTTCGTTTAAAAGTGAGAGAGAGCAATGTGAAATACAATAACCCCTATGTATGTAACAGCAGCATAAACAACATTAAAGAAAAAATAAAAATAAAAACGCAGCATAAAACCAGTCATAAACAATTAGATTCGCAAAAAATAATAAATATTGGATTACACAACAACAAGCCAGAAATAAAAAAGTGCTCACGCCATTTCGTAATTTTTTAAGCTAAATCGGTGGTGGTTGTAGGTACGATGACTGTCGGTCTGTCGGTCGGTCGGTCAACCCCTCTAAAAAAATAAAAATAAATAACGATAATTGTAATTTATAAGAATTTTTATCTAGATACAAAAGAATTGTCCATTTAAGTCCATAGCATAACGCCAATGGCAGTAAAATGTGAGTAAGTTGAGCCTTCTTCCGACTTTTTTTTTTTTTTTTGTTTCTTTATTAAAATTTTTTTTTTATATAATCGGACGCACATTATTCTGTGTGTCTACCTAACTAGACGACTGACACAATAAGTAGCCTCAGCTAAGGAAATAACAATTCAACTTTATAATAATGGGGGTAGTCATTGTCACCCCTTTTGTATTTTTATCATTTGGTTTTGGCTTGGTTTTGTTTTCCTTTGCCCTATGTACCTAGAAACACAATATTAAGGACAAAATAACAAAAAAAAAAAAATAAATAAAATAAAAATAAATAACAAAAATACATAAAAAAGCTTCTATTGCCCACTTCCTTCCGAATTTTTTTTTTTTTTTTTTCTTTATTCATTCAATAAATTTTCTATTCACAAAACATTAGCAACAGCAGCCAGCAGGAACATTCCTTTATTTTTCAATCGTATCCTGTTTGTGTAACACACAAATTTATATTTATATTTTTTTCGGTGTCCTTATAATGTCCTTTACACTTAATTTATATGAAGTAAAATACACAAAGAAGAAGAAAAAAAATTAAACAAAAAGTTTGCTGCTGCCGCTGCTATTACTTTCGAATATTAGAGCCAATTAAAACATTTCTTTTAGCGTAAATAAACAAAACGCTTGAAGAAAATTTAACAAGGAGCAGCAGCAGTAGTAGCAGCTAAACACATTTAATATCCCACATCGCACATTTGTCCATTACTTTATTGTTCCGTGGGGTTTTTTTTTTCTTTTCTTTTTATTTCTCGCTTCGTACTTCTCCACATACTTTTAACTTGAACACTTCAATGTCTTTTATGTATTTCCATTTGTAGAATATTTTTTTTTTTTTTTATTTGTTTGTTATACATGGGGTGGTAAATTGTTGGAAAATGTAATGTAATGACGAGAAAAATAGAAAATTTGTGGAGGAGCCTCCACACTAAACCATACGACATAGCACACAGCAGACTGACTTTTGTATGCAAAACATTAGAAAAAAGGACACAAAGGCAAAGGAAAAACAAGAAGAAAAAAAAGTAAAAACGAAGTGAAAAGTATCCTTGTGGGTATATTTTTCACATTCTTAAACGAATAAAGTTAAAGAAAAGAAAAAGAAAAACTTTAACGTCAAGTTAAGTTAAGTAAAGTAAAGACGCAGCATAATTTTCTCTATTTATTTTTCCATTTTTTATTGTATTTAGTGACATTTATATTAACAGAAAATAAAAAAAAAATTTTTTTGTTTAGTCAGGACTAATTAATTGGGGGTTTTTTTTCCTCCATTCATTTCTATTGAAAAGAAATTTTCCTGTTTTTTTTCTGTTGTGGAAAAATAAAGTCACAAGAGTAATTAAATTATAATAACAAAAAAAACTCTGCTACTACTTTATGCAACTAATATATCCTGATAAATAAATACTACACATACACAAACACACACCAAATGGATTAATTAATTGGTTACCTTCTGCTTCAACAATTTATTTTTCTCATTATCGCTCATATGTAGATATATTTTTGACAACCAGACGACTTAACTTGATATCACTTGACTTATATAATGGCATTTCACCATTCCTTAAATAAATAAATAAATAAATAAAACATCAAAAGGATATAACAGAGTAAAAATAAAACAAGAATTTTTCTGTTTATTTTTGGCAGCAATTAGTATCGTATGTGATGCATACATTTTGACCAGGGTACAGCAGGGTGTCTCTAGTTATTCCCATTAATATTATTACTTTAGTCAACAGTTTCTTACTTTTGTACTCAGTGATAGTGAAAACGTTATTAAGAACCCCATTCTGATGATGTTTTCAGAGCCCATAACTCGGAAAATAAATTCTCCATAGATCTTCCTGAAATTTAGTACGAATAATCGTTTTAGGTTACCAAACATATCTGTCCATGGAAGTAGATCTCTAAAAAATTTATTTCTCGAGTTATTAGCATTACAAAAATTTTGTGAATTTTCGTATTAAAATGGAATAAAAAAATTCACAAAATTTGACCTAAATATTAACGCAAAAAAAAAAAATAAAATCAAAAAAAGCTTCATTTAGGGCAACCTTGTTACTTTTCAACGTACACACATATAAACACACACATGTAATACTTGTTGTTTAAACAACAAAACTAATAGAAAATTGCAGTGAAATATTGTAAAGAGAGTAGCAGTAGCAGCAGCAGCATATAAAAACCCCAACTGTGTTAACGATTATTAATGTTTTGAGATTTGATTTTGCTTTCTTTTTCTTTTTTTTGTTTGTTGGCATAATAATTACTTTACCACAAACAACATGAGCACCACTAATAAACCTACAATATTTATTTACTATATTTTTTGTAGGTTTTTTTTTTTAAATTAAATTCAATACGAAAATTTATAACAACAGCAGTAGCAGTAGTAGTAGCAGCAGTAACAACATTTTTTATAAAATTAACTGCTGAATATATAACTGAACGTAAATTAATGTTACTTAACTAAAACAATATAACAAAATACATTATTATTATTATTATTATTATTATTATTATTAAGGATGTATAATATTGTTGACAATAATTGCACTTAGTTTTCGTATTAGATAAAATCCATTTAATAGTTAAAATAGAAATAGAATATGTAATATGTATGTATGTACACACATACCCGTAATATTTATCCACCCCCACAAATAATACATATATTATAGTTTTACAATTTAATTCAAACCAATTTCTAACCAACAAACCATTATAATTCGTCTGGTAACCTTACGCTTTTTTTTTTTCCTTCCTTTTATATACTATTTCCAGTATATATACAACTACCATCGACCGAAACCGATGTTTCATAATACCCAGATCATTTCATTTGCTTTTATTAACTTTTTTTTCTTCTTCTTCTTCTTTTACATTTTATAGAGAAAAACCATGTACAACATTTAGAAATATCTATCTATCTATCCTCCTATCCTATATGGATATACTAAGAGTATGTTGCTATATTGTTATTTCAATAGAAATAAATAAAAAACATTTCTTTTTTTTTGGTACACTTAACGTAATGTACGTAAGAATATGTATCTCGTCAATGTGTGGTGGTTTTGTGGTTTTAGTCAATGAAAATTATATCGTTACAACATACATATGTGTAGATTTTGTATAGAAAAAAAAAAAAAATTACAATATGACGACCAACCATTACATAAATTAGATAATAAACAATCAACGTTTTTGATAATGTAATTCAAACGTTTATGTAACAAAAACATGAGAGCATTCCCTTGTCCTTGTCTACAAGGATTAAACTATATCTGCATATGTGTGTGCGTGTTTTTTTTAAATAATTTCAATCAAACGTTAAATAATATTAATTTAATTAAAAATATAAAAATTTATATGCTGACTTTGTATTATTTATATTTCATGTAATTCTATGTAATCCTTACGTTTTATTAACCACAGAAAAAAACCCACAGAAAAACCAATAAAACAAAAATCGTCAAAAAAAAAATTTTTTTTTTTTTTTTTATTATTTATGGACATTTCTTACGTGATTCTTGCGTTGTGTATTTCAATTTTTTTTTTTTAAGGAAAAATAATAAAAAAAAAAGCTTAAACAAGATTATTCTTAATAAAAAAAAAAGAAAAAGGATTTTTTTGTCCAACATTACATTTAAGCTGTTAACGGTTGATACAGAACGAGTACATTTATATTAATGGGAAACCACCACCGCGGTATTATAATTTACAAGTTTTTTTCGCGAAAATATGTATTAAAAATGAAAATTATGTAAAAAAAATGTAATAAAAGAAAAGTGGAAAACCAAAGAACGTTGAATATCACCCACCAGTCATATTTTATTTTATTTTCCAAGTTGTCGTTACAACGGACAACATTCAATCATTTTAAGTGATCTAACCAAGAAGTAACCAAAAAAAAAAAAAAATCCAACATCACCCTGTCGTGTGTTTGTTTGTTACCCAGTTTTATTATTTTCTCGTCTCTTTTTTTGTTTTTTTTTTGACCAGTTCTTAAGCGCGGCTTAAAGTATTCCATTCTTTAATTTTTTTTTTTTTACTTTTTTATTATTATTTAAGATTATTTTGTGCTGCTACTCACGTCCGGTTTTTCCATCAGAAGATGATGGGGAAAAAAGTTAAACAGTAGCCAGAGCCTGCTGACGACCACAGTTTATCATCCATTCGATATGGATTTTATTTATTTTTATTACCACTTGTGATGCCATGACATTATTAATATTATTATTATTATTATTATTATTATCATTCAATGTATTACCACCAATATAATATCGTAATATAAACTCATAAAGAATAGTTCTGTTATATGCGAACGTTATCCCAGGCGATATGACTCTTCCTCGCCGTATTAACAACATACACGAGCGAATTTTTTTTTTTTTTTTATGTTTTATGATTCAACATTTATTGTCCTTTTTTTTATTTTTGTTGTTGTTAATGTTGTTGTTGGCTGTGCTCATATTTATTAATTTTTTATTATTATTTTTTTGTGTGCGCGGTTGATTTCACTTTAAGCTTAAGTGTATCAAAAGTTATCAAAAGTATTTAACTTTTATATGGTTTTGTCTTCTTCGCTTTTATCTGCTGACACATTTAGTTATGGTCTGCACATTACACATTTACACAGCTTATTTATTCTCTAAAACGTTTAAATAATCAACGAAAATAAACAATTTATTGTTATTATTATTATTTTTTTTTTTTTTTAATTTTAATAATTAAAAGCCACCACACCACACCACACCACAATCAAGATAATATTTTACTCAACTACAATTACACTAAAATCATTCTTTATCCAATTACAATTTTACATGCAGAGTGTACATTAGTGAAATGTTTGAATTGTAACCGGAAGAAAATTGGCTAAACTTATTAGAAAAAAAAAAAAAATAATAAAGAAAAATTAAACGAAAAATAAAAAAAAAAAGGTTTAATTACCGTGCTAAAACAGAATAAAATTTCTACATGGCTAAGTAAGAAAATAAATTTAAGAGAAAAATACGCTTGGCTAGGTCATATTGTCATTATTAACATTAACATGTTACAAAATAGTTCAACTGTAGTAAAATAAAGTAAATAATGTCACAAATGCTCTTAGACAGCACTAAGATGTATAATTTCAAGAGGACAACAAAACACATTTGCTGGCTAAAGTACAAGAAATTAAGTTTTCGCCATGGTTTTTTTGAATACAAAATATATATATATCTTTTGTTATCTTTTGGTCACTCTTTTTTACCCTATAAATGTAAATAAAACATTAAATTAAATACACACGTGCCGCACGTGAATGATAAAATCATATGATGATCATGTTGATGATTGCAACGCTAACGACAATGATGATGACCATCAACGTTTTGCAATTTAGTGCAGTCTTTATCCCTTAATTATAATCAGTTGTCAATTATTATAATTATTACATAAATGAACAAAGGGATGTGATGGTAATAATAAAGGTAATGGTGAGGGTGATTATTTTAGCCTTTAATAATAACAAACGCACAAATTATAATAAAAGTTTTATCAGGAGAGAAAACTACGAAAACTACAAAAACAAAACTAAACTAAACAAAGCGATTAGAGTATAGTAGTTGCACACACACACACACACTGAATGTAAAACAGACATTAAGCATTAAACATTAGACATTAGACAGTAATTTCTGTATTCAAATATTATTATCCTTCCTTTCCACATGGATTTTGCTTCTTTTTTTTTTATTTTTATTTTTACTTTTTATTATTATTTACGAATTTATTGTAGCGTAGAGATTACATCATTAGACCAGACAAAACGTGTGTGTGTATGCTTTGAAACAGCAACACAGTAATAATAATAGAAAAAAAAACTAAAATTAAAAGTAAAACTAGGGCGTACGTACACTATGACCTTAGTTTTACTTTTTTATTCTATAAAAAAAATTTATGCAAAGTGAAAAAAAAAAAAAAAAAAAATTATATTAATTTATGATTTTAAAGTTTTTTAAATTAAAATAACACAAAAATGCACTTTAGAGTATTAAAAAAAATAAAAAAATAAAAAAATCAAGGATCATGATGAAAGAGTAATTAAATTATTTTTTAATTCGGTTATGGACATTAGCGTTGCAAACTTTTGTCTAGCTGGCAAAAAAAGGATTGGATTTGCCAGACGCAAATTTTAATTTTTTTTTAATTAAAGTGTGTCAGCAGTTGTTTCAATTTATTTAAACAGAAACTTTTCTACGGTTCTTCAGTTAAATCCCATGCATATGGCTCGTTAAAAACATGAAAAAAAAAAAAGAAGCAAAAAATACCTCACGATCTCTAGCAAACATTACATTCAACATAAAGTCAAACATTGCACATTCAAACATAAAAATCTTTACAACAGATAAAGACTAAAAACACAAAAATAACGACAGTACATATAGAAAGCAGCAAATAATAAAATAAAAAAAAAGTTTAAAAGGCAACAAGTAGAGGTAAGTTGATAAAAAAAAAAAGAAAAAAAAGGAAAACAAAAAAAAAAAAAAAAAATTCACAAAACAATTGTGCTTGGATATAAAATAAAATAAAAGTTAAAAAAAAAAAAATAAAATAATAGGAAAAAGCTATAAGGATACACATTTTCCTGCATTACAAAACATAAATAAATGTATCAAATGGGGGTGTAGTGGTTGGTGGAGATTCAAAGACATGTCGAAATGACAACAGAAACGACAGCAGAAAACATAACAAAGTAATAATAATAATAATAAAAAAAAAAGGAAGAGAGAAAAAGGACAATTGAAATGAATTTGTATTATTGAGTTTAATGTTAAGGAAGATAATTGTTTGTGACATTTTATAACGATGAGCGTAGAGTTTCCTTACTCCTATTTATGCTTTTATTTTATATGCGTCTATTAACTTTATAATATGTTGTGCTTTTCCTATTAAATGCTGTTGCTACTACTGCCTTCATGTCTTTAATTTATTTTTATATGAATGATTCGCTATTTGTGCTTCCTTGGCAAATTTATTATTTTTATATATCCTTAGGTTTTTTTTTTTTTTTTTTCTTCTTCCCTATAAGAAAGCTTAACTTATACCTCGATTGAGACACATTGCCAATAAAAAGAAAGAAAAAATTTAATTATTCATAATTCACAACAGAATACAATAAAAATCACAGCAGGTAAACTATATTTTCGTGCACCATTGTATCACACTTACAAAAATTTACTAACTACATCTGAACACGCGCTGCAATAAGAATTTAATATAACAATCGCGTTAAATAAAACAATTAAAAATTAAATCTGCATAGAACACATCATCTAAAAATGTTACGTAAATCAAGGTATAGTGAGATGTGTTTGTTTGCTTGCATAGAAATAATAAAAAGAAAATAAAAAAAGGTAAAAAAGGACAAAAACAACGACAACAATTGTAACATAAAAGTCGTATTGTTATAATAATAGCGTAATAGGGGTAGTAGTAGTAATAATAATAATAAAAGGACAAATAATCCTACATAATAAAAATAAAAATAATATTTCACCATATTTACCTCAATCGTTTCAAATAAATAAATAATTCCAGGATGTGATAATTTTGATAGAATCATCGTTTCACGTTTTAGATTTTTCTTCACATATAAATCAGTTATATTCGCCACATTTATTATTTTAACAGCTACCTGTGTAATTAAAAAAAGAAAAAATTAATTAATTAATTATTTAATCTATATTATATATAAATAAAATATTTAGAATTAATTACAACGATAATCAATAATCATTGTTGTTGTCTAATGTGAAAAAATGAATTTAAAATTATTTTGCGCTGAATTTTTGCTGACCATACAATAAACTATTTTCACAATTATTTAATTAACTAATTAATTTATTTATAATTGTTATTGCACCATTAAATAAAAACCCATTTACATTACACACACAGGTTACATTTAAAAAATTTCCTACCTTTGTTAGAACACAAAATAGCTGGATTTTGCTTAATCAAATGTTAAATACGAAAAAACTATAGAATAAATATTGGCTAAATATATTTTTAGGGGCGTAGATGGTGTGTGGGTTAAGTGTAATTTATATTAAAACGAAAATGATAATGGGAAAAGGATAATAATAATAATAATAATAAAATTGAAATAAAACATCCAAGTGTGTATGAACTACGATGACAATGAAACGTCGTATATTCACCACCCGCCGTGTGTATATTCTGTCTGATAGATCCTTTCCTTTTATATACAGTTCAATAGACAGAGCTCATCTGAGTTCATTGATGGATAAACTAAGTAACAACAACAACAACAGCAACAACAAGAAGATGAAAAATAAATAAAAATATGATAAATAATAATCAGACGACAGACAACGTTGTCGACGACGACGGCAACTTTTTTTTTGTTACATTTTAACTGTGTTGATGTTAATGCTGCATGAATGCCTTGCTGCTTGCTTGCTGGGAGATTAGGGTGGTTTAAAATTATATGTATATTTCTACGATGATTATTAATGAGTGTATGGTGCGGTATTGATATGACAAAATAATAAAAACAACGACGATGGTAATCATTATAGTAAACATTGTAAAAAAAAAAAAAAAAAAAAATAGAAAAAATTATTTAAAATCAGCCCCAGACAATAAATCCATAAAAAAAAAAAAAAAAAAAAAAAAAAAAAACATTTTCCAGAGTTGGTTACTCATCGCGTTGTCAGGGATTTATTACTTATTTATATAAATAAAATAAAATAAAATAATTTCGCTAGTAAATCAAAAATTGATTAAATGTTGCAGACAACACGCATAAAATGGTTAAATCAAAAATCAATCAGTAAACCACACACACACACACACAAATATTTGCCAATAGTTTTTTTTTTTTTTTTTCTTTACCACAAAAAACGAAAATTATCCCACGTTTCTGCAATTTATTTTTATTTTTATTATCTACAAAGAGCAACAGAGTTCAATAACAACAAAAACAACAGCAGCAGCAGCAGCAGCAAAACAAACATTATTAGCATTAAATGGACAAAATAATTTTTTCTTTTTATAAATTTACTAAACAATTAATTAACGAAGAATATAAAAATACGCGACAATGACAAGTTCAAGAACATTAATAGAATTCTATAGAAAACCAAACAAAACACATTGGATAATAAAAATATTTTCTTGATTATTCATCATCAGGCTTTGAGTTTACTATTTCACTGCACTGCACAACACCTAGTTGTTTATTCATTTAAAGAATTAATAATAATAGAAAAAATCCGCGAAATTATCGTGTTTACATTACAAAGAATAAAAAAACAAAAACTATTTTACCTGTTACGTACAAAGGAAGTCGTCAGTAGCAGCTAAACTTAAAAACCATAATTAGTTAAATAAATAAAAATTTTATTTACATTTAATTACTCTTTATACTCTCGCTGTCTAGAATTTATTAAAAATTTATCAACATGACAGGTTCACCATAACATGGTAATCGCATATATCAAGATAATTTTGTTTTTATTTTAATTAATTTCTCTGTACTTAGTAAAAAAAAATTTCTAGCACAAATTAATTATCGGTTTAATAAACAAAAAAAAAAAAAATTAAAAACAGGAAAATGTTAATGAGACGAACGCAGAACAGGTGAAATAAACAAAGAACATTACGGTGGTTTTCTTTTTTTTTCTTTTTTAGTTACAAAATAAAATAAATTAAATTAAATTAATTAAATGAATTAACTAAATAATCGATTTCCTTTGGTTTAATTAAAAAAAAAAAAATTAAAAAAATTGTGTAAAACGACAGACCAGAACAACCATTGATGGTACTAAAAGATAATTATCGGGTATTATTAACATCTAATTACGCAGAATTGTTAACAAAACTATTTATTATTTAAATTCTGTATTAACACGGTAATAACCCTTATACAACACACAAGTTTTCTTTCTATCCAAAGCCACTAGAAATCAACATAGTTTACCGGATTTCAACTGAATTTCTATTCAATTTGAAGAAACATAAAGACGCATTAAAGACGCTACCACAAAGTTACCAATAATTACAACGACAACATACATTAAATTACGACAAAAGCCAAAAAAACATGCTTAATGTAGAACCATTTAGGTGAATAAATAAAATTTATGTCGTTCTCTTTTTTTACCTACCGATAAAATTTGTCCGATAAAATTCCACATTAAAAATCTTAATTACATAGAATTTTGCTTTTCTTTTCTCTTCTACTCGGTGCTGTTCATGTACCATCTCATTGTTATTTATTGTTATTATTATTATTATTATGATTACATTACAATAAAAGTGGATTAACAGAGACAACACAGAAGAGAAACAAGCTAATAACAATAACAAAAAAATATTATTTTCGCTTCTGTGTTATGTCGTTCGTCGTCGCATTATTTGCTAAACACATCGCAAGGTAACAAAAAAAAAAAAATAAACATAATTAAAATTCACAATATAATGTAGCTAAAATGATTATAATTATTATTATAATTATTATTGTATTTACTTTGATTGTAATTGATACAGAAAAAAAAAATAAAATAAAAATTAAACATTTTTTAAAACAAGATTAACACAATATATGTGGATGATGATGATGATGATTCTGGTTAATAACAATTAAAATAAATAAATTAATTTTTTTTTTTTTTTAATCTTTATAAAAGCAAAAACAAGTATGTCAGAGTCAGTATAATAAAAATAAATTAATTTTTTTTTTTTTAATTACTTTGATTAGCAGTGGTGTAATCAGGTGGCAACATAAACACTTGATGTTAATACTTATCGTGAATAAAAACGCGGATTGTAAGCGATTTTTTTTTTTTTATCAAATATTCTACTCTGATCACAAACCTGAATTAAATCTAATAAATTCTAGAGAGAAAAAATAAACCGCGATATAATAAACATACGACGTCACTGTACTATTTATTCTCTGTGTTTACCACCATCAACATAATTTTGTTTCTATAAATTCAGTTGACACAATTTAAATGTTCATGATTTTATCATGTAATTTTAATTATTTTTAATTTTACTTTGAATTTATTTTCATGTTTTTTTTTCTTTTTTATTATTTTTTCGGTTAACATTTATCCATAATTTATGTATTTAATTACAGTGTATTGAATTGCCTGAATGTTGCACAAACGTTATGTAATTATTGATTGAAAAATGAATAACAAAAAAAAAAAAAAAAAAAAAAAAAATGTTCTGTGATCAAAATTTCGATGAAATTTCAAACAGAGTAAATAAAATAAAAACCAGTGAAATATTACACACACGCACATATTTTTATTTGTTTACAAAAAAAAAAAAAAAAAAAAACGCAAATAACATTGGGTAAAAAGAAAATAAATTAAATTTTATTTTTTTGGGGTATTGAGAAAAAAAAAAAAAACGCAAAACGTAACAACAAAAGCCAACAATATCAAAGTACTTTTCTTTTTCTTTTTTAATTTTTTTTTGAGTGTAGCAAAAAATTTTTATGATTAAAAAATTGTCTAAGAAAAAACCATTTACACAAATATGACAAACGATGTTTTATATTATATTATATAATAAAAATTTCCCCATCACTTTTTGGGGGGTGTTATTTGGTTCGTTGGCATACACATTATATACTATAAGGGGGAGAGATCATTTTATTTAATTTATTTTCTAGTTGCCAATTATTATTTTTTTTCTTTGATATTTTTTTTTTTTTTTCTGCCATTTACACACGCAACACGCAGCAATACATAACGCAAATTTATTTATTTAATATTTAATTACAAAAAAAAAAAAAAAATTCTTTTTAATGTAAATTTACTAGAAAATCAGTAACAAATTGTAAAATAATATTTATGTGGCTGTTGCTGGTAGAAAACAGGTGAATTAACTGCAATTCTAATGTTTATTCTAAGCACTATTACCGTCAAGTTATATTAAAGTTTGAATAAAAACACGCGAAAAGCTCATATTCTTATTCTTTGAATACATAATATAAATTAACAGAGCTTAAGGTAAATATTTTATTACAAAAAAAAAAAAAATAAAATATATACAAAGTAGTAAAACACATTGGTCATGAGATTTTCTTTTTAAAAACACGAAAAAGCCCATCAGTGATATCATATTAAACCATTAAAAACAGAAAAAAAAAAAAATTCCATCCATCGTTCACGATTAGATAAATGGCTTTAGTAGTGAAAAAAATAAAACATTTTTATAGCTTTTCCTCAGCTTTATAAAGCCATATAGAAAAAAAACAAAAAAATTACATACATTATGCATAAGAAAGTAAAAAAAAAATTTGCGTAAATAATCGTTGGCTTTTTTTTTTTTTCTTGTTACCTAAAATGAACGTATGTAGTAACCGTGTAACAGCACAATGTACCATTAAATTACATCACAATGTGCTATATAAACGACAAACAATAATAATAATAAAAAAAAAAAAACCAACGAACAGCGTACGTCTATCATCAACGACACTCCACACTCTGCACCAAACAGCCAACAATATTAAAATATGCAAAAAATGTATCTCGATTATAAAGATGAAGCAGAAAATGCTCCAACTAAAAAACATTTAAATTTATTTATTCATCTAAGGCCAATCATAGTCACATCGTTCACATCGTCGTACGGTTTAAATAAAAGTCACGAGAGTAACGTACAAAAAACGATGCAATCATCAGAATAAAATGATGAGATGAAAAAAAAAAGAAAAAAATCACAGAACCACCCGGCAAACCTATACAGCACCCACCTTGCCTGAGTGAAATTTTACTTTTCTATTCTTTTATTTTTCATTAAATTTATATTCGTTGTTGTCATAACTAAGGACTATGCGAAGCATTAAAGTTAAAAGACAGAAAGCTGTAAAACCAGGAAAAAGCACAACATCCACAATAATGTATTTCCGTGAACTGATATAACGACACGGATGGGTGTCAAGGTGTAATTGTTAGTATCGGTGGTATGTTTACTCTTCTTATCACATCTCTTGCAAGTATGTTGTTATTTTTTTCTTCCTCTTTCCCCATTTTTATTATATATCCCTCTATATTCAAATTTCTATTAAACACACACACACACACATCACTTCAGGTGGAATATCAGCGCTTTTTTCGTTCTTTTTTTATTCGCTTTAATGTAGAAAAACGATTACTTTTCTATAAGGTAGAAAGCTTTAAATACAGTAAATTAAACGCAGCTTTTTTTTTTTACCAGGTAATATATAACAACGAATGTTGTAATAAAAGTAGGAGAGAGACAGAGAGCTGACAATGCTGTAAATTACACAATTTTTTTTTTTTTTTTTGCATTTTCTCTGTTTGTCAATAAAATTACAAAATAATTACTTTTCGCATATAATTGTCATTTAAAACACACGAAACACTTTTGCCCAAATAGAAAAAAAAAAATAAAATCTTATTGACGTCAGAAATTCTTTACAAATAAATATTGAATAGAAGCAGCAGCTTTTCTGTTTATCGTAGCAATGTTACAATATTACAACGTTATGTAACTGATTACCTTATCCTTTGACATTACTAAGCCTTCATAAAAATTTTTTCTATTCTTGATTAATTTTTTTATTATAAAGAATTATTATTATTATTATTATTAAAAGGTTTTTCGTTGCATAATTTTTTACCCTTTTGCACACGCTGTTACCATACAATTTTACGTTTGTTGTTTACGTTTATATTCGGAAATAAAAAAGGGTTAACAAACCGGGCATTAACAGTGGAATTAACATTTGAATTAAAAACATTAAAAAAAATTATGCGTATTTTGAAGTAAGAAATAATAATCAGGGATGCAGATATTAACAGCAACAGCAACAACAACCAGAACAATAAAAGCAGCAGAGTGCATTTTGGTTATTTAACAACAAAACACTGAAGAAGAAGGAAAAAAAAACATTGAAAACTTGAGTAATGCGCAGTTTTATTGAATTCTAAAGGAAAAAGAAAAAAAAAAAAAAAACGGTGGAAAAGACATTGCATAATAATAATAATATAAAAAAAGAAGGGTACAAGGGGGAGAGAATAGCAAACATAAAATTTATGTAAATAATAGAAAAGATTTTCTATTTATTAAATTTTCTATTCACTATAATAAAAAAGAAAAAAAAAACCCCTTTGTGCAATTTTATTTATCTAGCTTTTCCCTCCTTGTGTTTATTAATTTTTTTTTTTTTTTTTGTGTTAATAAAATTTCTTATTTTACACCTTTTAAGTTAAATGCAGCAAACACGAATTTATCCTTTGATATCATGCATCACATATCCTATACTACCACCATTATTATCGCGTTTTTTTAAATGCTTTTCGCCATTGTGTGTCACCGTAGTATTCTAAGCAACAAAACCACTAACAAACAACAACAACAACAACAGTCAGATTAAATTACGTTAAATCAAAGTGAATCTAATCTTGTGTCATCAATTCGATAAACAACAAAAAAAAATATATATAACAAAAAACAAGTTAGGCAAAAAGAGTTACGGAGCTACAACATTAAATGCAACATAAACCGTTTTTATAAACAATACACGCTGCGGGTTTTTACTTTATTTTCTTTTTTTCCTATAATGCATGCAAACAATGACTTAATTCAAATTTAAATTTTCTTATAAACATTAACGATGACACTTATTGTAAACAATAACTTGATGCTGCTACTACTGCTGCTGCTGCTGCTACTGTTACTTCTGTTGTTGCCTGATGTTTTAAATAAGGAAAATGATTCACTGAGCTTATTATAAGCGAATTCAGGAGTTGAATAAAGAATTTTTCTTTCTTCTTCTTTAGTTTCTTTTAATAGAAAACGTGAAATTAAATGATTTTTTCAAGTACACGACGACGTTCCGTATAAAAAGCTTAAAGCATATAAAAAAAAATATTTTTTTTTTTTAGTATTTTTTACAACCAGAGTTTTTAGAGTTGTAAAATATAATTCGGACGTATTTGGTAGCAGCCAACGATAATACAGAAATGCACAGCACACACAGCCACACACAGAGCTTTCGAAAAGTAACTTTTTTGTTTTACAATGTATATTATGCAGCAAGTTGTTAAAAAAGTGTAATAATTAAAAGAAAATACCGTCTACCGTCTTGCTGTCTTAGATGTAAAAACGGCAACAAAGAATTTAGCCACCCAAACCACCATCACCAACCATTACGGAGGAAGCACAAATTAAAAATAAAAAAATAATAAACTTTTAAGCTAATAAATTTTATTCATATTCTGTCCTCTAGACAATTTTTTTATTTAAATAAAATTATTAATAATCATATTTAATTAAATAAATAAATAAATGTTTAGGAGGTGCAAAAATTACGATATTAACATTTTTACACCTTTCAACGGGTGTTTAACATTTAAATTTACCAAGTATCCAACCACCACCCACCTATTAAAAAATTTAATTATTATTCATAGTGTTCTATACAATTTGATGAAAAATTTTAAAAACGTATTTTGCATAAGAAATCACTAAACTAACTAACGTTCGAGGTTTTTTAAAGGTAATAATTTTCGAAATAACATTTAAACAGTTTTACTCCACAACATTAAACCCTATTTTAGCATAGTTTTCTAGTATCCACTTGGTAATAAATCGATTTTAAACCCTGAAAAATAATCATTACAAAATTAAACGTTAATATATCCTGCAAATACACAAACGCCTTCATTACATTAATTTATGTCACGTCACGTCAAATATAAAAGAAAAAAAAAAAAAAGAAAAAAAAAGAAGAAATTTGTGTATCTACGGTTCGTTGGTTTGTTAACAATTTTTAATTCACTAAGGAATAAGCCGACTTAAGTCTAGAACATTGCATACCAATTAACTTTCATTATTATTTATTTATTTATTTTATTAACAAGAGAGAAAAAAAATTTTTTTTTTACGCTTTGGGGACGGATGGCAAAATGAATTAAAAAAAAAAAAAAAAATTCATTCTTTTTGTGTAAAGCGAAAAAATAAGCAAAGAATCAATAATAAGTATCAGAGGGTAATAACACGCTTATTTAATTTCTAATTAATTACACTTTATACAGAGAAAAAAAAAATTAAAGGATCACAAAAAAAAGCGGAAAAACATTTAAAGAATCTTCGTTAACCAAATAACGTTGCCAACCAAATCAGAAATGGGTTGGGTTGGTTGGTTGGTTGGCTGGTACAAGCGCCAATAATTTTTTTTTTCCTTTTCGCTTTTATCTTTCGTTTTTTTTTTTTAATTTTCCATCTTTTGGAACTTTTTTTTTTTTTCTTCCGTTAATGAAGCATTGGGGAAAGATTAATTTTCTTGAAAAAAAAAATAAAAAAAAAACTGAGGGAAAAACCGAAAAGAGAAAAAAACTCATCGTAAAAAAAAATAATTTTTTCTTTTACATTTTCACCATGGTAATTAAAATCTTTTAAAGGTTTTATACGCTGTAATGTTTAGTTGTGCCCTACTGCTGCTGCTACTGTTGTTTTATTAATTTATGATTTTTTATTTTTTTATTAACATGATAAATTATGTAATGATGGATGGGAATTTTTTTTTTGTGCTTTCCCTGAAAAAACCTGACAATGCTGCTTTAAACAAGAATTTTACACACAGGTTTTTAAGGGTTGTTTTTTTTTTGTTGTTGCAAGTATTACCACTTGGATAATCAATAATTTTAATTTTTATATCAATTACTGTGTGTTAAGGTGATTTAAGGTAAACTCTTATTGATTTCTAGACAAAAAAAGAAAAAGAAACGAACGTTTCAAGTAACACTCAAGAATTTACTACGCATTTCGAAAATATTTCTATAATACGTAGCAGAGTAGAGTAGAATAATCAAAATTCCTATTACCCTTCTCTACCTATAACAACCCTTATTATTTTCTATTTATTTTTATTCTTACAATACCTCATTGTAACCACAATGAAAATCAAAACTACTTGAATAAAAAGAAAAAAAAAAGAAAAAAATACCCAACAACACTCTGGAAACAAGTATATAAAATCTCTTATTGAAAAACTTTCTACCATAATCATAAACGTAAATTACTTAATCAAAAACTATAAACACTTACATTTTTCGTAAAAAAAAACAAAAATCTGCTGAAATGACAAAGTTATTTGTTGCCAAAAGTGATATATTGTTCGGTGGTTGTTTGTTCTCTAACACAAAAATAAAATAAAAAGATGAAAATATCTGCACGACACAACAATAACAAACAACAGATGGGACCCCTTTTTGCCATTTCATTAAGACACGTGATTCATAATGATAATGTAATGTTAAAACGTGTTATAGAAAATACAACAAGACAATTTTATTGATTTTTCTTAAAGTAATGCGTTATCCGCCACCCCCTTCCTTAAAAATTCTATCTCGCTGTTTCTTATCTACATCAACTGTAACAATTATAGTGACAGACACAGCAACGAATAATAATTAAATAATTTAATCATCACCAAAAATTGTCTTCAATTAATAATAGAAAAATTTCTTTTTTTTTTTCGTGTCTAATCATTCATTTTGTGTCAAAAACATTTGTGTTAAATAATTTTCAAGAAATTTTATTTATTCTAATTATGGCAGGCACAGTGTAACACAGATTTACTTTCAATTAAACGACTTCATTATCCAGTTAGCCACCCTATTATTACTTTAAACTTGTGCTACGTATTAATAACGTGATCGTTGTCGTATGCACCTTATGGGTGGTGATGGTGGTGATAACAATTTTGATCATAAAATAACACAAAAAATGTGTTAATATAATCAAGTTGGAAAAGATAGCGGAAATTTTCATGTTAAAAGCACTAAAAATATATTTCAACAGCAGCAGAAGCAAAAGAAGCAAAAGAAACTGGAGCAGCAACATATGTTTTTTATTTGTTTCTATCTGTTTTAATAAATTTCCTCCTGTCGCCTTAGATATTCAATTTTTTTATTTTATTGATTGAGTGACATCATCCAAAAAATATTCTATAAAATCGACAAAAGGTGACAATTTAAAGTGTCATCGTTACTGTTGTTACTGTTGCTGTTACAGATGTAGTAGAAAAAATCAAAACCGGGGGAAAATACACAGTGAAATTCTATTAAAACAGATTTCTCTCTCTTCCCATTTTTTTTTTTTCGTTTTTGCAATTCGTTTATCAATTTATTATTATAATAAATAATTTTTTTTTTCCATTTTATTTGTTATATTTTTACGTATAACGAATGTGATTGTATCAATTGTTCATAGATCAAATGTATCACCCCAAAATATATATATCCACGGCGTTTAACTACATTGTTGCTGTTGCTGTGAGGCCATTATTATTATGATTATTTCTCTACTCTTTTCACAAAAAAATATTTAATTCATCCATCACATAACAAGAATAAATACAAATATACATAGATGTGCAACGACCGTGCTGTCGTACCCATAATACCCATAAATACTGGTGATGCAATATTGATTCCTAAAGTAAAGAAATTCTTTTATTTATCATTTTTCTCTGGCTTAAAGCTTATATTTTCTGTTTAGATAAATACAAGAGGGATGAATACACAGACAAAAAGATATTAAGGTAAAGACTGTACTTCATATACAACAAATTATAATAAGAAATAAAGAAGAAAATTAATAAAAACTTGAAAACTAATAGTGATTGAATGGAATTGTACTGGGGAGGGTTGATGAAAACTCGTTGTTGCTGCTACGCACATTATTTTTATTTTCATTTTTATTAAAATAATTATTATCAACAGCAATCTTATTATCTGTAGATAATTTAATTAATATAGTTTTTTTGCTAGTTAATTTATTTGCACACTGAAATAAATGATAAACAATAAATGACTACATTCAAAACCTGCCAGATTGGCTATCTGAGACTCAACTGCTCATAACTTTTGTTGAAAATTTTTTACAACGAAAATATTTGTGGGGTACATTTCTGGACCCAATACGATACTTTTAACCAAGTTTGAGCCAATTTAAAAATAATTTTTTTTTTCACCAAAAATGCATACAAAGTATCAGGAAAAATTTCAATTTTTAAGGTGAAATTAAAAAAAAATCTAGCGATCTGAAACTTTGCAGGAATGTTTATTATGAAGTTCTGAATCGAGTCAGTTCTTGGAGTTTTTCGATAAAAAATTTATTTCACGAGTTATGAGGTTTTGAAGTTCAGAAAAAACAAAGAATTTCCCATTTTGCATTCTTTGAAAGCATTCCTTTTAAAAACTTTGCTTCCGACCTATTTTTTTTACATTTTTCCCTAATAGTGTATTTATTCATGAACACAAAACACAAAGAACCTGAGATCTGGGGTACATTTTGGCCGAGTTACAGCTAAAAATCGAGATAGACTACATTCTGAACCCGGCCAGATTGGTCATCTGAGACTCAACTGCTCATAACTTTTGCTGCAAATTTTTTACAACGAAAATATTTGTGGGGTACATTTCTGGACCCAATATGATACTTTTAACCAAGTTTGAGCCAATTTAAAAATAATTTTTTTTTCACCAAAAATGCATACAAAGTATCAGGAAAAATTTTAATTTTCGGGCGAAAATAAAAAAAAAATCTAGCGATCTGAAACTTTGCAGGAATGTCCATAATGAGGTACTGAATCGAGTCAGTTCTTGGAGTTTTTCGATAAAAAATTTATTTCCCAAGTTATAGTTAGTTTACCAGCACTTTCACCAAATACAATACAAAAAGTTCGTCTGAATCAAGATATACAATTAATGCATACAAAATTAAATAAAAATTAAATTAATTACAAATCCGCGGTTTACAATTTTTATTTATTACTCAACAAAATTGCTAAAAAAAAAAAAAACCACTAAATAACTGTTTAACAAATCATAAAATGAAATTAAAAAAGAAATAAAAAAAAAACGCCGAAAAAAAAAATATAAATTAAGAGTGCGCTACGGCGGCGGCGGCACATTTCAAAGGTTTAAATTCAATTAAATTAACAAAATAAAAATTAAATTAAAGTAAATTAAGTTAGAAAGAAAAAAAAAAAATTAAATCATTTGCCGTCGCCGAAACGTTCGCATCTTAAAATTTTTATTACCGATTAACATGGACTTTAGTGTGTCAATAAATTTTACGGAAATTAAATTACAAAAAATTACTGTTAATCAAATAATCAATATAAATATGCATTACAAATCATAAAAACATAATTAAGCAACAGCAGCATATACAGACGAGAAACATTTTTTTTTTTTTTTTATAATTTCGTAACTCGTTAATTCGCCTTTGTATTGTTACAGCAAGCAAAATAGCATTACTAGAGGCTTTACACGTTTTCTTTTCAACAAGACACAAAAATAAATTAAATCGTGTTGAAAAATAAAATAAAAATAAATCAAAACACCAAGATGTCAATCTTTAAAAACGTTTATAACGTACGAAACACACCACGAAAAAACTACAAAAAAAAAAAAAAAAACCAGTAGCCAAGCCAAGCCGATTAATAATAAATGAAAAAAAAAAACCAGTTGATTGAAGTAAATACATTTGGTAGAAAAAAAAAAAAAACATCGTCACAATCACCACCATCGTGAGTAGAGACAGTAAGTAAATAAGTATTTAATGCAAAGTAGTAGAAGCAGCAGCAGCCAGTTAAACAACGTCACAAACGCGACAAAACAATCAAAAATCAGACAAAAAAAAGTTAAAAAATAATTTTCATTCCCCCATCTGGGGATCTAATAATAATAATAATAACACAAGTGTTTTTTAGGCTTAAGGCAACAAAATATGATTAAACAGAGACTGAAATATATAAAAAAAAAAAAAAAAAAAAAAACTTCAACAAGACAATTTTATTCATATGGAAAATCATCAATCATTTCTCGTCGTTTTTTTCGTTTCGTTTCATTTTTTTTTTTTTTTTTTTTGGTAACAACCATCAGCAATAATAATAATAAACATTTGATTTATGAATAAATTAAAAATATTGAATATCAAATTGATATAATGTTTTGAAATCCCAATGAAATCACCCTGTAACAACACAACATAAAAACCCACCCATTACCCAACTACACACAACAATACAAATAAACGCTTTCTACACGAAACATTTGGCTTGACGGTGCGGCTGATATTTTAAATATCAGAAAACAAAACTTTTTTACTTTTTTTTTTGATTATAAATAATAAATACATCTACACACACACACACACGCACACACAGTTTAATATAAGTAAAGAAATAAATAAATAAATTAATAATTAATAAACAAGTTACACACGTTCTGTCATCTGATACGTTTTAAAAAAAAAAGAAAAAGGAAATCAAATCAATCATAATAAAGTTGTAACGTTTTTGAAATGTGACGATAAGCTGCTGTTTGGTGGTGGTTGTTGTTGTTGTTGTTGTTTCATCGTGCTGATGTTTATACAGCAACGCTGTTATTGCTTTTGATGACCATGAATAATAAATTTAGTTTTCTAGTTGCTTTTGCTGTTGTTGGGTATTTTTCACATTATCTTTTCAAAAGTGACACCAATTAAATTAAAAATATATATATATATATATATTATAAAGTGGGTGATGCGTGATGGGTGATAATGGGGTAAGTATTGGTGGTTATAAAAGAACAACAACAAAAAAAAAATCTCAAATAAGACATTCCCATTGTGTATTGATTAAAGAACAACAAAATTCATGAATTTTCTTCTGAATTTCATCTTTTTAAAGGATTTTCGGTTATAGAGTTTAGACTACAACGATTAGGGGGTAGTTTATAAATTTTTTTGTAATACTATTCGTACTTGAATATTTATTTTTCAACCCTTCATTAGAAATTTAACGTTTTTTTTTGTTCTATTTTTATTTAATGTTACCAACCCAACTATGCTAAAGTTTTTCTACCCATACGTACGTTCGTTCGTTCGTTCGTACAATCAGTTGTATTCAATTGAATTGTATTGTATTGTAAATGAAACGTAACGACATTGAATAGATTTTGAATAGTAAAGAGCATACACATTAACGATTTACAATTATTTTTTATTTTTTTTTTTTTCACAACTATTATTCATACGTAAATAATTTTGAATATTTCACTCAATCACAAACAATCCCTCTACATAATTGAATTTCCAATAATATTACACGTTTAGTTTTCCTAACAACAACGAAAAATAAAAAATAAATAAATTTATTATCGACATTTACCCCCTTATAATATTCCAGCAGTAACAATAGGAAAGAAAAAAAACTTTATTAACATAAAATTTTACACTTAATAAAGAGAGAGAGAAAAAAAAATATGCTTAATTCGCATATAAATAATATTCGGTTTTACATAACATATTGTTATTGGATCGTTTAAATGAGATTTTTATTTTTAATAATAAAAAAAAAAGGAAATTTCTATTGATGATAGAAAACAAAGTGGAAAAAAAAAAGAAAAAACTAAAATTGAGCCAAACATATTGATTACCACAATTTACACTTGATTAAATTCAATAAAAACGAAAAAAGGAATCTCATTGAAATGAAAATATAACCGAAACTAGGGTAAAATCATCACCCTATTAAAATGCTGCTTCTGCTTGCTATCATCAAATTTAAAACAAGAAAAGAAGCGAAGAAGCAAAGAAAAACTAAACAGCATGCCACTTTTGTTTGCGAAAACAAAATAAAAAAAAAAAACTAAACTCTAAATACATGGCACCAGATGAGACTAAAAACAGAAAATAGAAAAATATAAAACCCAATCTAAATTCTGCAGCAGCCCAACTACAGTAGTTTACTAGGAAGAAAAAAATTGTGTTGACAGGGAATAAATATTAAAGTAGAAAAACATCTTAATCAACGCATAACATTGGAAAATTAATGAAAATTGTATTGTCAAAGGTAATTGCAATAGTTTAACTAAGTACATCCAGCTGAGCTTCTATTATTTACTAGAAACCACCATCACCATCACCACCACCACACAACTCTTGACCATACCAATTTTACAAACAAAACAATCAAATGAAAAGTGGAAGCTTCGTCTCTTTATTTAATGAAAAAAAAAAAAATAAAATAAAAATTACATCAAGAAAAATTACAAAAAGAAAACGAAAAACTTTTCCAAATCCACCAATCAGTTTAAAATGAAAAGACTTGACTTGGAGGAGAGTGTCTTATAAAATTTATTAAAAAAAAAAAAAAAAAAAAAAAAGGTCCTTCTTTTCGGCAACAACAACCACTTTTATGTATTATTATTGTCTCTATGACATATTTCCAAGTATTAACACATAAAAAAAACAAGCAAAAAGTAGAAGCAAAAGAATAAATGTAATGTAATGAAATGAAATCCTTCTCATCCAAACAGTTTATATGCGTTGTTGATACTACTGCTGCTGTTGCTACTGCTGGTTGCCCTCAATTTACACAATTTTAAAGCAAAAGAATTTTTTTTTTATTATTATTTTTAACAATAGACATTTCTGCTTTTTACAACAAAAAAAAAAAAAAAGAAAAAAAAAATTATTTCAAAGGACTAAAAAGGAACAAAATAATAAAAGTGTGTACTTACTACAACACTACATACTGACACAACAAGGCACTGTGTTCTGTGTGCATTTTGTATAGAGAACAAAAAAAATAAATAAAATGTTTTATACCCAGTAAAAATGCTGTAAAAAGACAATAATAGCTTTATATACTCTCTCCGGTCGGTCGAACGGTTATTTTGTATTTGCAGGACGAGAAGTACTACTACCACGACTACTAGAGAATTATAGAAAATTTTATTCTGACCCTATTTTTGCCTCAATTTTTATTATTGTTGTTAGTACTGATGATGTTGATACCCCAAAAAAATCTTCTTTTATTTTTTTTACATATTTTACGTATCGTTTTGAGCAATAAAAGAACAAAAATAAAATAAAACCAACGACAAAGAAGACGACATGGATTTTTATTTCATTAAGCTGATGATCACATCACATAACCATTCACCATTCACTCACAACACAATTGAATTCTAATTTTCTAATTTTCCATTTTAAATTTTATTTTTAATTTAAATTTTGAAAACATTTTTTGTGGTTTGAATGATTAAAGTTTTTTTTTTTTTTTGTTAATTAAATTCATGCAAAAAAATCTACATTAGCGTCCACCTTTTTTTAGCGTTGATAAAAAATTGATTTATTAATATTTATTCAACGTTTTTTTTTTTACCACTAAAATTCTGTATTAACAATAACAAACCAAAAAAAAATATATAAAAAAAAAACATTTTTCTGCGAGAGAATTTTTATCTTTTTTACATTAAAAAAAATTGAATAAATGATAAATTCAACATTAAATTGTCAACTGTACAATTGTAACAAAAATAAAAAATAAAATAAACGTCAGTAGCAGCATAAATACATAAAAACTGAGTGAAAAAAAAAAAAAAAAAAAAAAACCGAGGGCAAGGCCGATCTAATGATAAATTACAGGGAAAATAGAACAGAAAAAAAAAAAATAAAACACATTTGTTGAGAGTGTGGAGTGGAATAAAATTTAAAATAAATAAAAAAAACAGAATAAATGTAAAGTACGTTAATAATAATGTCGCTATATAAAGGAAGGAAGAAAAACAAACAAACAAACAATCGTCGGTGCAAACAACAAACGCAACATCTAACCAAACAACCAACCAACGATACGAAACGAAACAGCAAAACCCCTTGTAAGCCTATCATATGAAATAAAAAAAAAAAAAAAGCGCAACATCAGCAGCTTTTAAAATAAAAATTAATTTAACAAAATTATATTGTCATCCCCCATCGCTACATATGTTTATATGGATGTCACTACTACACTTCCAATCATACACGCGAACATAACGATGATAACGATAACGAAACAACAACCGTGGAAAAGGACTTTCATTTAAAAACAATCCTCGTATATTGTATTTGCGATGCTCTAAAAAAAGCACATAATGATGCTTTAATAATTTATGGATGATTTGCATCCAAGTTGTCAAAACTTCAAAG
Source organism: Ptychoptera albimana (assembly GCA_961205885.1). Classification (NCBI taxonomy): domain Eukaryota; kingdom Metazoa; phylum Arthropoda; class Insecta; order Diptera; family Ptychopteridae; genus Ptychoptera; species Ptychoptera albimana. The sequence goes on along the minus strand of OY540804.1, from coordinate 29,362,793 downwards.
TAACAACACACCGGGTAAAGAAATTTAATTTTAAATAAACAGCAGTGGATGATAATACATCAAAAAACAAGGGAGTTTCTATGAATAATGATGGAACAACCGTCAACAGTCGATGAAATAGTTATGATGCTGCTGCTATAGTCAGAAAAATCAACGTTTATCTCACGTGAACAGAACACTTAAGCATAGTTTGAAAAGAAAAAAAGCATCGATTGCATCCACCATCAGTGCATTATTACTATTACTGGATATGACATAATTGCTTGTTGTTTATGAGTTATTAACAATAAACAAGAAAATTTTCAAGAGTCTCTCTCTCTCTCTTACGTCTTTTAAAACCAGAACTAGTTATATTTCATACTGGTGGCATCAGCCGCCAGACAAAAAAAAAACATCAACAACGATATGCTACCAGCAATATTTCGTTTTGTCTATTCATGATATTTTCATAAAATAAATGAATAAAAAAAAAAAAAAAAAAAAACTCCCAGATCGATAATAATTAATTAACAAATAAATCAATTTTTATCTAAGTAATAATCTCAAGTTGTCACATTTAATTTTGGTTTTATTCTTCGTTGTTGCTGTAAGATTTTCATGCTACTGATTACTGCCTGTTTCTGCCTTCACATAGTCTGAACAAAGAGAAAAACGCTTTCAGAAAATATAAATTAAATGAAAACGAAAAAAACGAAAATATTTCGACTGTGTGGATAGAAAGAAATGAATGAAAGAAAAATAAAATTTATAGCGATGATGATTGTGTCACAACCATAATCATTTTCACGTTTTTTTTTTTCGTTACTTCTTTCTTCGTCGTTATAAAAAATAGGAAATAAAGAAACAAACGTAACACCAAACCCACCCACGTATGTTTTATTTTTATTAAATGTTATGATAATATGCGTTTTGGCTGGTGTCGTCGACAACCCTAGAGAACACCTTATATCCAGAGTGTTGTTGGTGCTGATACTGATGTCACCATTATATATTTCTAACACCTATCCACCCACCCGCATATATACGTATTTTATTTTTTTTTTTTTTGCCGGTTATTGTTGTATTTCCTTATACCAGAAGGATTTAACAATTCAGTCATCCTTAATACCAACAACAGATGTTTCGACTATTCACAAATTTATTGCTCCGCATACACACTGTTTGGGCCACAAAATTCGCTTTAACTTTTTCGTTTACATTGCCTTCCTTCCTTCTACATAAATAAATAAATAAATAAATAAAAATTTCATCCATCTTCCTCCATTTCATCATCATCATCTCATTATTATTATCATTATTATTAGTATTTTTATTCCTATGCCAGTTTGATATACACCTCACACTTTTATTTCATAAAAATTTGTTGCAGTCATATATTTGTCATCTTGTTGTCACTTATCATATGTTTTTGTTCGCGAATTTTCACTTTCTCATTGGTTTTTAGGGATGAATTCATCCTCCATGGATTTATTTATTGTTTTTTTTTTGCTTTTTTTGCTTTGCTTTTTTATTATCACCAATGTGTTTATGAACAAGACGGACGTTTTTATGGTAAAGTAAAGAAAGAAAAAAAAAAAAAAACTGATTATGCAAGGATATTAACGATAGATGAGTTATAAAAATAATATTAGTGGGGTGCCCGGATGGGTTCGGGGTGGTGATTGTTAACTTATGCTTTTTGACAACAATAAACCAACCAACCATCCAATACCAAACAACAACGACTGTTACTGTTAATAATAATGTTAGCAAAGCCTAGAATTGAATGATAAATTTTTTTTGATAAACCATAAAAAGAAAAAATTACATCACCCAACCACCCACGCTCACGCAAATAACAATTCAAAGAATTTTCATATTAAATTTATTTATTTATTTTGTTTCGTTTTTGTTGTATTAAAGAACGAGCGATATGCATAGTAAAAAAGTTCAATTTCATGAACAAAACGATACACAAACTGACTGATGGTGATGTCGTCAGTGGGGTAGTATCGCAAAATTTTAACCATTGGCATTTCTTATACAATTGGGTCTATTTGATGTGTTTACTGCACCATGACATGGATAAATCCATTTGAATTGTATTTTATTTATTAAGTACATTGTGTGTTACGTTTAAGTTTACGTCACTCTATGCTACGTTAAGTTGGTTCAAATACATCAAACAAGTCACAGTCAAGCAACAGCAGAATTTCCCAATATAGAGTAACAAAAATTAAAAAAAAAATAAAAAAAAAAATAGGAAAAACAAGACAATAAACAATTCGTAGCTTTTATTTATTTATTTTTCCTTTTTTCCATTCTCACATATCATAAGCCAAAGTAACAACAAGCAACAAGAATATTATTTTTTCTTTATTATTTATTTGTTATTTTCTAGTCGAAAATCTATATAGAAAAAAGGAAATTTGCTTCAAAATATATAAAGACATAAAAGAATTTATTGTTTGTCAATCAAATTTCACGTTTTTATTTTTATTATAAAATTTATTTATAATTTTTTTTATTTTTTTATTTATTTCGCTTTGCTCGCTGCTCCTTGTGTGTATTATATAGCAGCAGCAGCAGCAACAGCAGCAGAGTACAGCATTTATGTGAAGCAGGAAAACAACAAAACACAACATACTACATCGAAAATGTTTGATTTTTATCTTTTGTTGTAAGAATAACATAATATAAATCGAGGAAAAATAATAAAAAAAAAATTAACAAAATCGATCAGCATAATAATAAAAAAAAAAAAAGAAATGAAAAAAAAAATGGAAAAAGGAAAGAAAAATAGCGAAAATAATAATATTCGATATATTTCGCTATATTTTTACTATAAACATTTTTCCTTCGTTTTTATTATTTATTTTTCTTTCTCTTTTTTCTATTAAATTTTATTGGCATATGAGTGATTTTTGTTACGAAATAAATAAAAAAAGAAAAAAAATTCATTTAAATGCAAAAATATTTGTGGAAAATTTATTCAATGAGTTTTTGTGGGTGGATGGAATAAGGTTGATTAATTTTGGAAAATTGTTGAAAAAATTTACAAAAATAAATAAAATTAACTAAGTAATGGATGGTGTGGGATGGTGGTGGTGGATTGTAGATAATTTTTATTTATTTTAGGCTATTTGTGTTTGTAGATCAATGAAGAATCAACATTTCAAAGTGGTCTAAAATAACACAAAGTAGTAATCAGAAAAGGATTAAAAACCAATAAAGCAATCAATCATTAGGTGAAGAAAAAAAAAAAACACTTGAACCGCGTCCTAGAAAAATGCATCAAACGGAAAACAAATAAAAACAGAGAAACCACTCACCCTACACCTCATCCAGCATAAATAAACAAAACATAAAAAGGATATTTATCTGTTTTAATAAGATAAGGCGCCATTAATACAATTTGATCATAAAATAAAAATATTAAATTAAAAAAGGAGAAAAAAAAAGGAAGCTTGACATCTTTTATTCACTTATTTCCCTTTTTATTTTAACCGAAGGATAACATAAAAAAAAAAATAAAATTAAAATTGTGGTTACAGCAGAATACAAATAAAACGAAAACATTTTTTAAATAACTTTTTCTCCTCTAGAAATATTGGTTGGATGTGTGGTTTACGGATGTTGGAAACAGTAAGCAAACGATTTAGGAAACTCAAGGTATTCCTTGAGATGATGGTCAAACCGTTACAGTTTTTTCACTAACCAAAAAATCGATAATAGAATTTTATTTCTTATCAAATATCAAACTCTATTTTGCCATCTTTAACTCAAAAGAATTTTCTACTCGTTCTACTACACCCCCCCCCCCCCCCCCCTACTACTACTACTACACATTACCCAGAGTATTGTGGATTTAAGTACATTCGAAGATTTTTATTTTCGGTAATAAAAATATTGAAACGAGCAAAATGTAATAATTTTTTGCTGATATTAAGTTACAAATTGTGTGTTGTTGTTGATGGTGGCGGTGGCGTTAGTGTTGTTGTGGCTGATTTTATTAAGTGGGTGGGTCTGCCACCAATGGGACGTTATCCTTGCTATTAACGTTAACGCTAACGTTAACGTAATACTGTGTGTGTGTGTGTCTTGTATTTTTCTATTCATTTAAATATTATCGATCCCGTTAACAATTGTGTCAATAAATCGGAATGCATTAAAAAAAATAAAAAAAAAAAAAAAAAAAAACCATCAGCTCAGCAATAGTAACGTTAAGCTGCCGATGGTAGATGGTATAAGCATAGAAGTGCATAGGAAGAAAAAAAATATAAATATTTTATTTGTCCTTTGTGTAACATTATTACGAATACGATATGTGGGGATATTTTATTTCTATTTATTACATTTATTCTAATTTTTTTTTCATTTGGCAACATTATTATCCACCATCCATCCATTCCTTGAAAGGATTTTTTTTTTTTTTTTTGCTTTGTCGTTTCTCTCGTTCAACTTTTCTTTGATTAAATTCAGCGAATTTCAATGTTTTTCTTCAAAACTTTTTTTTTATTTATTTTCTGAATAAAATTTAATTTCCGAGAATTTCTCTTTTTAAAATTAAATTTTCTTATGTTTTTTTTTTTTGTTTTTTTTTTTTGCGGATAAAGAAATAAGTTTTTCTTGTTTTTCAGATTATTTAAACAAAAAAAAATTCTATCAGGTACTTTCTGCTGACTGTGAGACACACTACCAATGCAGAGGCCATGACCTGTTGGTTTATGTCTTGCGGCTCTCGTTTTGTTTGTTTGTTTGTTTGTTACGAAATATTTTAATTTTATGACTTTTTTATTGAATAAAATAATAAAAACCAAATAAATGTATTAAATATTTCTTAATTCAATAAAACTAAGAAATGAAAGAGAATTAAATGTTTAAAGCAACATTAAAGCAGCATTAACAACATTAGTTTATGAATTTTATGAGTATATATATATTTTTTTTCGTTAATTCTTTAATTTCTTCATTTCATTATGTTTAGAATTTTAATTATTTTTCGTTTTTGTTAATAATTCTTTTATGATCGAAAAAAAAAAATATTTTTTTTTATTACATACGATTTTAGGCGATTTCTTTGATTTATTTCTATTAAAAAAAAAAAAAAAAAAAAAATGTTTTTAATTCTGTCCGAAAAACATTTCTAACACAATATTTGTTATTAAATTTTTGGAGAAAATTTTAATTGTTTTTAATGGAAATTTTATTTAGTTATTTTTCTTATTTTAAAGATGTAAATTACTTTAGACGATGCAGCATTATTTATCAACAGTTAATTATGATGATGAAGAAATTACAGCAAACAACGATACCAAGTACTCAACAAAAATATTTTTTTTTTTTTACATTAAACAAAACTAATAAAAACTAATCACTTAAGAGAGAAGAAAATGACTTAAACTAAAACTATAAACAAAAAAATGTTTATCCATTTTTTTTTATATTTTGTAATCTTATTTCACGATAATTTACATCTGTCAAAGAACAAGAACAGTTAATAATAAATACGGACAGAGTTACGACATCAGAATTATAAATCTAAATAGAAAAATCTCCATAATAATAATTATTATTATTAAAATGCGTAAATAACGAAACAAAAAAATTTATGGAAAATACAGTCATAAAAAATGCATTTGTAACATTAGGATAAAAAGATAAAAATAAAGCGAAAACAAAGAGACATCTCAAAGAAAATTAATTACGTTAAACACTTGTGCGCGCGACACTTGTCCCTTTCAACGAAAACAAACTGCCTGACTGACTTAGTTTTTTTTTTTTTTTTTTTTATTTTTTCGACATAAATAGTTTTGCTTAATAAAAACAATTTTTTTTAACGCGAAAATATTTATAAAGAATATTTGTGGAACCAATACGAAACAAACATTTGGCTGAGTTTGAGTAAATTCAAAAATAAAAATAAATTTCATCAAAAAATTCATCAGGAAATATTTTTTTTTTATGTTCAGAAAAATCAACGAATTTCCCATTTTTCTCGGTTTGAAAGCATTTCTTTTAAAAACTTTGCTTCCGACCTATTTTTTTTACATTTTTCCCTAATAGTGTGTTTATTCATGAACACAAAACACCAAAAACCTGAGATCTGGGGTACATTTTGGCCGAGTTACAGCTAAAAATCGAGATAGACTACATTCTGAACCCGGCCAGATTGGTCATCTGAAACTCAACTGCTCATAACTTTTGCTGCAAATTTTTTACAACGGAAATATTTGTGTGGTACATTTCTGGACCCAATACGATACTTTTAACCAAGTTTGAGCCAATTTAAAAATAATTTTTTTTTTCACCAAAAATGCATACAAAGTATCAGGAAAATTTTTAATTTTCGGGCGAAAATTTAAAAAAAATCCAGCGATCTGAAACTTTGCAGGAATGTCCACTATGAGGTACTGAATAGAGTTAGTTCTTGGAGTTTTTCGATAAAAAATTTATTTCACGAGTTATGAGGTTTTGAAGTTCAGAAAAAACAACGAATTTCCCATTTTGCATTCTTTGAAAGCATTCCTTTTAAAAACTTTGCTTCCGACCTATTTTTTTACATTTTTCCCTAATAGTGTGTTTATTCATGAACACAAAACACAAAGAACCTGAGATCTGGGGTACATTTTGGCCGAGTTACAGCTAAAAATCGAGATAGACTACATTCTGAACCCGGCCAGATTGGTCATCTGAGACTCAACTGCTCATAACTTTTGTTGAAAATTTTTAACAACGGAAAAATTTGTGGGGTACATTTCTGGACCCCATATGAAACTAATGACCAAGTTTGAGCCAATTTAAAAATAATTTTTTTTTTCACCAAAAATGCATACAAAGTATCAGGAAAAATTTTAATTTTCGGGCGAAAATAAAAAAAAAATCTAGCGATCTGAAACTTTGCAGGAATGTCCATTATGAGGTACTGAATCGAGTCAGTTCTTGGAGTTTTTCGATAAAAAATTTATTTCACGAGTTATGAGGTTTTGAAGTTCAGAAAAAACAACGAATTTCCCATTTTGCATTCTTTGAAAGCATTCCTTTTAAAAACTTTGCTTCCGACCTATTTTTTTTACATTTTTCCCTAATAGTGTATTTATTCATGAACACAAAACACAAAAAACCTGAGATCTGCGGTACATTTTGGCCGAGTTACAGCTAAAAATCGAGATAGACTACATTCTGAACCCGGCCAGATTGGTCATCTGAAACTCAACTGCTCATAACTTTTGCTGCAAATTTTTTACAACGGAAATATTTGTGTGGTACATTTCTGGACCCAATACGATACTTTTAACCAAGTTTGAGCCAATTTAAAAATAATTTTTTTTTTCACCAAAAATGCATACAAAGTATCAGGAAAATTTTTAATTTTCGGGCGAAAATAAAAAAAAAATCCAGCGATCTGAAACTTTGCAGGAATGTCCACTATGAGGTACTGAATCGAGTTAGTTCTTGGAGTTTTTCGATAAAAAATTTATTTCACGAGTTATGAGGTTTTGAAGTTCAGAAAAAACAACGAATTTCCCATTTTGCATTCTTTGAAAGCATTCCTTTTAAAAACTTTGCTTCCGACCTATTTTTTTTACATTTTTCCCTAATAGTGTGTTTATTCATGAACACAAAACACAAAGAACCTGAGATCTGGGGTACATTTTGGCCGAGTTACAGCTAAAAATCGAGATAGACTACATTCTGAACCCGGCCAGATTGGTCATCTGAAACTCAACTGCTCATAACTTTTGCTGCAAATTTTTTACAACGAAAATATTTGTGTGGTACATTTCTGGACCCCATATGAAACTAATGACCAAGTTTGAGCCAATTTAAAAATAATTTTTTTTTTCATCAAAAATGCATACAAAGTATCAGGAAAAATTTTAATTTTCGGGCGAAAATTTAAAAAAAATCCAGCGATCTGAAACTTTGCAGGAATGTCCACTATGAGGTACTGAATAGAGTTAGTTCTTGGAGTTTTTCGATAAAAAATTTATTTCACGAGTCATGAGGTTTTGAAGTTCAGAAAAAACAACGAATTTCCCATTTTGCATTCTTTGAAAGCATTCCTTTTAAAAACTTTGCTTCCGACCTATTTTTTTTACATTTTTCCCTAATAGTGTGTTTATTCATGAACACAAAACACAAATAACCTGAGATCTGGGGTACATTTTGGCCGAGTTACAGCTAAAAATCGAGATAGACTACATTCTGATCTTGCCTTTTCGGGAGAAATTCTATCGATTTGAAACTTTTCTGATCTATCTGATATTTTTTATAATTCTTTCCTTTACTCTAATTATTTGTATACACAAAAAGTCAAGCCATAAAGTTATAGTTAAAGGTATAAGTTAGAGTTATAGCTATAAAATATTTCGTGAACCAATACAAAACTTTTGGCTGAGTTTTAGTCAATTAAAAAAAATATATTTTTTTTTTGTACACAAAAATTTTGGAAAAAAGCGAGTTGTTAGTTGTTGGAGTTTTACGATAAAAAATAAGTTTTTATCAACTAACGCGACGACGACTTACTGATGCACAGCTTCTTTGTGATTCTTAATATTTTTTTTATTACTTTGATATTTGTCGGTAACGAAAATATTTCAAGAATGTTTCCCCTCTTTATAAAGTTATAACCCTTTAAAATGCATTATTATAAACCATTATGAATAAAAAGAAAAGAAGGAATGAAAAAAAAAATTCCATTATCATCACACTGTCGTAGTTTATAAACTAAATGGAAAAAAAGTTTATTCAATTTAGCTTAAAGCACTTGGCATGTTATGAATTTTGATTGGTTATGTTTAAAGATTGGATAGATTAAAGCATATACATATATGAATGCATGTTTATGCTTTCACCTTCCAGCAACACAACCACCACCGAAAATAACATTGGGAAAAGGGTTCCATTACTCAAAAACACAGCAAAAAAAAAAAACAAAAAAAAAAAAATTATAAAATACGAAAGCAAGTAGACAAGCGGAATCAACAGACATGTTCAAAACATAAATCCATGGAAAAAAAAACGTATGCTGGGTAGTCAATTAAAAGCAAAAATTGTTGATAAGCATTAATGCACTTTGGCAAAATTAAATTAAAACAAATCAAACAACCTGTTCCGTTCCGTTCATACTGCTGATGATTGTGTGCTTTCGACAAAAAAATAAAACTTTTTTTATAAAAAAAAATATTTTTTTTCATGCTCTACTTGCTGCTGAATAGAAAATGCAGGTTGTTTATCCTCCTGTCAAATTTATCTTCGATTTTTAAATAATAATTTTTCATAAAACAACCCCATCATCCCTAACCTCGGGTAAATATATTTTTAATTTTTTTTATTATTATTTTCGTTAAGCTTTTTCAATTTCAATGGTTACTGTGTGTACCACTTCGTGCAACATAGTTTATTAAAATTAATGATGTCACAACACAATACCCCGGCTACAAAAAAAAAAAAAAAAAACTCAGGAAAGAGGAGAAACTGAAATCAGGAAAAATAAAATTCAACAATTGTTGCTGTTACCAGTTGGATTTTTTTACTTCTGTTTTCTACCCACCAAATCTTAAAATTACCACCATAAACCAACCATATATTAAACTTTAAAAGTTTAAGTTTAAGCTTAGTAAAGCATGCAAGAAAATTAATGTGACCGTCGTGGATTTGTTAATCGTTGTTGCTGTTATTTCTCTACTGTCGCGGTATTATTTGTTCCCTTATCATTATTTAATATTTTTATTTGTCGTATAGCAACAAACAAATAAAAAATAAAATGCACTTATCTACTATAAAAAATAAAAATAAATTTTTTGTTTGTTTTGTTTGTTTAAGCACTCCGTTTACCCTTAAACAGAAACCTCCATCTGCTTTACCACACCTTTGTGAAGATTGTAACACCATTTACATTGTATATACAGTTAATACTCAATAATATTAAACGTTTTTTGTTAATTTTTAATTATATTTTAAATTAACAGAAGAATTAATTGAATCTTTTGGGTGGAATCATTATTTATTATTAGTACTCACCTATATATAATAAAACACTTTGTATTTGTTGTACCCAATACAATAGATAATTTAATGTAATTCACTAAAGTGAGATATTACAGTAAATAAACTAGAAAATAGTATTCAGTAATAGCAACAACATAGTTAAAATTTAGTTATGCTGCTAAAAAGAAAAAAAAAAAAAAAAAAAACAATACAAACAATACAAACGACGACGACGTTTGTTGTTTTTATACAAAAAAAAAAAAAAAAAATAGAAAAAAATAGAAAAAACCAGCGGTGGAGAGAAGAGATTATAAAATGTAAATTTATATAGTTAAACCTTAAACGTAGGTACATACATATGAATGTTAAATGACTAGAAAATAAAAGGAAAAGAATTTACCATACGTCAGCAAATAGACCTATTATAAGCACGCAAATGAAACATGATTTAAACTTAAGTTAAATATAATAAACCGCCCAGCACACCATCACCATCACCACCACCATAACCATAACCACCCAATCATACAACAATAAAGAAAATATAACCACATAGTACTACATAGCATAATAATAATAATAATAATAATAATAATATTATTATTATTATTAATAATATAATATTTTATTATAGTCAAATGTTAAAATGATTAATGTAATGGTAACATGATTTTTTGTTAATTTTCAATATTCTTAACCTGGCACACCAGCAACAGCAACAGCAGCAGCAGAAGACGACAACGACAACAACGACTTAGCAGCAACGGTGTTAGCAACAATGTAGCAACACACATTCGATGATATCGTTTCGTTATAAATAAAACAAAACTAAACACGAAGAAAAATTTAAAAAAAAAAAAAAAAACTAAAATTATAAAACAGTAAACATAAAATCCATTAATTTTTACCACAGCCACAAAACGCTTAACCCCCACGATTTTTGTTAGTTTTTTTTTTTTTATTTTAGCATTTTACACATTTTCTGTCTGTCACACAATAATGACATTACAAAGCGCTTTAAAGTGACAATCATATTGTTTAATTATTTCTTTCTTTTTTTTTTTTTTTGTTACTTTTTATTTATTTATTATAAACATGATGATGTAACCAAGCATAAAACATTTTATTTTTTTGGTTAAAATATATAGAAAATACATAAGACAACAATACAAACATATATTAGTAAACAAGGAATATATGAGATGATAAGCGACACTAGAGACAGTACTCTTGTAATTATTATTCTTGTATTGCGGGTGGTGTTTTTCTTTTTCTATTATTATTTTACAACAATCCTTGAGCTTAACTTATCATAAAATAAAACAACAGCAACAACAACAGCAGCCGTATTAGCAGAAACAACAACAACAAGATATTAAACCCGTATACAACAAGGGTACTTAGTTGAGGTGCGGTGTTTTAAAAAATAAAAAAAAAAAAAAAAAAAATTTCTTGTTTTTGACGTATTTGTTGCTACTATTGCCGCTGTTTTGTTAAACGAAAAAGTTTTTAACAAAAAAAAAAAAATTAATCAAAACAAGTGAGAATAAAACAAAAAAATTATTCAAAACCAACCCAGCCAACCCCTAAAAACACATCCTTGATAAATGACGATATATTTGTTTATTTTGAATTTATTCATAGAATTTACAATGGTTTAATGTATTATCTAGGTACATAGATAGGATAGAACAACAACAACAACCAGTAAAAAGGGCAAACACATTATGTGAAAACGAAAAAAAAAAACTATTTAATTTTATTAAAGATTTTACCATGCATATGCAATTGGTCGAGGTTGTTGTTTTCCGATTTGTGTTTTCGTTTCTTTAGACAACAAAAAAACCGTGCAGATGATTAGCAGATAGAAAAATTATTTATCCGTATACCATGCAAAGTAATAAAAAACAAAAATAGTGTAACAACAACAACAACGACAACAACAATGCTGTTAAAAAAAAAATAGAAAAAAAAAAAAAACTCTTCAATGCGTGATCTATTGCCATCCAATTTCACATTACTCAGGTATTAATAAACACCGAAAATAAAAAACAGAACAGGCAAGGTAATTTTTTTTTTTGAATTTTTTATTCACCTTTATATAGTGTGTAACGCTGACAATTTATTAATGATAGAAAAAAAAATTATAAACACAATTTTTCTGTGTCCATTTTTATTTATTACAACCAAAAAAAAAAAAAAAAAAAACGAATAAATAACAAAAAAAAAAAAAAAAAATCAACCGAAAAACATGACAAAAAAAAAGCGAAAAAAGGGAAATTAATTAACAACAAAAACAACAAATGTAAAATAAAATTAATAATTAAAATATTAAAGTGTAGTCATGTGTCGTGTCATGCATGTGCTGACTGAATTTTTATATATTTTTTGTTATTTTCTCCACTCTCCCAATAACAAACATTATTATTAATAAAACGGGAGAAACATATAATTAACCGATGGTAAATAATAATGTTGCTATGCTGACTTTGTAACATCAACAGTAAAACCGCGACTTTATAGACGCGCCTCAGCTCTTCTTATCTACTGTACGAAATATTTAATTTTTTTTTTTTTTTTAACCAAAGTTTTTGCTAAAAATCTTCGTTTAAAAATCTCAAACAAAATACTAAAAAATAATTTTTTTTTTTTTTTTTTTTCTTTTACAGATTCAGAAACAATTTTCTAGCCAATGTTTATTTAAATTTGAACGTACATAATTTTACTGCGTGTAGAATTTTAACAATAAATTATTATTATTAATAATTAAAAGCAAAAAAAAAAATTGCTGCATAGTTTTAAAATAGTGTAAAACGTAAATCCATCCTAACCAACCCCACACATTACATTACCATACCCCACATATATGTATTTAGCAATTTTTTTATCCAAGTAAAAATTAATTATTTATTTATGTTAATTAGTTAAAAAGGGGAAGCTGTAGAAATAAAAACAAACAGATATCCTTTTCTTGTAGCTTCAATATATTCTCCACCGAGGCATAATATCAAGAAGGACCAGTACATAGAATTCTTACAAAAACAAGGACATAGATTCATAATTGGTGGTGACTTCAACGCTAAAAATACATACTGGGGTTCAAGACTTACCACGCCCAAAGGAAAAGAATTACTTAATGCAATTAATGAAGTTGGATGCCATGCGATATCAACAGGAAAACCTACCTATTGGCCATCTGATAGACAAAAGGTACCTGATCTTATCGATTTCTTTTTATTAAAAAACATCTCTCCCAATTATGTAACTATAGAAGAAGGGAGTGATTTAAACTCAGATCATTCCCCGATTCTTCTTACAGTAAAAGACAAAATAACAGAAATTGAAAAAAATCCAATGCTTGTAAATCAACATACAGATTGGGAGGGCTTCCAATATGAAGTTTCAGAAATGATTGATCTTAAAGATTCAATCAAAAGTATAGATCAACTAGATCTAGAGGCAGAGAAGTTTATTGTTATTCTTCAACAAGCAGCTTGGAATAATTCTCCACCAATGAAAAATAATACGAAAAGTACAAGGTATCCGAAACAAATTGTAGATCTTATAGCAGAAAAACGTAAAATTAGGAAAAAATGGCAGCTAAGTAGATTTCCTGAATACAAAAATAAAATTAACAATCTTTCACAACGTATTACAAGAGAAATAAAAAAATACAAGGATAACACCTTTAATGCATTTCTTGAAGGATTATCAAATAAAAAAAATACTAGCTACTCTCTATGGAAGGCCACAAAAAACCTTAAAAGGCCAAATTCACAAATATCACCAATAAGAGACAATGAAGGAGGATGGGCAAGAACTAGTGAACAAAAAGTTGAACTTTTTGCAACACATCTAGAAAACATATTTCAACCAAATAATGGAGAAGAGATTCTACCAGCATTAACAAAACACCATGAAACGGGAACTATTAAATTAACATCTCCTACTGAAGTCAATAAAGAAATAAAAAATAAAATTAAGTCTAAAAAATCACCAGGATACGATCTAATTACTGGTGAAATACTAAAAAAACTACCAAAGAAAGCTGTAATAAAACTAACTAACATAATAAATGCTGCATTTAGACTTAAGTATGTACCATCATCCTGGAAATGTGCGGAAGTAATTATGATATTAAAACCAGGAAAACCACCCCAAGAAAAAACATCATACAGGCCAATTTCACTATTGCCAGTTATTTCCAAATTATTTGAAAAAATACTCTTAAAAAGGATTAAACCAATAATAGAAAAAAATAAGATAATCCCAGACCATCAATTTGGATTTCGAGAAAAGCACTCGACAATCGATCAGGTCCATAGAATCACAAATCTTATCGAAAAAACACTGGAAGAGAAAAAAATTTGCTCATCAATATTTCTAGATGTTGCACAAGCATTCGACAAAGTCTGGCATGAAGGATTAATTTTTAAACTTAAAACAATCCTACCTGCACAGTACTCAGAAATATTACAATCTTATATCACCAATCGATATTTTAGAATAAAACATGATAATGTTTACTCTGAATTAAAAGAAATAAGAGCAGGGGTACCACAGGGAAGTGTGTTGGGTCCAGTCCTTTACCTACTATACACACATGACTTACCTGAGCTTGGAGATAACACTATTGCTACATTTGCTGATGATACATCAATATTGGCAACTGGAATAAACAATGAAGATGCAGCTGAAAAACTACAATCTGCAATCACAGAAATATTCAATTGGACAAAAAAATGGCGTATCAAACTGAACGAAGCTAAATCAACTTACATTAACTTTACTAATAAAAAAATATCATACATCCCGGTATTCATGAATAACGTAGAAATACCGTATTCAAACAAAGCCAAATATTTAGGCATGACACTAGACACGAAGCTTCGCTGGAAAGCACACGTAAAGATAAAAAGAGAAGAACTCGGCATTCGTTACAGACATATGTACTGGCTGATTGGAAGAAATTCTTCACTATCAACATACAACAAATTGCTTCTCTATAAGCAAATCTTAAAACCCATTTGGACTTATGGTATTCAATTATGGGGATGTACTAAAAAAAGTAATGTGCAGATAATACAAACGTTTCAAAATAAAGTATTGAGGAATATAATTAATGCCCCTTGGTACATCAAAAACACCAATATCCATAGGGACCTAAAGGTGGATATGGTACACACAGTAATTAAGAAATTTGCAGCTAGTCATGAACAAAGACTACAACAACACGTGAATATCGAGGCAATCCAGCTCCTTGATACCACAAATATCATGCGTAGACTAAAACGTACAAAACCACATGAATTAGCATGTAGTTCGAACACAAATTAATATAAAACTAAAGTTAGAATAATTTAAGAAATAAGACTTAATCAATTCTTAATATAATGTAACCGTAGTAAATTAAAGATAGAAATAAATTGCTTATTGGTCATATACTGACTAGATTGTAATAATAAAAAAAAAAAAAAAAAAAAAAAAAAAAAAAAAAGGGGAAAAATAAAAATATTCTTTTCTACAAACAATTTCATGTAATTAAATTTAATACAAATTTTTTTTTTTTTTTTTTTTTTATTTTCCCGCAAATATTATTGCTGTTGCTGCTGCTTTATTGATTTCATTCGTTTTTTTTTTTTTTTCGTTTTATTATTCAGTTAAAGCTTCGTTTTTTTTTTTTATCAAGGATGAAATCCTGTTTTATTTATTTAAAGAAAAATAAATAGAAATGTTAGGAAAATGAAAAAAAAAAAAAAAAAAAAAAACCCAAATATCCGTCGTCTACAATTCCATGTTGTCTTTCTAAACAAAAAATTCGAAATAAATAAATAAAGAAAGAAAGAAAAAAGGAAAAAATCCTTTCTACAATGATCTTCATCGTTTCGTAACGTATCGTGTGTCGTATATATCGGTTCAAAAAATAATCTTTGACAATATTTTCCCTATACTTTATTAAACCACAAATATAAAACTAAAAAAAAAACCCAATTGTTGCTATATGATGTTGGATTTTCTGCACATTCCCACATCCAAAAACATTTCCACCCCCATTTTCATACAGGGAAAACAAATAAAAAAAAAAAATATAAATAAATCGGAAACAATATTGCAAAGGATTGGTTCCATCCATCCATCCACCGCACAAAAGCGAAAAAAAAATCCAACATTATTATAACAAAAAATAATAATTTTCATTCTCGTGTTGGGGATATTCCATGACCTTATTTGAATAAACAAATAATTCTCCAGGGGTACAACAATATGGATTTTTATTTCAACAAAAAAAAAAAAAAAAAAAAAAAAATCACAGACGAATGATGATCTAAAGCCGAATTAAATCTATCGCAAAAAAAAACCCCCACTGCAGTTGTTAACTAAAAAAAAAAAACACACAAGGTTAGTTAGTATTAAAAATTCCTTGGAATGGGTGGTTGTTGTCAAGCAAAAATTCGATTGATCGATACAAGAAAATCATGTTGACCTTTTTTTTTTTTCACTTCGTTTATTGAAAGTTAATAAGCCTGAAACTATCTTTCCTGAGGGGCAAAAACCGGATGATAACATAGAAAAAAAAAAAAACTTTAATTTAACTTGACATAACTTAACTTAACAGAACTCCAGTTAACTTCTGTTAACACGACAAACGTTTTTTTTACTCTCTTTAGGTTTTTATTCATATTTGGGATGGAAAAGTTTCAGAAATGTTGCCCTTTAGACATGAACTTTCATTTCGAACATCCTTGATTGTCTTATTAGTGTCATGCCGAAATGTCATGTAGTGACGTTTTTATTTTAAAGTTCTTATGTCAAGGGTACTGAATGTTTATGTCGAATATCTAGTAAATTATCAGATTTGCATTGTAGCTGATTAACTGATTTTTATTATGACCGAAACAACGAAAACCATCCCTAAAAATTCCTAAAAACGCGAAGATTATTAATTATTAAAAACAAAATTTACAAAGCAGCGTAGGAAAAGAAAAAAAAGCAGCAAACGTCAACAAGGAACAACGAAAATTCACAATTGAGTTATATTAATGTTGAAATGTGACTTTAAGAGGGTTTAGAGTACTAAACATTCGTTATTCCTTTCCAAGAAATGTGTCAAATCAAGTAAATAAAAAATAAAAAAATTCTTTAACCTTTACTTCACTGGAATTATGTGTTTCTGCTGTTACCGCGATGGTGGCTGTTATTGTTTTCGTGCTTAAATGCGTAATATAAAAATTCGTATTGTTAAGTCAAACACAGGAAAATCGTTACACTTAGCCAATACCGTAGTATTAGGGGGATGGGGGATTTTTATTTCTATAAACAGAAATCGATTAAATTCAGGAACAAAAAAAAAATTCAAACATCTATCGTTGTGATCATCGTTTATATTCTGATTGTTCTGCTTCTCACTGGATTGTTTTTCACCATTTACCATAGTCACATGACAACCAGTTCACAACAGACATATACACAATGCACACGGAATACTCTGGATTGGCAGGCAGGCACCAGGTGGTAAACATTTCTAGTATCAATTTCCATTGGTGGTGGGATATTTTTTTCAACAATTCATTTATTGTATCGCCCGCTTTGTTATAATTTTTTTCGCGTGTTTTTCAATGTTACCACCCATTGTATCGTTGCCACTAACAGCTATACAAATGCCATAATTATTATTAAGGCTTCTTTTACCAACATACAATACATCATGATCAAAATATTTTTTATTCTTTCACCATTCTCATCTCACACAAATCAACTGAACAAGTGAACTACTGCTAACTACACGTAGCATAACCAGCACGACAGAAGGTGACATGAATGAAATTAGATAAGAAAATGCAAACAACAACATACCAAAAAAAAAAAAAAAAAAAAAATTACATTTTTACGCATTTTATTCATTTTAATTTTGTAGAAAAGTTTTCCAAAATCTCTTTTTCCGCTGTTATATTTTCAATCTTATTTTGTAATAACGTGGCAAAGGAAAGAAACATTTTTCAGTTAGCTTTATCTACGCTATAAATATCTGTATGTATATAAATCTGTACACATTTTTTAAGGGCAGAGCTGAAGAGAAACACAGTAGAGTCACATTTAAGTGAATAATCTCTGTTACAACAGCCAGGTAAAGTTTCTTTTCATCCAGAATCGTGATGAAGTTATAAAGCCACGACTGTATTCCACGAATAAAAATAGAAATAAATTTCAAGTACATATTGTATGTACCAGCAGCCCAATTTAGTGCTGAAAACATAAAACTAGAAAGCAGCAGCAGCACACACACACACAGTAGGGAAGACACTTTGTTATAAAAGATGAAGAAGTAGAAAAAAAAAAAAAATTACAAGAGGAATAAAGCAACACACCGACCAACATTCATAAATATTTATAAATCAAAATTAATGTATTTTTGTGTAGAGAATATTTTTCCGTTTATATTTAAACAATTCAGTGTCGGTGGGTGGTGGCAGTGACGATGTCGGTAGTAGTACAGATATAACATTTACAACCACTATCCATCCGCCCATTCTCCATCCATCCACCCATTGATTATATTCGTTTAGCAAAATAAAAAAAAAAAAAAAAAAAAAAAAAAAGAGAAAAACTCCTTCTATTGTGGTTTTCATGTTGTTGTGGCTGATGCATTGCACTCATAGATTTATTTTGGTTTTTTTTTTTTTATTTTTTTAAAAAATATTAAAAATTTATTGCAAAAACAGAGAGACAAGTGACTGGCAAAATAAAAAAAAAAAAGAAAAACTTTCAACCAAAATGACACTAATTTTGAACGAAACAACACTTGTAAATTTATTAATGTTTTTACATTGAGCTGTCCATCGTGGTCATTTGGCCTTTAAAATAAAAAAAAAAAAACCATTAGACTTTTTGCTTTATTTCCTAAAAAAATAATTAACTAAAAAGTTTAATGTTGCGGTTTTTCAATTTTTTTTCTATTTTCTGTATCGAATTATCATTTTTCTTCTTGACAACAAGAGCAAATTTTTACATTATTCCGTGTATTTGATTTATGACGTTTTTATTTTATTAACAACCACCTCCCCACCCCCACAACCAAGAGAAAAAAATATGATAAAGATAAGGGTAGAAAATAATTTTTTCGTTTTCCTTTTTTTATTCAAACATTAAATTCTGTGTGCGCTGTTCATGTTGCGGTTGTTTAAGTTTTCTATTGTTTTCCAGCGAAAAAACACTTAAAACAGCGAAAATAAAAATTATTCCTCACAAGAACTGAATAAATATTATAAAGTAACAAGAAAAAAAAAAAAAATCATCGAAATGTATTGAATTGAAATTAAAATCGCAAATCCAGCAAAATTATTCAAAAAAAAAAAAAAAAAAAAAAAATGGAAGAAAAAACTTTTTCACATTTCGGCGTAGTACATACTTGTTTGTGTAAGTAATTCTCTCCCTAATTTTATACAATTTTTTTTTATTATTATTTCCAATAAACTATTTTGCCTAGCAGTAGCAATAGCAGCAGCAGCTAATATTTATATGTAAAAAAAATTTTCCTCATCTGCTGCATCACTTCTCGATTTAAGTGTCCATCAAGAAGCCCATCAACCATATTACCATGAATATAACACACAAGGGGATCAAAAATAAAACAGAGAAATAAAAAAAAAAAAAAAAAAACTGTCTGTCAAGTAAACTACGTCGTAGCGAAATTACGAAGAGAAATATCCTTAAAATGCAAGGAAATGTGCTTTATAAGTCCTTGTCACCTTTTTTTTATTATGTTTATTCGTTTTCCTTCCTTTAAACATATTACCATTGTCAATTCCATCAGATTATAATAAAAAATTTCAATTTTATTTATGGTAATCATTGCTAGGCAAATGTATATCCTTAACTACTTAACTCAATTACTGGTTAACGTAATTATGAAATGGGGAAAAGCACGTCGATAAAAATAAATTTATGTTTCGGTGACTTTTTTTTTTAAATCAGCAAGATAATTAACCAACCTTCCGTTCTGTTTTCGGACAAAAATTGAAGAAAACATCGAATATTTTTAAATTAGTTGAAAATTAGGCAAAAATTACTCCAAGGTATCGCATCGAATTAAAATCAACAGCAAGTCGAACCAGTAATTGAATGGAAAACAACAAACAAATCGAATATTCTTTTTTAAACGGAACAGATGATATCTGAAACTGAAACTGCAACTGCGTATAAACCATGAAGAAATAAAAGTCACTTTTAAAAGCCACATAAATATTCTTCTTACTTGTTGTTGTTCCTTAATGTAACCAACATAAGTATTGTTTTGTCATTTTTATTTATGTTTTGTCGTTTATTTATGTTTTGTTTTTCCATTAAAAAAACATAAGCAAACCAAGCCAAATCCATACATTTAAAATTAACATAAACAATTGAAAATGCTTGTCGTTTTCTCGCCGTTTGTTTATTGTACAGAGTTAAGTAAAGTGTACACAGCCGCGCACACAGCGTACAAATTGTGTGAAACAAAAAAAAAAAAAGCTTAAGCCTACATCTTTTGAATTAAAAAAATAAATTTTTATTATTACTATTTACGTTAACGTAATTAAATTATACAATTTTCTGCTTAACAAAGTTAAGTCATGTATTTTTTTTTTGTTGTAAATTTATTACCGAAAAAAAAATAAACAAAATAATTTCGCAATTAAACGTTAAACTAGCCAAGTTTAATTATTACCCAATCAGAATGTATCTGATACGTAAGTAACGTCAACATAGTACACAGCCACAGTATCAATAACCAGATAAATCTGATCTGATTAGTTAAATAAATAAATAAAAAAATAAATTTAAATATTTTTCATATTTAAATGCAAATATTTGGTTTTATTGTGTACACGTTCGAGTATCGAGGTAAATACACAAAAAGCTCATAAGTTTTTTTTTTTTTTTACTTTTTCTTACCATGTTGGAAATTAAAACAACGCAGAATAAAAAAAAAAATCTGCAACATAAATAATTGAATAAATTGAAGCAGAATGAGCAGAATAACAGCAGTCAGATGATAAAAAAATAAAAAAATTACTTTTTAATGTTTATTTAATTTAAATAATTTAATCAAAACCGTTTTTATTTTTTGTGTTTTTTGTGTTTTTTTTTTTGTAAGTAATACACAGCCGCCCGTGGGAAAAACCCCCATCACATGGTACAGCAGCTTTTCTTTCTTTTTTGTTGTCTTTTATTTGGATTAGGTCTGCGTAAACATGCGATGGACACTTCTCATATTTTATACAAAACAAAAACGGTTAAAAATGTCATTTCTTTATCTATTTTATTTGAAATTTTTAATACAGAACTTTTTCTATTTTTTTTTATTTGCATAAATAAAACAGAAAAATAATTGAATTCTCAGCTTTCACTTAACTCACCTCAATCATAAATAAAAATAAATTATTTTTTATTTTTTTTTTCAAATCACAACGCTAAACAAGAGAAATAAAAAATAAAAAATAAATCTTTTGCCATTACTTGGCATCAATTGCATCGTTCCATCTATATTCTCGTACATAATACACAAATAATAAATAAATAAAAAAGATAAAATTATATGTCAATTGGTTTGGGATGACATAGATAATAAAAAATGAATACAAAACAAAACAACATACATATATAAAAGCGAATAATAATCGTAAAAAAAAAAAAAAAAAAAAAAAATAGAAATGAGAACAAGAATAAAACACGCATCTAGCAGCAACAGCAGCAGCAACAGCAGCAGCAACATATAATAAGCGAGTTTCTTTGATAAGAAAAGTAAAGAAAATGAAAAACAATAAATATCAGCGATAAACAGTCAGAAAATAATCGAAAATAAATATTAAATAAATAAAATTATGCGGGTTTGTTTGTAATAAAATGAACCAATCAAAAATTAATGGTAGATAGAGAGATTTAATTAAAATCATAATAAACCACTCAACACAGACACAACAGTGCATAGTTGAAATATTTTAAACATTCAACAAAGGTATCAGTAAAATAATTATTTTTAAAAGCAAGTGAACCAAAATTTTATATTACAGAGCAAAAAAAAAAACGCTTTATTAGTAATTATTTATGAGTAATATGAGCCGGCAACTATATATATGCATATAGCACACGGCTTGTTATGGTACACAGCACACATACAACACATAATATAATCAAAGCCACAAACAAATTAAAAACAAAAAAAAAAACATTATTAACCGATATGAATTGTTGATGCATTTATAAACCATCATCAGAACATGCAAATAACATACCACAGAGAGTGAGAGAAATACAAAAAAAAAAAAAAACATTACAATGCAAGAAACATTCTTTAGCAGCAACATTCTGCAAACTAACAAATAGAAGCAACAGCAACAGTAGGAGCAAGGAAACAAAACGAGAAAAATTAAAAAAAAAAAAATCTGTAAACATGATTTGAAATTACTAAGAGGTTACCACCATTACCATTTTGTTTCATCTATAAACCCAAATATCAAACATCCATACAATGGAAAATGCTGATACGTTTGATGTTTGCGATGCTCTATTTACCACAAATCACACATCATAGTGGCATCAATAACATCACGATGTATGCGGAGGATAATTTTATTTTTCACAACCACACAAAGACAGGTGGGTATTGTTTAATATTAACATGTAAGAATAGCATAGGAAAAACACACCTCGACGACACATAGATTATGCAGATTATTATACCACAAAAAAAAAAAAAAAACAAATATTAGAGCCAATAACAGGTTGATACATAGATTACGTAGAAAATGAAACTAAAAATAAAAATTGAGTAAACAACAGGAAATTTAGGGATGTTACTATATAGGTTTATGCTGATTGTCAATATAAATTAAATTTGTTTAAAAAAAAAAATTTTTAACTGACAGCAGAGCACAACAAAAGTAATTTTTTTTTTTTTTTTTTTTTGTTAACTTTATCCGGGGTTTGCTTCAAGATTTATTTCCACTGAATACAACTTTTTCGATAACTTTTTTTTTTAGATTTTCCTCCTATTCATTTACATTTCATATTCAACAAGATATCTTAATGTCACGACAATTTCCATCCTACACTCTTTTCCTGTACTGATGTGGCGGCTGCTTCTTCACTTATTCCGTCTAGTTGAGAGTTATTATGTTTATGAGTCAAGAAGGCTTAAATGTTGATATTAGTTTTATGGATGTTACTGGAGGAGGAGGGTGGTGGTGTTGGTGCTGAGATAAACAAAATAAGTCACCAACAGACATAAATTTACAAAAATTTTTGATAGAAAAACAAACGAAAAAATGAAACAACCCGGAAATAAAATATTTTCAGCTTTTTTGTGTTTTGTTGAAAAATCTTTTAGCGTAATAAAACAGAGAAAATATTTTTATTATTATTATTGTTATTATTGTTAAACATTGATTAAGTTCATTTGGATGATGGTGGTGGTAAATACAGTGGATGGAAAAAAGAAAATTTTAATTCTCATGAAAATAATGTGTAATCGAGTGAAATACCATTTTGCGAATTTGTTACAGGAGAAACACATTTAATGAGACAGACAGGAAGATTGAGATAAAAATTTTACGTTGAACTTTTAGTATTCAATTTGTTTATGCTTTGAACATGTTTAATAGGGTTGGTAATATACTTAATTCACTCTTACGACATTAAATTAATAAAATTTTGGATGATGTTTCACCTGAAATATGATTTAATACGAGAGAAACGACAAATTTCTTAAACAAAAAAAAATCTTTGTTCTAAAATACGCATAACATGATTAAAAAGTAAGAGGGAGAGTGAGCTTTTTAGGGTGATGATAATTAAATTAAATTAAACAAGAAATGGTTTTAAACTTGCCACACATAGCTGAAGTAAATTCTAATGAAAATTCCCCCGCATTCTCTCCAACAAGAGAAAAAGGATTTAAAAATCTGTTAGTCATCGTTACACAATCGGTTTTTCCCTTTTTTTTTGTTACTTCGAAAATGCATTCATTTAAAACTAGAGAAAAAAAAGGATAAACAAGGAAAAACAGAGAAAACAATTTTGTTAAAATTTTATTGAATAAACAACCCTTTACCGGGTTAAGCTCCGCAAAACATAACCAAGGTATAAAATTTACACAAAAAAAAAAAAAAAACTAAAATCTTTCATCAATTAAAGTATTTTGTTGTGTCTCTACGTAAAAAGAATTATTTTAAAACACTTGTCACCGATACACCCCAATAATACATTACTTTGCATATTTTCAAAATAAAAAAAAAAGTTTTTAGAGAAAATTTGTTTTCATAAGTAAAACACCGAGATTAACAAAATTCTAATAACAATTAAATGATAAATCGATTTATTGATTACAAACGAAAAAAAAAAAAAAAAAGAAAAGGAAAATTTATCACAGGATAACATACAAGGGAGATTTTTTTTTTTCTGTTTCTTGTATTGTTTCTTCTCCCTGAAAGATGAAACAAAACCGAAAATAATAGCACAAGAAAAATAAATCTTTTAAAAAGGACAAAAGGACTACATGGGGAATTTTCTATAATCCATTGGCAAATAAATAATAAAAAAAAAAAAAAAAATCAACTTGCGGCGTAATTTTTTTTTTTTTTTTTTGTTAAAAGGAGGAAAAATTGATAACAATCGAATAAAATAATTGGATCATTTATTCTTGTTACGTTTTTATTTTTTTTTTCGTTAGACGTTACATTACGTCACTTTACTTGACATTATTCGTTTAGGTTGAAAGAAATAGAAAAAAAGGAATCCAACGATAACCCCGAATAAAAACCCTACAAGATTTTACTTTGTGTTTTGTAATTTTCTTATTTTTATTATTTCTGTATTTGGTGTTAACAAAAAAAAAAAAAAAAAAAAGAAAAGAAAAACAGAAAAGCTGTGGTTAAATTATTTTGTGGAATTTCTTATAGCAGCAATGATAATAACACAAACGGTATAGAAAAGGAATGAAATTCGAAAAGGAGTTATAACCCCAAAACCACCCATCAAAAACCCACCAAAACCAAGCAATTTATTAATTTTACCTTTAATTTTCTCAATATCCTGGTTATTATTAATAATTCATTAATAATGTATAGTTCTGTGTTCCATCACAAACAAAATCCCACCCACAACATGATGAAACAGAGCCACAAAATAAAGCAAATGCGAAAAGTCTTTTGGGATATTCAATTTTTATTTTTTCTAAGAACTTGACGACTCTTATTTCACATTTAATTTGTCTCTACCATTCACATGGGGGTATTATTTTACTTCGTCTTTTTTACATTTTTCTGCAAAAATTTTTGGTTGCTAATGTCTGCTGCTAAGCAAGCAGACATGGAAAAAATATTTGCGATAAAATTCTAAAGGACATAATTTTTCGAATTTATAAATTCGAAGTTTTTTAAACAGATTTCGCGGATTACAGCAATGTATTCCTGCTGCTGTTGCTGCTGCTGCTACTACTACACCAATTATTGCCTTCTTCTGGAATTCAACCCACTAATTGGTTGCCATATTTTACATCATTCTGCATTTATTAGATTTTTTATTTATTTTGCTCTTTGATTTGTTGAAGGAATAAAAAAAAACAAAACAGAAATCGAAATTGAAAATGAAAATAAAGAAGAAAATGTCGTCATGACTACATACAGCCAGGGATAAATGAATGCTAAGAATCTGTTAGAATGTTTTTGTGCTATGGATATTGGGCAATAAATACCATAAGAGAGAAATATAATAATAAATATTTCGGGGCGATGAAAATGAGAAAATGAAATGATAAGTGCTGGAGGGAAATCAATAATATTCCGGAAATCGTATGGAAAAAAAAAACAGAAAAAAAAAAAACAGAAAATTGATGAGGGTTATGTGTGTGTACGTTATTGTGCCCTGGAAACTAAACTTCCCATCTCCACCTAGCCGTTATTTTCATGAACGCATATAGCTCACACTAAATAAATTTTAGATTTTTTATTTAAAGAATAGTGGTGATTTGGGTGTTTGTTGGTCGATGTAGTAATGGAGAGGCTAAATTCGGTTTGTATATTTGGACACAAACTAAGGGTTTATACACATTTCCTCCTATAATATCATAGATTCAGTCAATATTGGTTATAATAAATAATAATAAAGAAAGAAAAAGAATTTCCTCTACCATAATTTCCGTAGTGCTCTCACCGCAACGAAGTGCTAATATTAATCATACAATGAAAACTAATTTCTTGTTCTAATAATTTCGTAGAAACAAACAAAGAAGCAAACAAGAAATAGCCAGAAAAACACCGGTGTTATATATATATATATATGTGTATGTTGGATGAATTGTTTTATTTTGTAAATCAATGTTAAATTAGGATTAGGTGTCAAGATGACGTCAACACACAACCAATTGACGTCAATATTCTTAGTAATTCACTCACAATTCTTCTGTTTTTCTACGAGTCACATTGAATATTATTTTCCATTTTTCTCTTTTAAGTGTATTGATGATGGGCAAATTAATGAATTGTTTTACAGTGGAAAACGAAAATTATCTCGAAATTATATCGTTGAATGAACAAAAAATGATTTTAAAAGAAGAAGAAAAAAAATTGCTTTCCTCAGCCAGGTTGTAGGCTTTGGCGATGAATATTTGTGAATTTTTGTGTTATCACGCTGTACAGAGTAAAATTTTGATAGAGAATTCATTTTAAATAACTAAACAGGTTTACTACCACCAAAATTGAACAAATATTAGAAAGAAAAAATAAAATTTATTGAATTTTTTCGTTACATCAAATTTCTACCTTATTAAAAAGGAAAAATAAACAACGAAGTGATTTGGTTGGTTAGCTAGTCGCCCATTCATTTCACTTTGAAGTGATTAAGAAAGGAAAATAAACACAGCAATAAGTAACAAGGAGTAAAAGCATTTCTAACTAACCGACATCAAACCACAAATAAATCGAAGAAAATTTCTAAACTTTCTTTACCGTTGTAAGAAAGAAAAAAAAAAAAATTTTTTTTTCACTAATGATGACAAGTAAATGAATTTCTTTAATGTTTTCGTCTGCACCATCAACTCTGCCCAACCCATTCACAAATTGGTTCTACTGTGTGTAAAAAAAAACCCCTCCGAAAAACATGTCACATCATGGTGTTTGATTTTCTTATTAGAAAATATCGCGATTTTCAAAGATTTACTTTTATTGATAAAAGTTACTGGTGATGTGGTGGCGGCATTGGTTTGGGCGAAACAACATCAAACAACAGTTAAATGGAACTTTGTCAAACCTGACGAATTGTTAAAAAAAAGAAGAAAAAAACCTGGAGAACACGGTAATAGAGAATAAGTTTGGTTGGTCACAATCATTTATTGATTTATGAATGGAAATAATTGTGTGTGTTTTGTTGTTTTTAATTCAAGTCCGGTGAATCTGTTTTCGGGATTTCAGTACAGGTAACAGCCAATTATGCATTGAGTTTATTAAGAAAATAAGGAATAATCGAAGCGAAAAAATTTCCAATATAAAAACGAAAAACGACCTTCTGCTGTAAATTGCTTTTTCTCTAAACCCCCCTCCTCTAACATCCACACATCCTACCAAATCACATTAGATAAACATTATTCCAACGCGATATTATTATTTTCTAATTCAAACTCATCAATTTTGTATTATCTTTTTCACAGTATGCCACAAAAAAAAAAAATGAATCTGACTGACGACGACTCGAAAATTAGATTTAAGTGACAGAAAAAAAAAAAAGAATTTGAATTAAAAATTGAAAGGAAAACAAAAATACGCACACACAAGGCTGAAGGAAAAGCCAATATACGTGAAAATGTCTTTTTAAAATTAAATTTTCTGCTTCTTTTGTTCCAAAGTAGCAAATAAAAAAAAATAAAAAAAAAAAACAACAAAGTTTAGTCTCCCGTGTCGAAATCATCCATATCGTCATGTTTTTTCATCACTCTACCGCCCAACTACAACAAGAAAAAGAAAAAAAAAAAAAAAAAAAGAGAATTTAAATCTATTTGTAAGAATTCATAATAAAGCTATTAAATGTCTTGGAAGAAAATATAAAAATGAAACAAAACTAAAACGATTAATAAAGATGACGATGATATGATTAATAAAAGAAAAAAAAAGTTAATTCAGTGGAAAAAAAAAAAAAAAAAAAAAAAAAACGGGCAAACAATTCATTGTTTCACGGTTCTCTTGATGTAAACTAAATCTTTACCGTTTTCTCTCTTGTTTACAAAGGTGGATAATTTAATAACTGGACAATACATGTCTTCATTTATATACAATAATTAAAACAACAAAAAATTCATAAACGACAAGAAAAGCCAACAACCAAACAACGATAAAAATTATAAAAAAAAAAAAAAAAAGAAACTCTTCTGTGTTCTATAATTAAATTTCTTAACAGTGCAAAAAAAAAAAAAAAAGCCCAAGACATACACAATACATGCTTTTTAAGTTTATAATAATACAAAAAAAAAAAAAAAATTGCACAAAATCATTTCCCATGTCCCTCATTATTTTCTGTTTTTTTCTTAATTTTTTTAGTCAAACATTAAACGCACAGTTAAACAGTCTTATTGTGGTTTCTTCTGCTGTTGTTCATGTTCTTGTTGCTGTTGTTGTTGTCTTATAACCAACAAAATGCTCTTAAATTGCACATTTGTTGCAATGATTCAATGACAAAACAACAGCAAAGCCACACTCAATTATTTGTAAGAGTAGAAAATTATTAATTCTTAGCTTAATTAAAATTTTATTGAACTTGGTGTTGTATTTGCATACTGTGTTGTAATTAAATTTTTGGAACGAGAAATACCTTTCTAATAAAACGCACTCAATAAGCGAATGTTTTCTGAATCTTTATTATTATTTCTCGCTTAAGATAAGGGACGATAAACCGTCAAATAAATAAGTTTACAGCGCAAAGAAATTAATCAACTAGAAAGACAAACAAATAATGAAGGAACAAAATACAGAAATATTTAAATGACAAAATCTTAAGACGACAATATTTTTTCGTGGAATTTATCAAACACAATTGAAGTACGCACAACAAAAAAAACTTGATCCCCCAAGTCTAAAAATGATAATAAAGTTGAGGAAAAAAAAACACAAAAAAAGAGTCAATTTCATTTCACACAAAACCTTTGTTTTACACTTAGTTTCTTAGTTGTTGTAAAGGAAATCAAAATTGATTATAAATTCAATAGGATGGCAACATAGTTAAAAGTGAATAAAAACAGCGGATAATACACCGTAGTGTGAGGACTTTAAAATACTTTCTTTTTTTTTTTTTTTT
The DNA here is from genome assembly GCA_961205885.1 of Ptychoptera albimana. Lineage (NCBI taxonomy): Eukaryota > Metazoa > Arthropoda > Insecta > Diptera > Ptychopteridae > Ptychoptera > Ptychoptera albimana. The sequence goes on along the minus strand of OY540804.1, from coordinate 29,333,507 downwards.
TGTTACAAATTACAAAACAAAACTTTTTTCCCGATTTCTCGTTTTCAACGAATTTACTTTTTATTTTTAATCAATTTTTAATTATAATTTAAATTTTATTCATCCCTTCGTAGTAGAGCATCACGTAGTTACAAGTGAGATCCCTTGATTAATTTTTTTTTTTTTTTTAACTGTGGAACAAAAAAAAAGTTTTTCACTGTGCACTGTCTCATGCTGATTTACATTTACTTGACTCAACCGTCGTTTCCTTATTTTTCTTTTAATTTCATTAAACCGCAGTTAAGGATAACGAAAAAGTAAAAAAGAAAAAAAAAATCAAAACTCATGCGGACACAACAAAATGAAGATTTATATCCAAAGAAATGTACGGTGACAAAAAATCAGTACGAGGTCATGAGGTGACACAATGAATCCACCTAATTACTTCGTGCTACTGTTGCTTTATCAAATGAACATAAAAAACAATTAAAAAAGCTTTAAATGAAATAAAATAATAAAATGAATGGGTCTGACCACCAGTTCCATTCACTCAGATTATAGAGGGAAAAATATTTTAAACTTTACTGATTATTTCATTGTGAATTCATGATTAAACGACACAAGAGATCCATGCCATTGTCATCATCAAGTTGCTGCTACTGCTTACTGTTGCTTTTATTACTGTATTTGGTGTACCTTCAAAAATAAATAATAATGCTAATGGTTTGCCAGACAACGACGACGACGACGAGTGACAACAGATAAATCTTCTTCATCATTTTAAATAAATAAAAAAAAATATTTATATATTTTATTTTGCTGTCATTATGGGTGTCATAATATGTTTGTTGAATGTCACAAATTAAAATTCATTCGCCAAAAAAACCTTTGTACAATACAATGTTAAATGCACTCAACACCACACCGAGCACACAATAAAACAATTTCGTGTCGATTCAGACGTCTGTGCACACATCATTTAATCTAAGTTTTACTTGATGCTGTAAATTATTTTCATTTTTATTTTGTTGCTGTTGTTGTAAATAAATCTCATTACATCTTCGCGTGTGTGTTACATAAATGTTGTAAAATATACCCAACGTATATGGTTTTATGTTGGTAAATAAAATCAACCCTCTATCGACCGTGTTGTTATATACTGCGTTGCAAAGGCAACCAAAAAAAAAAAATAATAAAATTCTTACTTCACATCAAATCCATTCGCCACTAATTTACCCTCTCATTTACACAAATGAAATAATTTCCATTCAGAAGAAAAAAAAATAGAAATAAAATAGAAAATTCCACCCTCTCATTGCATTCTATTATATCGCATGCCATCAACATGACATAATCACAGATTTATAGTTTTTCATGAAAATAAAACGAAAAACTCTTAAACACTCTGAAAAACAATAAAACATCCAGCAGCAGTAGTAGCAGCATTGAGTGGAAATTAACAATTGTGAAAGTCAAAGTTAATTTGCTTTTAGAAAATTCTTTGCTAGGTTCACATAGAACGGCAGAAAACTATTCCCACAAAGAAAAAACAAAAAGATAAAGCAGAAGAAGAAGAAGAATTTAAGTGACTAGACGTCGACTATGATAAAATTAATAAAAAAAGAAAATAAAAATCAAAATTTTAATTAAATTACTTTCGGTATTTATAAGCACGAGCTTTGTAAAAATGTTTTATGGTCCGATTCAGGACCTGATTATCTATGCCCATAACTTCTGAATATATTTTTTTTGAGCGGCTATCTTCATACAGTATATTTGGCGAACCAATACGAAACTTTTGAGCAAGTTTGAGCCAATTTAAAAATAATTTTTTTTTTCACCAAAAATGCATACAAAGTATCAGGAAAAATTTTAATTTTTGGGCGAAAATAAAAAAAAAAATCTAGCGATCTGAAACTTTGCAGGAATGTCCATTATGAGGTACTGAATAGCGTTAGTTCTTGGAGTTTTTCGATAAAAAATTTATTTCACGAGTTATGAGGTTTTGAAGTTCAGAAAAAACAACGAATTTCCCATTTTTCTCGGTTTGAAAGCATTTCTTTTAAAAACTTTGCTTCCGACCTATTTTTTTTACATTTTTCCCTAATAGTGTATTTATTCATGAACACAAAACACAAAGAACCTGAGATCTGGGGTACATTTTGGCCGAGTTACAACTAAAAATCGAGATAGACTACATTCTGAACCCGGCCAGATTGGTCATCTGAGATCAACTGCTCATAACTTTTGCTGCAAATTTTTTACAACGAAAATATTTGTGGGGTACATTTCTGGACCCAATACGATACTTTTAACCAAGTTTAAGCCAATTTAAAAATAATTTTTTTTTCACCAAAAATGCATACAAAGTATCAGGAAAAATTTTAATTTTTGGGCGATAATTAAAAAAAATCGGAGCAAGCTGAAACTTTGCAGGAATTTCCATTATGAGGTACTGAATCGAGTTAGTTCTAGGAGTTTTTCGATAAAAAATTTATTTCTCAAGATATCGGCACATGAAATCAAAAAAAAATTAAAAAAATCCCTAATCGTCTGTCACCAATCAAAAAAAAAAAAAAAAACTCGAAGATTTAAAATATTCATGCGACTGCTTTCCATTATTAAATAAAATAAAATAAAATTGAATTAAATGTAATAAAGAAAAAGTCACAACATAAAAACGCATAAATAATAAATTATCTTCTTGTATCTCATTAACACAAATATATTCCACACAAACGCACACACATACACACACTTTATTTGTACCCAGAATAAAAAATAAAAAGAAAAAATAAAAAACGAAATTTCCCATTGTAACGATAAATCGCGTTAAAAAGAAATTAAATTAAAATAGGCGAACGTCAAACAACGTACACAATCATAATAATCGTAAACGAAGAGAGAAGACAAAATATTTATCATAATAAAAAAATTATTCTGTGCAGATGATGATTCGAAAAACAAAAAAAAAAAAAAAAAAAAAGGAAGAGTTTTGTTGCCATCATTATGTTAACGAAGTCAACCATATATCCCATATATTTGTGTGTCGTGTGACGCCCTATCTTCCTGTGATAATAAATAAATGAAAATAAAAATTCCGAAAAAAATTCACTACGAAAATTCAATTTGTTCTTTTCTCCACTTACTGTGCCACCAAACTTCTGCTGCTATTGATGCTTTTGGTCTCGTTTCTCTCCCATTACATCTCCCATTGTTTTTAACGCGGAATCAGACACGTGATATCACGTGTCAATGTCGTTTTATCCACTTGTGCGATTTTTTTCTTTTTTAACCACTAAATCAAATATTTGGTGGATTCCATTTTAACAAGGGTGGTTTGTTTTGGTGCACTTCACACGCAGTTAATACCGATGGCAAATAAAACAAATCAAATAGAAATCTTGAAATTCACCCAGATTGTATATTGTTTACCAAACCAAAAATGTCTTTATTCGAAATAATTAAAAATTGCAACCCTTATTTTCCACGAAAATTGTCAGGAATAAAAACAATCGTGGTGTTACATTTAGCACGATATTCCAGGTATATTTTTACCTGTAAAAATGAAAAACAAGAAAAATAAAAACTCAAAGAAAATTGTTATTGAAAAAATAACTTCACCCTAAATTTTCACCCCATAACAGTTTACCTGCCAACAATAATAACAATAAAAAAAAATTCGAAAACCCCATACAAAACTTGCAAAAAAGAAAAGAAACTCTTTTTGGCTCTACTAAATAAAAATAAACAATACGAGTGGCAAGGAAGGTGGTTAAGCGGATGACTGATATGTGGTATAGACGACGACAACAACAACCACCACCACCTCCACCACAAAAAACAAACAAACAAAATCTTTATGATGATATAGGAAAAATTATGCATAATTTTCTTCCGTTTTGGGGGTTTGTTTGTTTTTTTTTTTGTTATGTGTGGATGTTGCGCATCGCATCGTATACGGTTAACGAAACAACATTAAAGTTGTTGCGATAAGATGGTAATAGGGTGAGAAAACGAAGGCGATAAAGTAAAGAAACAGTAAAGGTGTGCAGCAGTTAGGAAATGCTTTATTTCTGCGTTAAAATTTATATTTAAAGACTAAGAAATTCTTTTTTCTTTTTTTTTGTGTTTATAATAAGAAAATTGTCTTTAAAGCTTTAACATATGCAGTGAATACATAATTTATGTTTGTATGCTTAAACGTGGTGGTGGTGGTGCTGGTGAAGGTATTAAATCCAATAACCCATTTCAAGTAATGTTGTGAAAAGTTTTTCGCTCTTTTTGTTTTTTCCACAAAAAAAAAAAAAAAAAAACAAAATAACAAAACGTCTATCATCGAGTTTCAACGTTATTACTTACGACAGTGGTGTGACGGTTTGTTTGTGTGTCGATGATGAGTATAAAGACTGAAATTGATGTGGAAATTTTTCCTTTTTGTAAAATCATTTATTTTTGCATTACTTTACACTTTTCTCGAAAAAAAAAACGCAAAGTAAATGAAAAAAAACGAAAAAGAAAGAAAAAAGTTTTTCAGGCAAATAGCAGCAAGCACACACAAGAAAGGAAATTTCGTTAGCAACTAAAAGTCTTATCGTTTTAAGAAAAATTGTTTTTATTTTATATTTATTAAGCAGACAACAACAGTATGTACGTACAAACACCACCACCACCAATACCAGCCACCCACCCACCATATACAATATAAAGTTATAGACAATTTAAATTTAAAAAACAACAAATAAATCTACCCCCTTGGTAGAATTTTTCTAAACGAGAAAACGGGAAAAATAAATGAGAATAAAGAAAAAAAAAAGAATTTTTTATCAAGTTGTGAGGAATTACAGAAATGTAACGAAATGTGAATAAGCCGCTAGTAGAACACACATCACGCATTTATTGTGTATTATGATTATTATTATTATTATTATTATTATTATTATTATTATTATTAGAAGGCAAAAGGAAATTTATAAGGAAAAATTATTGAAAGAAACACAGAAAAAAAAAAAAAAGAAGGAAAATAAAATTCCATATTTCGAAATGCCTTTTGGGAATTGGTTTAATCGTGTTTAGAATCTTCTTCTTCTTCTTCTCTTTGCCTTAAAAAAAATCATTTTTTTTCCTTCATCTCCTCCTCAATTATGTTGTTTTTGTGATTACATGCAGAAAGTAACTCTGAATATTTCTGCCACCGTTTTCACTTCTTTATCCTTCCAACCAATTTTTTTTTTTTGCAAATAAAAATTTCTTATTAAAAATGAAATATAGAAATGAGGCGCGCAATCCTATTGATTAATTTCCTTTTTTTTTTACTCTTCAGCTAATGTATTACGTTAACATCAGAAAATTTGTCTTAAAAAAATAATGACAGCGACTTATAGGAATCGTTTTAAGAATATTTTCATAACATGGGGGTTTAGGTAGAGTACGACCCCCAGAGCTAAGTAAGAAACTTTAAGAAAATTTCTGTATAGTAACTAGCCCTGTAGGGTACACAACAACAATATAACGATAAACAAAATAATATTCCTCTAAGCACTTTTTCAAACTACACATAGAGAAAAAGCAGAAATTTCCATTGATAAAATTTGTTGAATTTCGTTATTTCAAATGAAAAGAAATGAAAATTTATCCCGATATGCAGGACACACATCCATATCTAACGAAAGTTAATAAATTATTTGTTTGTTAAATAAAAAAAAAAAAACCGAAAAAACTTTCTGATTGGTTTAAAAACTGAACCCAAAACGATTGACCTTCAAGCATTTTATCAACAAAATTTCCGAAAACAACAAACGAAAAAAATAAATAAAAATCTTAAAGATAAAAAACTTTTCACAACCATCTTATGTTTAAACTAGGTAAAACCACTCTGTTTTATCGGGTGGGAAGTGGGTGGTGAGATAGAAAAAAAAATTAGAAAAAATCAAAATTTATTACCATTTCCAATAACTGAAGACACAACACAACAACTCGTTGGTGTAGAGTTAAAGTCACAGAAATGTCTAACAAATTTCTAACAACTCGTTGCATTCGTTGTTTTGTTTTATCACACTGGGGAATCTTAGATAATTTTCAATCTAGTCTATACTACACATAAGTTAGAAAGATAGAAAATATAAAAGCTTTTCATGAAAACTTTTATTTATTAGAGATGTCGACGATGATGAAGACAACGACGATGTATTAGCTGCAACTACTTTGTACCTGAATAAACTAGTTAAATGAAAACAATAATGTTGCTAATGAAATGGAAGAGTAAAACGAAAAACTACTTAAAAGGGAAAAAATAAGAAAAATTTGTCATTAAGTAAACTTGAACGTTGGAATGGATATTTCAACCCTTATACTACGGTAAATGGTGCAGCACTCAGGAAAATAATTTTTTTTTTTTTTTTTTTTAATTATTTAAGCATGAAAATTGTTTTTTATTCATTTCTAAACACTAGATAAGTGTGGTTCAGGTTGATTGAATTCAATGTTTGAATAAACTCCATTGACATAACATAGCATTTTGTGTGTGTTCAATTTAATTTCACTAGGAAAAAAAAAAAACAACTAATCAATAAGAGGAATAATAACACAATAAAAGTAAAATGTAGCAGCAGCAGCAGGAGTAAATATATTAAAATTAAATAATTTATTAAAGTTACTTATCGATCCGTAACCAACATTTCAACAAAATTTGTTTTCAAAAATTTTTGTTTTTGCTTCTTTTTTTTTTTTTGTTCCTCATACTCATTTATTTTATTTGAATAAAACCAATTTTCATCTAGTTAAAAGGAAAACAACGATAAATCACTGGGTTTTTTGGGTGTGCAAAAAAAAAAAGAAAAAATTAAAATATTTGTGTATTTTGCAGTCTGCTGCTGTATATCCAGTATCAGCAGTATCAGAGTAAATGCAGAATATGCTCAATATGCAACTGAAAATTAAACCAAAAATATCTATTAATATCGAGAAATAGGAAAAAAAAATTCTTTTCTATCCCTAATGTTAGTGAGAATTTAATGGGAAAATATTTAGTTAGTTGCAAGAATTATATTCGTGGTCATAGCAATAACAACAACACATCAGTAGCAGCAGCAGCAGTTTCAACAGCATCAACAACCCCAATAAAAGTAATAATAATAATAAAAAGGGTCCATATAGCACCCAACAAAACCAAAATTACGTTACAAAATATTTCAACGTTTCATGTTTTTTTTTTTTTTCTCTCTCTTCTATTTAAATTAAATTTTAATAAAATTTATTCCTCCACTTTACACGCACGCAATCTAATAGTGGTAACGGAAAAAACAAAACAAAACAAAAAAATGTTCTATCCATATCACAGCCTTTATTATTAATATTGATAACAATAATAAGGAATATAGAAGAAAAAAAAAGAAATTCTTTAACTCACAACACGCTTGTCATGCAACATTCGTGTTTTCAGAAGAAACATCAGCAGCAGCAGCAACAGCAACAGCAAATTATACACAAGCAAAAAAAAAAAAAAAGGCAAAACTAAATCATTAATCATTGTTTAACACACATTAAATATTTATTTTCTTTTTCAAAATTATTATTTACATTTTCTGTGAGACATCTCTTTGGAGATTAAAATCTTTTCTTTTCCTTTTTCCTTTTTTTTCTTTTATTTATTAATGCCTGTGCTATTCCTGTGTTACTGGTATTACTGCTGCAATCAAAAAACACAACTAAATTTGCATCTCCTGTTTATTTATACGCGTCAACGATGGTTTAAATATTTATCAAGTGTTTTTCTACCCTTAATACCAGCATATATACCTTATGTGTAAAGTAACGAAACTTCAGCATTAATGTCCTTTAAATAAAAATAACACAAACCAACCAACCATCTCCCCACTGTTTTTAAAGTAACTAAAAAAAAAAATTGATTAATTTCCTGATAGAAATTAATAAAAAATAAAAAAGAAAAAGATGCGAGTGAAAAACAAAAAACAAAATCATCATCAATGATTGTCAAAACCATGATCCAATGAATTAAAAAATATTTTTTTATTCCTTTCAACAGAAGAAAAATGATGAAAAGATTTTCCATAATTCAGGTAAAAAGAAAAAAAAGAAAAAAAAATTAAAAAAAATTTATTAAATTAATAAAAGGAATGAAAGAAAGAAAAAAAAAAGTCGAATAATACCCAGCTAAAATAACGCTGTAATGTTGATGATTACGTTTACGATTAAAGCGAACGAAAATTGTTAAAACAACACAGAAAAAGAATCGTAGCCCCAGAGATTTGAAAACATCAATCATCCATATAGTTAATGTCGGATCAAGAGATGAAATGTTTTCTTAGTATTAATTTTTTTTTTTTTTTTATTTTTGGCAAAGAAAATAAAACCAACAGCAACAGTAGCAAATTCAGGTATCAAATTATCTCCTACAAAAATACAAAAATAAAAATTTGTTTTCTTTTCTATCACGGAATAAAAATTGTCATCTTTTCCGTTGTGTTTTTTTTTTTTTTGCTTAGTTAGCTTGAAGCTTTGTTTTCATTTTGTGGGGGAGCTTTTTAACTGCGTTGTAATTTTTTGTGTCTACAGTTTCGAATAACAATGATGATTACGTCGCACACTTAACGTTTTTTTTCCAATAATATCACTCAAGTCTAAACCTCGGTTTAGATTGTAACAAAAATTTTGTGTAACAAAACTCCCAATTCCAACTATGAATAGTGAATAAAATTCAACAACAATTTCTATGGATAGCCTCAATGAATATTAATAGAACCACCACCCAAAAATTTCACCCTCCTATTCAAAACTACTTACCTAAGCTTTCTTGATGCCAACACTTAAAAAACAACGAGAAAATGTTATCAGAAACGTCACACCTCATTTATTAAATTTAAATAACAAAACGACAAAACATACTTTTGTCCAATTTATATAACATTGCGTTAGATTACATAATAAAATAACATAAAATAAGCACGCAAATGCTGTACACACAGCACTCTTTAAGCATAATGGTGACATTAAAAGTGTTATTTCACTGTTGACACAGGTATGTACATTGTACGTACACAACGATGTCTTACTTTAAAACTTATCACACTGTCACCATTCGGATTCATAATCACGCGCTACAAAACATTGGAATAACGAGGAAAAATCAAAGCACAAAGAACGAAAAAAAAAAAAAAAACCCAACTCAACGCCAAAAAAAAATAAACTTTTCTGATTAACATTAATAAAATAAGACAAAAGAAGTAGAAAGTTTTGTCTTTATTTATGCCACCAACCACCCACTCTCCCACATAGCTGGTTTTGTTTTTTTTGGTGTGTTCGAGTGTTAATGTAGACAACACATTTCGATTATTATTTTGTCACAATAAAATTGTCAACCCTCTGTGTCGTCGTCGTCGTCGTCGTCTTTACCCAATTATCTCCACTGATGATGGCTTTTTATTTTCTATATTTACTTAGTGTGTGAGTAAGATGAAAAGTTCACTTTAAGCACTTTTTTCTCGCGAGAAATTCATTAAATATTTATCACAACGCATTTTACGTATTTTATTTATTTATTTATTTATTTTACCTCTTCTATCGCCATCGACCACAAAAGACAAAACCATTTCAATATGATTTTTTAATCTGTTACTGTGCTTTTCAATTTTAAATATTAATAAAGGAAAATCATTAAGCACTTTTCATTCATTCATAGTTAAAATATAATAAAACGAGGGTGAAGAATATATATATTTTTTAAATGTTATACAAAATATGAAATTTGTTTTGTTATCTGCTATATATAAGGCGATGGAGTACAGGTAAATGTTGCATTGGCGATAAACAATAAAATAATTTGTTTGAGTAGGAGGAAAAAAGTAGATAAACAACAGCACAATTGACCTATTTAATAAAAGATATATAAATAAAAAATAAATAAACATTAAGAGATGAGAGAAGAAGAAGGAGTAAAAGAAAATTCATAACAATTATCATGTTTCTACTGTAAGTAGTAGTAGCATCAGTAAAGTACCAGCAGTAACAACCATTAAACCATCAAAGATGAGAGTAGAAAGCAACGTATTAACAATATACATAACACAGGTAAATGTCATTCAACCAAATGCCGACACTAGAAGAGGTAAAAACAAAACAAAAAAAATATCCTATCCACCCACAGACAAAGCTCAAGAACAACAACACATGTAAAATACAACGTGCAAAACACAATAAAAAAAAAGAAAAAGAAACACACAAAACAAAAAGAAAGAAGAAAACATTACATTAGAATTATTTAAGCAACAACAAGTAGTAACAAGTAACAACCATCATGTGTACACTTGAAGAACACGACAAGACAAACTAATGCTACGTACAATAGAAGCACAAACAAATGGAAAATACTTAAAAATCAATTATTCATGAACAATTCATGTATAGAGAATTATTTATTAAATAATAAAGAAAAAAAAACTTTTCCTTCCTTTTGCTAAAGAACAAATTAAAGTATTTTCGTATTAGTATTTTGCCAATCCCCATTCAAATCGTCACCCAACCACCAATCGCTTAGTTTTTTTTACACACAAAAACCATGAACTTAAATGTGTAATTTATAAATTTATCCACAGCCAGACAGATTTATCGCTTTTAACAACTAAAGCAACTATAATAGTTATGTGGAGCAGCCACCACTCTCATCAACCCCATCACCCACCCACACATCTAATTCATCATACAAGATGAATGACATTTTCTTTTGAATATTACTGCAAATGTCACACGTATTATTTTTATTAACAACGAAACACAACATCACCACCAACCTGTTAAATAAATAAATTTAAAGCAAAAAAACGCTAAAAAAAAAACCGCACCGCGTATATAAATCGTAAATATGCCGCAATAGAGAAAAATATTTTTCTCCGGTAAACAAAAAAAAAGACGAAATTCCCTTTTGATGAAATTTCCTTAAAAAAAAAAAAAAACATAAAATGGTATAGTGCCATCCGTACACTTTATGAAACAGGAAAAAAAAAACAAAACTTTTTTTGATAAACTTGTTTAAGAAGTCCATGGCGTAATTCTTCCGTAACGATACAACAACACAATGTTTTCTCGTTTAAGTTTTTTTTTTTCTTTTCTCCTTTTCTTACTAATCCTGTCGTTAGTCCTTGTATTATTATTTTCTTTTTTTTTTATTTATTCTCTGATGTCGTGTATATAGAAATTTTTTTTTACTTTTTTTTTTGTATCATCATTGCTGATCCTTACCGTGTGTTTCATTCTCAACTACTTTTCACTTGAATTGTTGACTTGATCCTTTAATCTTACGTCTCGCCAGTGTTTGGAAACAGTTTGGAATGTTTTTTTTTCGTCTTCTTCTTCTTGTATATTATGTTTTTGATGAAAAACGTACAAAATATAAATAAATTGTAATGAAAAAAAAAAAATTATTATCAAAGATACAGTTTTTTTTTTTTTTTTTTTTTTGCAGTAAGAAAACGTACGTGTAGGAGCAGGAATAAACAGCAGAAAAATAGGACATAGAAATGTAGAGTAAAGAAAAAACTAAAATAAAAATAGTCCAATAATGATGGTAGAGATGAAAATTAAATTTGAATTTCGATTTAAGTGCTGTACTAACTACCAAGGCATAATCAATTCGACTGCATATCGTATCAATTTTTTTTTTTGTTTCTTTATTAAAATCACGTTTTATACCCTTTATAAATGTTTTACAACAAAAGGACACTCACTCGATATAATCTCAAGTTTAATCAAATATCTTAATGATAAAAAAAAAAAATTGTTTAAACCAGCTGTACCAGCAACAACAGAATGAAACACAATCACCACCAGCATAATCTCTGTTTTAAAAAATAAATAAATTTCTATCGCAGATTATTTGTCTAGTGTGTTGTATCTTCAGAATAATGTTTTTTATTTTTTTATCATTATTATTATTATTATTATTACATATAAACAGCGAAAAAAGCGCAGTAGAAATATAAAATAAAGATAAATAATCGCAGGCAGGCAGCAATAACAACAACGGAAATATTTTTTTTTTTGTTTAAAACGTGATGCACCAACTTCTTATGAAACATTAAATCTAGTTAAAAGCATTTGAAAAATTATTTGTTATCAATGAAATTTGTTGTTATTATTGCTGTAAATAAGTATTTACTTTCTAGAGTAAGTACTTTGGCTGGTTGTACATTTAATGCAGCGTTAATGAGAGAAACAGATAAAAATTGTTATAGGAATTAGGTTTGTACAGCACAAACAAATAGAAATTCATTATGTATGTAAATAAATAGAATTGTGTTCAGGTCAAAACCGTGACTTGATGAAGCGAGACACATCCAATGACCCGAATAAAATGGTTTTAGAGAAGAAAAAAATAAATCATTGTTTTTTTTTTATTTTTTTTTTTTTTTAATGATTTCTATCAACACTTTCCTAAATATAAAATTCAACGATGACAATTTAATTATTCAGATGGAATGAGATTAACAAAAACTTATTGTATATTAATTATTGATTTTAATTAATTATTAATATAGCAAGCAAGAAACAGCAATAGCAGCAGCTGTAACATCAATAAAATGAACAGAATGACATAGTAAATTTCAGTTTAACAAAAATAAATAAAAAAAAAGCTTTAATGTGGGCGGTGATGATGATGGTGGTGGTGGTGATGGTGGTGATGGTGTTGAATTATTATTATTATTATTATTATTACCTTTAACCAGACAATAAAATTAATTAACAATGCACAACACAGAGCACCAATTTTAGATAATAAAATCATCAGTGGAAAAACCACTGGTGCACACATTTATCAAATGTTTCGTGGCTTTTTTTTTTTTTTTTTTTTTTTTGGCACAAAATTCTCAATAAAATTTATTAATTCAATTGGAAAAAAAAAAAACAAAATAACAAAAATTTTTATAATAAAAATGTCTCTTTAAAAATTTATTTAATTTCAACACAGTACGGTTCCATGATTTATTGTTTTTATTTTTTTCCAACAATTACTTTAACCCCTAATTAATGTTTTATTTGTGAATTATATGCTAGCCAAAAATTAAATAATTTACAAAGCGGAAATGCAACAGTTTTCAAGTTTAAAAAAAAAAAAAAATAAAGAAAATCTGAGTAAAAGCAAAAAAAAAAAACAAAAAATGGTTTATCCGGGAAATTAACTCGTAAATATATTGGCAACATATTTCTTCTTTTTTGGTTTAAAGAAATAAAAAGAAAAAACAATAAATTATATAGTGGGGGAGAGGACCTTGTGATGATGCTTATTTTATTTTATTACATTTCGTTCATCCCTTAAAAACCGTATAAACAATTCTTATTTATACAAAACTCAATTTATCGAGAGAATCGCAGCTTTAGTAGGTTGGGAAAAGCTTAAACAAAGATTTAAGATACAAATTTATATTCCGATAGAGATAACAAAAAAAATTACACCGATTACCGTGTGTCCAGCCCAATCACTTAATTTTTTTTTTGGGTTATACAAACCGGACGTGTGGTCACCGTTATAGCTGTAACACCATCGCCAGCAACAAAAAAAAAAAAAAAAACAAAATTTATTTCTTAATCAAAATAACAACAAAACAACAAAAATACGGGTGATATGAAAAAGTAAAAAGAAAAACAGAAACAGGGGTGGTAGCAATAGCAGGAGCAACAATAACGTCATTCTAGTCATTTTATCCTTCTTATTTAACTTATGTTCGTTACATCGAATAACATTGATTTAGTTTTAGACTATAAATGCCAACAAAACCACCACCCACACACACAGAATATTACCATTAACTAGAAACCACCACAAAACACAATATAAAAACCAAAAGAACCCCCCCACACAACATACATACATATGTACACGTAGTGAAACAACAACTAAATCTCTTTTTTTTTTCTTTACATCCGTTAAAACTCTGGTATATACTTTGTAACACCTTCCTGAAATTGTTTCACTTTATTTACGATCAAAACAACGCCCCAACTCATCTCAAGGGTATAAATTCATTCTAATTGTCCATTGGTTTTCTATCTTAACCGATAAGATAAGGCAAAAAAAAAAAACAACTTTATAAATGTATGTAAAAAAAAGTTGTGTAAAAAAAAAAAAATTATGTGGGTGAGATATGATGAAAAAGCAGCAGGCAGAAATAAACAGAAAACTTTCTTTTTTGTAAAATCATTAAAATTCCTTAAAACTGTTTTTGTGTGTTTGCTGCTGCTTCTAAACACTGACAAATCATTATCAACAATATTTTTTGTTGCTACTCCTGCTACTGTTGGTTTCCCTTGATTTTTCCTTATTAAAAATAATTATTTAAGTGAAAAATCGTTAATTTCATGTTTAACATAGTTTACTTACGTAACTCATAGTTATTTATATTTATATTTATTTATATTTCCTTTGTGCTTTTATTTTATTAAGAAAGAAATTTATTTTCTATATTAGATTTCTCCCTAGCCAATTCATAAATAGCAAAAACCAATTGCGTTATAGAGATCAACAAAATTATATGAAAAATCAAAAGAATTTCTAGAAATAAAATTTACAAGGAAATGGCAGCATCATCATTATCATCATTATGCTTATTACAAACGTATTACAAATATTTCTATGTTATTAAATTAATTTTTTTTTTCTTGAACAGCAAACAACAAAACACAACACAAAGTAACAACAAACAAAAAAAAAAAAAAAAACATTATTAATAATAAAAACGGTTTAGAAAAAAAAAAAAAAACAAAAAAATTCCAATGATTCAAATTACAACACCGCAAATCGCGCGTATACCATTAAAATAGAATTTTTACGTTAATAAATATAAAAGAGAAATAATTTCCTAAATTGTACATAATTATGTTTGTTTAAAAAGCATTGAAAATAATTTTTAAATTTTTTATTTTCAAATATTTCTGTAATTTATATTAGAAATTAGAAATTCTTTATTTTTTTTTTTTTTTTGTTTTTAAGGAATTTCTGTAATTATTTCTATATTTAACTGGGGACGAGACAAAATATCACACATGCGGAAATATTAATGCAGTTACCAACAACAACGCATTTTAGTAATAAAATAATTTTTTTTTTCTTTTTTAATTAATTATGCTGCGTTACATAACTCAATAATAATTGTAATAAAAATCACAACAAAAACAGCCACAGCAATATTATTAATCATTTTTCATATTCTCTTCCCTATACTAATCAAAGCCCCTACACTACTACCGCGTTATGGTTATTATCATTTTCTATACGAAAATTGTTTTTTTCTTTCTTTGTAATCATAATTTGTTAAAATAAATTATGTGTGACGTGATTTTTAAGATGAAATATTTATGTCAGAGATAATTATTATTTAGGTTATACAAAATACACAAAAAATTACAAACACAACAACACAAAAGGCATATTTTCGGTGGTTTCTTTAAAATTAAAAATAAAAACAGAGTGGTGATAAAAGTATTTCTGCCGCCTTTGGCTTCACAATTTTATTTCGTACAACGGCACTGGTTGTATGTATCGCAATTTAATTTACAAATAAAATCTACTAATCAGCGGATCCAATGTAATAAATTAATTAAAGTTTTTCGCATTAAGTAATATTATAAAAAGAAAAAAAAAAAAAAAAACAAACCACTTGGTGTTTAATGATAAGCAAAAATGCAACTCAACAGCATCAGCAAGTATTGAAAAAACCCCTGTCCTTGTTGGTTAACATATTATCCACTTAAAAATAGAAATAGAATTTCATTAGCATAACATAAATTTAGCATAAACAACAAGCCAACATATGTATATTCCGTTGATTAATTTAATTTATTTTAAGTTGAAACATGGTAATGGATAGAAGAAAAAAAACGCCGAGAATCTGTAATGTTTTGTAACGAAAAATAGAGTACTCGGTGCTTTAAAGGTACTTAAATGTTATTAAAAAATATAAATATAGAAAAATCTTGATATCATTTGAAGGTGGTGGTGGTGATGATAGAAGGTGAGTTTATAACTCAGTCAATCAGCAAGCGCAATATTTTGAGTGGATAAAACAAAAAATAAAAAAAAAAAAAAGTAAAATTTCCCCTGCATTCATTCGAAATGCAAGCAACACAAACATCAATCCCCACACCCAGATTTTTCAGTTTTAAACGCGCACCCGTGTTATATATATTTGTCATTAAATTTATCTAAGAGGATCATTAGTTTTATTACTTGATGACTACGACGACACCGGATCGTTGGGTGGTTTATTATCTGTTTTTTTTTTTTTGTTTTTTACATAATTTTATAGCGGAAGAACTAAATAGTTGTTGAACGAGGCTAAAAAAAAAAAAAAAATTTTAATTTTTAATGAAAGAAGATTTTGTAAATTTTTTTTTTTATTATTTGACTTAAGTGGATATAAAACGACAAAAAACAAAATATAATTGCTGAATGCTGAAGCAAAACTTGTTTACAATCGATGGATGAACATTTTTTTTTTTATAAATGTTGTTAAGTCTAGTGAAGCGCAGCATATGTATGTACAAATTACATAAAAAAAAAAAAGAAAAATAAAAAAATTATTTACTTAATGAATCCCCTAGAGAGTTTTGAGAAGTTAAAAAAAACAAAATTTTTGTCTCATCTTCAAATTAATTCCTATGATGAATACAGCGACAACCACTCTTTATGTGATCGCAATAACAAACGACGTAGACATATCGTTTTACAAAAAAATTATTATCTTGTACGGTTCATGCCCTTCCATCTCTAGATAAGTCAGATTCAATTTCAAATCACATTTAAGAAAATGAAAACACATAATTTCTGTGTTAATATTATTCAAAGTGAATTAACTTTGACTGCAACAAAGACACTAATTAGTCAGTTCATTCATTAATTTTAAAACAAAAAACATTTCGTTTATAACGACTTAAAAATGGTGAAAAAACACGACATTTATCTGTGAAAATGACACCAGATGATAATAAGCAATAAAAGTGTTAAAATTGGAATGAGAAATATAAACCAAACTTTGAATTTCTGTTTATTTAAATAAATAAAACCAATAAACAGGTTGGGTGGTTGGGTGTGTACATAGTAAAGCCTTTTCGCTTTTTTTTTTGTATTTTATTACCTAACCAACCCGCCAAATACGTTTATTATTTTTTTTTTTTTCATTTTTCGTATAAAACCCACCCATCAACATATGCATATCATGTTCAAAGAGATAAAGAAATATTTTCAACGTTTTATTATTTTAGAAATAAAAATTTCTAGTTATTAGGAGAAAATTATCTTATCGGTAATATCCGAGAAGAATGCGTGTAAATTCACCATAATAAATATTCTGGTTTAGTGTAATGTGTGCACCACAGTAGTTACTACAGTTGTTGTGATACCTTTTAGTTAGATTTGATTTCATAAAAATAAACCTTCCCCACATTTAAAATCTCGGCTTGTTGTGTTTTCGTTTTTGTTTTTCCATCATTATTTTGTGATTTTATTTATTTATTTATTTTTCGCAAATAGTAATAAAAAAAAGAGAAAAACCCATCGCAAAAGCATTCCACTCAATTTGCAGTTAAACGCCCCAATCCAACAACCACGATTATTATTGTTCACATATTCAATTGTTATGAACCACAAAATTGTATGCTGAATGGGGTAAAATACAACAAACTAAATCATAAAATGCGAAATTAAACGGCCAAATCATGGGTTTTATGTTTGTTTTTTTTCTGTATACCACCATCGCCATCGCCACCACCGTCATCATCATGATGATACAACTTTAGTGATTTTTCCTACTAATTTTTTTTTTTTTCATTTTTATTTCGGTAATAAAATGGGTTGTGTGGGCGGCAGCAGCGGCGGCAGATGTGGTGGTCTTCTGGTGATGGTTCTACATTTATTTTTTTATTCTTTTACAAACAGGTTATGCATGTATGCGGAATGTACTTCCAGTTATCTGACAACAGACATAACAACTATCACCAATAGCAACAAACATAACAGCAGTAGCAGCAGTAGTAATATCTTAACAAAGTTGAATGTTTTTCTGATTTTTTCTTCATCAAAATCACTAAACATTAAATGTTTTTATGTTTTGTAAGGAAAACCGACAAGTTGATGTCATCATATAAATGTAAAACGAATAAAAATCTCTGATGGTGACAACAAAACACAAGCACAAGTTTTTTCATTTTGTTTTTTTTTTTCCTCAACATTTTCACTCAAGATAAAAACTATAAAAGCCAACAATTTCCTTATTTTTATTCATGTAAAAGGGAAAAAAAACTAAACTAAAGTTTTAAGGTGAAATTATAGTAGAAGTGGGATTACAAGTGAGTGTTCGGTAGGTGATAGATAGTATGCGATAAAGCTAAAGGAAGTGTCTATTGTATTGTACTTTGCTGTTATTTATTTATTTTCAATTTTTTTTTCAATTTTTTTTATTCTCTTTCATTTATGATATTCAATCTATTGTGATTGGAAACTTTTTTTTTTCTTTTTGCGAAAATAAAGAGAAGAAACGAAAAGTAATAAAGTATTCTTTATTTTACTTTTTTAGTTTTTGTTCTTGTTGTTGTCTGTTGCTGTTGTTGCTGTTGTTGCTGTTGCTGCTA
Source organism: Ptychoptera albimana (assembly GCA_961205885.1). Taxonomy (NCBI): domain Eukaryota; kingdom Metazoa; phylum Arthropoda; class Insecta; order Diptera; family Ptychopteridae; genus Ptychoptera; species Ptychoptera albimana. The sequence continues at coordinate 29,314,895 of OY540804.1, read as the reverse complement.
TTGCTGTTGCTTCTTTAGACGACATAACAAACTAAAAACAAGCAAAAGAAAAACTTTTCTCATTTTACTCTACGAAAAATAATAAATTAAAAAAAAAAAGAAAAAGCAAAATCTGTTAAAAGTCCTTAAAAATTAATTAAATATGAAACAAACAGATTTTTATTATTTTTATTATTTTTCGCGTCTGGATATTTATCAGGTGCAGTTAAAATGTGAGGCAAGAGGGAGGATGGATATCTAATATTATTTGTAGAAAACAAACTTTATCAATCAACATGTGTGCTGTTAGGTAAATCACCCTTAAAAACAAATTGTCGTAAAATAAATAAATAAAATAATTAAAAAGTTCACAAATTAACATCATTTTTCAAATAAGTAAACGCATAAAAAACTTGACTTTCCAAGACATTATTTTGTGTCCTCTTTTCATGTAATATAATTTTCCCTGCCGCTGTTTTTATTTTTTAACTATCAAGACATTTATGTATTATTATTATTATTATTATTATTAATATTATGACTTACATAATTACATAACTATAGAGTAAAATTATTAAATTTTTTAGTACCGCCATTATAACATCTGTTGCCATTTAAAATGGATTTTTAAAATTCTGTTCTTTCGTAGCACCACACAAGTCAACTAAGCTATTTTAACAAATAATTATTATAATAATAACAATAATTAACATTCTTCCTGGGTTTGTTTTTTTGTTCCCTTACACCACCACCGCTACCATCAAAAATAAAGGAAGACTTTTAATTTTCTTTCAAAGATAATGCATTGAGACTTGGGCTCCCCTTATTTATGAGCTATAATAACACAGACAATTTTTGTTATGTGTGACAAAAAAAAAAAAATAATAACTTAAAATAAAATTAATACAAAGAAAGAAGAAATTTAATTAAAACATCAAAAAAAAAAAAAAAAAAAAAAAACGATGAACCAAAATTCTATGTTTTAGTAATTATTGGAACGATGATGATGATAATGATAAAAGGAAATACAAATATTACTAATCATCATCATAAATATCATCAAAAGCGACTTAATTACTAAAATTAAAAAAACAAAAATTTACTGTCAAGTCATTTAATTAAATTAATTAAGCAGCAATTGTGTTAAATTGTTTTTTTTTTTTTTTTTTGTTTAATAAAATAATTAAATAAATTAAATTGTCCCACATAAAAATTTGTAAAAATAAAAATAAAAAGAAAGTTTTCTACGGAAATAAAATTTAAAAATGTTTTTGAATGAGGTAAATGCTAGGCGGTTATAGTCAATATTCTGACACAATCTTCTGATTTTGATTTTTCTTTGTTATTGAAATTTCGTTAGTTCTTGTAATGCATGTAACTCGAGAAATAAATTTTTAAGAGTCCTACTTCCATGGAAAGATATGTTCCGTAACTCAAAACGAATATTCCTACCAATTTTCAGTGTGATCCGAATTAATTTTTTTTTCGTCGAAAATTGAAAAAAAAAGCTGATGCCTAGCATGTATTTTTTTTTTTAATTTCGATGAAAAATCAAACATTTTTTAATGAGCTGAAACTTTGCAGGGATACTCTTTGGGATGTTCCGAATCGCTTTTGTTCTACGGGTTTGACCGAAAAAAATTTATTTTCCGAATTATGACGAAAAAATGTGGATTTTGCCCTTTTTTTCACACTCAATAGCATTTGCTGACTGAAGTTTGCACTAGTCCCCATAATATAATTTATTGCATTGATAGATAATTCATTTCCGAATTCAGAAACATTATAATATCGAACCTGCGATAAGATTTGAATAAATGCGAATTAAAAAACCACAGCTAATACACTCAAGTCAATGGATTTTGGCGCCCTTAAATATTAAAAAATTCATAACTCGAGAAATAAATTTTTTAGAAGCCTACTTCCATGGAAAGATATGTTCAGTAACTCAAAACGAATATTAGTACCAATTTTCAGTGTGATCCGAATTAATTTTTTTTTCGTCGAAAATTGAAAAAAAAGCTGATGCCTAGTATGTATTTTTTTTTGAAATTTCGATGAAAAATCAAACATTTTTAAATGAGCTGAAACTTTGCAGGGATACTCTTTGGGATGTTCCGAATCGCTTTTGTTCTACGGGTTTAGCCGAAAAAAATTTATTTTCCGAATTATGACGAAAAAATGTGGATTTTGCCCTTTTTTTCTCACTCATTAGCATTTGCTGACTGAAGTTTGCACTAGTCCCCATAATATAATTTATTGCATTGATAGATAATTCATTTCCGAATTCAGAAACATTAAAATATCGAACCTGCGATAAGATTTGAATAAATGCGAATTAAAAAACCACAGCTACTACACTCAAGTCAATGGATTTTGGCGCCCTTAAATATTAAAAAATTCATAACTCGAGAAATAAATTTTTTAGAAGCCTACTTCCATGGAAAGATATGTTCAGTAACTCAAAACGAATATTAGTACCAATTTTCAGTGTGATCCGAATTAATTTTTTTTTCGTCGAAAATTGAAAAAAAAGCTGATGCCTAGTATGTATTTTTTTTTTTAATTTCGATGAAAAATCAAACATTTTTAAATGAGCTGAAACTTTGCAGGGATACTCTTTGGGATGTTCCGAATCGCTTTTGTTCTACGGGTTTGGCCGAAAAAAATTTATTTTCCGAATTATGACGAAAAAATGTGGATTTTGCCCTTTTTTTCTCACTCATTAGCATTTGCTGACTGAAGTTTGCACTAGTCCCCATAATATAATTTATTGCATTGATAGATAATTCATTTCCGAATTCAGAAACATTAAAATATCGAACCTGCGATAAGATTTGAATAAATGCGAATTAAAAAACCACAGCTACTACACTCAAGTCAATGGATTTTGGCGCCCTTAAATATTAAAAAATTCATAACTCGAGAAATAAATTTTTTAGAAGCCTACTTCCATGGAAAGATATGTTCAGTAACTCAAAACAAATATTAGTACCAATTTTGAGAAAGATTACATTTTTATTTTCGGCAAAAATATAAAAAAATATTTCACACGTATTTTTCACATTCTTCAACATTTTTATCGCAAAACCTCCATTAGACTTAATTATAGTATTCACTCATTCTATAGATAATATATTCCTGAACACAAAAACATAAAAAAAATTTGGTCGAAAATATTAATAATTAATAGCAACGAGTGAAAATTTACTCAGAACGATTGCGAAAAAAAAAAAAAAATTTAATCAACCACAGCAAAAGAAATATTAATAAATTATTATTAATGCATTTTATGACATTAATATTCTACAACTATGGATGATAAAACAATATAATATTAACTAAAATTAACTAAATTGTTTCAAGTTTAACACAAAACAACGTTTATTGCACTTGACAAAATTAAATTTTTTTGCTTCGTTTTTTTTTTTTTTACATTTTTATTAGCCTGGCAATGTGTATCTCGTGCATAAGCTATTAAACAACAACATTCTACAATAAAGCAACACACAAACGTCATCATAATTATTAAATAAATAAAATTATTATTATTAATAATAAAAATAATAATTTTTATTAATGTTTTTATTAAATTTTTAACGACTTTATAACACCAATAATATAAACAACAGAATCAACAGTAAAGTTTTAGACACAGTGAGATGATGCATGATTGTTGTTGCTAAATTTAATTTGAAAAATTTTCTTTTTATTATTAAATTATTAAATTATTTAATAAAAACGATTCCAATGTAAAATTAAATTAATTTTCTTGTAGAATTTTTTTTTTTTTTTTTTTTTTTTTTTTAATTTTAAATTACGATAAAGACAACAAGAGCGAGAATAAAAACTATTTAATGTTGACATCTCAAAATAAAGATTCGTATAATAATATTATTAAAAATAATGAGAAATAAATTAATATTGTCATTGTGAATAATTATATTTTAATTAATAATTTATGTCTTGTTTAACACGGTGTTATTGTGTTTGTGGTTTAATAAACAACAGAGGCTTATAGATGTAACGACAAATACTCACTGTGTAGCAACAACCAGAGTAAAACATAAATTTATTTCTTCCGGGTTTTTTTATTTTTTTTATACGGGGGACCCTTTTTTATAATTAAACATAATTAAAACCAATTTTAGGCGCCAATTACAATAATCAAAATAAAAAATAAAAAATTTTCCTCTTCTTCTGTTATTTGTTTTGATTAATTAAATCCTGTTTGCTCTCTTATTTTTCTATATATTCACAATTATGATTTTTATTTTTATTATTTATTAGAATTATTATCATTAGAATTGTAATAATATAATGTCACATTAGGAATCAGTTGTCGTATATCCATATTACACTGTGTGTGTGTATTGTTTTTAGTTTTTATCGTTCTCTCGTCATAGCTAATTAATTTTAATATTTTTTGATGATGCTACGACGACGTCGACAACAAAAACATCCCAAACACACACAGAGTAATTTATTAAATTCAATTTTCTATTGTTTATTTTTCATTTGCCATAATAAACAAAATGAATTAATTAATTAATTTATGTTTTATTGTCTGAATTAATTATTATTTTGTAATAAGACACAGAATTGTTTTCTTTTTTTGCCTACATCGATGATTTGATTTTATGATCGGGTAGTAAGTATAAGGGATATAAAAATAAATTAATAATTTCACTGTTGTTTATTCGTTTTATTTAGTTTCATTTAGTTTCGTTTCATTTTATCACATATCATAGCAATAATCATTTTTGCTATCAAAATAAAATAAAATAAATTTTTTGCTACCAACCAACCAACCAATTAACAATTATTTAGCCCATTCACCCCCACAATAATCATCACATCATTTTCAACATTTTTTATATACACACAGTAGAAACACATTATAAAGTTTTTATTAAATTAAAATAAAAAAATTATATTAAAGAAAATTATTCTTCAATTAAAAAAGAAAAAAATTTTATTAAAAATAATATTATGATTAGCTTAAACAAGATGAAGAATTATCTCAAGTGTTATTTACCCAAAAGCAATAACAAATATGTATATACAAACTGAGTGTTTTTTTTTTTTTTTCTACTCCACCCCCACACACATATGTATTAACCATCCTATACTCGTTTTTAATGCAATTTCGTTGTTATAAAAAAAAGTTACACAAATATTCTCATCATTTAATAAATTTATCCTTGGGTAAATATATAAAAGGAGTAAAGTTACGTTCCTTCCACTTATCTAATCTTTAATAAAATCAGTAAACATTGAGCATCATTTCGTTTTACTTTATTTAGGTTCTGCATCGATTCAATTTCATATCGAATCATAGGAATTACACGAAGATGTTTGTTTGAAGAGTTTTCGCTATGTTTTTTTTCCCTTGTTTTAACCCTTAATAACAAAAACAACAAAAAATAGCAAAAAAAAAAAAACCTTTTTCTTATTTAAGTAATTGAACAGAGAACTTTTATTTTTATTTTCCTTCTTTTCGTTTCATTTCGTTTCGTTTTTTTTTTTTTTTCTCTATCATCTTCCATTTAGCTGCTACGTTTTTGTTGTTGTTGTTGTTGACTTGTTTGTTTAATTTTACGTTTTATTCTACTTCTTATTCTTATTCTTATTCTACGTTATTTTATGCCTTCATGATCACATTCAATTATCATTCGTTTGACATTTGACCCAAGATCTTGGAAGAATATTTTTTTTCTTTTTTTTTCTTTTTTTTTTGCAATACGAATTGTGATAAAGAAAAAACGAAAACAAAATACTTCACGATTTTAATCATAAATAAATTTATTTAAGCTTTAAGTAATAAAATAAAATTTAAAAGAATATTAATAAATTAATAAAGAGAAGAAAAAAAACCGTAAAAAGGCATTAAAAAAAAAAAAAAAAAAAATCAACAAGTGAACAAACAAAAAGGCAGCTCGATGCAAATAAAAAATTAATTTTTTGTGCCATTTCTTCTACCGGATGTTAACTTATGTGTGTGTGTGTACATCAGTTAAAACACCATAATTATTGTTATTTAAGAGCCAATTTGCATCTTCAACAAGTTGCAAAATTACAAAAATGAATAAATAAATGCGACATGGTAACGAATTAGGGACATTTAAAACTGTTCAATGACTGCCTACTTGTTCACTGAACTAAGACTTTTTGCACACAGTGTTTACAGTGCCCTGAAATCAAATAAACGAACATTTTCAACATTTATATATAATTAATAATTAAAAAGAATCCATCGAATTACTGTAAATATGGTGAAACAACCGCTAAATAAGTATCCATACGTGAAAGGAATTTTAAATAAACGCTAGAAGGATTAACAATTAAAAACACTGAAACCAAATACATCGAAGGTGATTTAAGAAACACAATAAATAAATTTTAAGAAACAAAAACACCCACAACAACAACTTCCATCTCAATTACAAATGCAATTAATTATTCATTAAAAAAAAAAAAAACTATCCTTCAAATAAAGGAAACAGAATAAAAACAACACAATAATGATTAATGTCCTTCGTATTACCTAATTAAAATTTTTATTTTTTTTATTTATGGTAAAACCGAATGCAATACACAATTTATAAGTAAAATATCGACAGATAATAATCAGTCAGGTAGAAGGAGACACACAAATTTCATTGTGTTAATAAGGAATAAATTTTTTTTATTTTTTTTATTAATCAAGGATAAACGCAAGGAATAACACAAAGTGTTAAACGAGGTTAATAAATATTATTCGGTGCTGCTGTGTGTTTTGAAATTATTATTTTTTAATGATTATTCTCACACTATTATTACGTAAGTTACGTTAATGATACACGGAGCAACTTTAAAACCGTGTTCAAAGGTGACAAAAAGGCATTTTTGAAAAAATTTTTTTTTTTTTACATATTTTATACTAATAAATTATTCACTTTTATTGCCATTTATATGCTTTTTATCTGATTGAAAATTATTATTATTATTATTATTATTATTAACAAAACAGCAGAGATAATGAAAAAGAAAATTTTTATTACCTTTTTATATATATATATATATATATTTAAATAAAATTAAAATAAATAATAATAATAATTACAATGTGAATTAATATTCATATTTCATCAATCTTAAACACAACATTAAAACTAAAAACAAAAAAGAAAAGAAAAGAATTAATTAATTAACTAGAGACGGACATTTACCTTTTTTTTTCTTTTTTTTTTTTTGTTATTAACAAGAAATCACTACAACAAAACCAGCGATTAGTATCAATTTGAATGAAATAAACAAAATAAAAATTAATTTCTTTATTATTTATTCAAAAGTAAAATCCAGCACAAACAAAAAAAAAAATGTGAATAAAAGTAATTAATTAAAAAAAAAAGGAAAGAAAAAAAAAAATTCCACCATGAGAGAGAAAGACAGAGCGCAACAAAAAAAAAAGAAAAGGTAAACAAAAGGTAAGTACGCGCAATTATGACACATAAATTTATGTTTACGAACCAGCAAATAAATTACAAAGACGAAAACTAATAAAAAAAAAATAAAAAAAATCGCAAATTATCTCTCTCGTTATTATTATTTAAAAACAAAAAAAAAATAAAAAAAATTTGTTACCTATTGTTGGCTACGACGTTCGTAATAATAATTTTCATCAGTTGAATGATTTTCATTTTATTGCGACATCATTTTTGCTGTCCGAGAAGAGATCGGGAAACAAAATATATGTTCAAAAGCCACTCTTCTCTGTTATAATGTAAATTTTTTTTTATTATTTATTTATTAATGCATTTCTGAGAATTTTACACAGTGTCCTATGTGTTGGTTGTGCTGTTGTTCCAGATCATGGTACACCGCTAAGCGTATTTAATTTATTCATTACGATCTTTGTTTGGTTTTGTGTAGTTTTCAATGCAGTTTGTTGTTTGCCTTTTTTTTTTCCAACTACTTTCAATAAATTTATTTTGTTTTGTTGTCCATTACTCACATTTGTGGAATCAGCATAAATGTGTATTGTCCTTGAAACATTTGATTCAATTTCCGAAAAAAAAAACCCTAATCCATCTTCGATTGTATAAAAATCAAATTCCCTTTTAATAAAATTGAAATTTAATTAAATTCTACTTGGTTTTTTTTTTTTTTTTTTTTTTTTTCCAATACAATTCAACCGACAATAATTTGACAAAAAAATCATGCAAAGAATAGAGAGGAAAATAAAAAAAAAAAGGTTAAAACTGCAACCAAAGAATTTTGAACAAATAATTCGGACATCAAAGGATTTATTGGTCTCTAAAGAGAGTAGAAAATTCCTTACAGCACACAAATAATTCAATTTTGATAAACAACAGAAACTAGTAGCGAATCAATTGTTTACCTTATTTCCCTTAATCCAAAACTACAATAAAAATTTTCTTTTTAGGAAAACACAATTCAAAACCCAGTCACCTGAGTTATGCACAATTCGCAATAAGGGTGAAAAAACTCGAACAATACAAAAATAAAAAATAAATTTTTTTTTCTTAATTTACCTGTCTACTATTTACTGTTGGTTCTCAAATTCAACAACCTTCACCACCACAGTTAATCCCAACTAATCATCAAATAATCAAAATCAAATATTAATAATTCTTTAAACATGTGTCATGCAGTAATTTCTACCTTTTTACCTTTAACGACCTGCATTAAGGGTTTTTTAAATTAAAATTAATTTTTTTTTTCATTTCATTCTTTAGATAGAATAATAATAAAATTAAAACACCTGCAAAACTTCACTTCAACTTCACCGTACACATTATTATTGTGCTTAAAGTGTTTGATAGGTAGTAGCTCTGTGTTGCTGTGGAATAATACGAAAAATTATTTTTTTCTATTTAATAAATTTTTAATGTGGTGCAACCGTCGTTAAAATTTTTTTTTTGTATTCGTTATTCATCAAACAAAATGTTGATAATAGTAATAATAATAATAATAATAATAATCAAACAATAAAGGTAAAATAGTTGTTTAACAAAACAGATTTATAAATAAATAAATAAATAAAATAAGGCAAAACAGACTCGAGAAAGTTGCAGCAGCAGCAGCAGCTAGTACAGTAAAACTTCTAAGAGTTAATTTAATAGAACAACAAAGCTACAGTGCTAAAATGTGTAATAAACCTTTGGTTAAATGTATTCCTCTTGTAAGACGTTATTTTTCACTCACTTTAAACGTCTTTAGTGCCATGAAATTAGTAAACAGCGATGTGTTGTAGTAATCAGGAAAAATTTATTTCTTCAAAACGATTTTTCTTTTCATTTTTTTGTTAAAAATCTTGTTAAACACAATCATAAAGTGTAACAAAAGCTAACATCAACCTTTACACAATTTCTAATCTTACAATATTATGCTCTGAAAACCAAATGCACCATGTTGAACATAGAATAAATAAAATAATAAAACAAAAAGAAAAAACTTTGCCAACAACAACACCTATGTTGCGTTGCATACACAACGGCGAATGAAAAAAAAAAAACAAAATTTTCATTTCTGCTTTAATTAACAGGGAAAAAAAAAACACCAAAACGAATAATCAGTCATCTGACTGTACAAAATCATCTAATCCTTATTTTGTTTGTTTAATTAAATGAATAAAAAAAAAAAAATAATAATAAAACCAAATTAAAAATATTTTTTGCTGCATCTAACACATTACGCAAAAAATGTTGAAATTTTTACTTAAAAGCAAATAAAGCAAAGAAAAACATTCATAAAAGCGGCGGCAGCGGATGTTGATTTACTTTTTCTTTTTTTATTTCGTACACATAAACTAGACAAAAACCATGCATATTTTTTTTTTTTATTATTATTATTATTTCTCTCTATAAAAAATACCATGGACATGTGAATTATACATATTCTGGGTGCATGTAGTAATTAAATATAAATGTAAATATTAAATGCCACGGTCAATAAACGTGAGTTATACACAAAATGAAAGGGTGGATGGATGGATGATGATGATTCAAATATAGAAAAAGGCAAAACGAAAAAAAAATAAAAAAAAAATTTCCTGCATTTAAAAAGCAACGAACTGACCAACCCAATCTACATCAGCTAACCAAACAACCAACCAACCACCACCCAACCATGATTATTAAAAATGAATTTTTCTACAGAAATAGTACGACAAAAATGTTGACAAACAAACAAACAAACAGAAAATTGCTGTTGCTTTTAGCATTTCCTCTATTAAAACAGCAACGACGAAGACAACGACAACGACACACACAACATCCAAAGCACAATTAATTAAAAACATCATCATTAAAAAAAAAAAAATTCATATTTTTTGGTTCATCTTTCATGTTTTCCAACCGATCCTCTCATAGTGATTTTAGTTGGAAAAAAAAAAAACTACTCTGGTCAAGAGTTCAAAGTTTTTTTTTTCCATATTTATGAATCAAAAACAAAAACAAGAAAAATGGAAAAAATCGTTCTTTTGATATTAAAAAACGTTTTTTTTTTTTTGCATCAAGCGATATCAAAGTGTTTTCCTAGTACATTAATAACAGGAAAACTACTACCTGTCATACCACGGTTAATAGAGTAATAACTGTTTGTCGCACAGAACAAAAATTGTTTTTTTTTTTTTTTTTTTTTTCAAAAGAAATTCCTAGAAACACTTTTTAGTTTTTTTTTTTTTTTTTTTTTGGTTAAAAAAGACAATTAAAACCCGTATACAACACGATGACGCTAGTAAATTCGATAAACAATTCTATCAACGATAATAAACTGTAGACAAATCAACAGATTAATTAATACACATTTTTTCGTCACAGTTTTATAAACTTTCAAAAGAGTGTCTCCCAAACTAAACATCACAACAACAGCAACAGGAAAATTAATACAAATAACCCTGTTTAAACCAAATAAAGTAATTTTTAAGTAATACCGGAAATCAATCTCATTATTTATTATACATTGCACTCTTGTCGGTGGTTGTTTTTGTCTCGCTTTGTATTTTTAATTTTTATTATTTTTTTTAATTTCAATTAATTACAATTAATTAAAAGGAATTACAAAAAAAAAAAAAAAAATCCAACATTCAACGATAAAATAAAGAAAAAAAACATCAAAAATAGAAATAAAAACTAATTAGAAGAAGGAGGTTGGAGAGAGCACAAGCGATCAAAAGAGTAAAAAAAAAAACATTTTTTTAAATGCATTAATTAATTAATTTATTTATTTATTTATTTATTTATTTAAACAAGAAAAATGTAATTAAAAAGTACCTGAAATACCATAACGAGTAACATTAATTACTCAGTTACAAATCACATAGTTCAATGTTTAATGTACGCGCGCGAATGATATATGCGCGTAAGATTTTTCAAAGCTTAATCCTTAATTAATTTTTTTTTTTTTTTTTATTTCTTTTTTTCCAACTTTAATTCACCTCGAATAATATAATTTAATTAAAATAAAAACAAATAAAATAAAAATATTGTGAGAAAAAATACCATAAATGCTAAAATAATTAATAATTAAAAAAAAACTAAACAACATGCGATAAAAAGAAAAAGAAAAAAATAAATAAAAAAGCTTTCTTACTACGCATGAGTAAATGACTAATTACTCGCACAAAACACCTAGTTTATTTTGTGTTTTTTTTTTTTTTTATATTAATCAATTAATTTGTAATTTAATATTCATTTTGTTATTAATACACAGGTAAATACAGGTAACAAAAAAAAAATGAATTTTTCATTTTTTTTATTTTTTTTTCAATGAATAAAAAATGTAATCCAATGCAATGCAATATGTATATTAATAGAAAAATAATATTCCTTTTAATAGAATTATTATTATTAATATAAAATTAAATTAAATTAAAATTTTATAAGGAAATAATCAATCAAACTGTTTGTTCGTTCGTACGTACGTTCGTTTAGTTCATTCGTTCTCTACGATACCATTTGTTGATCGTTTATTATTATTAATATTATTATTATTAATATTATTTAACATTGATATTGATCAGTTTATGTCGGTTTGTTATTATTATTATTTTATTTATTTAAAACGATGTAAATCGGTTTGCATTTTAACAAAATCACATAATTCATTCTGTACGCTCGTTTCATTTTCTGTTCTTTATTATTATTATTATTATTATTATTATTTTTCTCTTCTTCTTCTTCTTCATTACTTTCTTGTATTCATTTAAGTTTTATTTATTTAATCTTGATCAGGTATATAACCTGCATACTTATTTATTATTATTATTTATTTTATTTTTTTTTCTCTCTCAAGAATCATCCTAAATGAACTGTTAATACAGAGCAACGAAACTACAACAAAACGACAACGACGACTTAACGTTAAACAAAAAAAAATTATTTATTTAACTTTGATGACTCAGGTGGCGGCTTTAGACAATTCTTTTTCCGATTTTTTTTTTGTAATTTCTGATTTATTAGTCATTGCTTTGATGAATGTTCACAGAAATTAATAAAAAAAAAAAAAAAGAGATACCCCGAGGGCAAATTAATGTTCGGTTAACAGAGTTTTACTACTTTAATTACTTTAAATCTGCGATATTTACTGATTTTATTTATTTTTTTTTAACCATCATTAATTAATTAATTTATCATGAATGTAGCACCAACAAAAAATTTAATGTGACAGCAGTAGAGGCGGCCAGAAACAAATAAAAAAAAAAATCAATTTCTATTGAATTTTAAATGATAAGAAACATAATTTAACGATAATTATATATCATTTGTGGTAACAAATTCACGGTAACAAACATTGTGAAAATAGCATATGTAATAAAAAAAAAAAAAAAAAAGAATTTTGCATTAGGTTTAACCGTACAAAGCATAGCCAATAGAATATTTAATACCTACAGAAGCATCATAAGCACACAATAAAACAATCAATGCAGGTGCATGACACTCATAAAACAATTTTTAAAAGTGACTTTTATCGATTGACAAACAAAAACCAAAAAAATCATCAACAACTTTCAATATGCTGCTACTTGCATCTCTCTTTTCAATAAAATTAATTAAAGAAAAAAAAAAAAAAATCTATAGATTTATATCCACACATTTGTGCAATTAAATAAAATTTAATTGTATTAATTAAAATTACTTTTGTCAAGTATTTTTATTTATGCGTAAATAAGTTACGGGAAGATTAGTGTGTTATTGCTTGCAACAAAATAGATAAAACGTAGCATCTGGACACAGATTAATCCAATGTCATTTAATTTTATTACATTAAAAGAATTTATTTTATTTTATTTTGTAATGATTTTAATTACAGTGCATGGTTTTCTGCGTGCGTTTATTATTCGTTATGTTTTGTGATCAGAAACCAATTTGATTCTGTAAAAAATCAAATATTAATTTCAGGTGTTTACTGTAGAGTAAGAATCTCTATAAAAATTCATAAACAAACCTAGCAGCAAAACCATCAAAAAATCATAAATAACAAATAAATTATAAAACCGAGAGACAGGGAAAGACAAGCAAAATGAATGCATTTTCTGTGTAAACGATATAAAAAAAAAAAAAAAATTAAAATAAAATTCTATTAAATTGTATAAACAGATAAATAAAAACAAGTTTTAATTAACTAGACACTGGATATTTATATTAAATAAAATAAATACGATGAATCATCACCACCATCAATAAATGAAAAAGAAAAATATTTATCAGCATGAAAACAAAGTAACAGAGCATACACAGTTATGGACTGCATTAAAGCATAGCTAAAACAGTCATAAAAGCTTAAGTGCATCTATTTTAAATGTTTAGCTTAAATTTTACAACAAGAATCAATGATAATGAACAGCTCATGAATCACTAATCAGCTCCATCGAAAATGTCTCACGTTTATTTCGTAACCAAATGTTTAACGCAAAAATTTAAAAAAAAAAAAAGAAAAAATTATTATTTTTCTATTGATAATTTGTGGTTTAAATGAATTTAATTAATAATCAACACGTTTATTATAAGGCATCAAAACAAAATAGATTTTATTATACGATTGTGTCTAGTGTTGTCTTGTGAAACAAAAACCGTTGAAACACATGTTTCAAACTAAAAAAACATAAATAAATTTTATTAGATTAGTCACTTTTTTTTTTTTATTATTATTATTATTATTATTATTATTATTATTATTATTATTATTATTATTATTATTGTTTTTATTTATTTATTTATATAATTTTATTATTATTTATTTTAATTTTTTAATTTATTTAAGTCAGATAAACAATTTCCTAATTTGTTATTTAACTAACCACAGTGAGTCAGAGTTTCTAGAGTTAAATTTCCATTCAATTCCACTCATTTATTATTCGTCTCTCTTTATATTAAAATTAAAAATTAAAAAAAAAAATTAATTCTTTTTATACACATCTAGTCACATAATCATCATAATAAAATAAAATAAAATAAAATTCAGGAATTAACACACACAAAAAAGCAAAAAAAAAAAAAAATTAAAATTAAAAAGTCGAACCAAAAACGGTTCAAGATCACGCATTAAAAAGACGAAAAAAAAAAATATTGTAAAAAGAAATTCCTCATGTAAATTAAAGTATAAAACACGATTTAACGATCATGTTCTTGATGACACATAATTAAAAAAAAAAAAAAAAAAAGCATGGAAATAGCAGAATAAAAGGACAACAGAAATTTTCTTTTCTTTTTTTCTTCTCTTCTCCATTCATTTTTGTTCAATGTTTTGTGTTGCTTTGAACATAAATACACTCTGGATGCATTTTTATTTAACTTTAAAAGCAACACAACATTACCAACAAAAAAAAAACCCCATCGCCAAAAATAGTTTCTTTCTTTTTAAGTTATTAAACAAAATATACAAATAAATGTGCAGAATGAAAAAACTATGTAAAAATAATTGCAGAGACTGCAGAAAAAAAACAGTCAACAAACACAGAAATAATTGTATGCAAAAGAAAGTAAAATAAAGTGAAAACTGCCAAAAATAATAATTAAAATCCATAAATATGGGAGAAACAACAAAAAAAAAAAAAAAAAAAAAAAAATTAAAGAAGAATAAACGACAACGACAACAACTATGAATTACAAAGCACAGCACATATCTCCTCCAGTGTTAATATTTTTCCACTTTATTTAACACAAAAATAAATAAATAAAGCAGAGCAATGATCGGGTTTAGTTTAGGTAAAAGTAACGACGAAATATGACTCATTTTGGTTGCGTTTTTTATTTATTTATTTTTTTTTCTTTTTATGAAATTTTCTCTGTATGATTCAGCGAAACATTAAAAATTAAATAAACGGACAATAAATATAAAAAATAAAAACACCGGCAAAACCACAAAAAATAATTTTAAAAAATCGTATATGGCGCGATTTAATGCTAATTCTAATGGTGAACGAACGAACGATGACTGTGATGTTAACTGTGCGGTGCTGGGACGCACAAACTCTTAATAATTAAATAATTAAATAAAAGAGCCATAAAACCCTGGTACAACACTGTTTAACGCTGCGTACAACATAACACGCTGACTTCCAGAGATTGTGCAAGTAGAATAATCAAATCACCGATATGCCAAGCATAACTCAACAAAAAAATTTAAATGCCAAAGCCTTTGTTAATAATTTTAATTAAAAATTTTGCTACACATAAAACGCAGCAAAAACCAATCAAAGCAAAAAAAAAAATTAAAAAAAAATTAATTAAAATAACAAAACAGACAGCAATTCTGCATTAGCAGCAGCAGTAGTAAATATTTTTTTTTTTTTTTCAAATAGAAATACCGCGGATAAAATTCGTTTGATCACAAATGTAAATATGCCTTGATTTAAGTTATAACAGCAACAACAAATTATTGATTAAAATAAATTATATAACGAGACATAACGCACCCGCGTTTAAATATAAAATAGCAAAAAAAAAACAAACCCACCGACACAGTTGGATACACGGATTTTTAATTTTTTTTTTGTTTGTTCTAAAAAACTACTGTTGAATTTTTTTTTTTAATTAAAAAAACATTAATCATAGCACACATTATATGATTATTTAATTAACACAAAAATGTTTGCACTTAATAATTTAATTTAATTTAATTCAGCAGAAAACGAAAACGATAAAACGATAAAAAACAGCAGAAAAATTCTTTTCTTGCCATAAATAGATTTTTAACACTGGTATTCCGATTCGATTGTTGTTGTTTCATTAATTTATTAAAAAAAAAAAAAAAAAAAAAAAAATCCATAATGACAACATAAGTAAATTTAATTACTTAGTAAATATTTAAATATGAAAAGAAAAAACCAGAACAAAAATCATTTAATTTACATAAAAGAAAGAAACAAAACAAGCAAAAAGGTAAACACACAAATTTCTTATCAAAATCGCTAATAATCGCAACAAAACGAAAAGACAATTGGGAAAATTTTGCATGACTTAATTACTTATTATTGTTTTACCAGCTACATATATAATAATGTTGGAATGAGTAATTTATTCTATTTATTAAATAACAACAAAACGAGTTACAACAATGCAAACAACAAACAAATATTAATTGCTTTTTATTCTCTATCATTTCTTTTTTTTTTTATATTTATGTATGTAAATAAAGTAGAAAAAACATTACATAAAAAAGTTATTTATAAATATATTTTGTAATCATTTTATCACACATTATAATAGAATAATAATCAGTTCAAAAATTACCTTGATAACGTGGAATTTTATTTAAAAAAAAAAAACAGAAAATACTTGTGCCAAGCCCCCATCCATAAACAAAAAATGTTTCACATAGATTGACGACATAAATTTATTAAAATTCAATTTAAAAAAAAAATTCTTAAATTTATTTGAAAGCATCATTTTCACGTATTTTTACACCACCTTGCTGATGAAATAAAAATAAAAAAAAAATTGAAAAAAGTGGCTAAACAGAGAGAAATAAAACGTAAACGTTTTGTTAATTTTGTTATCTTTGACATGGTTGGTGATTTGTTCACGTCGTCCCATAATCATACTAATTGCCTTATTAAAATAAATTGGATAACATTTATCTAATTCAACAATGGACACTAACAGGAGAGACGGGGATAAACACCAATTGTATAATCAGAAATCTGCATCTAAATTGTCAATTCATTTTTCGTGTTTTTCTTTCTTTTCAGTTTGATTCTTTTCGGATCTTTTCATAAACGAGGAATACATGTGTGTCAGTGTCACATCAATTTATTTGCATTTTTAACAAACGATTGGCTAAACACAGTGGGTTTTTGTCGTGTTCACGTATGATAGAAAATGTTTCGTTAAAAGAAAATTCATTGTAACCCAAAATAAAAAAAAAAACATATCAGCATGTCGAGAAAATTCTGTGTATTACGAAGGAACGTGAGGGACAATTGACAACGTCATCGTGGTCGTTGTATCATTTTTTTTTTTGTTTGCCTTTATTATTCAACAATCATTAAATAAATGTCATGCACGTATCAGAAAGATAACCACCATAGTCTATCATCGAAACGTCGTTTAACCATTTAAAGAAGCAGCCATCGGTGTTCCAAGTAAAATGAAAAAAAAAAAAAAAAAAAAACGTTTCATCAAGCCTAAACCATTGCATAAATAACAGAAAAAAAGCCAAAGGGAAAATACATCAGCAGCAATAACAGTAATAGCAACAACGCAAACGTCCAAAGATTTATTGTCGCATTCTCCACATAGGACTATTTAGGTAATTTGTTTTCTTACAAAATTTATGTAACGTTGTGGCAAAAAAAAATAAACCTGGCTTGGTAGTAACCACCAGCAGAATCGGCAACACTAGCTATCATGTGTGTGAATGTGTGTGTAATCTGTTGTTTATTAAGCGTTTTGTTTGGGACACGGGTAGGCTGTGTGTGTGCCTTCGTACGCACAAACCAAAACAACATCCTGAAAGTAATGAAAAAAAATAAATAAATAAATTTGTTAAATCAGAAGAATGACTAGAGACTGGATAAATGGATGTGTGGATAATGAATTGGCAAATAAATTTCTTCATTCATTCGTTTTCGTTTTCTGAAACATTTTCCAATACGGTTGATCGCGCCCATATTTCCGCCTATACTTTTACCGCGTGTGTGTCCTATTCAAGAAAAAAAAAAGGATATTTTTCCGCCTTCCTTTCATCCGATGCCATCATTATGATTATATATTGGTAAAAAAAAAAATTAACCCAACATCTTTTGTATACTTTTGCAATTTCCTCATCAATCCCGGTTACTATTTGTAAGCGGGCAGGTTAAAACCACCCTACCGT
Organism: Ptychoptera albimana; assembly: GCA_961205885.1. NCBI lineage: Eukaryota > Metazoa > Arthropoda > Insecta > Diptera > Ptychopteridae > Ptychoptera > Ptychoptera albimana. The sequence continues at coordinate 29,296,592 of OY540804.1, read as the reverse complement.
TTTTTTTTGCTTTCTTTCTTTCTTCAGATTCTTTATTTATTTTTTATTGAAACGTCTTAATCTTGTCGGACGCACACAAGTGAAATGAAATCTAAAAAAGAAAAAATAAAGAAGAAAAACCATTTTCTCAGCTATAAAAGAGTCAAATCAAATGAAATATCACATGTCGCCCGTGTGTAACCCAATGCTTCATCCATTTTTAAACGGTGTATATTCATCCAGTCATCACCCAACTATTAAATGGGATTAAAAATTGCAAAGTAAAAAGAAAAAAAAGAAAATAAAATGAACTGGTTGTTTGCTGTCAAGTAAAGAAAATTGGAAAGCCCACAACTTCGAAGCAACATTTTTTAATGCGGAAATATTTCTACAGCGTAGTTGAGGAATAAATACGAAACTTTTCATCAAGTTGGAGTCAAATTAAAAAATTAAAAATTTAGCTTTGGAAAAATGTTCAGCTTGAAGTGTCCTGATAATTTATTCCTCTTATACAAATTAAATAATTTTATTTTTATTTCATAAAAGTCAAATGTTACAAGTATAGTATGCATTTTGGCGCGTAGAATAAAATTTTTGTTTATTAAAAAAAAATTTGTCAACACAAGAAAAGTGATTTTACAAAAAGACCCATGCTGTTGTAGGTAACTCAATGTTTTATTAATCGATAATAATTTTTCTTAAAGAATAATTAAGAATCCAGGTGATGTGATGTTTTGTTAAATGTTGAGCCGAATGTTTAGGTTAATAAAAAAAAAAAATGAAATCAAGAAACCACAACCACCACCACCACCATCAATACGCAGCATTCTTACATCGATAATTGATTTTATTTTATTTATTAAATATAATTTTCGTTGATTAAAAACGATGACGTGTTTATATTTTTTTTAACCTCTAATTTACCTGTAACTACATTGTTCTCAGGTTTGTGTTACCACACTTAAGGAGGGAGAGAAACATCACCATCGATTAAAAAAATAAAAATTAAAATTACAGAAGAAACCATAAAACCACAAAGAAATTAAAGAAAAAATAGAATAAAAAAAAAAAAAATTCACATCGATGGAGGTAAACAAAAATTTAAAAAACCAGAGATGAAGATGAATTAAAAAAAATATAAATAAAACAAACCCAGACAACAAAATGCAACCAGATGAAGGGAAAGAATAAAAAAAAAAAGTTAAAAGAAGTCAACACAACAACAACAAAAAAACGTCGAAAAATTGTTGAAATAACTTTTCTATGACTAATCACACAAGAAACACAGCGCGCTCGGTGCACAGAAGACTGAATTTTTGTTTTCCTTTGATTACAAAAATTATTTTGTGAGTTAAGAAGCGATGAGAATTTGTGTGTTTTGTCTTGTTTTTTTTTTTTTTTCTTACTTTTAATTCCCTTTTTATGGTTTTTTGGCTTTTTTTTTTATTTAATTTTGTTTTGTAATAAAAATAAAAATTCAGAAGACAAATTAAAGGTAAATTAATGATTGTAATGCAGCTATGCGATAGTAGAGAGAAATAAATTTGTATTTCGGGGAGTAATTTAGATACAAAACTTTCAAAGAATCTAATCCTAAAGCTTAACCAAAAAAATTCATTAATCACACATCGCGTTTTGTACGAAACAACAAGTTAAAAATGTTTTTAAAGCAAAGCAAAAAGAAAAAAAAATACTTCAAATCAGCTGTGTAAAGCAGTTGTTACCACAATTCTTCATCAGCAACACACCAAACTTATTGCATCACACCTTTAATATTACACGTTTATAAAATGCTAAAGTACGGCACAGTAAACAAGCAGCAACAAGCAACAAAAAAGCACACAGAAGACATGTTTAAACGTGATAAACAGACAGAACCATCGATAACGACGATAACATGCGACACAACACCGCGAAAAAAATTAATAAAAATTTCGAGGTAAAAATAAAAATAAAAATTATTCCGGCATTGTTACACACACGCACACATGTAGACGGAATATTTATAAAAACATTTCATAATTGAATAAAAAAATAATAATAAATATATATTTATGCCTTTAGGAAGCAAAAGCAATCAAGACATGATTATCTAATTTTACCGAATTATAAAATAATAAAACGTTATTAAAAAAAAAAAAAAAAAAGAAAAAAAAGAAAAAAACTAATCAGCAAATAAGCAAGCAAAAAGTGGCAAAAAAAAAAAAAAAAAAAAAGAAAATGTTTAAAATAACAAAAAGTTACTTGAAGGTAATCTCAAGTAAAAAAAATTTTCATTGCAAAAAAAAAAAAAAAATACGACGTGAGTGGAATTGATTTAAGGCTTAAGTTTGGCTCAAGTAACAAATGAAAACTATTAAAACAAAATTTTTGTTTGTATAAAACACTCACAGAATTACATATGCGACGCGCATTAGAATATTATGTGAATGTTGAAATTGAACATGCGACACAACGCCAATCGCAACAACGACGACGACTCTACATTACTAATAATAATAATAATATTTTATTTTTTTTTTTTTTATTTTTAAGGAAATAATAAATCGATAAGCAATAAATGTTGAATTAATTAATTTTTATTATTATTATTATTATTTAATAAATAAATTTACAAAATTAAAATTGTGGAAACACTAATGAAGACGAAGACGAAGATGTAGAAAAAAAGTAAAAAAAAAAAAAAACCGCAATTAGCTTGACAGTACGGATTCTAGGTACAGAAATAAAAGATTATTAATTAAATTAAATGAAATTAAATAAAATTAAATGAAATGCATAAAATAAAATTTTCTATGTTATTATTTTATTCGTTTTTAAAATCATGTTAAGGTGCAAAATGATTTAAGAGCGCAATAAAAAATAAAATAAAAACCTTAAGAGATATCCGTTTAATTTAACGCTGATTCCACAACAATGCACTACGCTGCTACAAGCGTTACATGATTCTGCTTATGTTGATATCACAAAAAAAAAAAAAAAAAAAATAAATAGAAAAATTCTGTAAAACTCTGTAATCACATCACATTTTATAATTGTACTCAGTGATAATTTTAATTCAATATAATAAAACTGATAACGCACATCAAAAAAAAAAAAAAAAATTAAATAAATTTAAAGGGAAATTTATAACAATGCGAGAACAGCGTCGCCGTCGTCATTATATTGATAAAACAGAAAGAAAAAAAAAATATTCCTAGAAATTTTGCGGTGGGGACCGCCTTTAAGTAAATTAACAAAAAAAAAAAAAATTAATTAAATTTAAATAAATAAATAAAAATAAAAAAAAAAAAAATGTTTCTAATGAAAAACGAATAACGAATGCAGCAGTTTGTCGGTAGATTTACTGTGTGGTTAGAGTTTGTTGTTTTTTTTCTCTTTAACACTTTAATAATAATTTTTATTTTTTTTTTAAATAAATAATTAATTACTAATTATTGTTAAATAAATAAATCAACAAAACATTTCACTTTGGTTATTTGTTAAGCTGATTAAGCGACAGTTAAATCGCGTATGTAAAAAAAAAAAAAAAAAAACAAGAGACCACTGCGCCGCAAATGTTAACCAAAACGAAAAATAACGCGCAAAGCATCAATAAAAATGTTTTTTTTTTTTTAACAAGAATAAAAAAATCTTGTAAATAATACATAATTATATAATAAAATTCTCTCGTCAAATTAACAAAGTGATTATATAAAAAAGAAAATTAATCAAAGAAGATGAAAACAAAAATAAATTTCATTTCGCGGTTATAAAGAATTCTAATAAAAAACCGAAAAAAAAAAAAAAAATTCAAAAAACTTACAAAATTGTGACTTAATTATGTATTTTTAACATTTAATAAAAAATTAATTTTTAATTTTATTAGATGATAAATAGAATGAATAACGAAACGTAACGTAACGTAACGTAAGCGATAGCGATGAGGAAAAGAAAAGAAAAGAATAAAAGCCCAGGCCGATGTGTTTCTTCTTCTTCTTCTTCTACTTCTACCTTTTTTTTTTCTTTTATTAAATTAATTAGAGAAACCACACGTTGGAATAAAAATAAAAATTAATTTCTTATTATTTAAATAAATAAAAAAGGTAAACAAAACGAAAAACACACCACAAACATGATCAAAAGTTACAGATAAAAAAAAAAAAAAATATATTGTAGAAAAACCAACAAATTTATGCTAATTTCTACCCGTGTTAGTAATAGAAAAGGAAATAGTAATAAAAAATCATCAACTGTTGGATGATTAAAGAGAAATAACATTTTTTTTATTATTATTTTTCTTCTTTTTTTTTTTAATCTAAATATAAATTTGTATCTTATAAAAAAAAATTAAATTTATTTAGTAATAAAACAACAACAAAAACAATAATTAACATTGGAGTAATAAAACTGAAAAAAAAAAAAGAAAAAAAAATTATGACATGGGGACGACAGATTATTTATAATCAAATTATAAAAAATATCTGATAAACGAAACGGCATCATTTGGTTGACGCCAAAATACGAAACACACAAGTTATTCTTATAAAGTTTTATCAGCTTAAATCAACTTCTTGTGTCCAGCATAAAAACATTGATTATGCCTGTTGCTGTTGCTAAATTTACACCGTGCACAACAATCATCGTCTGCTGTTGATAATGATGTTTTTCGTTGTTATTAATTTATTTTATTCGTTTTTTTTTTTTTTTTTATTAAATAAAAGTATTTGACACACACACACATATTTATAATATTATTAACGATTTGTAATTAATGTGAATAAATAAAAAATCAAATAGAAACGACGACAACAACCTTTAAAAATAATAATATTCCATTTTTTTTCAAAATTCTTAAATCGATGAGAATTTATAACATAAAAAAATAAATAATAAATAATTTTTTACTACACGATTATATGTGTTGTTTGTTATTAATAATAATAATAATAATAATAATAAAAAAAATGTTTATCTAATTTAACGTGCGCTATCAAATTGGTTATTTAATATCAAAAACACAACAACAACAAAACAGAAACAGAAAAAGAAACGAAGAAATTTCCACTCTCTGGTTTTTTTAATAACACAATAAAAACAGTGGCTAAAAGAGAATTTAAAAAAAAATATGTTTCATGGGTGGTATAATGTGTCACAAAAAAAAAAAAAAATAATAATAATAAAATAAAACAAAGTCAAATTTCTATTTATTAAATTAATAAAAAAATTAAAACCGTTTAATAGCGATAAAAAGGAAGAAATTTTTTTTATATTTCTTGATTAAAAATTCGTCAATACACAAAAATAGTTTTTTTTTTTTTTTTATTACCCCACCGAAATATTAAACAAAAAAGAAAAAAATCATTTATAATCTGTTGAAATAAAAAGGATAAAAATATTTTCCTTGAAAAAAAAGGGAGAAGAAGTAGAAGAAGAAGATAAGTCGGTTGTACAACTAAAAATCCAACCAACAACATTAGAGACAAGTGGAAAAATAAATAAATACATTTTTTATATAACAAAATCATTAAAATGTCATTGCCTTAAAAAAAAAAAAAAAAAAAAAAAATAATAAAAAAAAAATCTTTAATAATAAAACCAAAAAGAACAGAAAAAAATTATTTAAATTACCAAATATAATGTTTCATAAATGTAGATAAAAAAAAAAAAAAAAATAATAATAATTTTTGAATATAAATTATGACAGCAACAGCTGCACAACACATCACCATTTCCATCCGATGTTAAACGAAAATAAAAAAACAGAAAAAAAAAAAAAAAATCGTCTAATACAATCAGTATTGGTGGTGTGATGTACGTACGTACGACGTTACATATATGGTGGCAGAGTAGTTACACACCCAAAAACACAACAAACAAACGCTTTTTTTTTTTTTTTTTGTTCGGGAAATTATTCTGATAATAATTCTATTAAGCGCGACATAATAATAACAAGAAAATTGCAGATAAACATACTTGATACGAACTCTTTTTAGTGGAAATAAATGATTTATGGTTGGCCAAGTTGTTTTGACAATATTTGTATGCCTTTAATTAAAGCGAAGATTTTTATCTATAACCAGCGAAAAGCATTTCAACAAATATTCGCGTTTTGTGTGCAGAGTTCTTTCAAGGAAACTACACCACCTGTTACTCTATGAAATTTGATCATTTAAAAATATTTCTTAAAAACTTTATTAAATCACCTATTGAATAAGGTAATAAAAATGCATTAAAAATCCAGTAAAAAACCAATTTAACCAGTCTGAAATAAAATTCAAGCACTAAAGTGTTATTAATTAAATTTAATTAAAATATAATTGTGTGCAAGGTACAATTTAAACAATTAAACAATTAAAATTAAACAAAACCCACCGAAAATACTTTAAAATGTAAAAAAAAAAAACGACGAAGACGTAGCAAAAAAGGCCAACAACCATGGTTGATGACTTCGCATGTTAACGCTAATACTAATCTGTGTAAATGTTTTTAAAAGAATCATTATTTCATTAAGAATCATGTTACAAAAAAAAAAAAAAAACAGCAAGAAAAACATAATTATTTAACAGTGGAAAAAAAAACCACAATCAGCTGATCAAATATCAGGTCACCAACAACAACAACAAAAAAAATGTATTTTTTTTTTCATGTGTCCTTTTCCTTATTCATTGCTGTATTCATGTGAATTTTAATGATGATAACACAACATAAATACAAAAAAAAATTATATAATAAACAACAACAAACATCGTCAAAGAGGCGACAAACTCATATCACACACTTAGGGCATTGACATTAATTTATTTTGTTCACATCATGGAGTTTTTTTTTTTAAAGTAAATAAATAATTCTAAGAAAAAAAAAATTGTTTTTTTTTTTTTGTATTTATTAAATAATCGATTAATATCAAAACTAATTAATAAATTTTGTTATTTTTTTTTTTTCTATCAAATATCAGAGTACAGCAACAGTGGATATAAAAAAAAGAAGAAAAAAAATGCATTAATGACGTTCGTTGATGTGTAAATAATGATTTTGTAACGATGAGTAATTATTTGTTGGGAAATTTGAGTTTTTATCATCAGGAATTACTTAAATAACCCCAGGAGTGATCATACATTCCCAGCATAATATCAAAAAGTTTATGAATCGCACAAAATTGTATTGAAAACTTTACTGATTCCTCCCTCAAATGTTGAGAAAAATAAAATTAAAATTTTTTATGCAAATGCAGCAACAGCACAAACATCAGAGGGTTTTGTATTCGTTGTTTGTTTGATTTCTATTTTCCAGTAAGTACAAAAACAAATAAAAATGCAAAAAACTTGTTTGATTTCTATTAGATAATAAATAAACAAGCAAACAAAAAACTTGGCGAAATAATAAATCATAATTATTATGAAATTATTTATTAAAAAAAAAAAATAAAAAGCTTGGTGAAATTCTTTAAATTGTTTTGTTGAATAAACTTATCAACGACAAGACACCATAGAGTACAGTGTTGTTGTTAAACAACAAACACCACCTCCAACCACCACCAACACCATCGCCACTTCCAACAACTTTTACCAAAGCAACAAATAAATTGTTTAAACCCTGAGTCAAAAAAAAAAAAAAAAATGATGAATCACCAGAATCACAAACGTTACTGCTGCTGGCCTACTGATGACTTTATTACTCAACACCACCAACAATAACAACAAATAGGAAAACAATAATTATTATTGCGTAAATAAAAATTAATCACAGGATTGACAGATTATTAAAAGACACACACACACACACACACACACAGTCAGTCAGTCAATAATTTTCTAATTAAAAAATAATAATTATTATTTAAAATCATCAACAAAACACCACATCATATCGCGTAATGCAATTAAAATTTTTTGTTTAATTTTTATTATTTTTTATTTTTTATTAGAAATAGAGGGACATAGCGAAAGAGAGAGCATCGCCGTTTTATGTTGACGGTGATTGTTGACAAGGCAAGTGAACTCATATAATGCATAAAATGCTTAATAAACCTGCAATAAAATATGTTTAGTCATGCGAATAGATTTTAATGATGTCACATCTATTCCATTTTTTCGTTAATCATTAATTGTTATTAAGCGGTGTAATAATTTTCCATCTATCAAACTAATAATTCAATAGAGATGGCGGCGCGGGCTCTATTAAAATTCTCTCTCACTTTTTATTAACCCCTAAACCAATTTATTTATGCTACAAACTAAATAATCACACACAGGGCATTCGCATTTAAAGTAATAAATTCTCATACAAAAAAAAAAATTTATTGTCACGTAAAATTAATTAACATTGAAGAATAAAATAAAAATTCAACAAAAAACACAAAAAAAAAAAAAAAAAAAATCATGCAATGACTAAATAAATTAAAACTAAGAAACACAACACACAGCAAAGAAGTAATAAAAAAAAAAAAAAACGAAACGAAACGAAACAGCAAACAAAACTTAATTAAAATTCAATACATTCGCGCGTTTGGATAATTAATCAAGTGCAAAAAATTATTCTTCTTAGTTTTTTTTTCCTGTTGTTGTTGTTGTTGTTAAAATAAATTTTCTTACTTAAATTTCAATTAATTTTCTTAGAATAAAGTGATCAAATTACAGCAATAAAAAAAAAAAAAATTAAAGCAACAGCCAACAAACATAGCACAAAAAATCTTTTAATGAAAAATGTGATAATAAATATTCGATAGTGTCGTCTTAAATAATTTATTACATTTTTCTATATGGGGACTAATCAAATGAAAATACAACAAAAAAATTAACGGAAAAATTTTCTAGCAAAAAACTAGTAAAATATTAGAATAAAAGGAATGAAAAAAATTTATTGGTTCTATGATATGTGAACGTAACGTAACGTTACGCTTGTTTGTGCTTTGTAACAAACACTACGTGGCGGCAGAAAGATTTATTTATAAATAATGAAAAGGAGGATTTCAAAGAGAGTAAATTAAAGGATTAAAACGTACAACAACAAAAAAACCCATTAATTAACACACGTGAGTGTCGTATGCGATTAAAGATATGAATCGGACAATGTGGATAAAAAAAAAAAAAAAGGAAATTTATAGTGGCCAAGTGAAGGTCGCGGATGACACAAATAATTTTTATTTCTAATCACAAAAACACTGTACACTTCCTCTTCCTGTTTTGTTTTTTTTAATACATAAACATCAAGGAGTTGGTAATCACAATCAGCAAACAAAAATTAAAATAATAAATCAGGAATAGTAGTAGAGGGTAAAATGCGTAGAAAAAGGAAGAAAAAAAAATAAAAATTCCACAACCATTGACGACTAGGAAACTAGGTAAAATAATTTTGTCACATATGCCGATTTACTTACATATTTCGTTTTAGCTTTTTCTAGATCTATATTGTTTAAGAAAGTGGTTGACGACTGCGAGGGAGTGGATGGTGGGTGGTGGATGGTGGTATACTAAACACAACCAACATATAAATAGCCAACAACCATAAATCGAATAAACGATTTATATATTAAATTGTCGCAAAATGAAATACAAACAACAGGCAGTGAAAATGATTTTTTTTTATATTTCTTTTAGGTAAAGCAGTGACAGTAGGCGCAGTAGGAGCAGTAGGAGCAAATACACATCCACCATAATAATAATAATAATAATAATAATATAGATGGTAAATGTAAACGGTACATTTAGTAAGGTGACAGTGAAATATTCGACACACACGATTAACCCCTTTGAACTGCCATTTATTCAGATCTCTACCCTTGGATAGTAAAATCCGGTATTACAGAAGATAATAAATGAATGACTATGTTATGGTATGGTATGGCATGATATTTGGGTGGTTGTATATCCATCCAACCAATGAAAATTGTTTGATAGCAGCAAATACAGAAAAAAAAACAGCAGCAGCAGCAAAAGGAGCCAACGATGTCATATCTTTAATACGACAACAACGAAGGAATAACAAAACGGAAATACAAATATTTCTCATTTGTATTAATGGTTAAAAGAAATTTTTTTTTTTCCTTAAACTGGATTATTTGATTAAAAGATTGATTTGTGTTTGGTGTTGTAACATAAAAAAAGCTTTTCTTGTTGCATTTCTTGATTTAAATCAATTTTACCACTCACTTAAAGCAACAATAACAAAAATACAAAAAAAAAATCTAATTACAAACCATTTGTTTAGTTTGTTACCTGTTTGACTCATTTTGATGACTCAGTAGTTGTTGCTGTTACTGATTTAAAAAATAAAAAACCAATAAAAAAAAAAATAAAATCGCCTTTTTAAACTCAATTAAAATTCCTAACGTCGAACTTTGTCGTCGTTAAAATTATTATTTTTTTTTTTTTTTTTACCTGTTATTGTGCGCTCGAATATTAATTAAACAATTTTTCTCTCTGTATTTATTTATTATTATGTAAAGAATTTTTTTATTACATTTAATCGAAACAGAACATAATTTTTACCCCTTAATTAAGAATATTTTTATGCTTAATTGAAAGTAAAAACTACGACAGCAGGTATAAAAAAAAAAAAAAAGGAAAAATTCTAATTAAATAAAATTCATCGTTGTCGATTCAATGGGTTTTTTTCATTTCTTTTCTATTTTTCTCGTCCTTGTGCTTTCCTTATTACAATAATTATTACTTTCCTTTGCATTAAATACTTGGCTAGTCACACAAATTATTTTTGATATATTTTTGTAGTGGGAATTATAATAACATAGGGAAAACTTCCGTAAATAGTCTGGAAATTTATTTCTTTTTTTTTTTTTTATACATAATAAACTGTTCCAGATGGCTCGATTTTTACCTATTCACGAATAACAACACAAAAAACAAAACAATATTCCACAGTCCACACCCAATCACCAATGTCATCAATGAAAAATTCGTAAAGAAGCGAAGGGATGATAATTACTTTCCACATCCAAAACCAAATCAACCTTACCAAAGAGAGAGACCAAACGAAGGATTAATCAGATACGAACAGTAGTAACTTGTGCATAACAACGACGAATTAAACATTTTTTTTTTATCCCTTTTCGGTTTGTTTTTTTCGTTGTTTAAAAAATTCAATGACATCCCCCTTATTGTTTTGCATATTTTTTTTTTACTTCTCTTCATTATGATTAATTTTGTTGCTGCCGTTTTTTTAATTATTTATTTCAGATTAAAAATGAAAAAAAAAAAAAAAAAGAAAAAACAGCAGAAATCTACGCATCATTGCGTTTTATTATTAAAAAAAAAAAAAAAAAATCCCAGAGACAGGGCAAATTTTTTTTGTTTTATTATTTTGTAATCGCTTCGAACGTTTACCTGTCCCACTGTATAAACGACATAAAATTAATAATATTCCTCCACTTTTGTTTTTAAAGTGATTTCTTTTTATTGGTGTGGAATAAAATTTAGTAACAGTAAAGACTCGTTAATCTGTGCATGAGGCAAGGTTTTATCGTAAACAAAACTGCATAACAGCGTAGACATTTTTCGTAACGTTTAAAATTAATTAATAAACACGAATCGGCGGCTACTGTTGTTTTAAATGATAAAAAGAAAAATGTATCAATAAAAATCACAGACTATGGACATGGATAACAAGTAAATAATCTCTTAACAAAAGCCACAGGAATATTTGTCCCAACTGACTTTGCGTGACTGTGTAGTAAATTATTTATTAAAGTAAAAAAAAAACTTTTTTTTCATTTTTCATATAAATTTTTTATTTAATATTTCACTTTGGATAACAAAAAAAAAAAAAAAAAAAATTGTCTCTTCCTTTTTTATTTATATTATGTTTTAAATAGAGAAAAAGGAAAAAAACAAGGAAAAAAAGACGAAAAATTATTACTTTTACCATCGATATATAATTTATCGTTGAAGTAGAATAAAAAAAAAAAAATTTCTTTACTTTGTTTACATTTTAGATACAGAAAAAATGAAATTAAATTAAAAAAAAAAAAAGTTTCCTTTTCTAACTCTTTTAAATAAATAATTCAAGTAAATAAATAATAATTAGTAATAATAATAATAAATAATAATAATAATAATAATAATAATAGTAATAATAAAAAAAAAAAAAAAAATTTATTATTAATATTTACTTAGTGGTGGTTTGTGGGAGAAAATTGAATAAATGATAGTGGACAGCAAGGAAAATAATTATAATAATTAACATTACATTTTTACCATTGATTTTTATTCATTATTATTGTTATCACTATGGTAATTAATTGATAAAACGTTTAACATGATTATTTTTTTGTTTTTTTTTTTTTTTTTTTTTGATAAATTATGATGTATAAAGCGTGTGGGTGGTGTGTTAAAAGATTACAAAAAATTACTTCAATTAACACCAACAAAAATTAACCGACATGGTTTAAAAAAAAAAAACATAAAATTATTTCAAAAACACCCACTACGATTCTGTAAAAAAGTAAAAACAAATCGCGAGTTCAAAACACCGTAAAAATGAATTTTTATTTTTCCATCCTTGTTAACCCATGATTCTAATCTATTTCTCAGGTGTTTTCATTACATTTTCATACAAATAATAAATAAACATTACTAAAACAACCAACGGGGTTATATATTTACTACATTTACATAATACATAAATAATTTATATACAAAAAAAATTTAAAAGAAGAAAAACGCTTACAGGCGCGCAAATAATTTTTTTTTGATTATTGATTACTCAGTGATGAGAAGCAGAAATCTTTGATACAATTTTTATTATTTTTCATTGCTTTTTACTAATAATAATAATAATAAAAAAAAAAAAAACCCCAGCAATTACCCCTTTTATTTTTAACAGTTCAATGCATTTAATTATCTTGTCTTGTCATGTCTCTAGTCTATCTTCCATGAATAATAATTTTCTTCATTAATTTTATTTTTATTTAAAAAAGTAAAACAAAAAGCAAAACAAAAAAAACAACGACGACGACGACGACAAGAAGACACAGAAACAACAAGGACAAGAAAAAAAAAAAGAAAAAAAAGGGCAATCATCATTAAATAACGTAAAATACAAGAGAGAATTTAATTTAAACATTGATAACCAAAAAAAAAAAAAAGTTCAGCATTAACTGGTCAAAAGCTTTTTTTCTGTAAAATTGGTTTAAAAGTATAAAAAGTATATAAACCATTAGTTACGGAGCAACAACAACAAAACCATAAATCTGTCGAATGTGAACTAATGACATGAACCTGATGACGGAGAATTTCAATCTGATTTAATCCCTTTTTCTCTCTGTTTTTTTTTTTTTCGTTTTTCGTTTTCGTTTTTATTGTAAACTATAAATGGTGACTTAAAATGATACCTTTTTTTTTTAAGGAGCCATATCCGGCCAGTACACAAACACTACGATACTAATGGTTTATGGTTTTGATTGTTAAGAAAAATAAAAAAAAAAAAAATGTTTCAAAATCGCCACTATCATCATCAGTGGTAAGTAAACCATCTTCTTACCTTCACCATTCATCGATCTGCACACAAAACACAACACAACTTGTTAAGCAAAAGTAAAGTAAAGTAAAGTAAAGTAAAGTAAAGTAAAGTAAAGGAAAAAAAAAACTATCACCATTAGGAATTTATTCCTTACTCAACGTTGTGTCATTTATCAAAGTTTCATTTGACGTTTTCTTCATCAACGGTTTTGTTGTTTTTGTTAAGTTTTTTTTCTTATACCAAAAGATAGATAGATATCTGTTCAATATATATATATATATATGCTCTTATGGGTAAGAGTTTTCTGGATACAGGAATAAAGGTTAAATATACATGAAGGATATTTTACAACATTTATATAACCTTTATAACAACACGAAAACACGAGATAACATAACAAAAACAACAACGACGACTAAAGTTAAATTTCTTATACACAGAGAGCACAATCACCCGAAAACAAAATATTATTATCATGATCTATTTTCACTCACTTAGATTTTATTTACAGAAAACACATGAAAAAAAAAAAAAAAAAAAAACTAAAAATAAATAAATAAACGATAAATGAATGATTGTATAGATAGATGGATGACTCCTCGCTTTGTTGTGTCTACTGCTGCAAAGAATGGGGATGACTTCGTTACAATAATAACCAACATAGGTCAAAAACTCTGGTTATTTCCTGCAATACAAAAAAAACCTTTATTTAGCCTATTCTAACGTCACTATTAAAGCACACATAGTATACACACCACCACCACCACCACCACCATCCTCTTCTGAAAGTCAATGCGAAAATTTATTTATCCATCTCTGAAATATTCGGTAAAATGCGACATAAATAAGAAACGAAAAGATACAAATCGTTTATAAATTGTCAAGTGAAAGTATAGGAAATTATTTTGATTGAAGGAATGTGTTGTGACGGAAGGACGTATAAATATCACACACAAAATATCATTATTTAATCATTTTTCCTTTAGCTTTTATCAATAATATTCGGGCGGGGATGGGTTTGGGTTGTTCTATCAAAATCGAATTCAGAAGTGGAAAAAAAAAAAAAAACATTTTTTAATCTTTTCGTCTTTTCTTTTTTTACAATAAGAAATGACAAAAAATACGATTTGTAACAAGTGATAAGGGGATGACAAGAAACATACCAAGCATAAGGAATAAAAATTAAAGAAAAGTAAAAAAAATTCTACGATAAGACTTTCTCTCTGAGAAGCAGCCAATTCAATTAATTATTACGGCTGTATTATATGTCGGAGTTGTTTTTCCTTTTTTGCCTTTCTTTTCCTTTCTTTTCCTTGAACAAACAAAAAACAACAACGAAAAAAAAACATCAATGACGGATGGAATTTCTTTTGCTGCCACTGCTTATCGTAGTGAAAATTCAAGTTAATTAATCTTCCACTTATAAAACACTTAAAATCCTTCTTAAAATTTATTTTTTTATTTTTTTTATCGCACATTAATATCATTTATAGCGTTTTTAATTATTATATTCGCATAAAAAAGCCACCACCAAAAACACTGCGGTTGCTGTTGCTGTTGTTGTTGTTGTTTATAAAAGACACAAAAAAAAAAAAAACGCAACAAAACCCATCATCAGCTGTTTTATGTTGGATTTTTTAATTTATATTTTTAACACGATTCGGTTGCTGTTGTTGTCCAAATAAATTAAATAAACAAACAAGTAAAGTGCGCAAAGTAACGGATAACTGTGAATGTGTGTTGCTACCTTCTTCATCTACCTTTTGGGTAATGTTTATTATTAATTTTTTTATATCAAATTCGTGCTGTGCGTGGCCCTTTTTGTCGCCGTTAAAAATTTAATAAACAATTTAAACCACACACAACAGAAATTAATATTTTTTTATAAATAAACATCTTGAAAATATAACGCGCAAAACTTTATTATACCTGAGTTGGATTTTGATTAATTTTTTTTATTATTAATTCACTGCTGATGCTAAAGGTGTAAAGAAAAGAAAAACATTTTTTTGAGGATTTTTTAATGACTAAAGAAAAAATCAGATTTTATGTGTTTTAAAGCTTTGTAATCAATTGAGCTTTATTAACACAGGGCCTTCTATTAGATAATCGTACTTAGCTTAATTACTCACAAGAACAAGAACAATTAAAGCAGGAAAAAATTAGAAGACCAATTGTGCTGCTTATGAAGGTTCACCACGGTAAAGGGATAATTACAGCAAAAATAGAAAAGAAAAAAAAAAATTATAATTTCTCCACTTGTTATGTTAAAATTAGCGCATCAAGCATAGCAAACAGTTACAAAAAAAAAAAAAACACAACAATACTTGTTATAGGTAGGTTCAAAGTACAGAACACAGAACAACACAGGTAACTAAATAAAATTTTTTGCACGTATTTAAACAATAATTGTGCTGCTGCTGCTGTTGTTGTTGTTACTGAAAAAAAAAAAAAAAAAACATAAAAATCCGCTTATTTCCCCGTTTTATTCTAAAAATAAAATAATTTTTTCTTTTAATTAATTAATAAATATTCAATCGTTGATTTTGATTTAAAAAAAAAAAATTATTATTATTATTATTATTGTTTAACAAATGAAAAAAAAAAAATGCAAATTGCGATTATCCACCACAACCACCTCCATCGCCACACCACAGTATTTTTCGTTTTTATTAAATAAGCAATTAAACAACAAGTTCATGCCTAAATGTACAATTATAACAAGAATAAATTAATTTAATTAAATAATAATAAAAAAAAAAAAAAAAAAAAATTAAATTAACACCAAAGTCACATAGAAAAGTAATTTAATTTTTTTTTTTTGTTTTTAATCACATTTTGTTGTAATAGCAACAACAGCAACAACAGCAACAACAACAACAACCACACAGCTAGTTAAATATTTATTTATTTTGCGCGTGCGGTTTTTTTATTTATTTATTTTTTTTTTTTTTTTTTACTTAATAATAATAATTTATTATTCTTTAGACATCATTTCTATAATTAATTAATGTATTATTATTATTATTATTAGCATTGCGCGCGTTTAAGTAATAATAATAAAAAAAAAAAAAACACCCAACCCTTTTGTTTTTCATATGTAAAAAAAAAAAAAACGAAAACCGTGATAATTTATTTCTTTTAATCATATTAAAAGACTTGTTACTTAAACTAGGTATAAAACTAATAAAAAATCATCAAAATTCATCAAAATATAAAGCGAACCAAAAAAAAAAACAAAAAAACGCCTTACGACGGTTACGTAAACATTTTTTTTTTTTTTATTAATTATTTAATAAATAAATAAAATTATTAGCAAAAAGATAACGAATTCAACTAAACAATAAAGCTAATAATAAACACCAATAAAAAAAAATTAAAAAAAAAAACAATTAAGATAAGTCAGTTAATGAGTAATTTGCGATAGAAAACACTTAACAAAAAAAAAATTAAAAAAAAAAAAATACGCGACGACAATATGGCTAGCAGCGTTAATTAAAATTTCAACAAAAAAAAAAAAAAAAACAAACATAAAATTAACTAAAAGAAAGAAAAAGGAAAAATAAAATAATTAAATTTTTTTTTGCAAACAACGTAAAAATTATGATTAATTGGATTAAAAGGGGAATTACGCGACATTTATTTATAACGTCTCGTGTGTCCTCTTCTTATCAAAAAAGAATTTTTTGTTTATTTTTTTAATAAATTATTTAAATAATAATAAATAAATTATATTTGCTGGGGCACAACACCAACAACAACAGTCTCAACATAATTTCAAATGAGGAATAAAAAAAAGTTTTACAGCCAATAATTATTATTATTATTGTTCTTCTTCGTCTTCTGTAGTACAAAAAGTATTTTATTATTTAATTAAATTATTTTTTTTTTCATCATCATCATCATCATCATCAACATCAACAACAACAATAATAATATTAATAAAATATAAATAAATAACTACAGTTTAAATAATAATAAAAAAATAAAAAAAAAAAAAACACACACAGAATATGCAAATTGTGCAGTCATTGCGCGCACGAGGCACTCATGCATGACAATTAAGTAAACAAACATAGCGAGGCAAACTAAGCGCAGGCAAGCAGAGTAAAGTATTAAACAAAAATGAATTTAATTTAAATAAACTTTACTTAACTTGACTTAACTTAACCCAAACACTAGTTTAAACGAATTTTTATAAAAAAAAAAAAATAAAAATTTCAATGCAAATGACGAGCTGTGTGCTCAGCAAAAAAAAAAAGTGTTAGGTGTGAGTAACAAGTTGTTTAAAAAAGCAGATAAGGTGTTTGCAGCTCACCTTTTTAAAGCGTAGAAGAGCAAGGAAGAGGTAGAACCGTCAAGTAACAAAAACAACAAGCAAAAAAAAAAAATATTTCTAATTAATCACACGTACACCCAACAATAATTGCGTGATAAATTTTTTATTTTAAAATAATAATTAAATTATCTAGACTGTATGTCCACGTTTCGTGCTTTTTTTTCTCTCTCTCTCTCTCTCTGTTTTTTATTTAATTCTTTTATCATTTCGTTATAATTTAAAACAAAAACAAAAAAAGAAAAAAATTTTTTTTTTCTTTTTTCAAAGCTAAATCAAACCACAATTTAATTAGAACATTAAATAGATTTCACATAAAATATGTTGATAAAAAAAAATAATAACAATTATTATTATTATAAAATTAATTAATTAACTTCATTAAGAAATAACAACAAAACCGCATAAATAGTTTTTCTTTTTTATAGATCTGTGCTGCTGCTTTTAACAAACGTTTTCATTATGAATATTTCTTCTCTTCCCTTGTAAAATATAACACAATAATAATAAATTACATTAAATTGGTTTAATTTTCATTAATTTTATATCAAAAAGTAAATAAATAAAAAATTTTTTAATTAGCCTATATTCTGTTGCAATAGAAAGCAGAGAAAAAAAACGGAGAATAATGACTAAACACAAAAATGTACAACGACGACAACGACAACGACGACATTGAAATGATAAGAAAATAATTAGGCTTAAAATGGGGAAATATAGATTTTTTTTTTTGTTTTTTTAATATAAATAAATAATTTCAGGGCTGTTATACCTTAAAAAAAATTTAAATTAAATTTACTTTAATCAAAAAAAAAAAAAAAAAAAAGCGATAAAGAAAAAATTATTCTACGAAATTTTTATGAGATTTTACTGTCAAATCCATTAAATTTTATTGAATTTTTTATTCTTTTATTTAATTTATATAATAATTGATGGAAAATACGACAATTACTTGATATAAATAACATTCAAAGCACGTTTGTATGGCAGATATCATAGGAGAGTAGTTGAAGTACTAATACTTGGCGTTGCTACAATAAATTTTTTATTTTTTTATTTTTTGTGTACTGATTGTACTCTACTTTACTTTACTTTACATTACTTAATTTTACTTTACTTAAAAAACATTTGCTTAACAAATAATAAAATTTATTAACACACATAGAAAATAGGCTAAGGCGTCATACAGTCTGTCAGTCACAATTCAGTTGAATACAGTTGAATACAGTACAAACCATTGTATTACACACAAAGTAATGTCAATTTATTTTTATTATTTATTATTTATTTAT
Source organism: Ptychoptera albimana (assembly GCA_961205885.1). Taxonomy (NCBI): domain Eukaryota; kingdom Metazoa; phylum Arthropoda; class Insecta; order Diptera; family Ptychopteridae; genus Ptychoptera; species Ptychoptera albimana. The sequence goes on along the minus strand of OY540804.1, from coordinate 29,277,530 downwards.
TTATTATTATTACTAAACGATAATAAATTCTTTATCATTAAACAAAAAAATAAAATAAAAAAACACAAATCATTAGCTTTTTTTTTTTTTTCCATTATCAATTTCAAAATATGAACTTTGATCAGACCACAGAATTTTTTTTTATTTAAAATAAACATCGCATAGAGAGCATATATACAATATTTAAATTAAATAAAACGACGACACATATGTGTGTACGATATGAATATAAAAGATTAGACGACGACGAGAGGAAAAAAAAAAAATTTAATTTTTTTTTGTTCTACAGTGAAACGTCTAACAGCTGAAAAACATACTGAAAAACCGCAACAAACTGATTAAAAATTAATAAAAATAATAATTTTTTATTTGCTGCGTTTTAAAGACAAAGTTCATGTTCCTTGTTTAATTACTTTAAACAGTAATTTGTACTCCTTCTCCTTAATTCCGCAACAAGACAACAACGAAACGATTATTCTCGACATAAATAAAAAAAAAAACTCTTCAAACAAAAATTTCCGCCTTATAGAGTATTTAAACAGAATTATTAAAACTACAAACTCTGCGTTATCACATTATTTATTTATGTAATCAGAATTAAAAAAAAAAAAAAAAACAATTCTAGTGTAAAAACAAACAAAAAACGTATGATGATGATTAGGAATTTCTATTTAAAAAAAAAAACAAAAAAAAAAAAATAATGATAATTAATTAATTAATTAATTAAAAATTAAATAAGAAAAAAAAAAAAAATTAGATTTCTTTTCTCTTCTCATTAAATAAATTTTTAATTATTTTTAATTTTGTTTTGTTTTGTTTAATTAAATTAATTAAAATAGTTTTCGCGTAACATGATATGAAAAAAAAATTATTTAATCAATTAAGATTAAAACTTTTTTTTTTTTTAATTAATTATAATAATAATAATAATAATAATAATAAATAATTAAATTACATAAATGCGTCGTCGTTTTTAATTTTTATTTTAATTAATAAACAATAAAAAAAAATATTTTTTTTTTTTTCTTTCTTTCTTTTTTATAATTAAATAATTAATTAATTAATTAATTTCTATTCATCATATGGGTGGCTGGGGTTATTACGAAAAAAAAAAAAAAAAAAACAACACATCGTTGCAGCTATCATAATATAAATAAAAAATTTTAAAAAATCAATCAGCGTTAAAAAAATGACAAAATAAATCAATAAACGAAAACAAGCAAACAACCGACCACAGTGATTTCGGATAAAAATTCGGTTATTCTATGTTACTTTTGATGTTTATTTATCAAATTACTTATAAAGTAAATAGAAAAAAAAAAAAAATGGGAAAAGATAGTGGATTACATGTTTTAGGGTAAGGATGGGGGACAGGCTCGCCTTGGATAAATAAATAAAATGACAATCAAAGTAATTCATTTTTTTTTTTACTTCTATATTCCATTGTCGCTTGTTGTTTGTTGATACGACATGAACTTGGCAGCTGCTGTCACAAAATTAAAGTCAATAAAACAAAAAAAAAAAAAAATAATAACTAGAAATCATAACAACAACAACAACAACCAATGATGATAAATAATTTATATTTGATTAAAATTATGTCATTTTTAGGTATTGAATTTTAATAATTAACGCAAGTGTGCAACACACCACCACCACCACCACCAATATATACAAAATACCGAGTGTGTTTATTTTTGTAGCTATAGCTGGTAAAAAAAAAAAATAAAATTGTTTTTAATCATAATTAGATAATGGGAATCGCTCAAACACAAACATATTTTTTTTTTTTATGTAATTTGATTCATATTCCAAGTAAAATATTTGGTGTTCCTTTTTACGTAATTAACATCAATTCCCAATTGATTTTAATTTTATTCGTAATCAATACACAACTAACAAGAAATATAAATCCTATAAACAACATCAACAAAACTATCCTTAATCCACCCTTCAACTTAAAATCTTCTGCTAGTCCTTAAGCCAATTATAATTTTTTTTGTTTTTTTTTTTTTATTTACAAATAAAGAATGAAAATTCCTTTATGGAAATCAATACAAATCAATAATTAATAACATGGAGATTAATTCACAGTAATGCAATTAACTAGGAGAGCTCTCTTCTACGTAGGCTACATTAATTTCACTTCAACAGACTCCCTCACATTATTTCAAGGCACAAAAAAAAATAATGTAAAAATGTGTAATAAGTGCATAATACACAAACTAAATGATTTGAGAGGCAAATTCGATAATAAGCAACAAATTGTAGAAAAAATGTCGAAAAAGCAAACCAAAGACACAAAAAAAAGTCATAAACATATGGATCGGGATCGTGAACGTGTGCATTTTGAAGAGATTAATAAATAAATAAAAAAAAAAAAAACGCATAGAAAAATCATAAAACAAACTCTGAAAACTCCCCACATACCATACGTTAAGTCTTTATAAAAGAAATAACGAAAGAAAAAAATTCATAACCAAAGTACATAATACGAGGACAACGACGACGAGAACGGCGATGATGATGATGATGATAAAAAAAGTAACAAAATAAAAACGTAAATTCAAGATAATAGAATTTAACCATAACTCGCTATTACTTTATTACATATTACATAGATTTGAATTATTTTTTTTTAAACCATTAAAATAAATAAAAGCATCCTCTCTCTCTTGGCATGTACATAACATACACGCTTTACGTTAAACATGTATGCATGTTATGCGTAAAGTAATAATAATTCTTTGACCCAAAACAACATTAAATGGGAATTATATGGTCTCTCATCTCCGCTTGTCTTGAATACGTGAATAAACAACCGACGCCTAGATTCGTTTAAAGAGGATAACACAAAAAAAAAAATAATATTCCGTTTTGGTAATGTAGAAAAAAAAAAGAAAAAAAGTCTATCATGGGGACACAAAAAACAACAACAACAACCAACTGAGATCCAGATACCAATATTCAGCCTGGTGGTACAGCCAGGTCATACATTGATGACATGTAAAACGTAGTAAAGAATAAATATAAAAAAACTGATATCATGCAAACAAGGCAACCTTACCATGCCTAAGATTTGTACTTCTGTGGATTTTTGATGGTGGAATAGGAAGGTTTTTCTTTTTTTTTTTTGCTAGTTACTTGTGGGAAAACCGGGACATACATTGTAACACAGAGCATACATAATAAAATCATCTACTTTATTCTCACATCTTCATTTATGTATATCATAGATCTCCTTGTACAAAACGAAAAAGCTGAAGCAAAAAACGAAAAGCTCAAGTCAATAATATATTGGATAAAAATCGGTTTGGCAAAAAAAAAACTATTTTTCCTCTGGTTCAGTTCAACAAACTACGCAACAAAACTACGACGTGCAAATACGAATAAAAAAAAAAAAAAAGCGATTTGGTAAAACTTTTCTTATCTTTTTGGTTGGTTGCAATAATAATGCTACTGATGCTGCTGCTGCTGCTACTTCTGTTTTTTTTTTTTTTTTTTATTATTTTAAAGAAAAAGAAATAAATTCACGGATGGGATCAATGTGCGTTTGTTTATTACGTTTGAATAGCGCACATGTACTGCCTTCGACAAGCCTTTTTCGTGCTTTCAACAATACGATTTACATATGCTTATGCTGCTGCTCCGTTGAAATCCCCTTTAGACTTTAAATTTTATTTTCAAACCTGCAGTTTAGTACAATCTTCTTACTAACCAGCAACCAAATATAAAACAAAAAACGAAGAAAAAAAATGCTATTTGTTTGACAGTAGAGGTTTCTCATCTGGCTGTGTTTTGATTCAAAATTCTGTGCACGGCAACGACAATTTCAAAAACAAACAAACAAAAAACGGTTTTAGGGATTAAATCTTATTCAAAGTGACCTTTTTCTGGTCACTAGCAGTGTGTAGCTTGTATTGCTGCAGCTCCAGGCCCCACCATCAAAAACAGTTTTTTTTTCTTCTTGATATTAGTCATCGTGGATGCTGTGCTGCTTCTTCGTTTCTTTTTTTTTCTTTTTGTAAAAAACACATCAAGTGAAAATCTAAAATCTCTACATCTCTTCGTATCGCCTTGCTCTCATATGTAATTCCGATTATATGCATTGATAACGTGAAAAATGTTTACAAAAACAAAATAATAATTGGATGAGATTTTTGTTTTGTTTCTGTAAATTTATTTAAATAACAGAAAAACCTTTAAAGCTGACCAAAAAAAATGTATTTACAACTGGGTCGCGTGTTATCATTATTATAATGTAATGTCAACACCGTCATCACCACCACCGTTTTTATAAACAAAATCGCAGAGTACAGCACACCAACAGAATTCGTGTATAATTCGTGGTAAAGGCACACAAAAAGCAAAACAGCCGAAATCAAGTACCAAACCAGATTAAAATCAACGAAAGGAAAAAAAAAAAAAAAACACCACAAAAAGGCAAAAATATGAATAAAACAAATAGAAAATCTAGATTGAAATACAAATTGACCTGGAAGAAAAAGAAAGAGAAACAAACTTAATAACAGAGAAAACTAGAAAAGTATCCACACACCACTTCGATAACAAACAAACAAACAAACAAAAAAATACCCAAAAGCAAAAGCACAAAGTATAAAAAGTCGTAAATTCAGTAAAATAAAGTTAAAAACTCATAATTTAGTCAACATTTAGTAAAAAAAAAATTCACCAAAGTCTGCAAATAAAAAATAAACGTAAAGCAAAATTGCGAAGCTGGCAGAGTAAACGACGAATCAAATAAATTATATTTGTAAAACGGCAAAAAGAATGAAAAAGTAAAAAAAATAAAATCGAGTAAACAATATGTCGCCCAATCGCCAGCCAAGAGCAAAAAAAAACTTTTTAACGCTCTGTCGTTTTATTTGCTTTAATAAGAATAAAAAGTTTTACATGAATCTTCTTCGATATCAATCATCATCAAAACGTTAATAACTTAATAAAACGGCAAAAAAAAATCAAATCTTTTCACTGTAAATAATAAACTTAATCAGATTATATATAGAAAAGTTATAAAATTGTATCAACAGCAGCAGACAACTCTTCAAAACGGGGTGGTGATAAAAATTCTAGCAACTAAACACTTAAATTTCGGTTAAATTTTTAATTCAATTCATTGTCACAGTATACAGAGAAAAATCCTATAATGCAAGACAGTTAGTTACCTGCAGAAAAAACGTATAAATCGTGTCACAGCACGAACAACACCCAAAAGCATCATCAGTAAAATCTTTGCAAAACGAAACGACAGAATCAAAACAGAAGAAAAATGACCTCTAAATGCTATAAAAAAATTAAATTAAGAAAAAAAAAAGAAAAAAATCACAGGTAAAACGCTAAAAAAAAGGAAACTAGTTTCAATCGTGATTTGCTCATGGATTTTACTTTTTATTTTCCATTGTAACCTTCGACACATCATCATCAGTAATAGCAATAGTTCTTTTTTTTTACCGATCGATTACGATTTTTTTTTTAGCAAAGTTTCATAAGCAAAAAATAAAAAAAAAATTATTCATCAAGAAAACTAAAAGTGCTTAAACCAAAACAATAAGCCAGCCAACCTGTCTTGTTAAGAGTAAATCAAAAAATAAAAAACAAACAGAAACAACAACGTTGAAGAAGGAAAATAAAACAGAGAAAATCATCATCGTTATTACATAAAACATAGAAGCATAACAATCATTCTAAATAACAGAGAGATAAGGTAAAAAAAAAAACAAACTTAACTTCACATGACTTCAGTTTACCTAAACTAACCTTAAAACTTTATTGTAGTTAAAAAACAACAAAAGCAAAGAAATCAAACAAAGTTAAACAGAAAACGTAGACAACCAACCAACCAACTTTGCTTTGGTACAAAAGGTAAAAAACATCAAAACACTGAAGCAATTCCTGTAGGATTATAAACGAACAGAAAAACAAAAAAAAAAACAAAAATTAAAATTGCAAATAATGCTGTTGCTGCTGCTGTTGGTTTTGTTTTGTTTTATTTTTTTATTAATAATATTATGATCAAATAACACAAGGAAAAAAAATAACATTCATCTGCCATCATTTCATCTTTTAAATTCAATTGCAAGTAGCAGAAGCAGAAATGCAAAATAAAAAAAAAAAAAATAAAGACAACAAGGGAAAAAAAAAGCAAAAATATTACGACGTGATTATATTAAACAAAAAAAAATTTAAAAAACGTAGAAAAGCAGTATAAGCAGCAAAGGTGGAAAACTAGTGTTAAATTATTGCAGACAATTTCTCTTCTTAACATTTCATATTTTTTTTTTTTTTTTTGGTTAAACACAAAAAAAAAAAAAAAATTTTTGCAAGTAGCGAGGTTTTTTCTATGTTTTTAAAGAGAAAACATTACCGTTTGCTGCATTATACAACCAGGAATTTAAATCAAAACAAACTGGTGAAGAACAAAACAGCCCACAATGTCCATCACACCAACGCTTTCTATCACAACACACACAAACACATATTATTAAACATAGAGAAAATTATCTTTGCTTATTTTAATTTGTTTCGCGTTGTTTTGCTACAAAAATTTGTTCACTTGTTTCGCGTTTCTAAAGATTATTTGTTTCTGGAAAAGAAGAAGAAGATGATGATGATGATTTTTCGTTAAAATACAAAAATAAAAAAATTAAACAAAAGCAAGAAATCTTTACTAATCTAAACGTTTTACATTTATTATTATTTTTATTATTATTATTATTATTATTATTATTATTATTATTATTGTAATTTCTGTAGAATAATAAACTTTACTGTGTTTTGTCCATAAACAACAATAAATATTATTATGGAGATTAGAGTAAAGTTACGATACGTTAACTTAAACCAAACCAAACCGAACCAAAGTAAAGTAAAGTAAAGCAAAGTAATGTAAACGACAGCAAACAAAACAAAAACTGGGATAATAAGGTAAAAATAATAAAAGGTAAAAGAAAAAAAAGAAAAAAATGCAAACAAATAATAAAATAAAATATATTTAAATACACAAGAGAAATAATATCAAAGATAATTATTTTATGTATGCATCACGCACCTCATCTTAAACAATTTAAAAAAAAAAAAAAGAAAAAAACCATTTCTTTTCTTCTTCTATAATTTTTTAAATAATTTTTTTATTTTTAATAAGCATAATAAAAAGTAACAAAATACAGTATCGTCTCAGTTTAATTGTGTGTTGGTTGACAGTGAATAAATTCGATCATAACACGATAAATAAATTTTTTTTTAAGGGAAAACACGTAGAAAAAAGTCTAAAGACTTTTCCTGCAGATTCATTTGAAATTTCATCGAAAATTGAAAAAAAAAAAAAAAAATTAATTCAAATTCAGAAGATTTTCAGGAATACTTTTTTTGGGGTACTGAACATATCTTACCATAGAATTAGCCCACTAAAAAATTTATTTCACAGAGATACAGAGATTTTTTAAACAAATTTCACAAATGTTCCTTACTCTGCAGTCGACAAAATCAAATCATTAAACAAAACTAAAGTACAGCACACAGAGTTTTTATTAAATTAGAATGAAATAACCGTCACAAATAATATTTTCAAGACACAACAACAACAACAACAACAACAACAACAATATTAATGATGATAAATAAAAATCAGATTAGAAATAATACAAAAAAAAAAAAAAAATTAAAAACGAAAAAAAAGAAAAAACCTTGATTCAAGAGACACAACAAAAAAAATAAAAATATTTCTCTAATAAAAAATGACTGTGCATTAATTAAATAACATAAAAAAACATAACGAAATCTATTCAATTCAGCATAAACATATAGAAAATTCACAGCTGTGTGTTATACTTGTTTGGATTTTTTTTATTTTTTATAGAAACTAAAAACACTGTCGAGAGTAGAAACCTAAACCTTAAAAGACCTTTGGTCGCCTTTTATGTAATTTATTTTTATTTTTCTTCTTCTTATATTTATTATTAAATAAAAATAAAGCAATAAATCGAACAATAAAAGAAATAAAGTAGAGAAGAAGAAGAAGTAGAAAACGACGACGATGATGATGAAAATGAAAATGAAAAAAAAAAAAAATCGAATAAATTAAAAACTGACGTTTGAATAGCGAGAGATGACGAAACGTTAAGCCATATATAATACATAGCGAGCAGACATAACACCATCATCATCTTCATCTTCATCAATAGCAACAGCAACAGCAACAACAAAAAAACAACCAAAGAATAAATAACAAAAAAAACAGAAGAATTATTTTTGGGATTCGTTGTGTTTTTTTTTTTACTTCATTTCTGTTGTTCGTTGTGCTTAGCTAAAGCAAATAAAAAATTAAAATTTATTCAAGAAATCATCCTCATCATCATCATCATCATCATCATCAGCCATTACCATACTCTTTTAAGCAAAGATATAAATATATATAATAAAACGTAAAAACGTAGAAAAAGAAAAAAGCATAAAATTATTACATATTATATGGTTCATCTATTATTCATTTATTATTAATTTATTTTTCGTTTGCCTTTTCATGTGGTTAAACACACTTGCATACATTTAACATAAATTTAATATACAAAAAGAAAAATTATTTTCTCTCTCATTATCATTTCGTTTATAAAAATAACGACTTAACTTTTAAACAAATTATTATTATTTAAGAATAGAATCAAAATGTAATTATAGTTTTTTATTTGTTTTATAGAAAATTATTTTTGTGTAGAAAATAAAAACGAGCAAATCTTTGTTGTTATCAGGTGGTAGCAATTTTTTTTTAAACAAATTAAGCTTAACACAAGCTACACAAAGTTTAAGTCAATTTATTTCTAAAAAAGCAATTAAAAAGCCAACAAATAAATGAAATTAAAAAAGAAAAATGAATTCCTTTTCTAGTTTATTATTATTATTATTTTATTGTGAAATTAATCTTAGCATTTAAATGCAATTGCGGTGCGGCGCGGCATCTTATTAACCAGCCAATAAAGCCAGTTTAACTATAAATTTTAAAACTTTAATTAATTACATTTTAATCCAAAAATGCACACCATTTTTCTATATTTATATAATACATATAATTTTTTTTTTCTTACAATAAATGTAAAGAAAACAAATTTTTATGCTCATCACAAAAATTATTTTTTACACAGCACAACAAACATTTTTTTTTTTAATGGTTTAAATAATAATAAAAATCATAAAATTAATGTGCTAACGGTCGTTAAAAATAAATACAAATTTAATAAAAAAAAATATGTAGAATGGGGCGTTAAAATAAACGAAAAAAAACCTTAAATACGTAAGACGTTTAATGATTCCATACGTTGCAGCGATACGGTGCAGCAGAGCAATAGGAAAAACAAGAAACAACCACTACGAACCTGAAATGAATTAAAAAAAAAATATATTTCACAGACAATTTGTCTCTGTTAAAATTGTGATGCAACAAATAACTTCAAAATTACCAAATAGCAACACTTTTTCAGGTGTTCAAGTAGACAGAATTTGATTACATTTCCACGACACAAAGTTAGCCGCAATTCACAAAAAAAAAAAGAAAAAAAAGTGACTTACAGTCGACAAGTTCCTTAAACAAAAACCCTTATTAAGCTTAAAATCCTACAAAACATTCTAGTGTCAAGTCTTGTTCACAAAAACAACTAATTTACCAAAGATTTTCCTGAAACATATTTTTGCTATTACAGTCACAGTCGTTCTTATTGTTATTATAATTTATAACAACGATAAAAAGTAAGGAAATACGACAACAAAATATAATAACACACGCATTGCTCTAGTTTTTATAAAAATAATAATTTACCAATCATAATTTCTCTATCTTTCTTCCCTGCCATCATAATAATCCTGAAATCCAAAGTAAATTTAGAACAAAAACAAAAAAAAAAAAAAATCTTTTTCTTGTCTTTAATAATCCAATATGTATTCAGCCACCCTCTTTTAACTAATAGGAACTTATAGAGTTTCTACGTTTATATTACCAACTAATAACACTGTTGGTTAAGTCTCTTCAGTGTTAAAATAAGAAAAATAAAAAAAAAAAAGAATCTATTTAAGCCATGTAAGAGGCATGTTCTCTCGTAAAAAAAAAAAACTTTAATCTAAAGTCATGTTAAGTCATTAATTTCGATTCGTTTATTTTTATTTTTTAAGTAACATACCAAAAAAAAAAATATAACTTAATTTCGCTTTATGATGATGATAACACATAATAATAATAATAATAATAATAAAAGTTAAGTAAAATAAAAAAAATTTAAATCAAACAAAAATTCTTTATGACATATATTTTGTTGCTGGCCCTACTAACTAAATATTGTTTTTTTTTTTTTTTTTTTTTCTTTTATTATTTTTAAAGCCAGAAAACAGCAGTAAATAAAAAAAAAATATCATTTTCATGTGAAACATATCAAAACATAACATAATTATGTTATTAAAACTATGTACACTGTGCGCGTCGTCCCTCATCATCATATTTTATTTTTTTTTTTTTTTTTTAAACCAAACAAAACTTTATTACAAAAAATGAAAAAAATAATGAAAAAAAAATCCATAAAATAAAAACAACATTTAAGGCAGCAACGCGGATAAAAAAAAAATTATTTTTTTTTTACAACAAAAGCTGATAAATTTCATGGATTGTAATAAAAAATATTTTAAAAATTACAAAATTATGACAAGGAATATAGAGAGTCAAGTATTGTCGTGAAGATAAAACGTCGTAAAAAATAAAAGAAAAAAAAAAAAATGTTTATAACTAATGATCTGTAACTGGAAATTAGCCTAGCCTAGCCCTATTTGTCTGTATTGTAATGAAATTAAAAAAAATAATAATAAACAACAACTGGTTGGGTGCATGCAAAAGAACTGATTCTTCTTTTTTCCACATCTCAAGTTACTCAACTATACGATTCAAAAAAAATTTATTTACAAAAAAAAAATGAAAGAAAAACACCTTTTGTATCATGTTAATGCTGAATAAACACTTTAGCTATGCGTTAGAGTATTAATATGAAGGAAAAAACTTCAATTCATTAATCACAGCAATTTCTGCCAAGTTTTATTCAATTTACTTTTCTTTTTTTTTTTAAACTTCTTATAAGCACAACAAAGATGAGGCTTTTTAAAAGTTTTTTTTTTTTATTTTTGAAAGAAAAGCTTTGAAAACCACAATTATTATTCAAAACAACAAAAAAAAAAATAAATTAAAAAATATTACCAAAGACCTCCACAATTACAAATTAAACAAGTTCAAAGACATTTTATTTTTCTATTACTCTCCACAGCCCCCAAACATAGAAATGTTTTTTTTTAAACAACGACATACAGTGTCATACATACAACAATAATAATAATAAATTCTAGTAAATAATCAAACAACAAATAAACGAAACCTAGCGCGAAAAAGACAACAAAACTGATTATAAAAATTATTGAAAATGTGGTAGCCAAATTGTAATTTGAGATAAAAGGTACTTAAAAAAAAAAAATCTGTTTTCAACTTATAAATACAAAAAAAAAATAATAAGCAAAGAAGAGGAACTGAAATGAAATGAAATGAAAAAAAAAAAAAAAGATAAATTATGTCCAAGTGTTACTTATGGTTTATTATTAATAACAATAAATATTGTTAAAATAAAAATAAGCAACAATAATCATAAAAAAAAAAATTTAATGTAAAAATAATAAAATAAAATGTAAAGTGGTTTTTGCTTAAATATAATTATTTATTAAAAGGTGAAAATGATATTTAATTTTTCTATATAAATTTATATAATTTAAACTACGTCCCAAAAGTTATTAAATTTAAGTTTATAAAGAATAATAATAATTCGCATTCAACAAATGTAAAATAATCCACTCGACGACTTTAAGCACGGTTTTCGCTTTATTTTATACAGAAAAAAAAAAAATATGGAAACAAGAAGATAATTATGTACGAGATACATATACACACATATATAGACAATAAAACAAAAGTCATTACAAAATAACATAAAAAACATAAATAAATAGAATTGGAATAATTGTAAAGTAATAAAAAAATATAAATCATTTGTTGTAAAAGTTGTAACATACTTAAATAACTACTAAACATCGTTAATAATGCGGAGGTACAGTAAAACCTCGTTTAAATAGACTGATGTTTCTGTATAATCATCATGCTGAATATTAAAACTGTTCAATAAATTAAAGTAGGCTTAACACACGTTACATTTGTGTATCAATCACAAATTAAATATTTTCAACGCTTCGATTAAATCAACACATTCGTAAGGATCACTTACCTTACGTCCGTTAGTCCGCAAACCATATGCGTGAAATACTCTAAACATAAAAATATTGATAACTATGGCGAAAAATGTTTTTATAAATTATTCTACCACCAAATGTAATGCAAGTATCGACAAACCTCAAATTTAAAGTTTTTCGTGAAAAAAATCTCTGTCAGTAATTAATTTAAATTTATTGAAGCTTTTCCAACTGCTTCCAGCAATTTCAGGTAAATCAAGGTATTGGTTTTTCTATTTGTTTAGATTTTACCAAATATTTTTATAACAAGAGAAAAAAATAATATTTTTAGGGTGATTAAACAAGAACTATGTCAAATGTCTAGTGACTACTAACTTCTGACTACAGACTTCTGAATACTGACTACTAATTACTGACTACCTTCACTGACAGCAAACATATTCAGACAGTTTATAGGCATAAAAACCGCATAATTAACTTTAGGTAAGTGACCAAAAAAAATCCACAAAATAATATTTCACTTGTAAAAGTCTTAAAAAAGAAAGAAATTTGACAGGCAGGTAATTTCCACTCAGGAGAAAATGTTCCATAAACAACCAAACAATACGAGACATTGCTGTACAACAAACAACAACAGCAACAACAATAATAACAAACAAAAAAAAACACGAAAAGAAAATAAATAAACGCATATAACAACGTATGGATGTAATTTTTTTTTTATTTTTCTTTTTTAACGACCTTTTTTATTTATTTATTTATTTATAACAAATATAGATTTTTATTATCTAAATTAAAAAAAAAAAGAAGAAAAATAAAATAGAAAAAGGAAAATTCTTTAATTTTTTCTGTTTTTTTCATTTTTTTTTTACCATTTAATTTAATTATATTTTATTCAGACACAATTATATTGTCATTCGACGATATAAACATTTATTTTCATAATAATAATAATAATAATGATAGTAATACAATTTTCCCTTCTTTCTTTTTCTTTTTTTTTTATTATTTAAAATTTATTACCATTTAATTTTATTGTCGAAGGCGTGTTTTATAGTTTCTTTTTTTTTTTTTAGCGAAGCAACAACTATCATCTTTTTTTTTTTAATGTTGTGTTGTTGTGTTCTATTCTGTTGTTAATTTGTTTAGTTTTTTTTTTTTTTTGAACTCATCTAACTATGGAGAAGAAGAAGAAGAAGCAAAAAAAAAACGCACTAGTAGCATAACCCATCCAATATATAATAAACAATACACATAGCAAGCACACAATATCATATTAATTGAAAATTATATTCAATATTGTATAGTAAATTATGTGAATAGTAAACATATGTTAAGGGTTTTTTTTTTATTATAATCAATAAATAAGTAAAAGCTTAACAAGGTACTAGGACGAAAATAACCACAAAAGTCCACCAGAGATAATAAATAAATTGAAGAGATATAATCTTGGCTTAACGTAACGTTTTTTAATTTTTTATTAAATCAATAATAAGCCACGTTAAAAGCACACAAAATACTTGAATAATGACATTGGTGTAATTTTTTGAGTGATTTCCTTTTATGAAATATTTTATTTATTTTCAATAATCATCTTCAGCGTGTACCCAATTTTTTTTTTTTCTACTGACTGTTTTTTATTTAATGAAAGAAATAAAATAAAAATGGTAAAGATGAAGAAACAATCAGACAACAGGCTTTAACTAACATATATACAGCCGACCATAATAATATTTCATTTCTTGTATAAATAAATAAATAAATAAATTAATGCGTGTCTATTTTGTTTGTCATCCATCGTCCCTCAACTTTTATTTAAACGAGGAAACAAAAATAAAAGAAAACAAAAAAAAAAAAAAAAACTCAGACAGCAGGACATGATAGACACGACACGTCACCCTTTTCTGTTTGTTTTTTTTTTTTTTTCTTCCACTTTTTCTTATGATCTTTTGGTTTTTAGAGATGATTATTTGTCATGATTTTTTTTTTTTTGTAATGCTTAAATAGCTGCTAAAATATTTGAACAATTCCTTCGTTTTTATTATTTATTTTTACTATTATTATTCAGTCATCCCCAGTCATCAATCTAAACGTACACAAACAACAAATAAATATTATTTAACCGACCATAACCAAACCATATTTATGTTTTATTAAAAAAAAAAAAAAATAAAAAAAAGAAGACGAAAAACAAAACGAAATGAAACGCAAAGAGAATTTATTCAACAAGAAAAAGTCAAAGTAGATACAGAAAGAATAAAAATCCAATCCGATAATGATGATTTTTCAATTTATTATCAACATCAACTAAGGATTCCTATTGTCATTGTGAATAATAATTTTTTCTTTTTTTTTTTGCTCTTTTCCAACTCACGATTATTCATTTTATTAATACATTTTTTTTTTTTTGTTTATATTTAAATAGCAGCAAAAACCGCATATCTAATGAAAACTAATGAGAAAAAAAGTCATTAAGAATCAGCAGCAGCCAGCACATTATTGTTCTGGGTAACATAAAGACAATGTAATCATCCATAAATTATGTTTTAATCATTTCTCTTCACTACTTTTCTATTTTTTTTTTTTTTTTTTTTTTTGTATAAATAAATATTTTAAGGGATGCAGAGATTTTCAACAACAATTGACCACTAGAGAGTGTTGTATAATCTGTATTTTCTGTATAAATTAATAAAAAAAAGAAAAATAATAAAGAACAGAAATTTCTCTGCTTATCTTAAGTTATTTTCGCCATGTCAACAGCAAATGATTAATTATTTTTATATGATAACTAGTTGTGTTTGTAATTAAGAAATAAAGTTGATGGTTTTTATTTTTCTCGTCAGGGCTGTATAGCGTAGCTATTATTTATTTCTAGAAAAACTCCGCAAATTTTCAAAAAAATTTGGCGCGTTAAAAAAAAAAAAATTCAGATCTTGGTGAAAATTTTATCTTGAATTCTCGAACCAGAAACAAAGAAACTGTAGAGACAAAAAAAAAACTGAAGGTATCTTAAAGATAAAATTTATTTCTGGACAGTTTTAAAGCGGTTGTTATACATGATGACGTCGTTATTGTTGCAGTCTCTTAACAAAATTGATTTATTTCAACAAACAGAAAAACAAGGGAAAAAAAAAAAATTCCAAATTGAATTTTCTCAGCACGTTATAGAAATTTTAATCCAAACAAAACGAAAACCATTGAAAATCTATGTATTACTATGTAAACACAGTAAATATAAGCGACATACATAATAAATTTTATTTTTTTTATTATTATTTTTATTATTTTTACTTAGTTTTAAAGAGATCGAAAACATTGTTTTCCAATTTTTTATTTTTTTTTCTTGTCTTTATTATTTATTATATGTAAACAGAGCGTTGTAAGAACTTTATTTACTTTTCTCGTTGGATATCATCGATGCATGGCGGTGTTCTGGGTACCAGAATGCATTTTATTTATTTGAAGTAAGTGGCACAACAACACCCGTGTTAATAACATAAGGAAAACGGTGGAAACATATTGTTAAATAGTGGATACTTTGCACACCTAGCTATCACCATATTTTTTTGGTATTCCGTGAAAAACTGTTGAAAGTTTATTTTCTGTTGAAACTTTACTGTATCCACCATGTAATATTCATAAATTATTGTTAATAATTATATAGAATATTCGGTTATGAATATGAAAAACGTCTTAAAACCAACACAGCAGCAAAAGAGTTCAGTAAGAAAAAAAGAAAAAGAAATTCAGTGAAAAAGATGATCCAGAAACGAAAAAAAAAAAAAAAATTAAATAAATGCAAAAGCATATTAAAAAGTTTCTTTTTTGTTCGCCTTTTGTACGAACAACTTTTGTGCTTTTCATCATTTTTGCGATAAATTTTTTTCTAGAAAAACTTTCACACTGCGCTGTGCTGCTGCTGCTGATCCTTTTTATTTTTATTTTCATTTTTAACACATTTAATAAGATTTCTCTAATAAACATTATTATTTCAACAATGGTAAAACGTAAATAAATAAAAAAAATTGATTTGTGCGTCTGCCTGTCTGTCTGAGAAAAGTATTTCTTCTCACTTTACTTTATTTTCCTTTACTTTGCTAATGGTGATAAGGATTTTATAGACGAAAATTCGTTATTTTTAGCAAAACAGTTTATTGAATAGAAACGCGAATTTAAAATCAAAAATAAGGAAAACCACGTAAAAGCATCAAACAACAACTAACAACAGAAAATAACCAGAGTGCCGAATATAATTCAATCATTTTTGCATGAATAAACAACGAACATTAACCAGATACAGTGGATAAAAAAAAAGAAGAAAAAAATAATCAAATAAGGATTAAAATCCTTCCATCACATGATTTTTACATATTTTTAACTACATTATGCAAGTATTCTGTGCTCTTTAGATATTAAACAAAAAAAAAAAAATGTATATCCATTAAATTTTATTAAAAAATTCCATTCACTTTGGTTTTTACAGAGAATCTCCTGTCTTGCCACGAATATTTCGCGTTTGGCGATTTTCTTTTTGCTAATAAAACAATAAAAAATAAAATAATAATAATAATAAAACATTTTCCAGTGTGGTAAATAAAAACCCCAAACGCTTTCAATGTTTATTAAATTAAGAAAGATCCGTATTGCCGTATGTAATTCAATTTAAAACGAGCATCATCCAGACAATAAAAACGACAAAATGTAAATAAACAAATCTAACCGCACCAATAACATGGAATAAATTATTTAAATTATAATAAAAATAAAAGAAAAAACATTTACATTAGGTTATCCATCCTTTTTCTTATCTTTTTCTTCAATGTTGTCTCCTTATTTATTTAAAAAAAAAAATGTTTTAACAACAAGCGTTGATGTTGCTGTGGTTGTCCCTCCAATAACACCAAACAGCATCCTAAATTAAAATTCAGTTCACATTTTAACATATATAAAAAAAAAAAAAAAAAAAAACAACACACAGAATCAGTGTGATCAAACGACAAGGAATAAGAACAAGAAATCTTTAGAGAATTAAAAATTACAAGACGTAACGAAGAAAAGAAGAAGAAAAATGTTCAACGATTGAGTAAATATAAAATCGTATTTACTATGTATGTATATCGATGACTGTTTGATTATCTACTAACCTCTTAGCTACGTGAAGTAAACAAAAAAAACAAAGCAAAGGATAAATAATAGTAATAATAATAAAACGTACAGTGAGAGTACAGGTAAATACGTTTTTAATGTTTGACAGCTAGATTAGACGTAACAAGTTAATATTGCGTAAAAACACCGTAAAATATACTTTACGATCCAGATGGAAGAAAGAAAGAAAGAAAAAAAAAATGTATGCACTGGGAGACAACAGACACGTAAACAATTAATAAAAAAAAAAACGTTTATTATGTAATAAACCTTGGCGTTTACCTGTTAAACATCAACAACAACAACAAAAAAAACTCAATCTCCACTAACCTTGACTTTGAGTACGGTGTGAATGGCTTCTTCAACTTTTGCGAAATGTCCTTTACCCAAAACACGGCCAGTCAGCATATAACTACCAACACGAACCAGCCGCTTATCACCGGTTGCTAAAACAAATCAAACGGATTAATTAATTAATTAATTTCTTTTCGTTTCCAATCCACAAATTACCTGCAATCATGATGCTGCTCCCTTGATATCCTAGATCACAGAAACTACACGATTTTTTTTTTTTAAATAATAAGGAAAAAAAAATTCCCGTTCGTTTAGAACAAACCCACCCACCAAAAACTTAATTAATTAAACAATAAAAACACAAATTAACGAAATTTAAATTAAAATTCAATTAAAAAATAAAAATTTCACTTCCTTCTTCCTTTTGTTTGTTTGCCTCTATTTTTTTTTTCTTTATTTTATTTTATTTAATTAAATTATTCTATCATAAATTGTCAAAAAAAAAAAAAAAATAATAATAAACAAGAAAATAAAATAAAATTAAATTAAATTAAAAAAAAAAAAAAAAATTTGAGAAAAAAATTCATAGAAAAAAAAAACTTAAAAACTAATTGCACAGCTCATTGTTTTTTTTTTTTTTTTTTTTTATTAATTAATTGATTAATTAATTAATTAAAAAAAAAAATAACTAGAAAGAAAATTAATAAAAATATAAATAATTGATTTTTTTTTTTTTTTTTTTTGTAAATAAAACTAATAAAGGTTTAAAGGTGACAAAGTTTTTTTTTTTTATTATTTTTTCGTTTGTATTTTGATTGATAACGCATAGACTGCTGTGACGATGGATTTTTTATTTTTTTTTAGTTCATTGCAAATTAAATTGCATTTCGAAATGGCGTTTTTTTTTTTATCATTAAATTTACGAAATCGCAAAAAAAAAAAAAAAAAAACTGTACCCGCCATAATTAATTAAATACTTTTTTTTTTTGTTTTTGTCTAATCTATTGTCTAGGTCAATAAATAAGGGTATTGCGATGTTAATTAATTACCTTTGTTCATCGTAGACAATCAGACGTCTGACATTAATTTCTAAAAAAAAAAAAAAAACACACACACACATGTTATTGTGAAAATTCGCTTTGTTTTAGTTTTATCTGTGCTAATTACTTTAAACATTTATTGTGGTGGGATTTTCAATGGAAATGTCCTGTAAAGTTGTACCGGTTGTACCTTTAATATACGTATTACTCTTCTCCATAGATAACAAATAGTTTGTGTTGCTTAATTTAATTCACGCCATTGAACTTTAAATTTTTTTATTTTTTTTTTAGGTTTAATTTGTTGAAAAAATTAAACGTACATAAATTAAAATTTTTGCTTTTTCTTTTATTGATTATTGATTATAGAAAATAATTAATAAAATAATAATTTTATAGATAACAATGGGCACGCATTTAATTTTTTTTTTATTTTCGTTTTATGTATTTTGAAAACACAATAGAAAATTGATATTAAACGCGTGCAGTTTTATTGATTATTGATTATTAATATTCTGCGGTTTAACATTATTATTGTACTATTATCCAGGCTTATTATTCAGCTATTTTATAATATTTATTATTATTATTATTATTATTATTATTATTATAAAACAATAATAACAGCAATGGCTACAACAATACCACACAAATTATGTTAATAATTCTTTCTACTCGTGTGTTTTCTGTTTTTCTTTTCTTTTTTTTTAGCTTTGTTTTGTGATAATCAAATTTAAATTAAGCTTATTTTGAAATAAAATTTTAATTAAATAATGTGGAAGCGTAATGTTTTTAGGATTGTTTAGTGTTAATATCTGGGTTAAACAAGCTAGAAAAATTAAATGTAAAGAGTAAATGTTAAGAGTAGAAAAAAGCTCAACAAAAGTGTTTTCTACAGGACAAAACACTTTATGGTAATTCACGACGTTACACGACGGCTTATCAGCAGCAGCATAAGCTAGACAATGCAAACTGTGAAAATAAATTAAAATTAAAAAAAAAAAAAATCATAACGAAGAATTATTGATAATCATTAATCTATTATAAAGCTCATTCAATTACTTAGTGGAATAAATAATAAGCCGAGTTAGTTCCCTCATCCACGTTTTATTAAATAAAATTTTCTGCTTTTCCAATAAACAATTTTTTTTTTGTTGTTTAAGTTAGTTTCGTTTCGTTTTGTTTTGTTAATAAATTAAAATGCAACAAAGACTACGGTTCAAAGTCGAACATACAAAAAAAAATAAATTATTTATTCACAAATAAATAATAAATCTATAAAAAAAAAAAAAAAAAATATTAAAAAACCAGAGGAGAGAAAAAAAAAATAAATTAAACAAAAACGAGCGAACGATATTAATTTTATTATTTAAACAGCAAAATGTTGATTAAAAATAATAATAATAATAATAATGATGAAAAAAAAAGTGTACTGAACTTTAAAAGCTTTCAACTCGGTTTATTAATTTTTTTTTTTTTTTTTTTTTGTAATAATTTGAGTGCGTAGGAGTTTTACTTGTGTGCGCCTCGTAAATGGTTTGTATTTCGCTGTTTGTTTCTCTCTTGCTGTTTGCTTTGTTGATGAACTTTTTTCTGTTTTTTTTTTTTTTTTTTTTTTTTTTTTTATAAACTATACACAAAGTACATTAATTATTTATTTATTTATTTTATTTATTTCTTTTTAATACCATTTTCAATCTTTATTGTAAATTTTTTTTTTGTATTTTCATTTGCTGTCATTTTTTCTTTCTTTTTTTTTTATTACTTTGACTCGCTGTGCTGACTGGCAAATGATTTTTTAAAAGAAATTTATTGGGAAAAATTAAATTATTAAAGACTTAAGTAATGGAACAAAACAAAAATAAAAAATTTGTCAACAAAAGTGTGTATTGCAATTGAGAAAATCAATTTGCACAAAAGGAAAAACTCACGATCGTTAATCATAAAAAATGTTTTCTTCATTTTTTTTTTTTAAGTCAAGGAATGACAACAAATAGTTTATCCTTTGAAATAATTTTTTTTTTTTTTTTTAATAAAGAAAAAACGAAACAAAGTGACCATTTAGTTGTTGTTGTAAACACAGAGAGAAAAAAAACCTTGATTAAGAAGATAAAAAAAAAAAAAACGTTTTTAACTGCAACAAGCATCAACAAAATGATTAATTACATGACAATGACATCTTAATTTTGTTGTTACAAAAAAAAAAAAAGGAAAATGTGAAGAAAACTTTGCTAAAACCAAGCAATAATAATAATAATAATAATAATAAGGAAACCAGAAGATAACTAGCTGCTAATGAGGGAAAAAAATAAAAGAAAAGAATGAAGAGAGCAAAGCAAAGCAAAAACTTTTAAACAGCAGAAATGAATTGTTTTTTTTTTTTTTAAGTTTTAATTAAAAAAAAAAAAAAAATTAAATAAATAAACAAACAAACAAAAAACGAAGAAATCGTGATAATTTTAAATGATTAAAACCGAAAAAAAATAAATAAATAAATAAATAAAAAATTCAAGTCATACAAATCGACGATAAATTATTAAAAAAAAAAATTATTTTATTTCTTGACTCGTAGATGAATCGTAGCGTTTTTATGTTTTTTTTTTTTATATATTTTTGAACATGATTACAATTTACGTGATTTAATCACGTTATCACCGTAAACTATTTTTATTTTTGTTTGTTTATTATATATACATATAAAAAAAAAAAAGAAAAATTAAAAAATTATCACAGAAAACATGTTTCGTTAATTTAAATAAAAATACAAAAAAAAAAATACAAAAAAAAAAGGCAACAACAAAAATGCATATTATTTATGTCTTTTCACTGATTATTACTTTAGAAATTGTTTTTAAAATTTAACTTAAGTTTTTATTATTTTCGTTGCTTATTCAGCTTAATTACAGTATGTGAACGCTATTCTAGTTTCATTTAAATAACAAAAATCAGCGAAAACACTGTAAAAATGATTAAATTTAAGTATTTAAAATCATAAAACAATTTTTTTTTTTTTTTTTTATTGACTCTAATCAATTAAAACAATAAAAAACAAAAGAATAAATTAAAAAATTGAAGAAAACCAAAAAAAAAAAAAAAAAAACCTTTGCGCATATAATTCTCATATAAAAATGTATGCGCAAATGGTTTAATGTGCGCAAAGAACTGTTTATGCAGCAAAAGCATAAAAAAAAAACATGCGCAATGTTATTTAAAAAAAAAAGAAAAAAAAATTATTTTTTATTTATTTCGCAATAAAAGCTGTTTGGTCAGTGATAAAGAATAAAAAAAAAAAAAACAATTTTTTTTTCTTTTTATTTATTTATTAATTCTTCAGAGAGACACATGTTGAAAAAATAAAATATATATATATATATATGAAAAACCAGAACAATCATATGTACAACATATGATACATGTATGTATGTTACGTAAAATACAAAAAAATAAAAAAATTAACGTACTTAACTGACCTTGATCTAACAGCTGGCTTAATTTATTTATTTATTAAAAAAAGTTTATTTTTGACTTTTTTTTTTTTTCTCTCTTCTGTTGACACGAACCAACGAATGGTTGTGCGTTTATTTGACGTTGCGTTTGACTTAAGTAACTTTAATAAAAAAAAAAAAAAAAAAAAAAAAACATGAGTATCTTATGTCCATACTTAAGTCGCTTATGTTTTTTTTTTTTTATTTCGTTTAACATAAAAACAATTATTATGTAAAACAAAAAAAAAAAAAAAGAGAAAACATTAATAAAAACAGCAACTCTGCTCGTACTTAACTTACTTAAGCCTAAGAAATAAACATAAAACATGATTTTTTGCTGTTGTTGTTGTTGTTTTGTTTTCAACATATGATTGCGGAAATGTTACATACATACCACTTTACAAAAGCTTTATTTATGCTTTTTTTTATGCTTTGCTCATGTAAATGTATTACAATGGAGATTTTATTTTTTTTTTTTTATTATTTTGTTTTGTTTTCCATTTGCACAAACAACTGGTGCGCGTAATTTTGTGTTTTTTTTTTGTTGTTATTTTGCATCTGCATTTGTGTGTTTTTTTTTTTTTTTTTATTATTTGCAATATTGTATAAAATAAATAAATAAATAAATAAAAAAATATATTTTTATTACATCAGCGGAGAGAATTAAAATAATAAGAAAAACAAAAAAAAAAAAACAGCTGCTATTGCTGTTCGTTGCTGCTACTTGTCTTAAGTCTTGACTTGCATTAGCAAAAGCAATTATGCAATAAAAATTGATTTCATATTTTATTTTCTTCTAAGCTTTTTAGTTAATTAATTAGTGAAGAAGAAGAAGACGAAGAAGGGAAAGAAAATTTCAAATTTAATTAAATTAACAAAAAAAAAAAAAATTAAATTATTTATAACTGGGTAGGGCGACGTTAAGCAGTTTTGACAGTTGAAAAATTCACCTACGCAACCATTTAAAATTTTTTTTTTTTTAAGACAACTTGACTTAGCTGTTACAAACTTTAAAATGAGGAAAAAAAAAATAAATAAATTATCTTAAAAGCGTACTTAACAATCGCAATCAAACAAACAAACGATTAGTTAAGCCGTTTTAACATAATTCTCCGAACTAATTATAAAAAAAAAAAATTATTTTATTTTTTTTCGTTATCATTTGATAAAAATTTTTATTTTATAAAATTTTTGTTAATTAAAATAGAAAATCCATTCGTTAAGTAGGCTAACTAAGCGTTCCTATGTAGCACAACCGAAAAGGTAATTTGTTGTAAAGCGAAAAAAAAAAATTCTAATTAAAATTAATTAAAGTGAATTAAAGTAAAATTTATAGAAACGTTTTTTTTTTTCTTTCTGTTTTTAGCAAAGTCACTTAATCATGTCAAATTATCTTTGAAAAAACCGAGAAGAATTACTTAGGTTAATCGGTGTACGTACGGACCGCGAACGTACATTAAGCAAATTTTTGTTTTTTTTTTTTTTTTTTGGCAGAAAACTTTATTGAAATTTCCGTTGAATAATTTTCCTCAACAAAATAATGTCAATCAATGTGTTACACGCGTCAAAATGTGCACGCCAAAAAATAAAAATAAAAAAACGAAAAACATTAACGACAAATTACACTTAAATGAGATCAGAGCTTAAATAAAAAATAAAATCAGCTCAGGTGTTCATTTTAATAACAATTCTCAACTGATTGATATTACCTTGTGCACGCGTGCTTTGTTCTTTTTTTTTTTTTTTATCATCAATTTCTGAGAATTTTATAAATTTCCACGTAAAATTTTGTTAAATCGCGCGCGCACGGGTTATACTCATAAACATAAATGACGTTAATCTTTCTTATTTTCTTTTTGTATTTTTTTTGTTTAATTAAATAAAAAATATTTTTTTTTTTTTTTTGTTCTAATTGTATATAATTGCCGCATTTAATGTACTTTTTCTTATTTACAATTAGCTAAAACAATAAAAGATGTGAAAAAATGTGGGAAGATGATTATTTAAGTCTTTTAAAAGCTAATAAATGTTACGGAAAAAAAAAAAAAGAAAAAAAGAAAGAAGATTTACCGTGTGTCACAGGCATTAGAAAATTGTTTTGCCAGTTTAAATAGAAATAAAAAAAAATATTTATATACAAAAATGTTTAAAAAATCATCGAAGCAAGAAGAAGAAGAAGAAGATGATGAAAAAAAAATTCAAGCGGCTTAACACAGCGCGCACAGCGCACACAGCCGTATTTATATACTCAGCGTCAAACTGTCTGACTTTGCACGGCAAACGCGGTTACATGAAGTTTTTTTTTTCTTCTTCTTCTGTTTTCTTCTCAATCTATACGTACACGTCGTCCGTTAGTCTACCTTTTTCTCCTCTAATAACAAAAAAAAAAAAAAAAAAATGAAACATAAAAAATTCTGAAAACTAACGAAAAAAAAAAGAAAAAAAAGAATTTTTGTTTTTTTTTTTAAGTACATTTGCACGAACGCGCTTAGAATCGCGAGGTTTGGTTTTTTTTTCTTTTTTTTTTCGTTGTTAATAATTTAATTTAATTTAATTTAATTTTTTTTTTTTTTTTTTTTGTATGAAATGAAGCCAAAAATGTATTTTGTAAAATGATTAGCAGCGGTAGCAACAGCAGCAACAGCAACACCAACAACGCTACAAAAAAAAATTTATTGAAAAAAAAAAAGCATAAACAGGCGAGAAATTACATCATCGGTTTCGTACAGTTTTGCACAGTTGTTCAGTTGAAAAAAATAAATAAATATTTATAAAAAAAAAAAAAAAACTACTTTAGAGATAATTAGAGGAAAATTTTTTCTGCTTTTTATAAATAATAAAAAAAAAAAAATTTTTTATTTCATTCTATTCTCGCTTAAATAATCAATCGATAAGTGTTTTGCTTATTTTTTCACAATCATTCGCTTTAATTAATTTAAAAATTCTGATTCAGTGTTGTTAAGGGAGATGAAGATAAATTTATAAGGTTATTTGGTTACAATGTAGATTAACTACTGGTTGCCTAAAAATTCAGAGTTAACTAAGAAATGTTATAGCAAGTAGAAACTTCTATGAAACGTAGAAAAACACGGTTGGAAAAATTAAAAAAAAAATTTATTTTTAAACCTAACAAACGGATTATGTAAGTTTCTAAGACAAATTACGAGACAATGTGTCTCACTTGACATTAAAATTAGCAATAAGATGGAAAAATAAAAATATAAATTATAACTCGCGCACGAGCTATCGATAGATGCGATACGTTACGTTACGATACGTTACGATTTATACGATAATAAAAGCAACGTTACGTTGAAAATAAATTGTAGAAAATTGTTCATTGGGTCAACAGTTTAATTGAAAAAGTCAACTCGTGCATTTTGTAACAGAAAACAGAAAAAAAATTTATAAAAACAATAAACAACGAAGAAATAATAAATTTTCTTATTCTTATTCAAAAGTGAACTGAATTGAATAAGGAAATTGAATTAAATGAATTTTATTTTTTATCGTTATTTAATTAAATAATTTTTTTTTAGTTTACTGCGCTGATTAAAATTGTTAAAAAAAAAAAAAAATTATGTTGAGGCTGCAATTAGATAAAAATTATAGTAAAATGCCTACCATTTATCAAGTTGTTTGTGTATATCGTTGCTAAAGAGACGGTTTTGGTAGAACAAACAGATTACAGCTAAATAGATTGGTAAATTGGTGAAGCAAGTGTATCTATGCTTCCAGAATAATACATTAACAACGGAAAACATTCTTAAACCATGACTGCACAATCTAATCCTAGAATAATAATAAAAATCTAACGAAAACTCTGTTTACCTTTCAAAAGTGTCCGTCACATCACATTCACGATTCTTGTTAACAAGTAAATAAAATTTTAAATTAAAAAATGACTGTCTGCAATCAAGGACATTTAAGAAATAATTTTTTTTCTTTTTTTTTTCTACTTTTAAAAACCATCAATCAAAATGAATGAAAAAGAAAAAAAAATAAAAAACGTTAATCAATAAATCAATTAATCAATCGAATGCGGTAATGATTATTTTTTAATATCGAGAATAACAAAAACGATTTGTAAATCAGAGAATTTTTTTTTTCTTTAATAATTAGCATAAATGGTGGATTTTGTAATTAATTAAAAAAAAAATTTAGAAAAATCGAAAGTTATCGTTAGGTAAAATGTTAAAACATAATGTTTGTATTTGGTGTGCTACAATCATACATTTAGTATGCGTTGCAACGTGAGCCGTTTATCTGGTTATTGCGATGTTTTATTAATATATTACTGGGAATAATCACTACAGTGATAAATATTTCTGTTTAAAAGCGTTTTCCGATGAGATTTTTAATTCCCCCGAAATTAAGTTACATGAAAAAAGCCCTTTTGGCATGTTTTAACTAATTTTTATGATAAAACAGATTTTCTTTATCTGTACACCGTACTATAATCAGTTTATATCATTGAAATGATATTTTTTAGGGTAAGACTTCGTTAAACTATTTAATAAAACAGCTGTTGCTAACCTTTAACGCTTAATTATTAAATTTTTTTACAACAATAAAATACTGAAAAAAAAAATATAAAAATATTTTAATACAAAAAACACACAAATGAAGTAATATTTAATTATTTATAAATAATAATAATGAAAAATTATAATTATAATTATTCATCAAACAATTAAATAATAAATTACACGTGCAATTATAATTATAATGGAAGATTAATAAGAAAATCGAATCCAAAAAATTGTTTTTTTTTTTTTCATTTTTTTTTCTTTTAATGATGCAGAAAAACTATTAAAAATCCATTGAATTGCTAAAGGTAATTACATTAGAATAAATGGAATTATCGAAGCAAATGGAAAATAATGTCATTTCACAAAAATAAAAATTACATCGGGGAAATAATTCTAATGCAACCGAACAAATGCAAATAGCATTAAAACAAAAAAAAAAAATAATAATAATAAAATTTCTTTTATCAAATAAAATAAAAAAGAAAAAGAAAAGAATTTTTTTTTTTTTTTTTAACGATAAAATTATTACAAAATGCACTTTGTATTTCCTTCATAAACTATGTGCGCTGTTTTTATTATTATTATTATAAAAATTTATTTAGATTAGAGAAAATAACAAAAAAGTTCTTTTATACTGGAATTGTGTGTTCATTAAAATTATTTAGTTATCGAATTTTATTTTTTCATATGAGAGAGATTAGTTTTTATTAATCGTTTTGTTTGTTTGATTATTTAATTTTATTTTATTGATGGTTTGTTGGTAGATGATGTGGTTAAGATCCATCAAAATTTTATTAAAAAACTACCTGCTGTAAGCGTTAACGCAGTGCATTCAGCATAATAACACAACAGTAATTAAATCATTTGAAAACGTTAAGATACATCAAACACGCAACATTACACGTTACGCGTTATGCAGATTAAACAATACCTGAGATCCCTCAAATACTTATAAAGAAAACGTTTAACAATCATTAAATTCCCAATAATTACAAAACAGAAAAATTTACTTTACTCTAAAGTCGGCAAAAACAATTATTTTTTCTTTCCATAATTATATGTAATTTTCGTAAATAATAATAATAATTATTATTATTATTATTATTAGCAAATAAGATAATTAATGAAAATAAATTCCAATGTAGTGAACAATCAACGTGACACAATACACAATATCGCGTAATATTAACAGAGAATTTAATCAGCAAAAAAAACTATTTTATGGCAGCCAGGTTGTCACCTGCATTTGTTTAGCGATTGTTTAGTGTAAAAATATTACAACAAATTGCACGATATTTGATAAATAATAATAATAATTATTATTATTATTACAATTATTAATAAATAAATAAATACGGAAATTTCAAAGTAATTAGGTCACCCAAAAGTAATCGTTTATGGCTTTTGACATTCAATTGTTTACTTGTTGTTTTTTCTCGCGCTCATTACCAAATATAGGAAAAAAAAATCTATTTCTTTCTTGCAAATTATTATTTCTGATAAAAAAAAATGTTTTTGTGATATCTTTGCATGTTTAAAAGCGTTATCAGTGTAAATCTTTTTTGTACAACCTCGCAGCAGCTGCATAAGAAAAAAACTTTATTAATTACACACCGTTGCTACATCGACGTCGACGTACACGTTGACGCGACACAATGAGCGTTGGTTATTTAATTTTTATGCAAAAATATTTATTTCATTAAAAATTTTGTTTTTTTTACTAAATTCTTGTGCAATTTTCGCTTTATCAATTTGTTTTTTAGTTTCACTTTTGCTTTCCACTTTATTTATTTTTTTTTTAAACTCTCCTTGTAATAGAAAAAAAAATGAAGAAAATTCTGTAAAAATATTTTAATATTTTATCGCATTTTTATTTTTATTAAATAAATTTAAGCAAAATGCTTTTGTTGTTGCTGTTGTTGGCGTAAAGTTTATAAATTAAATCATAGCAGACAAACCTTAAATGCGTCAAAATAAATTAATTCCATTTGAATGGTGATAAAAAAAAAATAATAATAAAGAATTTATTTTTATTTGCAATAAATAAATAGTAAATAAAATGTGTCATACAGTAAAATTAATGTTCCGTAAGATTTGTAAGCAAATCAATTTTTATTTTTATGTAAATTCTTTAATAAATTAATTAAGAAAATTATGCAAAAGGAAAAGTAATTTAAAATTAGTAAAAGCAAAAAAAAAAATACTAGTTGAGTATTAGCAATGGAAACAAAAGCTTTAAAAACGTTGACAGCGTTAAACGCGTCAACGCCACCATTTAAACTAAACGACCGTTTCTAACGCCTGTACAAACCCGATTTTAATCGGAATTTCTTTCTTAAATTATTACGTAACACGTTAATCAAATTTATCTATCGTGTTAATCAAGACTTTAGTCATTATTTCCATTAATTAATAACAAAAAAAAAAAAATAAAATAATAATAATAATAATTCAGGAAGTTTCTTGCGGTTATTTTTATTTTCAATTAGTGATTGACTTGTGATTATTGAACTGTCATTAGTAATATCAAAAACAAAAAAAAAAAAAAAATTACAAACAATAGAAGCTTTTAGGAACAAAAAAATAATTAAAATCAAATTAAAAAACAATTGAATAATAATAAAAAAAAAATTATTTGATGGTGGGCGACACACGACACGACATTCTAAAGTTCATTAATGAAAATGATAAAACAAAAAAAAAAAAGGCAAAGCAAAGAAGAAACAAAAAAAAAACAAAAAAAAAATCGAAGTTTAATTGCGATCAAGATAAAAATCTATGATTTGGCTACGAAAATAATAAATAAAAAAATTGTATAGAAACTAAGTTATAATTAAATTTTACTTCTTAAAATAAAATTCAAGGTAAACTGGATTGGAAAAACTCTTTACCAGGTAATGCGCTAGCTTAGCTGCGAATTTTTTATATATATATATTTTTTTTTTTATTACAGTTTGTTAAAGTAATCAGAGCTGTATCTGGCAGTGGTACTGGTGAAAAAAAAAAATATACCTGAAAACCTCAGCATCTAAGATATTTTAAACTATCCTAAACAATGCTTATTGCTTGTAAAATCATCGCAGTATCTCCCATCCAATCTATCGTACGTTTCCTGAAAACACTAAAAAAAAAAAAAAAAAAACATGAAGCCAAACAAGCTTAAGCAAATGAAAATAATAAATAATTTGCTAAGTAAACTCGAATGGCGCTTAAAAAACAGTTTTTTTTTTTTTTAACCTTTTATGATTTATTTACATGCGATTGCGCTTTTCCTTTAATTTACTTAACTTGACTTGACTTATGTTTTAAGTAAAGTTTTTTTTTTTTTTTGTTAACTTAAGTTTAAACATTTGTCCTACTTTCAAAAATAACAGAACAAAAAAAAAATGTATTTATCTACAGATAAGTCGTTTGGTTTATTTATCTTTTTATGTAATTTTATGTTATGTTGTGTTTTTTTTTTTCTTATTTATTTTCCTTTTCTTCTATGTTCAACAGCAAAACGACTTAAGTTAAAATTAAAGAAACGAAAAGAAAACAAGTTGTAAGCGTTGTCGCCTTTTTTTTCTTGTTATAAAAAGGTAAACACAGCTGTGTTTGCTGTTTGTCTGTTAAAACGAAGTGAAATACAAAAAAAAAAAAAAAATTATTAAATAACATTTAGCGCTTGCTGTTAATTAATTTATTTCTCTGTCTTATGCTAATTGAATTTTATTATTTTTTTTTTTTTATTTTGGTGGGTTTCGAAGCGCCGTTAAAACAAAAAATTTGTGTTTTGGAATTAAAGTAAACAGAGAGACATGCTAGAGGGATTGTAATTGAATCCTGTGTATTGCCATTTGTACAGCTTCAATATTTTTTTTTAAATTAAATTTTTACCTGAAATGAAATTTCAAATTTTTAATTTTCATTATGGTTGTTAAAGGGTTTCGAATACACCAAAAATTATTTATTGATCTAATGGATGGATCAAAGTCATCAAGCGGAATTGTGTGTAAAATTCTTCCTTAAAAACGTTAAAAAAAAAATGCACACTGCAAAATTGTTCAAATGACGAACAAACAAGATGAAATGTAAAGTGAATGGCGTTATTGAATTTATTTTTGTTTCTGCATTTATGTATGTCTTTCACTTTACTACCTTATTGCACATTTATTATTGGTAATAAAATAACAAAACTTTACGTAATCCAAGAATACACAACAACGAGGTAATAAAAATGGAAAAAAATGTGTTTTTTTTCAGTCATTAATCATGAAGGTAAAAGCGACAACAAAAAGCACACAGCAAATGAATTTAATTTTTTATCCTAATTCCATCGTCTACAATTACTCACCACATTTTTTAGTTTTTTAATTTTTTTGTTATTCAATTAATATTATTTCATATCCATCTATCGATTTAACGAAAATATAGATAAAAAAAAAAAAGAAAAGAAATTAAAGGTAGAAATCGAAAGCCTAAAAGCCTGGTTTTTTTTTATCCATTAGAAAAACCTTTTTGTTGCGCTTTGCTGGTTGCTTAACTCCAGTTTTTAAAACATTCATCAAAGGTTGAAAAATTTTAATTTTCGGTTAGGTAAAATAATCAAAAAAAAAAAAAAAAAAACCGTAAAATTAATCCAAAGATGTGTTTAATTGAATTAACTTGTTTAATGTTTGACCTTTTTCTGTTCGATATACGAAGCCTCATCAATCCTGAAAATAAAATAATTGCTTTTGAGTTTTTCGTTAGTGAGCGATCAACACGTCCTGACGGTCATATAACTACAAAAAAAAAAAAAATAGAAATAGCATTTTGTATACAACACACAATATCTCTAATTATAATGCGACCTATATTTTCCATCGACAACAGACATACAGCAACACAAAAAGGCATGAATTGTCTCTCTTTTAGTCGTTATTTCATTTTTATTTCTTTCCTATTGCACATTAACATTTGATTTGTGTCGATAGATCAGATTGAAAACTGATTATTAAACTAGCATATGAAAGGCCTGGTTTAGTTTAGTTTTTTTTTTTTTTTTTATTCTTATTCTTCTGTACAATAATAATAATAATTATTTTAATTTTTGTTATTAAATTAAACAAAATGAAATGACTAAGTGTGACGGAAAAAATAGAAAAAGAAAAAAAGAAAAAGGTTTTTAATGCACCTTTATAGTTACGATTTGTTTTTTTTTTTTTGGTATTTAAATCTCCACCTTAAAAATGTAGTAAAATAAATGATAATAAAAAATTTGTTTTTATGGTGGATGACACGAGGAGATTACTCTTGTCTAGTGTAGAATCTGATGTATTGTCCAGTTGATAGTCAGGAAAATTAGTCTAATTACAGCACTATGCATAGTAAGTGATGTAATTAGGGATGATAACGTTCACAACGATAGAATACAGTGGATATTTCGGGTTATTCTACGACACTTCATTAGATAATTTTATTTTTATTGTACAAAAATTCCTACAGTGACTGCACACAGAATATAGCCTACCAGATACAAAGGTGACACGGATGCCACAGCATAAAACTACCTAAACAAAAAAACAATTAAAAAACACTTCAAACCCGCTTAGTAAATAGTAAAAAATAAATGTTTTGTTTAATCAAAACCATAGTAAAAATAAAAAAAATGATTAAAGAATTAATACCTTTGATCACATGTGCATACATAATATCATGACTAGACAAAATTATTGATTGAATTGTGTGTTTGAAAATGGATAAAAAAAAAAAAATTGAGTAAAGTAATTTAATAACAATAATAAATAAATAAATAAAACATGTGATGTTGCTGTTGTACCGCGTTGCTACTAACTAAATACAAAGCTTTGTTGCTGCTAATGCTGCTGTTGCTGGTGGTGCTACTACCTGAATAACATACACACACAAAATAAAACCAATCAACCAAACCAACCTACCTATCAGTAATTTATTCTATTTTATTATTATTATTATTATTATTTTTATTATAATTTTGGTTTTTCAATTGAATTGATGTGTGTGGTTCAAAAATGTTCAAATTCAAATTTGTCGCCTATAACAAAACCAAAGTGTTTTCTTATAAAAAAAAAATAATAATAATAATTAATGCTTCTACCCTGGAGGTAAATACATTGTTTAAGGTTCATTGTGTCCTCTGGTAAACAAGAAATTATTCGTAAAGAGAAGCGCAACGATGTAATTAAAAAAAAAAAAAACTAGAAGTCAGCTTCCTAACCAACTACAGCCCAGTGTTTAAAAATGTTTTTTTTTTTTTTTAATTGTATTTTCAATTAATAATTAATTAATTTTATTTGTTTTTTGTAGAAGAAATAATAATCAAAAAAAAAAAAACTTTAATTAACATAAATTAATTCATTTATATTTAGTTTGGTAGCAAAAACTTAAACCAAAAAAAAAAACCCAAACGTCTTGCTATTAAAATTTAATTTTTTTTTTTTGATTTTCGCTGAATTTTTTGAACTTAATTAACCGGATAAGACAAATTATTTTATTTTAATAATTTTTATTTCAATATTCGCTTTGAAGTATCTCATGAACGAAAAAAGGCAGAAATTTTTTTTATTTAAGCGCCCAGTTTGAAGGACTTTTCCAATATTGTTTAAAAGTCACACTGATTATACAAATGCTTTTTATTTATCTCACACACTACTTACACTACTGTCATTAATTAAATTAATTAATTAATTAAGTTAATTAAAAGCTTGTACCTTCGTCGTGTAAAAAATTACATACATAAAATCTATAGAAATTATAAATAAAAAAAAAACCAACAGATAGGAAGTGTAATTTGTTCTCTATTCAATTTAATTTAATAAATTAATTGTACGTTTCGACATTTAATTGAATAAAATAAATTTATTTTATTTTGAAAGAAAAAAATAAATAAAATTAAATAAAGTAAATACACAGCTGGTCAACCACAAAACAGTAAATGCTAATCGATTTATATATACAAAAAAAAAAAAAAAAATTAAATAACAACGACAGCAGTAATAGCAACAGCAGATTATTATTATTTTTTTTTTTTAAATTATTTATTTAATTAAAATAAAATAGCAAAGTTCTTATACAAAAAAAAAAAATAAAAAAATAAAAATATGTTTGTTCACACAAATAAAAAAAAAAAATAAAAAAAATACAAACAATTAGAATTGATAAGGTCGCCCAGTTACCATTTTTAGATACAGAAAATAAATAAAAAGCAACAACAAAAGCATACACATTTCATTACAACAATAATAATAATAATAATAATAATAATAATAATAATAATAATAATAATAATAATAATAATAATAATAATAATAATAATAATAATAATATAAAACCAGTAAGTTAAGTCAAGTTAAAAATATATAAGTTGAATTAAGTTAATTATATGAGATCGAGATTATTTAATTTTTATTATTTTTTTATTTTTTATTTCATTGCTATTTTTACTACAGTAGATTCTTGTTTTAAAAATAAATTAAATAAAAATTTCCTTACACGTTTTCTAAGGTTAAAGCTTATAATTTACCTAGGTTATTTGGTTAAGTGCTTATTAGCGGATAATAGCAAAAAAACATGATTTAATTAATTTATTTATTTATTAATTAATTAAGTAGGAACAAAAAATAAAGCAAAAAAAAAAACGAACCTTGAGTAAGGAAAATATTTAGGAAAATTAGAGAATTTTCTCATTAAATAAATAAGAAAAATAATTGTGGACCCAACTGATGAAACAACATTTCATGAAGTGTAAATGTCTGGAAAGTCTGAATTTCCTGTAAATCTCAAAATAAAAAAATTCGCGGAAAATTTCATCGAAAAAAAAAAATTTGCTGAAATTTTGGTAGAGTTCTCGTTTTAGAACTTCGTAAAAAAAATTTTTTATTGAAGAAAGTAGTAAAAAAATTTTATTTTCCATGTGACGATGCTTTGTTCGTCTTAAGCGCACTGATTACAGTGCATTTCCTGTGTTTTAACAAATTTTTAACAGATCTTCCTCCTTTTTATTGTTTTTTTTTTTTATTCTTTAAGTTAATAAGAAATTTTATTATCTTTTCATATCTATCAAAAAAAAAGAAATAAAAAAATAAATAAAATCTTTCAATGATTAGAAACATGTAATAAGGCGATAGCAATGCATCGCACCTGCTGTCGTTACAAATTAACATAACTAGAAAGCAATAAAATTTTTTTTTTTTTTTTTACTAAAACAAACAAGTATAATAATAGTAATAAACTCTATTTCTATAAATAAATGTTAATTATGTGAAATATCCGTACATTTATCAAAAAAAAAACTAAATAAAAAAATTTTTTTTTTTGAATTAATTTAGATTTTGTAGATTTTTTCTTTTTCCGTTTTTGTTATGTGTTTGCGTTCTTTCTGGTCTCTATTTGTTAATAAATTTATTTTCATGTTTTTATTACATCGGTTTCTCTACAGAGAAAAAAAAAATGAAAAATCTGTTGCGCCTACAAAAAAAAAATTAAACAACAAAAGCCACCAATTCGAAAGTTATAATCAAAAAAGAAAACAAAAAAAAAAACCTTTCATTCAAAGAACAAAAATATGTATGGTAATAATTTAATTATCTATAACTAATTTGTATATCCCCCAAAATGCTAATTAACTTAATCAACAAAAAACAAAAAACAAAAAAAAAAAAAACATTAACATATTGGACGGAATCGCGTGTTGGATTTGTTTGTATTCTGAGTAATAAAATAAAAAATCAAACAGCACGCACTGTGCACGCGAAAAATTACACAAAACCCATCAAATGTTTTACCATTTTTTTTTTTTGTTTTTTTTTCAATTTTTTGTTGGGTACAATTTTTATTTAATTATTTTTTCTGCTTTTAATACAAAAAAAAATTGATTTATAGTTATGACGCTGCTATAACTGCATTAAAATCAATTTTTAATTCTTTTTTGGTTTTGCTGAATGTAAAATCTGTGAACAAAATAAAAACGAATAAAAAAAAAACCCAGTCTGCAGTGCTGGGGCGGATGGGTGCGCATTTTAACATTTTATTTATTAATTTTATTGTTCTTGATGGTTTTTGTTATTATTTTTTTTTTTTCTTTTTAATTTTTAATCCACCGAAATAATAATTTGATTTTCTATGTTAAAATGAAAGAAACTAGAAAACGGTTAACCAATTAACCTAGTTGGAGGGCGACCGATGAACGCCAACCAACTGCAACAAATACACCAAACTTCCTCAATAATAATTTATTATTGCTTTTATTTTATTTTTTTTTTTTTTTTATTATTATTAGTGATAATTTAAGTGAAACTAATAAACTAACAAAAAATGAGTAAAAACCATCGCACGCCTATATCAATTATTAATATCATTATTACCAATTTTTTTTTTTATTTTTTTATTTTTAATGTCATAATTAAGCAAATACATCGCGAGACAGACAACAGAGGAATGGATATTTTACCGACAAAAATATAAATAAATAAAAATTATTATTATTATTATTATTATTACCACGCATTAATAGGAATGGAGCAGCAACAGCCACAGAACCACCAAGTTCATTAATTACATTATTGTTGCTCTATTGAATTAAAAATTAGAAAAGCTTTTTTCGTTTGTTTTGTTTTCTATTTATTGTTGCTTAATAATAAGTAATTTAATTCATGATCGATGTAATGATCAAGCCACGACGATGATTAAATAATAAATAATAATAATAAAAAATGTTTAATGATCGGTTATTGTTGATGATTATTATGTTGGAAAAATAATTTTAATATTTTTTATTATTTTTTTGTTGTAAATACCGAGAGAACAAACAAAGGTAAACCGGATGATTTGGTGGAGTTCGGAAGTGTCATGAACTGTATCTAATTGTTAATTAAAGTAAAAAATCTTTACACAACATCCAAGTATAATTATTTTCGAGTCTTTTCAATTTTCACTCAATTTTCACTCAAAAATAATTTAAAAAAAAAAAAAAATTCTTTATCGATTTGTAATCACATTTGATTACCGGAATTACTGGATATCAATATTAATTAATAAATAAATTATATTTTTAACTGGTGATATTGATGGGCGCAAATGGGTAAAATTCAGCAATAAAAACATTCTCACGAAAATTAAAGATTTTCTGTTTCTTTTTTTTTAATTGGAATGTCATAAAGTTTTGTTAACAGAAAAAAAAAGACAAGCAAAAATGATAAGAAAACATATCGCACGCTGTCAAGCATTTTATTTCGCTTAAGTCATTATCTTATTTTAATCTCAACAATTTACCCAAATCGGAATAAAAAAAAAAAATTAAATAAAAACAATCGCGGTTTAGCGATGAAGTAACAAAAAAAATTTAATTTAATTTAATTTATTGGCTAATAAGCAACAAGCGGCGGCTTGTTTTCGTTTATTTTTTTTTATTTTATTTTCAAACAGCACGATGGTGTGCACAATGGTGAGTCACCAGAAATACAAAAAAAAAAAACGAAAAATATCCACCAAATGAGACATATTTAACAGCAGTTAATTAGAAAAAACGTAAAACTAGAAGAAATCGTTTTTTATTTTTCGCCGACTAATGCAATTTATCATATTGGGTGGTCCCGACCGATACAATCCAAGCCAGTTCATTCCAGTTTTTTGTTTTTTTTTTTTTTGTTGACTATCGACAAAAGTTTTTTCAACTTTTAAATACTGCATTCAGATCGTTATGTACACACGAAAAAAAAAACCATTTCATCGCCTTTAATTCTTTATTAAGACGATGAACAAAAAATCACCGAATACAACGCGCTAAAAGGCAGACTCATGTCGCGATAACAACAAAAAACAAAAAAATAATAATAAAAAACCAAATCTTTACCCTACTCGAATTAAAAATTAATAAAAAATTAGTAGAAAGGATTTCAAGGACAATTAGGATACAAAACGCGAAATAACAAAGAAAGAAAAAAAAAATTAATTTTTTTACAGTCTAACGGATGTGACGTGAACAAGATTTAATAAAACTCTAGACACGGTAACAAGGAACTAACTTAAATTTTATTTGTTTTATTTTGTGTTCCGGATAGGTGTTTTGAGGCCACTTGACACAACGTCTCTGTTTTAGTTTATTCAATTTAATTTAATTTCCTTCGTGTGTTTTCATTTTTTTTTTTTCATTTTCTGTAATAAAAATCATACAATTAGCATTTTCACACTTGACCTGCTGCAATTACAAAACACTTACTGCGGATCTCTTCCGAAACGTTGATGGTGTTATTTGAAAGAAAAAAAATTAATTTTTTTTTTCTTTTGCCTTTTAGTAACTCGTTCAGCTGTTGTAGAAATATTTTTTTTTGTTTTTTTTATTATTATTTTGTAATCTGACATACACATCGCGTTCTTATAATTACTCTATTGCCTTTAACGTTAACGTTAACACTGGCATTACTATTACCATTAACATTAGCATTACTTAACATTGATGTTCGGTTTATTGTTTTCTACATTTTTTTTTTTTTTATTTTCGCTTTATATTTTATGTTTTACACCCATCCCCCAGCCATCGCATAAAACTGCTTTATTCAAATTGCGTATCATTTCTTTCGATATTAGCTCGCTTTTTTTTTTTTTCTTTTATTATTATTATTTCTATTTTAATTTCAGTTAATTATATATGTTTAACGTTTAACATTGAATACAAATAATAAATAACAGAAAAAAAAAAAAATTCTGTACAAAGTGATTGTTCGTGTTGTTTGGCTGCGAACTGGCTGGGTGGCTACACACATTTTTTTTTTATTTTTTTCAATCAAATTATAACTAAATGAATACAAAATAAATAAATAAATAAATAAATAATTAATTCAGTCACACATAATACACAAATAATAATTTTATAGTTTTATTGTTATTTAAATAAAACAGAGAGAAAAAAAAAAACGCAACTTAAATTGCCGCAAAGTTATCATTCTACCACCGTCAGAATCTTCGTTATCGAATATTTTCTAAGAACTGCAACAATGTAAAAAGGAAAAAATTTAATTACTTTACAAGAATTAATGTTTACGAAAACAAAAAAAACAAATCGCGATTTAAATATATTTGCGGCAGATAACCAGCGGTTTGTGATTTTATTTTTTTCTTTTTTTATTTATGCTAATTGTGTGAAGAAATTGCTGTGCGCTGTGTATTTTGTCAAGGAAATATCTTGTCTAGCATTTTGGTTTATTTATTTATTATTTTTTTTTTTTTTTGTGCTTTTTCTACCTTTTACTCAGAAGGCTAATACACAGATTGTCCTCGGTAATAAAAATTTACATATGCTGGGTTTTTGTGTTTTTTTTTTTTTTTTATTTGTAAATTTATATTCAACCGCAAAGCTTACATCCGTCAACGCTTCTGGCTGAATAGAGAAATGTAAAAACCGAGAAAATTTCATTAAATTAATTAAAAAAACTTGACAGGGATTTTCTGTAATTTTTATTACACCCACTAACAAGGCGTACAGAATCTCTGTGACACAGGATTAATACAGACAGAAAGGGTCAAAAAGTGTAGAAAATTTTTTGGATAATAAAACAAATTGTTTATGCCGTATCGGTTGTGGGGTGGCTAGGCACTGTCGGTGTGTCGACATGGCAACACATTCCATCCTATTTGTGAATTTAATCACAATCCATTATCTTTTGCCGCTACTTACAAACAATTTTCCTTCTAGTTTTTTCTTTTTCTTTTTTTTTTTGCATGTTTGATGATGGAAAAGACTAAAATCCCCATTGCTGCGTGTACCCACAGCATACATTAGCCAAGGCATGTACAAGATGACAATCTATTTAATCGAAAGCAGACACGATGGCAAGGGAAAATTCCTTGTTACTTGTTTTCTTTTTTTTGTTTTTGTTTATGTTTAATTCCTCTGTGACGCGTCAGATTAGTCAATTGGCAACTTTTTCTACGACTAAACTCCTAAAGTGATCTATCTTTAACTAGCTTTTTTGTGATTTTACGTTCTGTTTCCTCTCAAACAAGTATTATACGACGGCTTAAAATCATTCGTTGGTGATTTAAACGTACAGAACGATGTTATGTACACAAAAACCCGAAGGTTTTTCCTTTTATTTAATTTTATTTTGTTGTTGTTGCTTCTGCTTCTTCTTCTCCTAAAAAAAAAAAACAAAATAAAAAAAAAATTGTTAATGAAGTTGATTTAGTATTTTTATTTGCCTTCCTCGATTACTCTTTAGTGTGGACGGTGATTCGAGTAAGTAAAGTAAATCATAGCATGGGGATGAATTGTGTGGAAAGTGACGATAGTAATGAGGGCATCGTAACAATCCCAATGGACGTGCTTGAGTAAGCAGGTGTATTAGCAACTCTTGTTTACACAAGTTCTAATATTAGTTGATATATCTATATATGAGCAAATATGTATTAAAAAAAAAAAAAAACATAATAATAAAACACTCCCCAACAATATCTAAACCCTATGGCTCGTTATATGTAAACTCGGATAGCAAACAGTGCTCGTTATAGAAACTAGAATGATTCCTGTGCCACAGTGGAAAGAGTTAAATCCGCGTAAATAGATAAAATCTCGATTTACTTAACAACTAAAAACTCGAATATTGTGCTAACAAATGAGCACACATCTTATGTATTTACATTTCTGTCTATATATACATAGCCTCGTCCGTTTAACAGCGTACATATTATGTGAATGTATCTATCGTATGGTAAATGCCATAGGGAATACGTGGAGACAAACTAGTTAGTTTATACAAAATTGGTTTGGTAACGTTATGATTTAGGGGATGGGTGCCCGGCCACATATGCAGACTAAAACACGCTCAAAGAGTTAATTTCATCTATTTATTATGTTTATTCAGCAACGGCCACAACTACCGTCCATGCTGGCGGCTTCAAACGTTACTTCAATGTCCTGAAGGCATAATATTTACCACCCCAAACAAAAACAGAAAAAAAACGCGAACTACGTAGCAGTTTATTTGTTTATTATTTTTGTCGTTTATTCCGACTGGATTTAATACCGTCGAGTGTAATTTTCACGACGGAAAATTTTCAAACCGGAAAGTACTTTAGCAACCGATACCGTTTTTGATATTATTTAATTTTACTTTAAAGAATTACCTGAAAATGTGAAAAATCAAATAAAACTAAAATCTCTCCCTAATGACTAAATATTATTACGTTAAAATGGAGGAAAACACCGATAAAGAGGAATAATGTAAAATATGTATAGCCGGGAGCAGTATAAGGTGGGCGAACACGAACCTGTTAACAATTACCTACAATAAATTCATTCAACATTAAAGTTCCTCCGTTCCTCAGTTTTGTGATTTATTTCAATTAAATTTTGTAAAAGAAAATAAAAAAAAAAAAATTTATTCAAACAAGAATCCAAGTCATTAAAGCCCGAAATAATGTCTCTCGCTTTTCGTTAATAAATAATTCATAATATTTTGTATGTGTGTGTATTCTTTAAAGGTGAAAAGAAACATCAATGCCTATGGTTAATCCGAAGGTAAGAAAAATTTATGAACAAAATTGAGTAATTAGTTGCTATTGTCATTGATGTTTGTTGTGTTGGGGAAATTTTTTTATTTTTCTAACGAATTTCTACACAATTTCTGTTCAGGAAATTTTTTTCAG
Source organism: Ptychoptera albimana (assembly GCA_961205885.1). Classification (NCBI taxonomy): domain Eukaryota; kingdom Metazoa; phylum Arthropoda; class Insecta; order Diptera; family Ptychopteridae; genus Ptychoptera; species Ptychoptera albimana. Next base: position 29,236,118 of record OY540804.1, on the reverse strand, counting down.
GGTGTCCACAATTTAATTTCGCTAGAAAACACTTTGCTACTTACCATACAACGTGATAAATTTCAATATTTTCACTGTTAAACACTTAAACAAATATTTTTCTTAACAACAATGAACCCTACTCGTTATAATTTAACAAAAAAATTAAAATTAAAATTAAATAATTAAATAATAATAACGACGAATTAAAATAAAATAAAAATTTTTAAAATGATTCCAAGAAAGAAATTATTTAAATTTCATTTTTTTTTATACATTTTAGGTGTGGCTGATTGTTCTTCATCCATCCTATAATACAAGAAATAAAAACCAGACGAACAAACGAAAAATTTTTATTTTTCTTTTTTATTATTATTGTTTAAAAAAAGCGACAGAAATGTTTTATTTTTTCAAGTTCATAATATGCATCACTGAACGTTAAAATGATACCAAAAAAAAAAAATTATTTGTTGGTTTTAACAGAAAAATAGATAGAAAGAATTCTTTCCATCAGTTTCAACTTCACATAAATGTGTAAAGTGGGCATTTTACATTTAAATAACAATAAAAAAAAAAAGAATTTTTTTCTTTTAATTAAAATAAAAGCAATAAAAATTACTTAAATTACCAAAAAAAAAAAAAAAACGTAACAACCAAAAGCCTTGTTATTTTAATAACCAACAGCAATAACAGAAAGAAAAAAAACGCGATTAAAATCTTCCAGGCTTGAAAGTGTCAAAATTACAACGCTGAAGCAACGTTACGAGAAATGAGAAACGAGAAACGAGAAACACAATCAAAATCCTCAGTAAATTAAATAATTTTTTCTTTGATTTTAATAAATAAAAAAAAAAAAAAAAATTGAAATTAAATCACGTAGAAAAGAGAAGGGGGGGGGGGGAGGGGGATTACGAAAAAACCGATTTTATGCAAAGTAATTTTCCAGTAGCGCAAAAAAAAAATAAAAAAAAATAAATAAAATTTAATCAGTTGGCGATTTAATGAGATTATTTCTCGTAATTTTCTGTTCACCTTTTACACAATAAACATTTTTTTTTCTTTTTTCTTTTTCAATTGTGCATTCAACGAAAAGTTAATTCGTTTTGTTGTAAAACCACAATAAAATCGATACGAAATTGCATTTAATTGTGTTTTTGGAGAGTGTAAATTACAGTAAAAAAAAAAAAAAACTGAAGCAAAGCGAAAACGTGTAACACAGAATAAGAAAAAAAAGAAAAAAAAAACCCCAGGCTGAGGTCAACCAATGTAATCAGTGTTGAGGTTTTTTTTCTTCTTTTTTTTTTTTTTATACAAATCAAATTGAATTTAAATTAATTCTAAAATTGGTTTGTATCATTTTGGATGTTTTTTTTTTTTTTTTCTTTTATAACGAAACTGCTGATGTAACGAACGCTTACAGAAAAATCAATATAAATCCGTTGCAGACATGTTTTTCGTACTAATTTTTATCAGAAGATTAATTATCTGTGCACAGGTGACAGAATGGTGCTGGTCTGTACTGGTTTTATCAATAAGAATTTTATGGTAAAGATTAGACAGTTAATGTGCCCATGGGTTATTTTCTAACGTTAACATATCCGTCCATCCGTCATGGTGTATCATTTCATCATAATTGCACTGTTAGAACCTATAATTATCCCAAAAAAAAAAAAACAATCCCACAGTGGCCTTCACATTAAATGTTTCAGACTTTGACTGCGTTTATACCTTTGGAAATAATAATTAATTTTTTTTTTCTTTCGTTTAATGTTACGCCTCTTGCATCCTTTTTTTCTTTATTTTTATTGTCTCTCATTTATTTTACTTTATCGTTCCTTTAATACATTTTTAGATTACATATAATTGACCTTAGTTTGTTATTCAGCGAAAATATGTAAAATCCGCGCTTGCTACAAAAATCAGTTTTCCCTTCTTACAATGACTGATAATAATTCTCGGTCTGCAAATAAAGACACTAACGTCATCCTATTGTTATGGCAACACACAGAAGAACGCTTAAATTATTAGTCTGCATTTAGATCATCACTCTAAAGCACAAAATTATATGCACACACACACAAAATTGAGCAGAAACGATATAATAATGTTTAAATTATTAAAATGCATTCAAAAAAGAAAAAAAAAAGAAAAGGTTTTTTGGTTAAAAGAGACGAAGAAAAAAAAAATCTTTTTCTTTTTATTTTATTTATGCTTGTGTGTCTTCTGTCTTCATGTCTTTTGCAGACTGAATTTGGTTTGTTTTGTATTCGAATTTTTTTTTTATCTTTACAGTGCTTACTGCAGACAAGTCTGGTCGCTATATTCTATATATTTATGTACATTGTCATCGTGCATGGAGTTTTATATTCGAAATTCACATATCAACGTTGACTGGGTACAAGAAAACAGAGAAAAAAAAATCAACACTGTGGACATAAAATAAGACTTTATTGGTAAGAAAGACATTCGAATAAAATGATTCAATAAATCAGTTGATTTTTCTTATAAAAAATGTCAATTATTGTAATTTGAATGTTTAAAGATGAGAAAAACTTTAAAAATTTCCACGACAAAAAAAAAAAAACTCTCGGACATCAGCACATAATATTGTTGCAATTGGCTAGACATGACAACATTTCAGTGTAGTAACAAAACAACCACCCACTGTCCAAGTCCTGTTAAAAGAATAACAACAAACAAATCGACGGCAATATTAAAATCGTAAACATTTTATTGCATCGTGAGTAAATCAATCGATGGGGTCGATGAATATGTAGCGTACCGGCAAATGAACTAACATACAGTGGCAGAGCAATGCATTGCACGCAATCAATTGATTTTTTTTTTTTTTTATTTTCTATTTTCTATTTATTACTTCTCTATTGTGTTGCTATTCCATTAAATAAAAAAAATAAAATAATAAATAATGTTTAACCACAAAAAAGTACAGAAATGTCCTCCTTGTTGATTTTAAGCGAATAAAAATGAATTTTTTTTTATTATTTCTACCAAAAAAATTTTTTTTAATGAATAATAAACAACAATCGTTGGATTTAAGTAAATAGAAGTTGTAAATAAACTGAATTTTGTTTTTTTGGGATGATTTTGAGTGTGCTTTCAGGAGTGCAACAACAGCAACAGCAACCACAACAACAGCAACAGCAGTAAAAGCAGAATTATTGCCTTTTTCGTATAGAATAAAACCAAATTCAATTAGCTTGCATTTAAATTGTTTCGTTTTATTTTTTTTTTTGTGTAAGATTTATTTCGTTTTTATTATCTGATCCTCTTTATCTTCTTCTTCTTCTTCTTCTTCATTTTTTTTTTTTTTTTTGGGTATTAAACAATATAAAAAAAAAAAAATTTAAATACAATGAAGAGACGAGAATTAATGACTTAAAGTCTGCGAGACTACGAGTGATTAACCCAAACCAAAAATCATTCTTATTTCGCTACAAATTTTCTTAACCACCGGTAAAGGTTGTTCATGCCTGCTGTCCACGATGACCAAAAACTTTAATCTTGTTGTTTTGTTTTATTTTATTTATTTATTCATTCGCTTCTTACTCTACAAAAACCGATAATGGATTATTATTGTTCGTATTGTAAAAAAGCGATCCCTAACGATTGTTCTTCGTCTTTTTTCCACAGTATTGATTCCCAGATAACATATTAAAACAAAAAAAAAACAAAAAATAAATCAACAAACCAAAAAATTAAATCGGAATACAAAAAATGTTTCACAAAAAAAAAAAAAAAAAAAATTCTAAAACCGAATTTGATGCAAATTTAAATGGTTGAAAATTTTGTGTTGAGATAAAAATTGTTTGCTGTAACAAAAAAAAAGGGTCAACGTGCGCTTGTTGCTGATATTGATTTTTGTATTACAAAAAAAAAAACCCCCTTTAAAACCCAAAATAAAAAAGTAATAAAAAATTTGATTTTAGCTCTCTCCGATCTGTGCAACAATAACGCATTGTGTGCTGTTTTCGCATGTATTTGGTATGTAAAATGCGTTATTCTAGTGATGGTAACACATCAGTGGATGTTTTAGATGGGAAATTAATACTTCTGTAATCCCTGTTAGTTTATTCTATAGCGAGAAACACGGTTTTCTACAACAGGAATACAATTTTTTAGGTTATTCCGATTGATATCAATTTTGTAATTATGCCTCAGGGTGTTTTTACATATATAGTGTACTGTCTCCACCTCTCTAGTTAACAATATTGCATAATTTATATTTAAATTACTCGTGTATTATGTATAGTCCGTCAGCAAAAATAAAAAATATAAAAAAAAAACCGAACCGTATCGTACAAAAAAAAAAATTAAACAACGCAAAACCTCACGACAAATAAATAATTAAAAATCATTAATTTAATTATTATTGTTGCTTGTTGTTGTTTGACGGACGAATAGTATAGACCTGTTTATCAATATTAATCTCTATACGGTTGTATATTTTAATTCTTTTTATAATAATAATTATAATAATAATAAAAAAAAGCCTAAAAACCAATGTTTTTGTTCTATGAGTAGAGTGTGGTAAAAAAAAAAAAAAAAAAAAAAAAACTGCTGCTGTTGTTATTATTGGTGCTGCTACTGTTGCTTCTGTTGTTGGTGGGTTCTACTCTTAAGAGTACCTACTACAAGTAATTTTATTTTTATTATTAAACATTCATCTGCATAACAATACAAAGTTGTCATGAATAAATTATTTAACAAATTTTTATTTTTTATTTTTTTGCCTTTTATAATTCAAAATAGGTATTTTGCCTTTTGTAAAATGTGTGTAAGTGCGTGTCGATTGATAATACAACAACATCAAAACGGAATATTATTTAAATTATTATTTTTTTTTTATATTTTATGAAATGAAGGTAAAAAAAAAAAAAAACTCTTTTGTTGGAATAATTAAAATTAATTAAATTAAATAAAAGAATTCAAATTAAAATACAAAAAAAAAAAAAATGCTGCCATTTCTCAATGTCAAAGTTATTTTCTATGTTTTTTTTTAGCATTTTTAATTAGTAATTTAGCCAGTGTTACACTTGGTACAAGGTACTAACTTGGTGGTAGCGTAATTAAACTAAAGACAATGCAATGCTTGCTATTTTTTTATTATGAGAAAAAATCTAATCAGATTTTTTGCTTTCAGAAATTATTTATGGAATTTTGTTTGAAATGTCTCTATTTTTATGCTGTATTCTAAGAGTCAGTTTATTCCTGAATACAAAACACCAATAACTTTAGATCTGCGTTAGATTTTGGCCGAATTACAGCTAAAAATCGAGATTGACTACATTCTGATCCGGCCAGATTGGCTATCTGAGGCTCAACTGCTCATAACTTTTGCTGCAAATTTTTTACAACGGAAATATTTGTGGGGTACGTTTTTACACCCAATATAAAACTCTTGACCAAGTTTGAGCCAATTTAAAAATAATTTTTTTTTTCACCAAAAATGCATACAAAGTATCAGGAAAATTTTTAATTTTCGGGCGAAATTAAAAAAAAATCCTAGCGAGTTGAAACTTTGCACAAATGTTCATTATGACGTTCTGAATCGAGTTAGTTCTTGGAGTTTTTCGATAAAAAATTTATTTTATCAAGTTATGGTCACTGAAATATCAGAAAATTCAACAAATTTCACATTTTTCTCGGTTTGAAAGCATTCCTTTTAAAATTTTTGCTTCCGACCCATTTTTTTTTACATTTTATACTGATAGTGTATTTATTAGTGAATACAGAACACCAAAAACTTTAGTTCTGGGGTACATTTTAGCCCAGTTACAGCTAAAAATCGATATAGACTACATTCTGAACACGGTCAGATTGGCTATCTGAGACTCAACAGCTCATAACTTTTGCTGCAAATTTTTTACAACGAAAATATTTGTGGGGTACGTTTTTAGACCCAATACAAAACTCTTGACCAAGTTTGAGCCAATTTAAAAATAATTTTTTTTTTCACCAAAAATGCATACAAAGTATCAGGAAAAATTTTAATTTTCGGGCGAAAATTAAATAAAAATCTAGCGATCTGAAACTTTGCAGGAATGTTCACTATGAAGTTCTGAATGGAGTTAGTTCTTGGAGTTTTTCGATAAAAAATTTATTTCGTGAGATATGAAGTTTTGAAGTTCAGAAAAATCAACGAATTTCGCATTTTTCACTCTTTGGAAGCATTTCTTTTAAAAACTTTGCTTTCGACCTATTTTTTTTACATTTTTCCCTAATAGTATATTTATTCATGAATACAAAATTCTAAAAACTTTAGTTTTGGGGTACATTTTAGCTGAGTTACAGCTAAAAGTCCAGATAGACTACATTCTGATACGGCCAGATTGGCTATCTGAGACTCAACTGCTCATAACTTTTGTTGAAAATTTTTTTCAACGGAAATATTTGTGGGGTACATTTCTGGACCCAATACGATATTTTTAACCAAATTTGAGCCAATTTAAAAATAATCTTTTTTTTCACCAAAAATGCATACAAAGTATCAGGAAAAATTTTAATTTTCGGGCGAAAATTAAAAAAAAATCTAGCGATCTGAAACTTTGCAGGAATGTTTATTATGAAGTTCTGAATGGAGTTAGTTCTTGGAGTTTTTCGATAAAAAATATATTTCTCGATATATGGCCACTAGAATTTCCGAAAAATCATCAACAAATTTTTAATCGATTTCTGTCGCAGTTTATCACAATTATTATTAAAAAAAGTGCCTAGAGTTTCTGGAGTGCCCCAATATTTTCGATGGAGAATTGAAGTTTCTACAGTTTTTTGATTATAAAACAGAAAAAAAAAAATATTTTAGACAAGTCTAGAAAATTAGAAAACGAATCAGATTGCATAAAAGATTTTTTATTTGAATTTAAACTGCTCATAACAAATAACAAATAACTCATGAATTAAATTAAGCACAAATAAAGCACACACAAGTGACAGAAATTTAAACAACAGAGACCGAAAAAAAATTCCCAATATTGCTTGCACTTTTCAAATGATTAATGTCACCAGCTATGTTTGTTTTCATTACATTAATTTTCTAAAGCAATGAAATGATAAAGATAGAAAAACACACACACACAGAGAGACAAGACAACAAATCTGTTATTACATTAAAAAAAAAAAAATAAATAAATAAAATAATAATCCCGACCCATTTGTTGTTCAAGTTATTACATTTTCAGTTTCTTATTTTAATTTTTTGTTTTAAGATAAATAAATGATGCAATGCAGGAGGCTTTTTAGATAGAGAAAATCGTTTTTTTTTTTTGTTGCTTTTGGCTGTTTTTTGTATTGATAAAATCTAGAACAAGTTTCGTTACATACAGCATAAAAAAAAAAAAACATGTTAAAACGATTGAAAATTGGAAATTGGAATAAGGCGAAACAGAAATAAGATTAATCTTTTTATCGACTTTGACGCCTTTAAATGTCATGCAAGCAGCAAAAAAAAAAAAAAAAAAAATAAATAAAATTGTAAGAAATCAAAACAACCCAGTCTGGCCAGCAAAAGCAAGTTGGTGAGTAATCACTAAAGCCAGTAAAATCAACTCAACTATATTCAAAATGCATACAGATGATAAATAATAATTACGAATAAGCAAACAAACAAAATGAATTCACTTCCGTATATACAAATTAGCAAGTAGAGAAGAAACAATAAAATAAATAAATAAACAGAAACGCAGATATATTATTAGTCTAATTCTCATAAACTAGTTTATAGTTTAAGTCAAGTGGTTGTATGTTTTGTTGCTTTTGTTTACTTATTTCAATATTTCTTCTCAATAATCCACTTTAAAAAAATAAAAATTATTATTATTATTATTATTATTATTATTATTATTATTAATATTTTTATTATTATTTGCAGTTGATTTACTTAAAAAAAAAAAAAAAAATTAAAAAACGGGTCAGTAAAATAAAAAAAAAAAAAAAAACTTTTTCGCGATGACAACGAAGAATAAGAAAAGGAAAAAAAAAAATAATTAATTTGTTGTTGGCGTTTTATTTGTTATTGTTGCTATTTGCTGTTTTGACACAATTATAAATTAATTTTTTATTTTTTTTTTATTTTTGTTTAACTAAATAAATAATTAAATAATTTCCTATGTTTACATTTACTTAAGTCATTTCTAAATAATATGCGACGCCATACAAACTTTTATACTTAAGACGACGGCCTTATGTTTTTATTATCGCGTTTCTCGCGCGTTTTTAACACTTAAATTATTATTATTTTTTTTTTTTTTGTTCTTTTATTTTCACTATTTATTGCAAATTATTATTATTAATCAATTATTTTCGTACACGATCACAAATTAAATTAAATGAAATATAGACGATTTAAATAAATTCAAATTACAACATAGAAATTAAATTTGTTGTAATTTTATTTTCTGTGGTTAATTTTTTTAATTATTGTGTGTGGGTTTGTTTAATAATAATAATTATTATTATATAATAATAAGCAAATAAATAAATTTTATTTAAATTTAAATTAAATAACAAAAAAGCAGAGACTGTGCACTCTCCCATTTCTGGTAATAATTATTCAACGAAACATAAAAAAAAAAACAAGAAAAATTTCCTTCACTTTTTCAAATGTGCTTAAAACGTGTTTACATGATTTTTTTTTCTTTCTTTTTTTGCTTTATTTCTATGGAAAGCATTTAAGAAATTCATCAGCAACCAACAAAAAAAAAATAAATTTGTTTATTACACTTAAGAAAGGAGAAACAATCAAATGTTCTCAGTCAATCTGGTAATTTTCGTGTTTTTAATAAAAATGACCTAACCTCATATCGTTTTAATTTAGTTTTACTTTTTTTTTTATTTAATTAAAAATATTAATAATAATTATTTAAAAACGCATACATTCCGTCATAGTAATGACAATAATAATAAATAATGAAATAAGTAAACACTGGCGACCCTGTATAAGATTGTTAAATAAGATAAAAAAAAAAAACTAAATGGAAGAGTGAATAGAAAATATGAGGGAAAAAAAGCCATAAATTCAATAAATAATAACTAAATGTTATAGTTGTAACCTTAAATAATAATAATACGAGTGAAAATAATAATTTTATACAGCAGAATATGAAAAATAAAACGATTTGTTGTTGTTCTCCACCCACATACAGATTTTTCACGTTTGTCACAATTTTTTCTTTCTTTCTTTCTATTTTTTTTTTTTTTTCGTTTAGCATAATTAATATTATTATTATTATTATTCCAGATTTATAATAATACAATTACAAGTAGCTATAAGTACAAAATAAAAAAAAAAAAAATTAAATAATTAAGAATTGAATTGATTTCGCCTGTATTTTTGAAGAATGGGAGTGTGACTGCGCGTGTTAAAGATTAAATTAATAGAAAAAAACTAAATAAATGATTTTCTTTCTAATTCCTATAAAATGTTATTTACTTAAATAATAATAAATTTTAAAATGACAAAATGTGGGCCCGGTAAACTGTAAAAACGGTATTTTATGTTCGTGTCTTCGCTAATAAGATAAAATTAGGCGCCGCATATTTAGATATTTTGCGATTTCGTAACATTTTATTTCTTTATTTTTGTAAAAAGAAAAAAGAAAAAAAAAAAAAACTGTAATAAAGTAATAAAAGTATTAAGCAATGTAAAATAAATTACTTTCAATTTTACAGTAAAAATGTTAAAGTTGAGCTTTTTTCACGGTAAACACACTAAGCTTTGTTTCTATTTCACAATAAAAACACACAAGTCGTTAATATGTTTTCATTGTGGCAATTTATGTACGTCGATTTTATTTTATTTAATTATTTGATAGATAGAACAACGAATATAAAAATTATATTCACTGTGCAGTTTTCTAGAGATAACAAATTGGTCAACCCTTAACGCATGCACAAACACAGAAAATCGAATGCTAAGTGTCTGATAAAGCTATAATAAAAGTTAAAAAAAAAAAGCGAAAATTAATTTTTTTTTTATTACTTACAGATCATAAATCTTGTTTACTTTTTAAATAATAATATTTTTTTTTATTTATACTTTATGACATGAGAAAGAGAACCGTGAAATGAAATAAAGAAAAAAAAAACTGCCATAACCCTACGCCAACCCATAACGAATCGTGGTGTCAACGTACATTAGAAGAAAAATCTTTTTTTTTTCCTTCCTTACATTTTGGTCATGATAAACGCCTTACTTAGTTAATTTAAACTTACTGTAACAACAACACACCTGTCGTGTTGATTTACTTAAATTAATTTATTAACATTTTAGTGATTTTATTTTTTATTTCTTATTTGTAAATCAAATGAAAACATAATTTACGAGTTTTTCCTTTTTTTTTTTTTTCTTTTTGCTCGTTAATTAAAAAGAGAAATTTTTTTTTGTTTTCTTTGCTTCTTTTCTTTAATTCAGCAAATTTAATTGCATTTACCTTGCCTTAGTTGTTGAAAACAAATAAAAAAGAAAAAACAAATCCTTTAATCTAGAATTAAACAAAAACAAAAAAATAACACACACTGCACACACACGCAAACCACCAAATGATATTAAAAAAAAAAAAAAAAAATTTTTAACGAAATGTAAAGAAAAGCAAAAGTGACACTCGAATGATTTATTGCAGTTTTACAGTTGTTGTTGCTGTTTTTTGTACACCGAAAAATTCTCTATTCTTGTTAATACAAAATAAATAAATAAATAAATAAATAAAATTAACAAGAAATTCTGTGTCATCATCATTGTCATACAGAAATGAATTTATAGATTTTTTTTTTTTTTTTCGTCAAGAATAAACAAAAATTTAACCAACGGAAGTTCTGCGATTTTTTTCTATAAATTTCGCTAGTTGTTGTTGTTGTTTTTGATGTGATTCTGGCGGTCCTATTAACAGGGACGACAACAATGCAAATTTCTATAACATTAAAGCACGGGAATAATAAAAAATAATTAAAAAAAGTGTGACAACAACGTTTTGAAGAAATTTCAGTGAACAAAACCACTCAAAATTCCACTCAAACATTTTTTTGTTGAATTTTTTAAGTTAAAATCCATAGAGTTTTTCTTGTGACAACAAAAAGTAAATTTCTATCGTAATATTATTATTATTATTATTATTATTATTATTATTATTATTACAATGTGACGCCTTTATTATCCAACCGTGAAACAAACTAACCGCATAAAATTGACTAAAACCAAACAAGCGGGTGGTTAGACAAACAAGAGGCGACAAATTTTGCTTTAAAAAAAAAAAAAAAAAAAACAAAAAAACTTTTGAAATTTCCTCCGACAAACCACAAGAAGCAAAAAGTTTTTTTCTTTTGCACACAAAAAATAAAAAACAGTTAAATCTTTAGACAAACTTAAACGACTCTTAAGATACCGAACACAAAACTCAGTTCAGCTAAGCAAACAAAATACTTCAAACCACCAGCATCGCAGTTTTTGTAGCAAAAAAAAAAAAAAAAAATTGTTTCTTTCTATATTTTTTTTCTTTTTTCGGTCTGTTTGCCTAACCTTATTCCTTCGCATAATAAAAGTTGACGTTTTGGTGGCAATGATAACGAAAACTAATCGAAGAATCCAACAGACGTAGAACCAAACGTAAAACACAACTTGGGGAAAATAAATTTGTCGCGCTATAAACATTTTTAATTATTTTATTGCACTCGCGGTCAATCATTTTCTATACAAATCAAATAATAATAATATTTGTCAAAAGCCGTAAAAAAAAAAATCAAAAACGAAATCGTAACGTAACGTAACGAAAGGAAAGGATAGAAGAGGAAATATAAATGCATCAACTGAACATAAATTCATTTTAATAAATAAATTTTAACCTGTCTATCCGTCTATTCGTCTGTTTTTTTTTAATAACAAAAAATTATTATTGGTAATAAATTAGGCATTAAAAAATAAACCAACGACTTCTGTTTAACATCAAGAGTTAAAAAAAAAAAAAATAATATTATTTTTTTTGTTAAGTAATTAAAGCGCGATCGAGTCGTGCTATCGAGGTTTAATGTCGTTAAGTTTTACTATCGTTACTTCCTCTCTGCCAATTAGATTTTCTTTTTATTAATACAAAAAAAAAAAATCAATCAATTATTGTTTTAAAAAAGTGTTTTTTTTTTTTTTTTTTAATCAGAAAGCAATAAAATTACTGCGGTTGTTGTTGCTGCTGCTGTTGCTGTTGGTTTGAATAAAAAAAAAAATAATAAATAAAATTCTAAGAACAATGCTGCCCACTGTTTAGACATTTTAACCTAAAAAAAAAATGTTAAAAAAATAATTAAATAAATCTAAAAAAAAATAATTAACATTAATAATATTTTATTATTTCGCGTTTTTTTTTTATTTTTTTCATTCTAATATAATTTTCCAACGTAACGCGGCGATAAATTATTGTCAGAGGAATTTTTGTTTTTCTGCGTTTTATGATTTTTAACAACATTTAATTGAAAACAAAGTAATAATAGTAATTAGTAACCTTTTTTTTTTTTTTTTGATTTTTTTGTTAACTAACAGAATAATCCAACAAACAGTCCATTTGTTTGTTGCTTTTCTCTGGTTTTAATAAAAAAACTCGACAACATTGTTCGTTGTAAACAGTGCGCAAAGTGAAATTCTGTTTGTTTGTTTGTTTTTTATTTAAAGTATCAGGCGGGTGCAAATTAAAACGAAAATAATAATAAAAAAAAAACATTATTAAATGTGGGAAAAGAAATAAATAATATCGGACAACGAAAAAAAAAAAAAAAAAAAAAGACAAAGCTTAACGGACATCGTCTTTGACATAAATTTAAATATAAAAAAAATAAAAAAATTATTTTAATCAAAATTGAAGACAAATATATAAAAAAATTTAATAAAATTAAATAAACAGATGTGAGCTGTCAACTGTGGGAATTTTTTTTTTTAATAATTCCTATTGTGATTTGCGTTCTTCGTTTTTTAATTAAAAGTTTTCGTTAGATCAACTTATTTGCTTATTTGCTACACTCAACAGATGGCTACGAAATATAAACTCGTAAATACTCGTAAATTAACGAATAATAAGCTCCTGAATGAAAACAAGCTTTTCTCCCACAGGAATCAATTAAAAAAAAAAAACGGTTGGATTATCTCTACTGAACTGTCCATAGCTTAGTGCCTGATTTTAGTAAAACTAAAAATACTAAAGCAACAAGCCAACCACCAAAACGTAAACAACGAATAATCAATAGAAAAAAAAAAATCTAATGAGCTTAAAACGCATAAAAAGAAAGAAAGAAAGAAGAAAAAAATTCTAAGCCAGCTGAGGGTGACATTGATGTCATCAACAAAACACTAAAATCTCCTTCTAATTAAATAAACTAAAGAAAAACAAACTCCTTCTCTCTCTCTCTCTCCCTGTACTACCCACCCACAATTTTTCTATACAACAAGGAAAAATTATAAAGCAAATATGTACATAGTGTGCCCACCCACGCATTTCCAATGACACAACTGTAATAAAAAAATATAAAAAATCAAACAATAATAAAGGAAACAAAAGTGCAATGCGGGCGATGTCAACAGAATAAAATTAATAAAATAATTAATTGAAAAAAAAAAATAAAAAATCAATGCGGAAAATTTCCCATTAAATGCGTCAACATCAGCGTCCGTCAAATGAAGTGAAACGATGCGAAACGTTTCTTCCGCGTTTAAATCATTTTTTCGCTCACAAAACAAACAAATTAATTATTTTTAATGTTAATAATTATTATTTTGTGTATTATAGAAATAATGAAAAAAAAAAAAAAAATTATAAACAAACAGCGACAACAGTTAGAAGAAAGAAACGAAAAAAACACACAATGAGAACGAACAAAGTCAAAATAGGTAACCCAAAAAAAAAAAAAAAAATAAATAATTATTGCTTTTAATAATTTACATAAAAAAAAAAAAAAATTAAAAGACTTTTCGTCACATAAAATAATTAAATAATAAAAAGAAATAAAAGAAATTAGAGGTAAACCAAACAGCAGCGAAAACGCTAATATTATCTTATTACCTGCGGTTAATAAAAAAAAATTCTTTTTTTTTTCCTCTATTTTGTGTTTGGTGTTATTAAGCTGTAGCGTGGTAAAAATGTTTGAAAATTATTGTTTATGTGTGTTGTCAGTGGTGTAGTTAGTGATTGGGGATATTTTTTTCTTTGTACTCTCTGTTGCTTTAATAGCTGACTTCCTCTTGAAGAATAAAAAAAGCCTTGGTATATGTATATGCGAGAGAAAAATGTCTGCAAAATTTTATGTATGCTTTCCGCACTCGGTAATTTTATTCTGCGGTGAAGAAATAAATTCATTTGTAATTTCGCAATACCAATAGAGTTTGACGTTTCGTTTATTATTTGCATACACTACTACTAATGTATGAGTTGTGTCTGCGGCTCAAAAGATGAAGACACGACAAATGCTTCTGATTGGTCGATAGCATTCTTTTCTCTTCGGTACGCATTTACGAAGGCTATTTTCTGCAAGAGGAAATCGGCTTTAAATCTCAAGAAAACGTTTCGAGAACCTTAAGTCAAAACAATTCACTTGTAAGACCCTGCACTTTGTCCCAATATAAACTCATGTAACAAACAGCAATAATTGAATAATAACTCTATAAAAAAAAAAAAAAAATTAAAGAACCGAAAAAAAATTTTTTTTTTTTCTACGCACGTTTGTGTCTAATATTGAAGGTGGTACCAACGGTGGCAGCAGTAAAATAATAAATAAATAAAACAATGAAGTGAAAATAATAATAAAAAAAAAAAAAAATTCTTTTATTAGTTATATACGAAGTAAAGTAAAGTGTCCACTCCTCAGCACATTTCTTTATTGTTATTGTTTTGTAATAAAATGTTTGAACGAAAAAAAAAAAGCAAAAAAATAGAGAAAATCACCTTACTGCTGCGTTGCGTTACAATACCGTACGATTTATGTGTTTGAACCAAGTAACAAAGTTTTTAAGGTAAATTAATTTCTATGCGGTTGTTCTCATCATTATTACCTTTTTTTTTTTTTTTTTTATTTTCTTATTAACATCATTAATGTGGTTGTTAAAATTGGTAATTATTCCCTGTGTTGCTACTTTGGTAATTTCTGCGTTTTTTTTGTAATTCTACCATAAACTCGTTAAGAAAGAATTTTTTTTTAACACAAGTTTGATTAATTCGATACGAAATTGATTGTCGAAAATTTTGTCTTCATCATATTTAATTAAAACTAATGTTACTCAGCCCACATAACGTCATTTGATTCGTTACAGACGTAGCACAAGAATGGAAATAAAAACCGCTTAAAAACCGTTGCCGTTTTCTTTCTCACTATCGATAATTAATTAAATTAAATTAAAAAAAAAAAAAAAAAAATTAAATAAAGATAATAAATTTAATGATCAACAAAAATGCTACCCTAGTACAGTGTTTATTGCTTTATTAATAAAATAAAAAATCGACCACCCCCTACGCTTTGGAATTTTTTTATTTTTTTTTTTACTTCGTTTTATTGGGTTTTTGTCGCAAGTTCTTTTAGGAATTTACTTTTATATTACTGTCCGCCCATTTACCCTCAACGAACCTCACCGAAAACAACTCAAAAGTTAAGTCGATATTTTAATAAAAAACCAAAAAAAAAAAAGAAGCAGGAACGTGGATATTAATCCACCAATGTGGGGTCGTGTTTGGTCACCTCAAGTAAATAAAACTTTTCTTTACGTATCCACATAAGGTGCGTGTATTATTGTTTGAGAAGCTTTTACCGGGAAACACCCATTCACAAAACAAAAAAAAAACAAATTTTAATTGACTTATTATTTATTAGAAAAATAAATAAAGAAAAAAAGTCAAATATGTTCCCTCTGATTTTAATTAATTTACTTAAAACCATCCTGAAATACCCAACAGTTTTTTTTCTTCTCGTTTTTTTTAACTTAAACAAACAATCGGGTGTATTCTGGACATTTAATTAATTTCCATCACCCCCTATTTAGACGGTTTTTTATTGTCTTTTTTACATTCACACTTTTTTCTTTTCGCTTTTCGCTTTTTTTTTAGTATCAGAAATAATTTCTTTTGAAGTTTTAAACGTCGATAAATGTGCGACATGGCAAACAGCTTTATGTAATAAAAGCCTGATTTTTGTATTTATTTTTTTTCTGTTTTCTGCTAACATTTATCTCAAAATTAACACCTTTTTGTGTTTGTTTTATTTGATTAATCAACCAGAAGATGTGAGAAACAAACAGTAATCAGGAAAAGTAATTAAATTGTTTATTTTTTTTTTTTTTATTATTATTAAATGCCTTGGTGCAAATGTACTTTGAATTAGATGCTGCACTATGCACACAACTTTTGGTTATTTACGTAAAACCGTAATAAAAAAAAAATTGTTGATTGCGTTTAATCGTTGTAAAAGGCTTAACTCGTTACTTATTAGCTAGAACAAAGGCTTTATAGATCGTGTTGAAATGACAAAATTCAGCGATCAGCGTTTAACCTTTATTTTGCTGTTGTTTAAGGACATTTTCCAATTAAATAATTTTTTATTGTTAATTTTATATATACGTCGTTATAACCATTTTTAGGTTTTTTTTTTTTTTTTTTTTTGCATTAAAAATTCTCGCTACTTTTCACGACTATTTTTTATTTTTTTTTTTTTTATTTAATTAATTTATTAGTTTTACACATTATTTACTACCTTGAAACGTAATAGGAAAGTTGCCAACAAATATTATAAATGCATTTATTTGCTTTGTAATCTCCTATTGCAAATTTAATTTTTAATTTTTTTTTTCAGAGAGCAACAAAAAAATAAAATTCTGACATATTGCATTGGGGATAACAACAACAACAACAACAACAAAAACGTGGCATTTACTTCGTTAATTAAATAAAAATTTATTGAGTAAAATTTAAAAAATTATAGAATAATTTTTATTACAAATTTAATTAAAGTAGAAAAAGCGACAAAACAAAAAAAAAAAATAATAATAATTTGTTTGCACGTGCAGGAAATTTTTTCGTTTAACACTAAAAATCGTGGTAATAATCGGAGGTTTTTGATTGCTTTGTCTCTTAAAAAAAGTGTTTTGCAATAATTTTTCTTGCATTTTAAATTTGTTACCGATTATAGGGTGGGTACGGTTGCTATAAGAAGTATCTTGAAGCATTAAATTTTAAACGGTTAATAATGTAAAAAATAAACAAACTCTTTCGCCGTTACATGGGTATTGGGATAGGAACAACACGTTTTAAGTACTCTAACTAATGTTAAATTCGTTAAATTTTATTTGAAAACTTGATTTATGGGTGAATAATAAATTTTAATCTAAAATTAAATGTCACCCAGTTAGTAACTTTAATAATAATTATTTTAAATTTAACGCATTTTGTATCGTTATTTGTGAAAAAAACAAACACTTTGTGTTTTATTGGTGTTTTGTTGGTGTTTTGTCAGTACTTTCATCAACCAAATTTAGTTTTCTTTGTAATTACAAATTTATTTAATTTATTTATACGAGCAACATCTGTTTTATGGTCAAGTCATAATATATAACCAAAGAGAAACCTATAAACGTTGAAGCAAAAAAGAAAACGAAAATAAAAAAAAAACGTTAAAACACTTGCAGCATTTTATGCATTTTAGGATTCATTTTTGTTATAATGAAATAAATTATTTATTTTTAAAAAACTACACACTGTCCGAATTAATTGTTAACATAAAAAAAAATATATATATATATATATATATATATATATAAATATCCCTTACCCCCTAATTTGGATAAAATTTGTTTAATAAAAACAGAAAGAAAGAAAAATGAATTTTTTTTTTATTTATTTATTATTGTTCCGTGTCACAACCATAAATTTTATTAAACTGACAAATTAAATAGAAATATAATAATAATAATAATAAAAATAATATTTATTTGTTTTCTAGAAAAGAAATATTAAACAAACGACACATGATTCATGTGGAGAGTCGTGAGTGATTATTTATTGCGTTTTTAATTAAAAGAAAATAAATATGCATCTGAGATGTTTAGCGAAAAGAAAAAAAGAAAAAAAAAAAAACGTTAGCTGTCTTATTTATTTTTTTTTTATTTATTTAATATTTTGTGACAAATCTTTGTTTATTTGTTTTACAAAAAAAAAAAAATTAAAAATTAAATAAAACTTAAGTAAAGTTTATTCATTTTCAAAATAATAATAAAACGACCAGTCAGTACCAAGTTCCTAGTGTACTTGTTGTTGCGGCGCTAATACAACGTAAAAACAACGTAACGATACAACAAATAAATAATTTTTTTTTTTTATATAATTTATTAACAATAAACACGCTTTAAAAAAAATAAAAATAATTAAATGAATAAGTGTAGTAAGAATATTATTGGCGCGAAAAAAAATAAGAAGGAATTCTAAAAACACTTCCTTATTGTCGTTTTTTTTTTTTTCGTTAACGTCCTAACGAAAATTAATTTCATATTTTTATTTTTAATTTCTGTCACTTGAACATTAATTAATTAATTAATTAAATCATTTTATTTATAAAGGAATTTTTGGTGTCCAAGTGACAAATATTTCGGGTTGTGAAGGAAAAACAAATTTTTGGTTTGTGAAGGTTTTTTGCTTGAAGTTTTCTTTTTTTCTTTTCTTCTAACGTCAATCATTTGGGACCCGGAATTAATTATTATTAATGCGCAAAAAAATCTGAAGTTATGGTGAGTTGAGAATCGCATGGAATGTGTCAGCATCAGTCTTGAATGCAGTATTTCCCGATTTATGGCGGAAACTTGACCAAAAACTATCGTAGAACCTAGATTTTTAGTGTTTTGCATTCAGGAATGGATCAATTATCGGGACACAGTATAAAAATTAGGCACCATGAATAAATTTAAAAAAAAACTACAAGCAAACACAGGAAAAATACAAATTCGCTGATTTTTCGATGATTTTCTGAATATCCAATAGCCAATAACTCGTGAAATAATTTTTTTATTGAAAAACTCCAAGAATTAATTCGATTCAGTACCAAAAACTGAACATTTTCGCAAAGTTTCAAATCGATAGGATTTTTTTTTAAATATTCACCAAAAATTTAATTTTTTCCTAATGCAACTTTCGTATTGGATCCCTGAGAATGCTGTATGAATATTTCCGCTCAACCAAATTTCTTAATCAACTGCTATGAGCTGCATTTTTTCGCATGTTTTTTTTTTTTGTGTAGCAAAAACAAAGTGCGAGATGACGACACATATTGTATTAGCTGGTGTTGCAAAGTTTTTTATTTATTTATTTATTTATTTATTAAAATGCACTGAAAAGGTCATCAAAGTAACAACAACAAAAAATACATAACTAATTCGTTTATCCTCCAGAAAGTACTTTTGCTTGATAATTTTCTCGCAATTGTTTTTTTTTTTTTTTTTTATTTTTGTCAAGAGTATTAATAAATAAATTTAATTTGAAATAATTTAACCAGCTAATGTGTCAAAATTGTTGTGAAAACAGAAGAAAAAAAAAAAAAATCGAAATAACTTTGCGGACAGCTGTCTGAAGTTTTTTTTTTTTTTTTTTAATTTAATTTTTTATGTTTTCTATTTAATTAGAGAAATAAAAAGTTGTGAAAAATAAATTTGCTGAATCAAACAAGCAACACACAAAACAGATCATTGTCCCAGCGTTAATAAAACAAAAAAACAAAAAAAAAATTATTTAATTATTTATTACAAAGCAAAAAAAGAAAGAAAATAAAGAAAAAAAATCTCTTTGTACGATTTATTTGCGTTTTTTTTTTTTTTTTTTTACTGTAATTCGCGTGCCGTTTGATTTAAATTAAAAAAAAAAAAATTAATTTTCTTAGCGATGACGAATATATGGGGTTTTTTTCCTCACCCGGTGTTAATTTAAAATTTTTTTTGTTGTTGTTGTTGTTATATTTCACTGCTTCAATTATATTAAAAGAAATTATTTAATAAATTAGGCGTGAAATGTTAATTAATTATGTTTTTTTTTTTTTCAATTTAGAATTAGAATGACTAATTCTATGTAATTAAGGCAAAATTTTCATGGAAAATAATTTACAAAATATTTACGACATGTTTTCGGTTATAAATCTGTTGTAAAATTTAAATTCAGAATTAAGAGATTTTAAAATGAATTTCAGTATAACTGTCAACCCTATCATTGAGAGCGATCACTGTGTCACGGATAATAATTCGCGATCACTGTGCTATTATCTGTTACAGGTAATACATATAAAAAAAAAAAAATAAATAAAACGGTAAATCCTAAACAAACAAACAAAAATGTTTAATTTATTGTAAAAAAAAAAAAAGAATTAAAAACGAAACGAAAAAACCTCTTGACCTAAATTAAAAACAAACCAAAAAAAAAAAAAAGAATAAAATCATTATCGTGACATTTGTTATTAAAATTAATTAATTAATTAATAGGACACACAAAACACATAATAAATTAAATATATAAATATATTTTTTTTTTTTTTTTTATTTAAATTTATCTAATTGTTTTTGTCGGTTTTGTTTGTCTCTTTCCGCTGCATTTTTAGCTGCGAGCGTTTTTTTTTTTTTGTTTTTTGTGTTCTGCCAAACGGTGTAAGCAGAGTGTCAGCATCGCGTAATAACAACAATAAAGGGAAGAAAAACAAAACAAAAAAACGTTTATGAAATTTTTTAATTAATTATTTTACAATTGAAAGTAAAAAAATAAAAATAATTTTCTGTGCGGCTTGTTTATGGTGGTAACACAAAATAAACGGAATGAACGAAACACAAACATTTAGCAAACAATTGTCAGGCAAGGATGCGCACATTTTTTATGTCTGACCTGATTCCTCGTTTTTTTTTTTTTTTTTTTTTTTTTTACTTTATTTATATAGAATTACCACATAATATTTATTTTTATACGGTCGATGCAATTCGTTATTTTTAAACCAAAGAAACAGCAGAAAATAAAAAAAAAACAGAAAATTTTGCGAATTTTTTTTTTCAGCCTCAATAAATAATAATTTGTGCATACTGTCGCGGAATTTTTTTTTCTTTTTTGTGTAATTTTTCGGTTAATAATAATTTCATTGTGTAAGTTTATCTGGGGTGGTGGTAGGACTGGATCTTTTTCTTTTCTTTTCTTTTTTTTTGTAAATGTGATAATTTGTCATTAATGAAAGATACGCGATTTATGTGTTACTGCAGTTATAGCAATTTTGCTGCAATATTAAAAAAAAAAAAAAAATTGATCTTAATTACATTTCAAAATAATAATAATAATAATAATCTGTCTACTGGCTTAATTAACACGTTTGTAATTAACGGATTTTCATATGACTGGCTTTCCTTTATTACATTTCATTATTGACACGGTAAATTCGTGTAAAAATGTGAAGGCGAAATATTTATCAACTTTAACCCTGTTTAGCCTGTTAGCCTGATTTTAATGAATTAATTAATTTTTATATGTATTAAAAACCGACAATTTTGTGGTGTTTGTAAC
This sequence comes from Ptychoptera albimana, assembly GCA_961205885.1. NCBI lineage: Eukaryota > Metazoa > Arthropoda > Insecta > Diptera > Ptychopteridae > Ptychoptera > Ptychoptera albimana. The sequence goes on along the minus strand of OY540804.1, from coordinate 29,214,597 downwards.
AGAAATAATAATGCAAAATTGTAAAAATCAACTTTCAATAAATAAAAGACAAAACGATTAAAGCCACAATAATTAATTAAAATGAAGCAAAACCGTACAATTAATAAATTAATTAATTAAACTGAAAGTAATAATAATTTCAATGAATTAATTAACGAAAACGAAAAATAATTAATAATAATTTGTCATCATAATTATATAAAAAAAAAAAATAAATAAATAAACGCGACAGGGTTTTTAACGCAAATGATTTTAATTATAAAACGCTGCGTTACAGTAAACTACTGTCCTGTCCTGCAAAAATGACATCATTTAACGTTTTTTTTTTTTTTTTTTTTTTTTTTTTTATCGTTTAATAAGTTTTTAATCACCTTATTTACGTGCATATAACACCCACACAATATTTTTTTTTCTACATTTTAATCACAATAATTAAATATCAATAAATATGTAATTAATAAATAAATTGAAAGGAATAAGGAGATTTTTTATTTTTTTTTCTGCTGCTGCTGCTGCTGCTTTATAAATAAATAAATAAATAAAAAAAAGTTTGAAATGTCATCAATGATAAAAGTGAAAAAAAAAAAAAACGAGAATAATACTTGAAGGCTTCCCCAATTTAATAATTAATTTATTTTTATTTTTATTTCACTTTCATAGTCATAAAGATTAATTCAATGCTGATTTAAAACAATTTTTTTTTTCTTTCTTATTTCACTTAATAATTTTTAATGGTTTATGGTGGCTGGGTTGTTTGCTGTTTTGCCATTTAAATAAATAATTTTTTTATTTTATTGGATATTACAATGATCACGTTCATCATTGTCATTAAATTCGATGCATTTATTAAGTACAGACAGTAATGAATATTTTTATTAATAATAATAAAAAAAAAACGAATATAAATATTTAATGGGGTAAATGCAAACAAACAAACAAACAAAAAGGAGAAAAAATGTTAAAAATTTTATTATTAATGTGGGCTAATTGTTTGTAATATTCTTTTTATTAACTTAATTAAATTAATCTGACTTAGTTTAATTACTTGTTATTAATGTATGGGGGGGTTTTTGTGATTGAAAATTAAGGAAATAAGGACAGAAAATTGTTTTTTACTTATAGACGTGCTTAAAATAAGTAATTTATGGTTTATTTAAGTCAGGACAGTAGTTTTTAGCGTAAATAACGCAAAGAATGTCTAAGAGATGGCAGGACATGTTATTAAGATCGGAAACTGTCGTTGCTCCGAACAGTAACCGAACAGGAATTATGTCAAAAAAAAAAAAAAAAAAACTTTATTTTAAATAGAAGACAACAAGCCATAGAATTCGTTACTTTCAGAAGCTTTTTTTTATAGGTAAAACGCTGGTTAATTACCTATTTCCAAAAGCACATCCGTCAAGCCATCACAATTTAAACAAAATTCACATTTTTATTGATTACGACACTAAAACGATGTAATTTGTTTTAACATTAATTAAATTAAAAAAAAAAAAAACAAGAAAAGTTATTCATGATTAGAAATATTAAATGAAAATGTTAAAACATTAAATCACTAAAAATCGCTACAGGTAGCTACAGGTATAAGTCAATAATATTGATAAAAATGTTACCAAAAAAAAAAATATATAAAAAATCGTAACGAATACTAATTAATTTAAAAGATTTGTTAAAACCAAAGAAAAAAAAACGATGAATAAAAATGTTAATTTTGTGTTTAAAAGAAATTAATTAAACGTCTTTAACCGATTTTATGATTAAAATTAAATGAAATTTAAAAACGATAAATATGATATTTCTGCTTCGTTATTAAACAACCAAATATAGTATTTGGCTTGTGAGACTTGTGAGACAAGAAATCATAATTTAAAACCATAAAATCGATTAACACAAGTCTTATATGATTAACATATGAACATAAATTTATTAAATAAGAAGAAAATAATAATAATAATAATAAAATAAAATAAAATAAAAGCGCCATATCGATCTCACTTTACATATTTTTACATTAAAAAAACACAACAACATCATATAGCTACAGTTAACAAACACTCAGCTGCGCAGTTAATAAGCAAAGAAAATAAACAAAAAAAAAAAAAAGAAAACTTGATTACAAACAAGAAATCAAAGTCCATATGTGTACTTTAATCTCGTATCCCCATCCAAAGCTGTGCCACGATTATAAACAAAATAAAAAAAAAAAAAAAAGAAAAAAATACAAATAATTAAAACGCCCCCGCATTCGCGTGTGCAATATTACTAAAGTTACCATGAAATGTGATTTCTTGTTTTTTATTCAACACTTTCCGTCTTCATAACTTGTCTTGCTTTTTTCTTTTTTTTTTTTTTTCTTCATCTGTGTGAGCTTAGATTGCGATAACATTTCTACTAAGCAAAATGAAAAAAAAAAAAAAAAAAAAAACGAAAGAAAAATCAGCACAAAACTATGTTCGCTTGTCTTTCTTCATTAAGTTACCTTAAATGTTGCCTCATGAACTCGTTTTCTTCTTCTTCTACTTAAGTAAATATTTAATTAAATAAAACAACAAACCAAAAATCCGATTACACCGTGCTGAACTGTGACCAATATGATTTTACTCAGTTTTATCACAAAAAAAAAAAAAAAAAAAAAAATTATTTTTTTTTCTCTTTGGTTTTCTGTTTCGTTTCGTTTTTTTTTGAGCTTTTGTTTAATTTTTATTGAGTTCACACAACTGGTTTTTTTTTTTTTTTTTTTATTAAATTAAATTAATTAATTAGGATTCTGTACAGGGAAATTTTAAATTACGCGATGATCACGTTTTTGTTTTTTTTTTCTTTTTTTGTATAAGACTTTGGCTCCACTATTTACTTAGTAATCCCATTAAATTTTTTTTTCTTTCTTTCTTTATTAGATTTCTGTGTTAAATTTCCTCTCCAAGGCAACAACAAACAACAAATAAAATTTTATTAAATTGATGAGGAAAAGTGCTTATCTGGTTCTCTTATAAATAAAAATATTTAATTAAATTTTTTTTTGTTGAATTGGTAACAATAATAAACAAAATCCAATTGACATAAAACGTGATAAAGTTTTTTTTTCAACGTTTAACGCGGATAAAAGCATTCAAACAACAACAACAAAATAAAGCTGCAAGCGACTAGGAAAACGATTGGATATCACCGTAATATGCAAGAATATTATTTAAAAAAAAAATTATTAATAAAAAAAAAAAAAAACCGAAATAAAAAACGCGACAAAAGGCATTTTAAAAAAATTTCGCTGTCGCGATAAAAAGCAAAGCAAATAAATTTTTTTTTTTGCTTTTTATAATTTTTCTGTTATGTTGTGTTGCGCAGTAATAATTTATGAAAGTAATTTTAATTTTTATTTATTTACCTTTTATACGAAAAAAAATTATGAAAAAAAAAAAAAATTTAAAGCAAATAGAATGAATGAAATTCGTTAAAAATCCTTTCCCATACTTTACTACCGTGTAACTGTAGCTGTGCTTTAAGCTTGTCGTTTTAATTTTAATTTTTTTTTTTTTCGTGTTGATTATTGTTTTCTTGGAAATATTTTCGGTTCTGTTTTACATCAAATTGGTCGCAACAGTTCATATTCGCAAAGCAGTTTCACTTGAAATTTTGTGTATTGAGAATTTTTTTACTTTTTTTACTTTTCATAAGCAAACATTTAAACAAGGACACAATTATGGATGATTATTTTATTTATTTATTGTGTTATGGTGTTTTTAAGTGACCTATTTTCTGGTTATTATTTTTTATTTTTTTTTTTTGTTAATCAAATCAAAATAAATCTACGGCTTTTGAGGGAAATTTAATTTTTATTATCCTTAAAATTCATTAATAAAACGGTTTTGAACTATTTGAAAAACACTTGAAATAATCTCATAAAAGATACAAATTAACCATAATCCAGTTTCAATAAATCCGCTTCCAATAACCAGAGCAAGATTATCATAAATTTCAATTAAAAAAAACCTTAAAAAAAAAAAAAAATCAAATCACTGCCACCATAGCAAACGCAAACGCAAAAAAAAAAAACCAAAGGCAAAACTTTCAAAAATCATTAAATTTTAATTAAAAATATTCAAGGAAAACAGAACAGATCATCCCGCCCGAAATGCATTAAGGTAGTTTCGTTAGAGAAAAGTTAAAAAAAAAAACAAAAAGATAAGCAAATACCCTAGGGACGTGAATTTCGACTAAAATTCTTTGTTAAAGAAAATACAGAAAACACGATGAATACACAAACGTGAAGGGGATGAATTTGGTTGGTGGTGTGAGTAAAGGTATATTTAGCACGCGAAAATTAAACTTTTTTTATTGTGTTTGTCGCGTACAACAAAATGATCAAATTTACAACACCTGTGTGCTGGTTTTTTTTTTTGTTTCTGCATTGGCTGGCTGGATGGCTGACTGTGTAATTCAGTTGCGTCTAACACGACAAGGGAGAAGTTTACACAACAAAATAGCAAAAAAAAAAAAAAACATTTTCACACGAAGCTTTCTTAATTAGTCTATTTTGTCAGCGTAACCCAGACATTGTCGTCACATGAGCTTCATTTAAAGTCATTTACTTTGCTTTAGTTTAATCAATTTTTGAGCGCGACAAAAAAAGCAAAAAACAAAAAAACCAAAGCACACAATCTGCTATATTTTTTTTATTTTTATATTTGGTTTGACAAAATGTGTCACATGCACATATTGCATCATTTGCGAAAATATTTTTTTTTTATTTATTTATTTTTTTTTTTCTATAACAAAAAAAAAAAAAAAAATTTCATAAACATTTTCTTTATTATTTTGTTTGTTTGTTTGTATTTTACATAAAATAAAATAAAAAAATAATTAAATATAAGCAAAACACAACATGCTTGCATTTTTAATATCTTATCAATATTATAAACAAAAAAAAATAAATAAATAAATAAAAAAAAAAACACTGATATGGATTTGTTGTTATTTGTTGAATTACGTCGTTTAAAACAAATTTTTTATTTTTATTTTCTTATTCATGCTTAAGCCTGTTAAGTACTTAACATTTTCATATTTAAACAACTTGACTTAATAATTTTTTTTTTTTTTGGTATTTTATTTTATCTTTTTGCTAATTTTTATGATGAAATTTTTATTTTGTTATTAGGAGCATTCACCCAGAACTTTGTTGTGTTTTTTTTTCTCTTTTCTCTTCTTTAATATTTATTTTGAATTTCATGTGCTAATTAGTGGAATGTGTTACTTAAATTAATTTTTTTTTTTTTAATGCTAACCACAAGGTTATTTGTCTGACATTAATTATTTATAAATGAGAAACAGAAGGAAAATATGCTGATTGGTTTATAAAAAAGAAAATCTCGCTGCATTCGGTGATTGGAGAATTTTTATTAGTACACACTAAGGTTAAACGGTACTAAAAACAAAAAAAATTGTATTCTGATTGGTTATTTTTAAGACTGCGCTGTGCTTTGATTGGTTTAACTAAAATCCACTGGATTCTTATTGGTTAATACTCTGATTGATTTAAATAATTTTCATCTTGTTTCTGATTGGTTATTAAAACGTTTTGCTTTCCACTCCACACAGTTTTTAAGTGAATTAATTAATTAATTTATTTGTTAATTAAGTAACATAGAAAAAAATTTAGAAAAGATTAAAACAAGAATCAATCGTTAATCCTATGACGCAATCAATAAAAAATAATTAATTAATTATAAATAAATAATTAAACTAATAATATTTACTAGAAGAAAGTATTTACAATATAATGCTTACGTGATGTCAGGGACGTACAGATTATAATAGCATGACTTAGCAGCTCAGCGACAGTAACAATTAAACGTACGCCAGTTAGTTAAATGTGAATTTATGCGAAATTACTGTCTCTCTATCTACTCCAATCGCCGATAATCATTCGTATTTCTGTTTAAAAACTAATTAAAATATATTTCAATCAGCATAATATCTCACATGCGAACAGATAATTAACTGGCAAAACCAACAACATTTTACTAGCTTAGTAAATGGCTTTAAATTTTGATTAAAAAAAAAAAAAAAAAATTTTTTTTTTTATTTCGTTTTTACTACGAATATAAATTTTTTTTGTTTTTGCCTTTTTTAATTTCTTTTTCAATAAAATAATTAATAGGTAAAACACGACAAACACATAAAATCGTTAATTAGTGATAAAAAAAAATAAAAAAAAAAAAAACTAAACAAACACAAGCGATATTTCAGGTGAATAAAAAAAAAAACAAAAAAAAAAAATTACGTTGCTTGTGCAAAGAAATTGCGAATTTGTGTCAAATATGACCTTGGTATTGTGGCTGGTCAGGTATACACTAAAAATAACAAAAAAAAAAAAAAACCAGCAGAAAGAAGCAAACAAAAATCGCTGAATAAAGAGAAAAAAAAAAATATATTTTTCTTATTTTTTTTTATTAAATAAAAGCGAAGAAATTTGCATATTGAAACGTTAAATTTTTTTTTTGTTTTTTTTTTTTTGCTGTAGTTTCAAATGAGTTTTGTCTGGATTTGTTTTTATATTTTCCTGTAGAAAAATTTCTTTACTCTACAAATGAAAAATTCGTAATTAAATGAAACGAAAGTTTTACACCTGTATTCCAGTATTGGTGGAGAAAACATTTATAGCCACTTCCTGTCGCCATGCATGCTAAAAAAAAAAAAAAAAAAAAACTTATCCGTAGATAAGATAAACGAAAATTTTGTAACCTGGGAAATATTTTAATATATTTTTTTTTATTGATAATAAACAATTTTGTGATAACAAAACAAATTTTTTTAAACAAGGTAATAACCCGTTAAATACGCATTTCTGATGAAATTTAAACAGAAGTTTTTCTTTATTTATTTATTTAATTTAATTAGCGTCTCAGGCATTCATTCATCGTCAGGTGATTTTCAGGAAAAAATTTCAGAAGACAAACTACTTGTTTTACGACACTAAAAATATCTTTCCATGAAAGTAGGCCTGTAAAAAATTTATTTCTCGATTTAGAGGCATTCCGTTCTGAGCGAGTAGCAATGGATTTTTTTTATTGTTTTCCAATTCTGAAGCTAACACCACATCTAGTGTAGCATAGCGAGTGTAAATGAGAATTTTCACAATCACCGAGTCAAGGTCTAGAGGTAATCAAATCTAATGTAACTCGAAGTAGACAGAAAAGACAAAAAATAAATTTTTATTTTCATCATAAACTACTCGGTGTTACAGACAACAAGCAGCAAACATAAAATACGAAAAAAAAAAAAAAAATGTTTTTATAATTAATAAATCCATCAAAAAGGCACCCAGACAACAACTATCAAAAACAACAACAACAACAGGGAGTTGCTAAACAATTAAAATAATTACGAAAAATGAGGTAACAGCACCATCCACAGTTCATAAGCACAGACAACCGTTTTTTTCATTTCTTTTCTTTCTTTTTGTTGTAATTTTCGCATAACAATGAGAGACGAGACAATTTTATTTTGACACTCACAAAAAAAAAACCCGTACGAAAGGTTTTTCTTATTAACCAACAAAATAAAATCGATTCAACAACAACGTTGACTAAAGTCTTAAAGACTTAAAAACAGTAAAAAAAAAAAAATAATTTTTTGATGAGGAAATCATTTTTAATTCTGATAATAAAAAGAGTTTTTACGGTCATCGTGAACTTAATAAAACGTTAAAACGACTAGATTTTATGATGGAAATTCAAAAAAAAAAAAAATATTAAATAAATTAAAAAAACGAAGAGAGCTAATCAACCGGAAACACAGTTTAACAGCATTTTAATACTGATTTACTGATTTACAGAAGTATTGAAATAAAGACGAAGGAAAAAAAAAGGTGAAGACAATCGCAATGTAATTTTTTGCACAAACTTTCATTTTGGTGTCATAACGACAATTACCAAATAACCAATAACTTTCCATTCTGTTCGTAAATAAAGCTACAGCTTATAAACAATGAAAAAAAAACTTAAAAAAAAAAAAGGCGCAATTAACTGATGAAAAACAAGCAAACAAATCATATTTGTGATAAAAAAAAAAAAATCCTACACGTAACACAATTCAATGTCTTTATTTTTATTTTCACTTTACTTTTGCAAATATTTTAATTAAACTTTTAAACAGTTATGAAACGGCGACAAAGTGGAATTAAAAAAAAAAAAATGTTTTATGTGTGATGAAGTGAAGATGAAGACGAGCATTTTGTAAGTAACTCAAGAGATTTGTTTTGTTTCAATTGCAAAATATTTCTACGTTTTAATTAGGCTATTGGAATTATTTGGTGGATTTTATAATTTACATGATTAGTGCTATGAAAAAAAAAGAAATATTTTTTTTTTATATTTTTATTCATCCTAAAACAATTTGCAAGAACGAAAATGATACAGAGAAGATAAAATCATTTATCATCTACGCATTTTTTATTTTTCCTGAATTATTTTCTTTTTCTCGATTTGAATACAATTTTAATAACTGTGTCAAGTTAAATAACATGTGATGTGTTTTTAATTTAAAATTTTAATAAATATGACGCAAATTACTTATACAAAACAAATCACACAGCCACGGTATTTTTTTTCTTTTTTTTTTTTATTATAAAAACAGAGAAAAACGTAAAAAAAAAAAAAATGTTGAATTAAGTGGATTTTGTCGAATAAATTTTTGTTGGTTGCCGTTTTGATGTGATGAATCTCAAATATTCTCTTAATTTATTTCGGAATAATTTTATTTGGTTTTGCTTACATGATTTTTGCTATTTAAATTATTGCAAAATTACTTTATCCGCTGCTACTGCTGTTTTTTTTTTTTTTTTTTTTTTGTATTATTTCCACAAAAGTATTTAAGGTCAAATAATGTAATTAATTAATTAAAATTGATTAACAAAAAAAAAAAAAATTGTATTTGGGTTAAGTGAAAAGTTATTTCCAAGTTATGAATAATGAAGAATCCGTTCATGTCTGATGATTACACTGCGCGAAACGCTTAAATATGTTTATAAATGGCGTTTGTTACAAACAAAAACAAAAAACACAAATAGAAATGACAACAAATCTATATGCGCAAACGCCAATACAATATTAAGTCACCTATCATTTGTGGTTATTTAAATTATTCCACTCAACAACTGATAATGATTTGAATTAAATTAATTTTTCTTAACTTTTTTTTCGTGTTGGGGACCGGAAATCTATAGAAATACAAAACCCACACACAAAAAAAAAAAAAAAAAAAAAAGTCGATTTTAATTAAATTTACTTAATTAATTTTAATTATTTTTATTTGTTTGTTATCTAAATCGACTTCCTTAATTTGGGATGTGGAATGAAAAAAAAAAACAAAACAAATCAAATATCCCTATCCCTATCTCATTGAATTTTTAAAATTTTCGATGATACCTGATTGTAATCACGTAGATAAATTACAAATGTCATTCACATATATTAATAAACTATACGTTATTGCATATATAGATAGATATGACGTCTTTATAATAAATTTGCTATAAATTAATTAACCGCATAGCATCCTTTATTGATAATCAATCACCTTACCGCAGTCACGTCGACTACTAACCCGGCGTACAACATGAGACAAACATTTTTCTTGTTTCTTGTGCTAATTTTTTCCTCCTTAATAAATCAAAAAAAAAAAAACAAATAAATTATTTATTATTATTATTAATATTATTGTTATTACTGGCAATAATAAAAACAACAATAATATGGTTATAGGAAGAGAATAGAAAATAAAATCAATAAGAAAGAAAACAGAACAGAAACAGTTTTTTTTTTAGAAAGTTGCATATTGATTGATTTTTGCATAAATGTAAAATGTGTGCGTGCGTGTAACGGAGACGACAGAAGAGTAATGGGATTACACACGTTAAAACTAACGTGCAATCTAAATTGCATCATAGTAAATGAAACGAAATTAAATTAAATTAAATTAAAGTAAAGGCAGACTTCCTATTGAAGAAAAATGTCTGCAGATTTTCAGGTATGCTTTCACCACTCGGTTAATTGTAATCTGCGGTGAATGTATGAGTTGTGTCTGCGGCTCAAAAGATGAAGACACGACAAATGCTTCTGATTGGAAGAGGATGTCGGCCTTAAATTAAATTTGTATCTGTTGTGTTTGTCTTGCCTCTGTAAAATATTTTTTGTTTTGTTTATTTTTCGTTAAGTCATCCCAACCATTTTCTCGATTTAGTAAAATTTGATGATGATCATATGAAATAACAAAAAAAAAAAATTGTTTATCACGTTGTGTCTCTCCCAATTCATATTTTCGCATAAAGCGATAATAAAACGCTTCAAAGTCTTCATAACGTTTTCCGTTTTGCTTTATGAACGCAGACATAAACGGGATTTTCTTTTTTTTGGCATCATTTCTATTTATTTTATTTAAAAAACCCAAGTTCAAAAGCCAAAACTTTTCCATTGCAAACTATCAGTTGTTGGTGGTGGTGCTAAAAGATTTTGACATTTATTTTACTCATTGAGGCTTCACGCTCACAGTAACCAAGTTTTTATGTTAAGCAAGTGCAATGTACACTAGTCGAAACAATTTTCTTTACCACATAACTAGATAATGAAATTTAATGATCAGCAGCAGCAGTAACAACAGTAGCAGTAGCAGCATCAGCAACAACGAATCTTTATTATCATTTATTATTTTAATTCCCTGCATATTTATTTTGGCTCATAAAAACCAACAAACATTTTAAACGAGACAGAAGAAGCAAAAACTTTTTTTTTTTTCGTGGTTTTTCATTCATCAGTACATCAGCACAAAATATCGTTATAAATGCACCGTCGTCACCAGCAAAAAAAAAAACCAATAAAAGCTCTTGAACTCTTATCGGTCATCTGAATTAGTGTGGTGTTTATACAAAAAAAAAAAAAAAATAATTATTTTCAAACCAAAAAGCCATAAACAATGCAAAAAATGGAAAAAACGGAAAAATAAATTCAGCGATATTGGTCACACTTCGTGCATTAAGAATCACGACATGGGTTTTAATGTTTTTTTTTTTTTTTTCGTTTCGTTTCTTCTCCTTTACTTATCCTTCTTTTCCGTTTTTCTTTATTATTCGTTACGTTATATTATTTAATTTTAAAACGAACGGAGGAGCAATAGCAGAAGCACAAACAAAAAATAAATAATTATTCAGCGTAAAAAAGCAGAAAATTTTATTCATTTATTTTTTTTTTTCGTTTTTTTACAGAGGAAAAATTTTTTTTTAAGAAAATTCTCGAAGGTTGACGCATTAAAAAAAATTTTTTTTTTTGTATTTTTCAGGTTCATTGATTTCTTGTTATTTTGAATACAAAACATCCCGAATTTTTTTTTTCTATTCTTATTCGCGCCGCATTTAATTGCGTCATTTCGCTACGAAAATTAAATGAACGAAACCGAAAAACTTTTTTTTTTGCTCGTTAACGTCAATAAGTGCAGAAATTGATTAATAAAAAAAAAAATAAATAAATTCCAAAAAATCTAGAATAAACATCTCTCACCCAACCCACCCATTATTGTTTTTTTTTTTTTTTAATTTCACACCAGTCTAGCCCATTTCGCTTGAGTTTTCGTTAATTTTTTTCTTTTTTTTTTGTTTTGGTTTGTTTAATGTTTGCCTGAAAATCTACGTACACAATTGCAGCAGCAACAGCAGCAGTAGTAGAAGAAAAAGAATTAAATAAACAAACAAGTAAAAACGATACCGAAAACTTTTATTTGCGTCGTTTGTATTTAGTAGCAGCGAAAAAAAAAAAAAATAATAAAAAGCAGCAGCAGCAGCAATAGCAACAAAAACAGCGAATTAAGTTTGTGTATTTGTTGCGTCGTCGTCTCGTCGTCGAAAAATTATATTTTGTACGACCATGACCTTACCCACCACCAACACACATCCACCAGACGTAGAAGGTAGAAGAAGTAGAAGAAGAAATAATAATAAAAAAAAAAAAAAAAAAATCCACCGCATATACTTTTTATGTATGTATAAAACGCGTCAGAATCGCGTTAAACGTGAACGTTTATATACAAATTCGTTGAACACAAGTAAATCGCATCACATCGCATCGGATCGTATCATATACTTGTATACGTACCACAAAAAAAAAGAAGCAAATAAAACAAATAAACTGCTCGAGTACAGTAATAATAATAATAATAATAATAATAAAAGGAGCAGAGAGAAAAAAGAAAAAAACGCGAAGCAATAAAGTCAACACAGGAAAGCATGCATGTTTATTTGTTTCACGATAAAAAAAAAATTATTTCGCGACTTTATAAACGAAAAAACGAAAAAAAAAAAAAGAAAAAACCCATCTAAGCGACGTCTGGCCACCCAAATAATAAATATAAAAAAAAAAAAAACTAATAATTCGCAAATACAAACTGTGTTAGAGAGATTCAGACAAGTGATAAAAAAAAATCGTAGACTAGACGCTTCTTACTACAGATTAAATTGCTTTGTGTTAATTTTACGGTAACTTTACGTTAACTTACTTTACGTTTACGTTAACACAATAAACGCTACACAACGTGCTACAGCGTTTAAACGATTAATAATAATAAGAGGTGAAAAAAATAAAAAAAAAAGAAAAAACATATTAAAAAGCGTAAAATAAGTAACAAGGTTATTGGTGTTTGTTGCTCACACAATTTGATGACCAGTTAAACAAACAAACAGAAAAACAAAAAAATTATTTTATTTGCATCAGACAAAATATGATGATAACAAAAAAAAAAAAAAAATTATTTATAAAAATGCATTAAAAAAATTATTAAATAAATAAATAAATAAAAAAAAGCTCAGACAAGTGAGACAAAAATGATAAAAACGGTGGGGAATTGGGTTGGATTTTTATTTTAGAATTTGCGCATTTAATATTCATCGTTTTATTGCCGTTTTTTTTTTGCTGTTTAAATATAATTTTAGCACAAAGTAGTTAACATTTCAACAACCTGCCAATGTGATAATACAGTAAAAGCTCAAATTAACGGACAGAACGTTAATGGTGGCTAGAAGTTTGCTGTGCAGTGCTGTGCTGTAATAATCAGGATGAAGTGTGCCTAGGTTATGTTATTCGTAGCCAGAGTTTCATTGCTGTGCTGTAATAATCAGGATGAAGACTACCTAAGCTGTTATCGCTTTAAAAAAGCCACATTTAAAATCCAAATCACTTCCAAAACCTCCTGATGAAACTTCTGTTCCTATTACATACAAAAAAAAAATTTCGATTAAGCTCCACTTAATTTTTAACCCTCTGTTTTCATTATTTAAACATTTCGGCTCTCGACACTCTCAGCAGGACAAATTCACTTACGTTATGTTTTTTTTTCTTTTTATCCGCTGTCATTTCTGCATCTACGTCTTCGTTTATTATTTTTCTTTTTCTTTTCGTTTTACAAAGCAGAAAACAAAAAAAAAAAAAAATAAAATAAAATAATAATAAAGTCGTTGCACTTTTTAGCACCACGAAAAAAGAAACAAAAAAAAAAAAAAACCGCGAGACATATAAGTTTATGTTTTTGGTAGAAATAAAAGCAACAAACGTAAAAATATTAAATAAAACTTTATGCTAATTTCTATCGATAAAAATATAAAATAAAAATTATAAAACGATAAAAATAAATAATTTTTGATCGTGATTTAAGTTCACCGTATGCTAAAAATATATTTTGATGAAGTTTTTACACTTGTGGTGGATATATGGTGACAACCTGAGTTGTTTCAGGATAAAAATAATTTTTAATTAAGTCATTTTAGTAAATTATTTCAATAAAAAAAATGTTATTTTTAGCATATATTTGTTGCTTCCCGAAGCTTTTTAGACTTTGAATCTAATTAACGACTAAAGTTCATCAACATGAATTTTCGTTAATACTGTGTTGAGATATTGAACGATTGATTGCAAACGTTTTATTAAAGCTTTTACACAGTGAATCGATTGGAATTAAACGCAGAAACATGACGCGTGCAGAAAAAAAACTCAGGTAACACAGGAAACATTAAAAAAAAAATTCGTTGGTTAAAAATTACAGAAAATTATAACAAAAAAGTGGTGTGATTGCTCTGGCAAATATTAAATTAATTTTTTTTATTTTTCTTTTTTTTTCAATTCAATCAACGAATCAATTTTTGCTGCTGCTTTTATTTGCAAATAACCCCTGTCACAATCTAATTATGAATTATGTTAAATCAGCGTATTTTACTGTTGAATTATAATTGATAAAAAAAAAAAAAGTCGTTAATCAGCGTTATTAAACGTAACAGCTATAAACATTACAGCAAAACTACTTGTGTTTGCGTTTGCATTGCGTTATTAGTCACCTAAAAAAGATAAAACTAACACAAGGCACATGATCTCTTGATTACACTAGAAAATAGATTATTTTGTCTAATTTTATTACAACAACAACAACAAACAGATTTATTAATTAATTAATTAATTAAAATTTTGTGTAAGGAGAAATAAATAAATAACAAAAAAAAAAAAAAAACCAGTCAAAGTGTAATGAACTATTTGATTCTGTTTGTTGATTGTATTTAAAAAAAAAAAAAATTATAATTTTTTTTGTAATCATTTAATTTCTATATGGTGAATAAAATAAATTTTAAGTGAAAAAAAAAATTTATTACTGCATACAACGATACACATGACAACACATGTGGTGTGGTGTTTTTTTTGGTTATTTTATTGATAGATTTGTTTATTTAATTATTTATTGAATTTTATTTTTATTATTTATTTATTTATGTGTGTAGCTGTGTCGCACGTAGCATTAACGTGAATGTGAATGTTAATTAAAAAAAAAAAAAAAACGCGACGCAACGCAACGTATAACAAACACGAATTAAACGCGAACGCGAATTGTGTTCTACTCACTAAATCAATAATAAAAAAATAAATTTTTTATATAAATAATAAAATCGATTATATTTGTCTGGTGTAGAAGAAGAAAAAAAAAAAAAAATTATTTCTATGCTGTTGCTGCTGCTGTTGTTGTTGTTGTTGATTTAAGTTTAAGGTAGGTCATTTATATTAACCTCTAAATTCTATTCAAGGTTAATTTAGACAACATATTTTTTTTGTTTTTAATTTAATTATAGTACTTAGTGGATTTTCTATGTTTATTTTTATAAAAAAAAAAAAAAAAAAAAAAAAAATATATCCGAAGTTATTTTTTTTCTTCTATACAACAGAAATTCTATCGCATTGCAATAGGTTTTTGGGTTGATGCGTTTACTTGACATTGGTGTTGAGTTTTTTTTTCTTTTTTTTTCTGTTTAACTTGGCAAAGTGCTAAGCTCTAAGCCACTTTAACATTAAAAACTTTAAATAATTGTTAAGTGAGGAAATTCTTTTAATATAAAAAAAAATTCCTTGATCAACTCAGTTCAAAATGTTCAAGCATTTTTGTCGCGTTTTTTTTCTTTTTTTTTTTTATTATCTTTTCAACGATAATTACCGGTGTGAAAATAATTTAAAGTAACATTCACGAAATATGAGTGCTGAGTTTATTTATTTCATTTTTTTTTTTTTTTTATTCAAAGCAAAAAAAAAATTAGGCCTTTGGCTGTCTAGCCATATTTGCGATATCAGGTAGACAGGTAAAAAATTTATTAAAAAAAAAAAAAAAAAAAGATTTATTTAAGGTGCATTGAATTTGACTGAATAAAATCCTAATACCCTGGTTCGATTTTTTTTTTTTTTTTTTTGTTGTCAAGTCAGGTTTGTTCGCTACAAACTACAAGCAAAAAAAAATTAATAAAAAATTCAACTAATCCTTGGTTTTTATTATTTTTTTCTACCTTTTTAAGTTTTTGTGTTTTTTTTTTTTTTTTTATTCTTGGCCGTTGTTGTTGCTTCCTTTTTTCAATTCAGTTCAAAAACTGCAAAAATAATGAAGGAATGAACCAAAAAAAAAAAAAAAATTAAATGAAAAGAAAAGAGAATCCTCCTGAAAATTATAAAAATAATAAAAGGACCAAAGTTTAAGACTAAGGATGATTTAAGGAATAAAAAAAAAAAAAATCTTTTTTTTTTCTTTCATTTTTAGCTTTTTACTGGAATGACAAGGAACAGGTGTTCCAAGCGTTTATTCTTCTTGTTACTCGACTAATAATAATAATAATAATAATAAAAGATGGATTTAAAATTTTACCTTTTTATCGAGGGTACCTTCTTCGTTCTTTCAGGTTTAATGCATGCATTTTGCAACCATAGAAAATTAACAAACAGTTAAAAAAAAAAAAAAAAAAACAAAAAACGAAGGAAAACGCTGCAAAGGTAGATAAAATTTTTACTTTTATTCAATAAAAGATCGTATGATGATCATGGATATACCGAAAATAAATAAAAACAAAAAAAAAAAAAAAAAAAAACCGATAAACGTTGAGATGCCTAAACGAATAAATCACTTTGCCATTCAACCAAAAACCCAAAAACCAAAAAAAAAAAAAACGAATTAATTCAGGTAAAAGAAGAAAAAAAAAAAAAAAAGGAGAAATAAAGCGAAACAAGGTTTTGTTCTCATCCATTGAGAGCCAGGCGAGAACAGTGGATTAATTTTTATTATTATAATTTTTTTTTTTTAATTATTTTAACGTTAAGTAACATTATTCCTGCTTAATTTTCTAGATGTTCACACATTTTTTTCTTTTACTAATACTTAAGTCGCAAAAGCAACAAACACGTACGTGTTTTGAATTTTTTTTTTTTTTTTTCAATTTTGATCCGTCAACGACTTTTTTTTTTTAAATTTTATTTTGCGAGTTCTTTTCCTTCATTAAATTAAATTAAATTAAATAATAATAATAATAATATCGCTCTCTAATCGCAACCATTATGTATATATTTTTTTTTAATTTTATTTATTGTGTATTCAGTGTTTTATTCGGCCTTCAAAAAAATATGTAAGATTATCGAACTTAGTGGTCCCCGTTCGTCCGTCCACTTTATACAAAATACATACACAGTTTTTTATTTTTTAATTTTATTTTTATTAATTTTTATTGTTTTTTATTATTATAATTGTGAAATGTTGATGTATTGTTTTGTTGTTGAATTAATAAAACAACAAAAAGATTTTATTTGCGGAGATCGTGCAGTGTAAATGCATTGATAGCAGCAACAGCAGCAATAAACAGCAGCAGCAGCAGCAACAGCCAACAACATCAGTTGCGTTCAGTGAATTTTTTTGTATTTCTCTGCTGATTTTAAAGGGTTTTAAATTACCTTGCGGCATAATTGGTAATCGAAAAAACAAAAATACATTTTTATGAAAGCATATAATCAAATTTTTTTTTTTTTTTTCATTTCAATTCCGAATTACGAATTTGTCGATGAGCAAACAATAAAAGCACACGAATCAAGGTTAAATAAATCCGCGTGTATTGTGAGGAATAAATAATTTAATAAAAATTAAAATATTAATAAAATCAACGGACGGACGAGACATCGATTATTAATTAATTAATGAATGAATGAAAAATAAAATACTTAGAAATGGGTGGTTGGTTGGTTGGTTGGTTGTACTGTTGTTGCTGGTGGAATCTTAGCTGAATTATGAAAAGTGTGTAAAAGCATGGGATTTTTTAATTATATTCAGCAAGCGTTAAACGTTTCGATACAATGTCTAGCCGGATAAAAAAGAAACCGAGAACTTTTTCTTTCGCTCTCTTTTCTATACTTTTTCTAAGCATGCAAATGTCTAACACGGAAACAAACTACAGAAAAAATAACGTTTCAACGTTACCTGAAATAATAAAAACAGAAATAAAACCGAGACAGTGATATGCAAAAAAAAAAAAACAAATTTTCCAATCGATTTCAAGCTTTCAGATTGTTATGGAAATTAATGTATTGACGGTTTAGAAAATTGATGAATGAATTACTTTGCTTGTGTAATCGGGTGGATTTTTATATATATATTTATTTTTTTTTTTTTTAATAAATTTAATCATTAATTCATGGATTTTGTAAAGGAAAGGAAAAGAAAAGAAAAAATTGTTTTTCTAAGGGCAAACACTGATGAAAAACTATTTTTTGTCTATACTGAAAAGACTGAAAAAAAAAGAAAAATAAACCAACCGCCGACGATGTGTACAATTTTTTGTCTCGCCATCCGATATTTTTTCGCTTATTTATTTAATAAAAAATATAAATTTCCCACGATATTCTTTTTTGATCATCCAGAGTTTTAGCTGCTTTTTACAGTTTTTTTTTTACATAAACGTCGCATGATTAATTTCGTCTTATCTTCAGTTTTCGACGTTTTTTTATTATTTTTTTTCGTTACTTTTTTTATGCTTTTTCATATCAAATCAATCAATCTTTGATGTTAAAAAGCGTTGCTATCATTTTCACTAAGGACATTACGGATAAATTAATAAAAGGCAACGAAAAATTATAAATCTGTCTGGTTGTTTTCAAATAAAAAAATTTTAAAGAGAAAATTCGTTAAGTCTGCTGCTGCTGCTGCTGCTGCAAAAAATAAAAAAAAAATAAAAGGATAAATATCATCGAGTGATTAAATTCCCATTTGTGGATTGAGTTACAACCCACATAAGCTGTTAGCTTCTTAAAAAATTAACAAAAAAAAAAAAACCGAAAATCGAAAACTTGAATTCGCTGTTTCTAGTCCGCTTAATAAAATAAAAAATAATTTTTTTTTTAACAACTTAATAGCTGCAGAAATGTCATATGTCATTAACATTATGATTAAATTATAACAAACGGAATTAAAAAAAAAAAAAAAAAAAATTCATTTGCATATTAGACAGTGGCCAGACGTTAAACTTTGTTAAATTTGTATTTTCGCGATATTTTCATTTTAATTTTGTTGATTTTTCGCATAACTGAATCAATTCTTACGCTAAATAATAATAATAATAATAACAAAATATATAATTATCACCCACGCAAGTACACAGTAATTCATATTTATCGTATTTATAACAAAAAAAAAAAACAAATTATTAATTCGCGGTTTGTTGATTATGAAATTAAATCGTCTACGATCTAAATACTTTTCGTTGATTATTCAACATTTATTTGTCTGTTGCAGTTGTTGTCTGTGCTTTAATAAATTTTTTGACGTGTTGACTGAACTAAATAGCGACAAACAAGATCAACACACAAAAAAATACATTTTTTTTTATTTTATTTTTTTTTTTTGTGTTTTTGCGACGTACAATGACAAAAAATAATTGAACCGCGAATTCTTGCAAGGACAGCAGCATGACATTTGTTTTTCTCTAATAAAAAAAAAAAAAAAAAGCGCTTATAAAAGCTTTGAGAATTTTTTTTAATGCAAATTGCATGTTAGTTAAGCTGGGTTTAAAATAATTAATAATCATATAACTGATGCTGATTCAGTTTTACCATCCCTTCAATAAAAAATTCAGGCAAACTTTTGTAAATAAAAGAAGAAAAAAAAATTCAGACTGAAATTAAAATAAACAAAACCGCGTTTGTCTCAATAAAAAAAATTCACGTTAAGCCATTTTGCATTCGGTGTCTTTAAAGAAGACGAAGCGCAACTATTTGTGTAACGGAAACTGCATAGACTAAATCAAAAATAAAAAAAAAATAAATAAGTTAATAATAATTAAAAAATAATAATAATATTATTCTTGTGGCTTCTTTATATACCCAGCCGACGAGCGCCAGATGAAAATTCAACAAAAAAAATTTTTCACTTTTTTTTCTACTCTAGAAATTACCAGCAGAAATTTTTTATTTTTATTTTCTGAAATAAATTAGTTTGATGATTTCTTTACGACTCGACGTTATAAACAAAAAAAAAACAAAAAAAAACATTTTCTGGTTTTCTCTTGTTGTTGTTGTTGTTGTTGCAAAACTGAAGAGTTCTGCATTCGGTTTGACAAGTACGAGCAAAATCAAACCAAAATAAAATGCAAATTTTTCTTTTTTTTTTTTTTTTTTTTTTCTGTATTGAAATGAAAGTAAAATTTTGTATGTAGGCGTTAGCTGAATGATGTTTAACTTTAATAAAAAAAAAAATTCACTGCCAACATTGGTACTGGTGGAATTTTATTGAAATAAAAAAATTCTTGCAAAATAATTTTTTATTCATTTTTAGGCAGCTGGATTCACTTAGCAAGATGGCAAAAATCGTGTTTTTCGTATTTTTTTTTTTTTTTTTTTTGTGAAGAATAAACCTAATGCTGAAAATAATTTCTTGGTGACCTTTAAGCCGGTTGAAAGTAGTTTTTTTTTTTTGTTGTTGTTGTTGTTCGATACATGCGTCATGTGATTATTTTTAAAACGCTTTGATTACATAATGCGCGTTTGTAACGATCGTTTGCGTTTAAAAAATTTTTTTTATTTAACTACTGTAGCTAATAAGGTAGTAATTATTGATTTTTTAGTTTTTTTTTTTTTTTGCATTAATTAAACTGGTGAGAAACCAGCTGGATATACTGCAGTGCCTTGTGGTGTTTTTATTTTTCTGACTTCACTTTAAAGCGCGCTTCAATTAAAACCGCCGAATTTATAAATACAAAATTTTTTTTTTTTCTTTTTTAAACTTGCTAATGTAACAGCTGGTGTTTCTTGTCACCGTGTGTCACCACCAAGGTTGCGTTATTTTAATTTAGTTTTATTTAAACAATTTTTATAAAAATAAACTCGCGCTCGTTACAGTTCACTGTCACTTTGTGTAATTTTTTTTTTGTACATAACAAAAATCATTTATTTTTGGTGGTTTAACAAAGTTTTGTTTAAACCTTAACCGGTTCAATGTTTTACCTTAATCGCTGTTTTCATTATCATTTTTGTTTTATTAAATTAATTATTTTTTAGCTGTCATTCTAGCAGTAAAACGTCAGGTAAATGACTGATAAGCACAATGTGAACATTTTTATTTATTTTTTTTTATATTTTTAAAACCGTTTCTACCTGTAAAATTTTTAATTAACAAAAATTAATTAATAAATAAATTAAAAAAAATGCTTAATTCATAAAGCAGCGCAACAAAAAAAAAAAACCCGCTAAACGCAAGAAACACGTTTCACACACAAAAAATTGTCAGTGCGATGTGAATTGAAATTAATCAAATTAAATAAGGAAAAAAAAAAAAAATAAACCGAAAGACAACATGAGAGTGAAAATATGAATGACAAAACGTTGAATGCTGTTTAACTGGATTAAAATTAAAATAAATTGTGCTGCGTCTTCTTCGCATTTTTTTTTTTTTTATTACTCTCTGACTTCACTGATTTTTTTTTCTTTGCTACACCGAGTACATGCACTTTGCTTATTTATTTATTTATTTAATTCATCAAACTACTTTATAAAACTGCATTCACTTCAACAAATACAAACAGACAAACATTTCTTGTCGTTGTAAAAATGTTTCTTAACCAAAAAAACAAAAAAAAAAAAAAAAAACACATAAGTTTCGGATGTTTGTTACACCGAAAAGAAGCAAAGAAATAAAACTTGTGTACTTGAACCAAAAATAACTGACCTAAGACAATATTATGAATGAACTTTGTTTGTGCAAAAAAAAAAAAAATAAAAAAAATAAGAAAGAAACGAAAGAAAAAAAAAAAAATTCGCAAGACAGCGCGCCGCAACAAAATACAGTGCAAAAAAAAAAAAAAAAGAAAAGTAAAATAAATAAAAATTGACTGATTGTGGGGCCTGGTGGTGTTTGTTTGTTTGTTTATTTATTTATTTTTTTCTTTTTTTTTTAATAAATCAGCAAAATTAAGTAAATAATGTTGCATTTCGAATGTTTTGTCACTGGTTATAAGCCGCCTTTTTGCAGTACTTTACTTGACATGGATGTCACTCAGTTTTTTTCTTTTTTTTGTTGATGAATTTTTATTTTTATTTCATTTTTGTTCCCATTTACATACAAAATTAATTTATATTACTTTTCAATTTTAAAAATAAATAATTTCTTTTTAGCACATTTTTTGGATTTTTTTTTTTTTTTTTTTTTTGATTGAGGTCAGCCTCAGACGCCTTTATAGAATTTTTTTTTTATTAAAATTTTATTTTCAGCTTGAATTTAATTTTGTTTTTTTTTTTATTTATAGGTTGTGCGGTGTTTTGTGGTGTTGGTGTTTGCTGGTTTTTTTTTTTTTTTTTGGTGGGTATTTTTGTTGGGTGGTGTTTTCCTATTTTTCTCAATTTTTTTTATTTGTAAACAAAGAAAAGGATGTAGAAAAAAATTAATATCTACCTTGATGCGACACTGGTGTGTCAGTTTATAAGGCAATGAACTAAGTGAAATATTAATTATATAGTTTTTAACCATGGATTAACATAAATAATTTAACAAAATCTGTCACAACATAATAATAATAATAATAATAATGAAGGAATTTATCCAATTTTTTGTGTTAAAATTGAGTAAACTTGTCATTTCTAATCTGACATTTATTAAGTATTTTTTCTCTCCTTACTTACTTACATTTATTTATTTATTTATAATTTGTTTCTTATTCTAGCGGATAAATGGTCTTTTCAATTTATTTAATAATATTTAACAACGTTTAAAGGCAACAATTTTTGTTTATTTAACATTAAACAACAATTTAATGTATGTAATTATGACTAAATAATTCAGGAGGGACAAACAAACACGATGATGATGAAGTAGAAAAGAAAGAAAGAACGAAAAAAAAAAACCATTTGATATTAATTTAAGTCTACTTTACTTAACTAAATACAATATGATAAATATAATTCTTAACTTAATGTAACTTAACTAGAAAATAATTAAATCTAATTTGTTTTTTTTTTTTTCTACTGGAAAATTACTAAGCTGCCTCTTGTTAAACATATTTCACTTTTAAAAGTCAGCGAATTTAACAGATTTATTTATTATTTTTCACAAATAAAAAAACAAAAAATTATCCGAGGACAAACCACATCCAGTATTTATTTTATTTTATTTTCCATTTCGTTTTTTAATAATAATATAAAGTAGAGTGTTGATGCTTAGTCACACAAAGTTCATTAACATTTTCTAGAATTGTGAGTTGTGTGTTGTCGACTAAAGTAATGCAAAGACAACGAACGGACAAAACTAAAAGAAAAAATTAATAAAAATAAAAAAATGATGAAGAATTATTTCGTTTTCTGTTGCAATAATGCACATACACACACACACACACACATACAAAATTGATAATAAACAGAGAGAAGTAACGACAAAAGCTGCGTTTTTTTTCCAAGCAACAAAAATTATGACATTAAAGCCATAAACAGCTGTGCAATTAATTTAAAAAAAAAGCACCGAAAAGGATGCAGTGGGGTTTCTTTTTTTTTTATTATTTATTAGATAATTAACGCAGCATCAATAAGCGTTACGTTAATTATCGCAAACACACACACACACACAGAGATAGAGAGTGCTAACCGGTAGTGGTAGTTGGAAGTGATTTAAAAAGAAAACAAAAATCGAAAATTTGGCCAATAGTCAAATTTTTTTTATCCATTTTAGCCTTCATAAATTTAATGATTTTTTTTTTTTTTTTTTTTTTTCAAATCAAACGTCATATCAATTTATTTTGTTTAATAATTTTCGTTAGTAAAATTAGAAAAAAAAATTAATCGTTAAAGTAAATAAATGTAAAGTGGGCAGCGCGATTGACCTCGTAACTGGTGTTGGCGCCGCCTGTTACTTAAGAAAAAAAAAAACGTGGCTATAGCCAGATAGCACGTTTGTTCCTGATTTAATTTCATTTATCGTTTTATTCGTTTTTATTATTAATTAAAAATTGTTTTTATTTTATTTTATTTTTTTTTTTTTTTTTTTTCTTAAGAATCAATAATAAACGCACAATAAATAGAGGGAAACCAGAAACACGTTTTACATATTTTAAAAGGAGATCGAGTGATCACCAAATGGTTTGGCTTTAAAAAAAAAAAAATAAAAAATTATTAATCCGTTCCATAAAAACACAAAAATTAATAAATCGTGTTAAATCCTTCATTTCTTGTTGCTGCTTTTTTTTTTTCTACATTACATCAGGAATATTTTTATAAATAAAAATTAACATAAAAAAGCAGCAAATGAACGAACGATCGTATAAAGCAGCAACAGCAACAGCATATCCGCGATATAATGTTGTTTTTTTTTTTTTATTTATTTATTAATAATATTTTTTAGATGTTTACCATATTTGGAATTATTCACAACAAAAAAAAAAAAAAAACGTAAACACAAACGTTTCTTGTGTTAAAATAGATCGGTGATCGTGATCATTGCAATCAATTTAAAGAAACAAAAATATTTTGTAAAGAAATTAAAGATGAAATGAAATAATTTCTTAGTCTTTCAATGTTGTCGCAAATATCATCTAAGAAAGAAATAATAATATTATTTCTTTTTTTTGTAAACTGGCTGAAATAGACAAGAAAACAGAATTTTCATTGCACGACAATCAGTAAGAAATGATCACTTTGTAAACTGATTTGCGTTCGTCTTAAGCACGATTTTTGTTGAAAATAAAACAAAACAACAAAACGAAATGCCAAAGGCAGAAAATATTTAAGAAATTAAAATTAACGCTGCACTAGTTGAAGATCGTATTGAAATAACAAAACGCACGTTATAAGAATAACACTGACAAGGCAATAATGTACACATGTTATGTACATTTTCTGTGCATTTTTATTACATTTTATGCGGCTACCATCAAGTAGCAAATATTGCTGCTATTGTCGCAATTTTTATTTCTTTTTTTTTTTTAACAACAAAAATCAAGTTGAATGTATTTAACGAAATAAAAATAAAATACAAAAAAAAAAGTCTCAATTTCTAGTAATTTCCTGCTGTTCGTTAATAACAATAATAATAAAACTATACGGTGACGACTTGTACATATGACCACTTCAAGGACGAACAATACTTTGTTTTAATACTTTTATTTTAAAATGTGATCGCTGTAAGGTCAAAAACCGAACTTCTATAAATTATTTGCTGTTTTTATTTTTTCTTATTTATTTATTTTTGTATTTAAGTGAGTAGAAATAATATTTTATTACACACAACTATAAATAAACAATAAAACCAATATTATCACAGAGAAAAAAAAAAAAAAAACTAAGAACAATCATTAAATTGCGATCGTTACATTATTATAAATTTGATGATCGTATTGTAGAAAAAAAAGAAAAACTAAAACTTTTCATAAAGTTACTACCTCGTGTCCGACCCTCACGCACATTGTGGTTTAAATATATCTTATATGGATAAAGATCGCATGCGATCGTACAGGTTATAAAATTATTATTATTATTATTTTATTTCTACGAATAAATTTTTTTTTGGTTTGATCTCTTGTTACCAAGATCACACCACAAAAAACAGAAAAAAAAAAAAAAAAACGAAAAATACAAAACCTCGATCATTAGATTATAGAGAAAACGATCGTACACGTTTCTTATTATTATTATTTTTTTTTTTATTTTATTTTCGTTAATAACGATCAATTTTGTAATAATTTTTAATTTTTCTGTTAGTTTTTTTTTTTCGTTTTCCTTATAAATTAAATACAAATAACAACACTTGATCTTGATCCTCATCTGTGTTATATCAAAAGGCTAGATTATTAGATTTTTGTTTTAGATGAAGTAGATGTAAAATAGGTTTGTAATAGGTGCGGGCGGTCGGTCGTTCGTCCGATATATGCTATCAACAGTAATAAATAAATAAAAATAAATAAAACGAACAGCAGCAGCAACGACGCAGTATATCAACGATCTATCTAAAATAAAATTTATTTTTATTTAATCCTAACTAAAGGGCAAACCTCTTGTTTTGTTTTTGCTTTTTTATTTTTTTTTTTTTTTTATTATATAGTTTGAAAGCCAAAAGGTTTCTCAATCTATAAATATTTATTAAATTATTTTTTTTTATATTTATTTATTTATATTTTTGCTTGAAATAATTTCCAACTGACCTTATTATTAATTATGTGCGAAACGTTTAACATTTTCTATTTGATCAAAACGGAAATATTAATAGAAAAAAAAAAAACGCTAAATTAAACAAAACTAATTGATGAATGATTAAACAAGGTGAAATTCTGTTTTACAACAAAATACCTTGAAATATTTACACATGGGATTTCTAATTTGTTGCTTTTTTTTCGTGTAATCAACAAAAGGATCGATTTAATCTGGACAAAATTAAACGATCTTTACAAAGTTTCAATACAACAATTTTAAGGTCTAAACACTAGCTAAGTAAATAAAATACAAAACATGCGAAAACAACTTTAAGTCAGTTGAAAAAATAACAATTCATGTTGGATCATGTTTAGATTTTGTTATTTCATAATTTTTGGGATGATCAACGTGTGATCGTTTTTTGTATTTTTTTTTTTTTATTTACTATTTTGCCTACTATTTATTAACACAGTGAGCTAGATTCACATATACAGTGCTAAGTTATTTATAGACTTATTGTCTCAGATTGTATTTCATAAGTTTTAAGCTTTATTAGTATATAAAAGCTTATGTTACTCATGATCAGCAATGATCAAGGCTTTATAATGACGATCAATAGCAAAAATTCGGGTGTAACTCTTTAACTAAATATTTATAATTATAAAATCGTTGTTAAAGCTCATTAAAAGCTTCACTAAAACAATGTACTAAAGTCGTGTACTAAACATAACTACTAAAATAAGTGTTAAAGTTCTGAAAACGTAAAAACTTAACAAGAAAAGCAGAAAATGAAATTTTTACTAACCTGTATACCTGACTTAAGTACAATCCGCAATCGCGCACATAATTATTGTTTTAAGCAAATACAGATAAATATTATCGCTGCTATCGTTGTGTTTTGTTTTATTATTTTATTTTTTTTTTTTTTTTCGTTACTTACGAAACATTAAGGAATTTATTTTTGAAAGAAAAGAAAAAAAAAAAGATAAATTTGTGTCACCTTGACTCGTTGGTTTGTTTGTCTGTTGCCTTTTTTTTTTTTTGTTTCATTTCATTTCGTTTTATTTAATTTATTTAAATGTGACACACCTCCCAATATATATATATTTTTTTTATAATTTTTACTTACGTTTTTCATTTGTTTCAATTAAAAAAAAAATTGCAATTATTGCCTCTGTGTGTAGCAGCTAAGTGAGTCAGTCGCAGTTATGAAGCTTTTTTTTTTTTTTTTTTTCATGTTTTTATTATTTCTGTGTAAGTTCTGTGTTATTAGTTGAATAATGAATAAAATAAAATTAATTTAATTTAATTAATTAAATAAAATTTAATTATTTTGTTTCTACGTCAATAGAATAATCAGAATGTTGCGTTATAACTGCAAAAACTTTTTCTTTTTAATGAAATTCACCTAGTTTAACACCAAATATTATTTTAATTAAGGACACGTAAGGTGTTTTTTTGTTATTTTTGATTATTCGTTAATTAAATTAATTTTTATAATAATTCATTTAAAACTGTTAAAATAAAAAAAATAAAAAAAATTAATAACAGTAATTAATTATAGCGAAAACACGAGAAATTTTACTACCGCGCTTACACAATACCGTATAAGGTCTCCCTCGCTAAATTATTCTACAGAAATAACGAATTTTTGGAAATATTAATAATAAATAATTAAATAAATTAAAAATATGTATATAGATTATCGAAAAAAAAAACAAAAAAATTAATAATTCTTGTGCTGTAAAGCACAAATAAATAAATACGCCGAAGAAAAACGATTTAAAAATTCTATTTGCAAATGGCAAGTGAAGCTTGAAAGATTTTTCCTTTTTATTTGTCTGTTTTTTAATTGGGAATACTAGTGACAGAAAATTTCTTTGATAAGGATGAACAAATATATACAAAATAAAATAAAAAAAAAAAAAATTGTATGGGGTGGAGTGGCAACAGCAACAACAACAACAACAACAACAACTTGTGACTACACTGCGTTTGTTCAGTACGTGACTCTGCAATTTTTTTTTATTTTAATTCTCTGACTACACACGACTGACTTCTTTTTTCCTTTTAAATGAAACTTTTTTGTTATTTTTTTTTTATTTTTTTTTTAATAACAAAAGTCGTCGCGTGATTTCCATCATTGCTTTTACGTTTTTATCAAAGACCATTAAAGAGCTTTTCCCTTGCAAAAAAAAAAAAAAATAAAAAATAAATTAAATAATAAATAAATAAAAGTTCAGTAAACTTGCGATTATTTTTTTTTTCTGTAATAATAGAAAAGTTTTGTTGCCAGCTTTAATACTTTGATTGTTTAAAGCTTTGTAAAAGCTTATTGAGGATTTTTTATTATTTTTTTATAGGACACAACTAGACTAGAATTTTTATTATTTTTATTCGTTTTTGTTTGCTAATTAATTGCAGTTAAGTGCTTTAAATAATTCATAGATCAATAAGAAAAGAAATAATTTTTTTTTTTTTTTGGTTGATGAATCAACAAATTATACAAAAGCACAGCTTTTCTCATTTTTTGCATATAAATGAGAGTTTTTGTTTTTTTTTTTTTTTAATGTAGAATTTCTGTACGTAAAAATAATTCACAAATCATTACCGGGAGCATCGTAATTACAGCAAACCAGCACCAGAAGAAATTTGAAAAAAAGAAAAGAAAAGAAAAAATCGTTGTGGCGTCGGCGATAATAATAATGATGATGATGAGATACAATTTATATTTAATTTCTTTTCTTCTTTTAACATATTTTCATATATAACTTTTGTGATGAGCATAAACAGTTACATGTGGTTATATCTTATTTATTCGTTCATTCGTTCATTCGTTCGTTCGTTCTGTGTCATTTCATTTCAGCTGGAATTACATCATTATTGTAATTTTTTTTATTTTTACTTTAATTTTGAACGAGAAATGAAAAAAAAAAAAAAAAAAAAAAAACGCCAAAGTAAATTGGTTATTATGATTATTATTTTGGTTAACAGTAATAAGTCCATCATCATCATCAACAGCAACAACAATAATAACAATAATAATAATAATAATAACAACATGTTGGCGTTTGCGATCGCGTTAATCTTCGCGTCTCTGAAAAGCATTAAGATTTTTTTTTTTTTTTTTCTGTTTTTCTTCATTCTTGGTTTTGTATCGCTTTGCGTGATTTTTTTTCGTTGTTTACCTGTATCAAAATCTTCACCAGCCAAGAGGTCGCATCAACGCAATTAAAATTAACTGTAAATATTTCCATTAAAAGAATTAAAAATAATAAAAAGCTCAAACGAAGAGTTCATATCATCAAATGCGATGATGAAGAAGAAATTTTTTTCATTTTTTTTTTTATCTTTTTTCTTCATTCAAACATGAACTGATTTGACATTGGTGTATGTACACTTTGTACACTTTTGGTGCACGGCAGGCGGGCAGTATGATCGATTGTTTGTGCCGTGACAGATGAATAATAAAAAAAAAAAAAAAAAGAATTATTAAAATAACGCAGCAGCAGCGAAAAAAAAAAATGAATAACAGAGAAGAACAAAAAAAAAAAAAAAAAGCCAAAACATGAATAATGATAAGTTGGTCATGTCGTCGCCATGCAAATTGTGCAAACTGGCAGAGTTGGGTTGATAAATAAATAAAAAAAAAAAAAAATAAAAACCCGTGGTATGTTAACCCGCTGAAAAAAGATTATAAAAATGGGGATTAAGACAACACGAAAAAATAAATCAAAGAGTTTTTTTTTTGTCGTGCACAAATATATAAGAAGTTGCTAGAGAAAGATGATAAATATTCATTAAGTTCATCCACTTTTTTGCATTTTTTGTTGTTGTTGTTGTTGTATGCAGAATTCTATGTATTTGTCATTTTAATAATAATAAACAAACTTGGACATATTTATGATAATTTATAATAAAAAAAAAAAAACAAAAAGTATTTTTTTTCGCTGTTGAAAAATGTTATTGAAAAACTCATTCACTTTGCATTTTTGCACATCTGGCTATTATGCACTGTGGCTACGGCGTCGTTACAATGTCATTTCAGCAAGTGTTTTCCTTCTGCCATTCTGTTTCACTACTGCAATAAAAATTATAATAATAATAATAATAATAATATTTTGATTTAATATTTGATAATGTTTTTACTTAATGTCATAAAATAATAATAATAATAATAAAATGTTAATTGAAGAAACGACAAATTATTTTTCATCTTTTTTTTCTTACCGCTATATTCCGCAAATAAAAAAAAAAGGGAAAAAAGAAGAAAAAGATGATAATTTTCACTATTAAACCCACACAGTTATTAGTTGCAAAAATTTTTGTATATTAAACAACGAAAAATACCCTGTCATAATAATAATAATAAAAATAAAATAAAATTAATGCCAAAGAGAAATTGGTGGAAAATGAAAGAAAAGATTTTTTTTATCTTCTTCTTTTTTTTTTTTTTGAATGAGAAATTTGTTCATCAACGATCAAAGAGAATTTTAATAATATTTTCGATGTTCTTTAGTCACATTTTGTCACAACAGAACATTAATTAAAGTTCATCTAAAAATTGCATAAATAAATAGAAAATAATGTCGCCCACCTAACGCAATCATATTTTTTTAATACACGAATTATGGTGAAAATTATTCTTCATTATTTTCTGTCATGTTTATCGTGTATCACGACTTTTTATTATTAAGGAATGAACGAAATTATTAGTAATTACTTGTAATTACTTGAGGATTGTGATTTAGGTGCGGAATTTCGTATCCATTAGATAAAGTCTTCTGACTCAAAAAAATCATCGAATTTACATGAAACAATCATCATTAAAGCGTTTTAATTAAATATTTATGTACTAAACAATATAATATTATATAATTACCTGATAAGCACATTCAAATAGATTAATTCTGTGAAAAAGTTTTGTAAAATCGAATAAAATTCCGTTGAGTTATGTTCAAATTAGTGCAGCAAGTACATTAAAATTTCTCTATTCCTTGTATTTTAACGCAAGATCAGTGATCGTACTAATTAAAACTTTGTAATTAAAGCTTTTCCACAATTGGATACTATGAAGTAATATTTAAAGCTACTAAAAATACCTTTTCATTTCAGAAATTTTATTTTCCACATCGAGATTAAATTTTTCGCAAACCAAAATTTGTTTAATAAACGAAATTTTGCGTTTCAATAAAAATTTTATTTAATTTTAAATTAAAAAAAACAAACAAAATGTCATGTTATTAAGCAGTAATTGCATTTTTATTTATTATTTATAAATATCATTTTGCCATCGGCTATCTAAAAATAAACAAACATCAGTTTTTGTTTAAAAAATTCAGAACACGAATTTTTTTTTTGATTAATAATTTTTTTTTTTTGTATTTTTGTTTATAAAGAAATTAAGAGAGAAAAAAAAAACATTTTTTTTTTAATAATAAAATCATTTAACGAAGCATAATATGGGCCAACTGGTTGGTGATGAGATTTTGATTCGGGAGAAAAAAAAAAATTTATGATTTTTCTTGTTCTCGATGCAACTTTGTTGCGATTTTTTTGTTTAATTTTTCTTTCGCCGATGCGATGATTTAATTAAAGTGACTTACTGGCTGAAATTTAGCTGAAAGGTCACCAACACCTCTGCGTATTTTTATTTTGTATTAATTTTTTCATGATAAAATGAGGCTTCCGTTAGCCATTTGCCACAATAAACTATTAATCTCTGTGTTAACCTTTAAAAAAAATTGTTTTGTATTTTTCTAATCACGAAAACAACGAAACAAACAAACGGCTCCACCTTCCTCATGTAAATAAATTTCTTCATTTCTATAATTTTATAATTTTTCTAAGCAAATAAGAAGATAATTATAATGAAAAGAATGAAAAAAAAATTAATTTAAATAAATAAAAATCATCTATCGCGTTTCTAACGCTGGGCGTATTTTCTTTTTTCATTTTTAATCGAAGAAGTAGAAAAATTGATTGAGTGGCGCGAGACGTAGATTTTATTTCTAGATGATAATAATGGGTTAGATTAATAATAGTAATAATAATAATAAAAAATATTTTTTTTAATAAACGATAATAAGATGGATGGGGAACGTTGAAATGAAAAAACGGTGAAAACGGCTGCACTTTTTATGCGTTTTTCTTCCTATAGGAAACATTTTTTTTAATAGCCTAAAATAACCTTTGTGAAATAAAAATATAAAGATCGTGGACTATGGATTAATTTTAATTACAGATGTTTAAACAAAAAAAAAAATGTTTAATTAATTAAATCCAGACAAGAAATTTCATTTGATTTTATGATAAACCAGCGAAACGTTTACACCAGTTTGTAGCATTTAAAATGCTAATCCTAGTAATTTTTATGTCTTGGTATAATATAAATAAATAAACCAGAAAACTTTGTAACAAAAAACAACGACAACAGCCAAGAACAACAAAACACACCTGAGATTACACAAAAAAAAAAAAATAATAATAATAAATAAAATAAAACAGAAAAAAACTTTCTAAAAAAAAATTTTTTTTTCAACAAATTGCCATCAATTTCGATAAACAAAAAAAAAAAAAAAATAAATAAAAAAACAACGAAACAAATTATTAAATCTTCGATTAGCTAAACCTAATTTTGTAAGTCAATAAAAGAAGAAACAGAAGAAAAAAAAGGTACGACTGAGTCGTGTTTTTAGCATTTAAATAATTTTTTTTCTAATTTAAATCTTTAAACCGAATGAGTTTAGTAGTGATGAGGTGCTCTAGACTTGGCTTAAAATTGAATTAAAATACATTTTTTTTTATTATTATTATTATTATTATTATTATTATAGAAGTAATAATAACAAACGAAAGAAATCGCCCGCAGTGAAGTAGTCACACAGTCGTCTTAAATAAATTTTCTTATCTTAAATCTGAGTGTTTTTTTTTTTTTTTTGTTGCTCGCTATATTTCTCTTATATTTCATGTCCCATTTTTAAAGATATTTTGAAGAGTTTTATTTATTTTTTTTTCCTTGTATCTTTTGGAATAATAATAATAATAATACTAATAAAAAACAATAACAGTAATACAGTAATAACAGCAGCCGCACCATCATCATCATCATCATCAGCAGCAGAGGTAGCAATAGCAAAACATCAAGACAACAAACAAACAGCCATGAAACAGTAGCTACAATTGTACGATTTTTCTCTCTTTTATTTATTGTTAAACAAAAATAAAAATAAAGGGAAAATAAATTGAAAATAACAACTTCTAAGATGATCAAGATTTGTCTTTATTATTGAACTACAAAAAAAAAAAAGAAATGAAAAAAAGGCAAAGCAAATGCAAAGCGAAAAAACCACCTAAATGGACGTTATACGTTATAAATAAAACTAAAATCGTGTTCATATAATAATAATAAATTTATTTTTTTCTTCTTTCATTCTTTCTTCGACAATCACAAAAAAAAATATATTTCCTTCGTGCTTATTAAGTGCGCGAAGTCGCGTCTCTTTACCGTCTTAAAGTTTTTCACTCTACAACGACTAAGTTCAAATTTAATTCTTTTTCTTTTGCTTCTATTTTTTTTTTTTTTTTTGTTTTTACGTTAAAATTATTAAATAAGAAAGACGATCGAAGAACTTATTTTAAATATTGATCACGATTTAATTTTATTCATACGTCAAAAGTAGATTTAACGTAAGAGAAGATGAAGAAGAAGAAAAAATTAATTTCTTTTCTTCTTTCTTTTTAAAAACGTCATTTGGTTTATTTTACTTATTAATAATTTAACGAATTATTATTAAAAAAAAAACAGAAAAAAGAAAAGAAATAAATGGAAATGAGATTAGATTTTTGTTAATATTTTTTCCACTGTTTAAAATTAATTAAATTGAACATGGATAGTCCGCACGATAATTATTTGCTATTTTTTTTTTTTTTTTTTTAAACATATTTCTTCTCTTTTCGTGTAATTGAAATGATTTTTGACCGCTTTGACAATAGTTTCGGTTATTTGAAGAATTATTACTGCGAAATAAAATAGAGCAGTCACTCCTGAACACAGAAAAAACCGTAAAACGTTACCATTACGCGATCCTTTACTGTTTTACAGCGTTTTTGTAAAGACTCTGTGAATTTTCTAGATAAATTTATTTTAAAGTCATTCTAAGAATCAACCAAAAACTATCATTTACTTAAGTAAGTACAATAAAAGCTCAATCAAAAAACAAACGATAAAACAATAAGCGACAAACATTTTTATAGAGAAAACAAAACTTTTAATTAAATAAAGGGGAAAAAAAAAATTGAAATACAAAAACGACAACGATTGCATTTTGAGGCAATAAAAAACCAAGCGACGGTGCAACGAAAAAACACTCAATTCTCAATGTGTATTTGTTTGTAAATTATTTTTAAAGATCGTTGCACGATGTTTTCAATTTTTTATTTTATTTTTTTTTTTGTTATTAAATTCTCGTTAAAAAGCAGAAGAAGAAGAAGAAGGAAAAAAAAATTAAATAAATAAATAACCAAGCCAGCCAGCCGTATGTGTTATGAACGAACAGAAGCGAGTTTTTATTAAATAAATAAAAAATAAGAAAAGAACAAAAAAAAATACTTAAGAGCGGCGGCCGTGGCCTTTCCGATGTCATTGTCACCTCCGTTGTCGCTTTACTTAGTTTTTAGTACACATGACTAATCCTACTTATACTACACAGAAAAATCAACAAAAGCATTATGAAAAAAAAAAAAAAAAAAGATATTCTAAAAAAAATAATTTTTTTTGCATCAAATACATCAAGGAAATTTTATTTAATTATTTTTTTTTTATTTTTCCTAGCTAAAAATACAGCAGAATAAAATATCACAAAAATCATTCAACTTTTGTTTATGCCTTTTTGTTTAAAAAGAAAAATTGGACAAAAAATTGTCGCCAGTGTCATCTCACCGTGCACCCAACAACACCCGAAAGAGAATTTTTTTTTTTTTTTTGGTTGCAATAAATTTTCTTATAAACACGCCAAAACCAATCACTTTTGAATGAGTTATTGCCTTGTGTGCGCTTTTGGAGGCTATTTGATTGTTTTTTTTTTTTCTTTCATCTGCATGCAAACCGTTGTGGTTGTTGCCGGTCGTACACGTGTGTCTCGTGAACTCAGATCGTACGATCTAAGGCGACGATATAATAAAAAGAAAAATGTTTTTTGTTACTTAGCTAGATCGCCCACATTAATTCGCTAAAAACTTTTGTAAAATAAAACAAAGACAGTGGACACTTGCGAATTAAAAAAAAGTTTAAGCCGCTTAAAATTCTATTAGACAAGAAGAAAAAAAATAAATAAAACATAAGACAATAATCCGTTAAATTACTTTCACTTAAACTGCGCCAATCTCTATTGTTCGCGCATACTTAATAACCACCTACACACACACACACGATCATAATCAAAGTAAATCATTTCGTAAAACGGTAACGAAAAAAAAAAAAACTATTCTTTCCGCGATAAAAATTCGTTTCGTTTTTTTTTTTATTAATTATTATCTAGGGAATTGATATCACGTCGCGTTGTCTACCGTGTTTGGTTAAGTAAACGCCCAACAAGTTACTTAGATTTTTTTTTTTTTTTTTGTTGTTTTTTATGCAACGAATTTTATTAAAGTAAACAAAAAAAAAAAAAAAATTATGTTTTGTTTTTATTTTTATTTTTATTTCTGATTATAACTGCTGATAAAGTGCATACGGCGGAGTAACATATGTTTGGGAAATAAAAATAATAATAATAAAAATAATTTCAAAACAAAAATATTAAATCACTGATAAGATAACAAACAGAGAGATATAGAGAGAGAGAGAGAGAGCAAAAAAAAAAAAAAAAAAAATTCATATAAACAAATTGTGTTGAAAGTCATTAACCTGAGCGCCTTTTTTTTTTTGTTTTTCTATTTTTTTGTGCTTTTTGGAGATAAAACGATTAAAAAACCAAAAATAACAAGAAAAAATTATTTGTTTTTATTTATTTATTTATAAAAATCGGTCAATAAAATAATTATCTAAAAAAAAAAAAAACGCCTTATCATAATATTATTTCGCGGTTTTATGTCGATGTGTTTGTTCGTTACTTAGTTAGGCCGCACACACAACGACAACAATAACAAAAAAAAAAAAAAATAAAAACACAACGACCTCGCATGATGTCACACTTTGGCTATAATTGACTGATTAATTCACTTGCGTTTGCGCGTTATATTATTTTTATTTTTTTTTTTGTTTTGTTTCTCATGTTTACAACATGATTTGACATGACTTAATTATTTATTTAATTAATTTATATACAGGGTTTTTATAGTCCTTTACAACGTAGCAACATTATACTGTTTGTAGCATGGTTGCTACGCATAAAACACTAAACCAATGCGTACCGCAAGAAGTAAACAAAAAATAAACACAAATTTTTGTACGCATCTTAAATCACATTATGGTCACTTAAGATTCTTAAGCGCAGCCGCAAAGACACACAAGATTCTTTTTTTTTTTTTTTTTTGTGTATTTTTATTGCGTGTTTAAATAAATTATTTATTTGTTTGTTTTGATGTTTTATGTTTCATTTACGTTTCTCTTAAAAAATACTGCAATAAATTACCCAAAACAGCAAA
Organism: Ptychoptera albimana; assembly: GCA_961205885.1. NCBI lineage: Eukaryota > Metazoa > Arthropoda > Insecta > Diptera > Ptychopteridae > Ptychoptera > Ptychoptera albimana. The sequence goes on along the minus strand of OY540804.1, from coordinate 29,177,977 downwards.
AACAGCAAAAAAAAAAAAAACTGCGCATTTCATTCAATATTTAAAATTAAACTGATAAGAGGAGTAAAAATAATTTATTTTATTTTTTTATTTAAAAATTATGTGGGCGCGTTTAATTTCCAACAACAACATTATCGTTCATTCGCTCAACAACTATTTACGCGAAATTTTCTCAAATTCACATTTTGATTCATCAGAATAATAATTTTTTTTTTTTCTTTTTTTTTGTTTACTTATTAAAATTACGACTTAATAAATTTGGAATGTTTGAGAAAAAATTTTGGGATTTTTTTTTTTTTTTTTTTTTTGTATAAATTTAATCGAAAATTTGAAAGAAATTTAATAAATGTTTCTTTCGTGTGAAACAGTAGCGAAACGTATATGAAACATGTTTCGTGGTTTATTAAAAAAAAAAAAAATTGTTTTTTAATTCTTTAAAGTCCGTAGGGTAAGTCGCTATTTTTTTTTCTTATCTTTTCTTTGTGTGTGTAAGAAAAAGCTTTATTACAACGAGTAATAAAAAAAAATTGTATTTTTAATTCGCTATTTCTGTAATAATTTTATTCAAACATCTGGATATAAATTGTTTAAGCATTTCGATGATTAATCATTAATTCTTAAAAACAAACAAAAATGTATTTGTTCATCTATACTGTAGAACACAAATGATAAGTGAGTAAGTTAATGTCCAAACAACTAACCCTTACTACGTTGTTGTCTTAATCAAATCAAACATTTTTGTTTACGCTTAATACGATAGTGCGTCGCGTATTGCAATTATTTTATGATTTTTCGCAATAAAAGAAAACCAAAGAGATTTTTTCATTTTTTTAATTTTTTTTTAAAGTAAACAGGAATAATTTTTATATAAGTAAATAATCATTAAGAATGAACAGCTGCAATGTAGCGTGTATATGTCTTTGTCATTAACAGAAATAAAAAAAAAAAAAATTCAAACAAAACTAAATGACTGGCAGCTTTTTCTCTGTTTTAATAAATAAATAAAATTTAACAAAAAAAAATCATTTTTTTTTTTCGTACACAAGTAATGTTAGCACATTAAATTTATTTATTATTATTAAAAAAAAAATATAAAAAAAAAAGAAATGAAACGAAATGAAACAGAATTGTATATAAAAAATTGCACAATAAACTTGACTACATGGCAAAATTAAATTGGTTAAATGTGCTATGTGGGAAAGGAAAGCAGAGAGCGAAAAAAATAAAATAAATAAAAATAAAAATAAAACTGCCCTGTCTCAATTTTATTTCGATTAAACTTTACTAAATTCAATGTTTAATGCAATTTTATTGCTAAAGTCGATGCTTTATTATTTATTTTTCATTGTTATTATTATTATTATTATAACATTGGTGAGTCTTACAATGTTTTAAACGTAACATAATGGTACCACAACTTCAACAACAGCAACAACAGCATCAACAACAGCAACAGCATTCATTCTGTAATAACACAACAAGTACACTGTGCTTATTCTCTGTATATTAAGCTATATTCATATTAAAGCTTTTTAATACATGCAAATTTATTACCATCAACTTATCTTACTTATAAAATTAATTTTTATTTTTTTAATTAATTATTCAAGAAATAAGTAAAAGTTTTTGGATTAATGATGAATTATTGAATCAATTACTCAAAAAGAAAAAAGAAAAAATTAAATAATTTATCCGTTTTATTATTATTAAATTCATTTAAAAATATTAAACAAAAATACAAATTGATTGTTTATTCATTCACAATTTGACTTTATTGAACTTTCGTCTATATTTATTTATTACTTAATAAAATTATTTCTTAATAATAATTATTGTTTTACACAAAAAACAGAAAATTGGTTTTCAACGCAATTTTGTAATAAAAAGAGAGAAAAAAAAATTATTTTTTTTTTCTTTAAATAAGATTAATAATGAAATATATTGGCTTAACTAAGTCGTGAATGATTTTCTATTTTTTTTTAGTATTATTTTATGAGATAAATGCAATTTTTTAAACGGTGATCATAGCTGATCTTAAGGTGATCGTTAGGTGATCAATATGGGGATTAAAAATTCTTTTTTTTTTCCAATATTTTCTTTTCTTTTTAATGGAGAACAAAAAAAAGAAAAGAAAAATACTAAATTATCTGATCTTTTGACTTAAATTAATATTTATTATTGAATAATAAAAAATTATTAAATTGGGTGTATGGCGTAACATAATTAGTAATTTTCAATGTTTTTATGTACAGAAAAACAACCGTTTTGTGATCTTTAAACATTTTTTTTACTTGCATAAAAATATACTGCGATATAATTTATTTACATAAAAACAACAACATAATAATCCTGCTAATAATTATCTGTATGTGATCGTACAACGTTTTAAGTCATAAACACTCACAACAGCATTATACAAAATTGCATTACAAAATGCGTCATCAAAGTCACTACACCGCGTTAAAGACAGCCAATAATAAACAAAACTAAAACCAAAGCAACAATTTTTTTTTTTTTTTGTTAATTATAATTAACAAGTTCAACCAACTTGTGTTGTTGTAAATCATTAATTATTTTTTTCTACTTGTTTTCGGTTGTAAAACTTAATTTAAAAAAAAAAAAATGAAAAAATATTTTATTTTTCTTTTTTACTCAAACAACTAAATTAAATTAAATTAAATTAAATAAACAAATGAATGCGTACGCGTATTATAATATTATTTTTTATTATATTATGGCTTTTTTTTTATTATTATTATTTATCTAACCAAAACGATGACTTTTGTATTGTTCGTTTTGTATTCGCGCTGTTTAAAAACAGATTTCGTAGAATCGCATTTTAATTGTTATTTAAAAAACCAAAAAAATTTAAATAATTAATTTAATTAACAATCGAAAAACTTTCTTTTATACGTTTTTTTTTTCTTCTCTGTGTGGTTAATTAATTAATTTAAAATAACGAAGAAAAAAAAAAAAATCTTACACAGCACGTAGTTTTACTGCTGTTGTACATCCATCAACGTTGCGTTACTTTTGTGACCTGCAGATGCGATCGTAACACTAAAAAACATTTTTTTTTCTTAATTAAATAAATAAATAAAGAAAGAAAAAAAGAAAAAACGTATCCAAAATGCAAATTAAGCAGGAAATCAAGACATTAATACAGATTCGACAGTTAAAAAAAATGAAGAAAGATTTTGTATTTCTTTCAATCAATAATCATTAATAAATAATCAATAAATGTATTTAACGGTAAATTGGCGTTTATGACAGTTAATAATAATAATAATAAATTAACGAAAAGAACAAAAAAAAAAAAATTACATTATGCTGTTGGATGTGGTAATTCTGTTTCTGTTTCTGTTTTATTTTCACTCATCTGATGAATAATATCAGCATTATTCTCGTAATAATAATAATTATAATTATAATTATTTTTGATCATAATCATAATCATCATCATCATCGTGAACATAATAAAATGATTTATAGTGTGAGTGGCACACGCTGTTTTTTTTTTTTTTTTTTGTCAAAACAACAAGGCGAAAAAACACGATTCACTCAATAAGTGTATGGCGCTTATATAAACGTCATCGTCATCCACATCTACATCATCATCGCCACTGTTCGTAAAAATATGAACAAACCAAAAAAGAAATGAAAAGAAATGAAAATAAATTAATGAAGATTATTATTCATTAAAAAAAAAAAAAAAAATTAAATTAAAGACAGAGAGCAACACACAACAACCGCTATTATTAAAGGCGCCAGCAAACATCAGTCGCGATCCACAAAAAAAAAAAACTCTTTGGTCCAGTCACTACACTACACGGTCAACCAGACCGGATTACATATATTTTATCGTTTGTTTTGTTGTTTTTTTTTTTATTCTCTTTCTTTATTTATGTTTTTAATACAAAAAAAAAACTCTTTTTTTTTTTAAACGACGTCAAAAAGACACAACGATAAAGTGAAATTTTTTATTTTTCAATGTTAAACGATTAATTCGTGTCTATAATGTGATGAAGGTAATTATTATTTTATTTTTTTTTTTTGTTTTTTATTATAATTATTATTATGATTTTTATTATTTTTCCTTGCGTCTGCTGTTGACATCTTTATTATCGTTAAAAAAGGGCGAGCCTGTTAGACAATAATCCATTGACCGTTTTTATTATTCTTTTCTTATATTAATCATCCGTCAGCCAATTTGCTACTTAATTTGTTTGTTTTTATTACAAGTACTTGGGGGGGAAGGTTGGGGATATAGGGTGGGATAAAACTGAATTTAACATTGGGTGAGATTAAATATTATTGGGTCGTTTCAAAGCACTGTAGAAATTTCTGCAAACATACAAAAAAAAAAAAAAAATTAATTAATTGAATTTAATTAAAAATCGTTGAAAAAAAAAAGAATTAATTGGGTGGTGATAGAAACTCTTTAAGTATTTATTGTTCCTGGTTTCACAACTGTTTATATTTTTAGCATACACTGGTAAACGAGTGTTAAAGGAGATCAAACGAAATAAAATTAAAAATTATTTTATTTATTTTGTTTATTGTTTTATTGTCCACGTCATTTAGATTTTAATTGAGTTCAGTTTGTGTTAAGTAAGCGATTTAATGTGTGTTTGTTGGTGTAAAACAAGATCAGGATTACCATCCTTCTGTCATGTAATTTCCTTAAATAAACGCAACGTGTATAATCCTTAAAAGAAGACCTTTAGGCATATTAACGGCCACCTTTTCTATCACAAGAAGATGGAGAGAAAAAAAAAACCCTTTTGACGAATTTTACGCTTTGTGTTAAGTAAATAAATTTTTTTATTTTTTTTTTAATTATTAAATCCAGTTATTAAAACCCTCTTATATAAAACAACCTGACTATCATCTAGAAAAATTTACTTTTTATTATTTTAAAACTCTGTTATCAGTATAATGCCTGCCAACGATAACGTTTCTATTAAAGATAAATTATAGAAAATCCTCAAATTTTACATTTAAAACGCAACGGGAATAAATTTCTCTTCGGTATCATTTTAACAAGACACGAGTGTATGGATTTAAGAAGATAAAACAAAAGAAAAGAAAAAGAAATTATTCACAAAGTACATCCAACAATTTAGTATAAGGATTAATTAAAGAAATTTTGTTTGTTATTCACTTTTGTACATGGATCAAATCGTTTGTTTTTCCTGCTGCTGCTGCTCGCCCCATTCCTTTTCTCACTTAAACCAAACATTATATCGCCGAAAATATTAGCAAATAATCCAATTTCCTTACATAACGTACAGTTCAACGGCCGAATATAAACAACAACAAACAGCAAAACAGCAAAAACACAAAAAAAAAAAGGCAATAAATCAATATTTATTAGAAGCGCTTTTTTTTTTTTTTTTAGTTGTTTTAAATCCATTTTTAAATTGACACAACAAGGATTTATTGGATGGAAAATTTAAAAGTAAATATTTATTTTCGTATTAATAAATTTATAAATATTATATATGTATGTGCGGGGGTGTTTTTTTTTATCTTTTTTTGTTTGTTTGAACGGTGATGGCTGGCGCTGGTCGTTCTCGTGTAACATTATATTACGTGATGATCGCACAACACAGCACAACACAACACAAATAATAATAATAATACCGAATGATATAAGGACGAAAAATGTGTCAAGATGAACTTTCAGTTTTTTTTTTCCATTTTTGGAGAACGAAACTCATACAAAAACCGAGGTCCAATGATTCGATTTTTTTCTTCTTCTACTTCTTCATCTTCTTTCGGTTTTATGAAACTCCACCAATTTATAACTGCCTGAAAAAAGTTCAACAAGATTTATTGATCTTCTTCAGAGTGTTGTTCTCGATTTTTTTTTTTTTTTTTTTTTTTATTAAATTTATTAACTTTTTTGCGATTTTTAATTTTTTCTTTTTTTGTTTAAATATTTATTCGAAGGTTGGTCTCGTTGGTTACACGCTTTTTTCTGCCTCTCTTTGCTTAATTTACTTTTTTTTTATTTTGGACAGAATTGTACTCACAACACACACACACACACAGAGAGAATGAGAGAGAAAGAAAGAGAAAAGACACACAAGTCACTAAAAATAGCCATAACGATATTTTTCCCCAAAAACAGCAAAAAATAGCGACAACGAAAGAAACGATGACTTTGGGAATTGGTGCAACACGAAAATAAATCAAATATCTGCACTGTGTGTATTATGTGCTTTTCGTTTTAATTCTTCGCTTGTTTGTTTTATAATAATATATTTTCTGTTTTATTTAATACATTATATTGTGGTAGCTCGGTGTTTTTTTTTTCTTTTTTTTTTTGTTCTTTTTGGTGTAACTGACCGATCTGTACAGACCAAAGACCGCGGTGTCGTCCAGGCTTTTTTTTTTTTTTTATTAATTTTCTATATAGTTGAGTTGCGGTTGCAAAAGTAACAGTCGCACGACAAGATAATCACCCAACACGAAAAAAGAAAAAAAAACAACAAAAATCTGTTCAATTGTTCGTCGTAAAATGTCTAAGGTGAGCTGGAGCACGATGAACTGAGTTTGAGCGTTAAGTGTTTTTTGTATTTTTTTTTTTTTTTTTTTTTGCTGCGCTATTCGCTATAATAATAATAAAAATAATAATAACAAACCAAGATGCATAATACACACAGGCACAACCGTCACATGTGATCGATGGTATTAAAATAAAAATAAATTTTTATAACTGAAAAGCACAACAACCCCTCGCCCGTTTATTTTTAATTAGTTGCTCTTGATTAAATTAAATTATTATTATTTTTTTTTTTTTTTATTTATTGAATGTTATTGATACGTGCCACATGGCAGGCCTTTAACACTAATGTATAGAAAATAATTGGTAATCGCTCATTGACATCATAAATAAAAATAAAAAATTTTTATATATTTTTTTTTTTTTGGTACGAACGATAGCTCATTACCTTTACGTACAATGACCGCGTACTATTCAACGGCATCGCAAGGCCACCCGCACCATATGAACATGACAATAACAAAAAAATAATTTTATTAATAATATGCGCGGATAAATACAATCAAATAAAAAGAAAAAAATACATCAACGGCCTTGACTTTTCCGTCGTTTATTTATTTAATACAAAAAAACAAAAAAAAAAACAGAAAATTTTTTTTTTATTAAGGAACGAAAACGTTTTGATTGTGTGAAAAAAAATACTTGAGCCAGTTTTTGTTATTTTAATTAACAAAATGCCACATCCTACACACGAAATAACAAAAAAAAAAAAAAAAAATTATCTGGATTTTTGTGCAAAGAAATATTTTTTTAAGCCACTTAATACCTGCAAAATAGCAACTACTTAGCCTCAGATTATTTAATAACAACAATAGGAAAAGAAGAAAATCTTTGTTTTATTATTATTTAGTTAAATAACTGGCGTTAGAAAGTCGTAAAATAAAGAAAAAGAGAGTAACAAAAATAACGGCATCGTCACGTTATAAATTTTTAATACACAAAAAAAAAAAAAAATTATTCATCATCGGGAAATCCACAGAAAAATTGATTTCTATTTCTAAACATTTCCTTGGCGTAGTGTATTTAGTTAGAACAAACATTTGCGTTGGTATAATTAATAATAGCAGCAGCAATAACAACACCAGCAGCTAATAAACAAAACAAACTTTAAGTACACACGAAATGTAATTAATTAAATTTAATTAATCTTAGACCTAAGGTGTCCGTATTCAAACTGTTGATAGTTTTTGTTTCTTCACATTTATTTAATTAAAAACAAGTAGAGAAGCGGAAAATGTAGAAGTAGAAGCAAAAACATTCTCCTCTCACCTACACCACAGATACAGAAAACAAATAAAAACTAATTAATCAATATAAATATATAATTAAAAAAAAAAAAAAGAATTTTATTTACGTAAACGCGTTAAGAATTTAACCTAAATATCTGGAGAATTAATTGTAGAAAGACAATTAAAATTTAACAGCGAAAAACCAAAAAAAAAAAAAAAAAAATCAATAAATCATTTGTTAATTAATTAGTTAAACAATTTTAATTAATTAATCAAAAATTAAATGCAATTAATAAATCAATCTCTGGTTAATTTATTGTTTTGTGTTCAAATGGAAAAAGAAACAAAAAAATGCGTGGGAGGTAATGCCTGCATTAAGTGTGCAACACGCTTAATTAGGTTTTTAGTACGTGTGTGTACAGTTCAGTTAATTAATTAGAATCATGCTAGAGATCAGAACTTCACTTCTAATCAGATGTGTAGCAGCTAGATTATGTAAAACCGAATGACTAATGAACTCTTTCAAATTGGTCACTCTTATCGCTTAACAACCGAAAAAAAAAAAATAATTATATTAAAAACACATAGATAAGCTGAATTTGGCCAAAATAAGACGCAAATTAAAAAAAAAAATTATAAATAAATATTTAATTACTTAAAACAAAAAATGATTCATTTGTGTCTTGATTGAATTTCATCAAACAATTACAAAAAAAAAAAAAAAAAATTATTTTGCTTTGGCCAGCGTAATTTAATTAAAAATAAATAAAAAAGGCAAAAAAAAAAAAGAACATTTTTTTAAATGTAATTCAAGACAAATAAGCAACAAAATAGACCCGAAAAAACAACCAGGAAATATGATCGGTATGAGCAATAAAACTGCGTAAAACTAAGTACGGTGCAAAGTTTTGTTCTTTTTCTGTTTTTTTTTTTTTTTTTCACTTTAATAATCAAAGTCCAATAAATATTTTGACTTAATTTTGTGATAAGGATTTTCGACAGTTCCGCAATTTTGTGTACCAAAAACAACTAAGAATTGTATTACTACGCGAATTCTTATCGAATAAAAAATTCAAAACAAATAAAATGGCGTCGTTAATGTATTTCTTGACGCCAATTTAAGCGTTTTGTTTTTTTTTTTTCTTTTAATTTTTTTTTGTAACCTGATTGCTTTTTTTCCTTATCATTTTTCAACACACATGCAAATGTTTAATTGTTTAAAACAAAAACAAAAAAAAAAAAAATAAATAAAACCCGTTTACAAACTTATTTATAAATAAATAATTTAAATGAATTATTAATTAATTAAAAATAAAACAAAATTAAGTGAAGGTCGTTCCGTATGTGTGTGTCATCAGTTTAATTAATTTTTCTTTTTTTTTTTGGTATTATCACATTTTATTATATATTTTATGTTACGTTACGTTTCGTTACATCGCTTATGAACCATTAATGCATTAATTAATTATATAGGAAGTAGTTTTTTTTTTTTTTTTTTTCAATTAATTAAATTAAATTTTATTTTAATCAATTAATTAATTATTTATGAGACTTATGGAAATTATGCTGTTTCGATTAATTTGCGATGACTAAATCCAAAGACAATTGAATGTTTTTTTTTACGTTGACTTTGGAATACACAAGTAAAAGACAATCAAGCATAAAATTAAAATTAAAAAAAAAATGTATTTTACCTTTGAAAGTATTTTTTTTTTTTTTATCATAATTGAGCAGTAAAATAGGTGATGATTTGCTAGAAGGTGAGGCAAAAGGAAAGGTAACAAGAATTAAAAAAAAAAAAAAAAATTCTTCATCATACATTACGTACTAATGAGGAAGAAACATTAATGATAATAAAATAATTAATTACCCCGATTGATTATAATTAAAAAAAAAAAAAAAAAAAAAAAAAAACATAAAGTAAAACAGAAATAAATTAAACCATAATTAAGGTTAATTAACTGACTGTGAACGAATTTAATTATTTTTTAACTAGAGTTCAGTTATTATAAATTTACACCGAAAGGTGTTTAAAAAAAAAAAAAAACAAACTGTTAAAACTGCTGGTAAATAATTATATGACCTTCATCTCTTAGTAATCAACGTCGATCGATTTATGCTCAATTCTGTAATGTAATTAACAGAGAAATTATCTTCTTTTTTTTGTTTTTTTTTTTTTAATTAAACATTTTTACTTGATTAGCATTAATTTGATTTTTGTTACACAAAATTGACGTTTTTCTACCTTTTTTTTTCTCGATTTTTCTGCGGTAAGGTAAATAGTGTGTGTGTGTGTGGGAATTTTAGTGATTTTTAAGTGATGATTTGAAAAATGAAATAAATCTTTTAATCACTTTACTGATGGCTGAGAAAATATTAGATGAATACTGAACGCTGAATGCCCATTATGTTTGATTGATGAAATTGCTGAGCTAATTCAAACCGCATAGTCAGGGACCAATAATAGAATTTTCGACGAAATCGTAGCGCTCTGAAACTTTGCAAAAACATTCAGTGTATTATGCTGAATCGGAGTTAATTCCTGGTGTTTTTCGAGATAAAAAAATTTTATTCAAGTTACAGACACTAGAAGTTTAAACAGAAATAAAAATCATCGAAAAAATACCAATGATATGATTAATGAATTAATAAAAAATATTTATTCACTTGAGAGAAATCAAAAAATATGCAAATAAAACACAGAGAAAACCGTACGTCAAAACATGCAAAAGTGCAAAAGTTTTGTGACCGTGAATTTATTTTCGTTAAATATTTTGCTCATTGCGTGGGCGAATTCATTTTAATGTAAATATTTTTTTTACTTTTTTTTACTTTTTTTTTTAATCGTGGCTTATTTAATTTCGGTTACCCGTGTCATTTATTGTTATTCGCTTGTATAGTTTGTCCCAAATGTAAATAGGACAGCGCGTAACATACAAACAGTGGATATCGTTTTTTATAATGGAGTTCCTCAAATTACCCCACCGCACTGTAGTACAAATTTTTCCATTTTGATAAACGCAAAGAAGAAGAAGAAAAAGAAACATCGAAAAAAAAAAAACTATCATTTTTGCTATGACTTTGACACCAATTTCAAGCGATAATTTGGCGAAATTTTTATTTTTATTTTTTACTTCATATTGTTAACGCATTTTAATTTTGTAATTTTACTATAAAAACAAAACAAACAACAATCGAAATTTACGAATTAATTAATAAAATTAAAAAGAAAAAAGGAAAATAAAAAAAAAACGAAGAGTAGAAAAATAATTATTGAATGGGCAATGACTTTGGCGTAGTGAGTTCATACAAAGATCTTAAAAGGATTATCACAGTTAATCTGTGTTTGCCACACACCCACACAAACACACACACACATACACACAGAATTAATCAATTAATTAACAGAATTATAGAATTTTTTCACTTGACTAGATTAGATTACAAAAAAAAAATAAAAATTTTTAATCAGAAATAATGTTTGTCAAACATTTTGTTTGTTTTCAAACATTTCTTTTTTTACTGCAATAAAAAAACGATATGAAAAGGCTAATTAATTAATAAAAAAAAAAAAAAACTATTTAAAAGGTAATAAAAAGGTGGAAATAGTGACTCAACTAAGTACTGTACATTGTAACGTTAAACGTCCGTTATTTGTTTGTTGCTAATTAATCGATTTAACAAACAAAATGAAAATGTTTGCACATTCATCGGAAAATTTTATTTGTCATAATACAAACAAAAAAAAAAAAAAAAAAATCTTAATTAAAATCTGCATGCAATGGAAAATTCGTTGAAAAAAATAAAGTGAGAGATAAATTTCTGTCTGTTTTATTTAAGAATTTACCAGGTAATTAGATTTTTTTTATATTTTTTTTTTTTGCTGTGTGTTTACTATAATCACCCTGTAACGTCTTAAAATCACACTTTATGAGTGTAATGCCGCTAAAAACTATATACAAGTGGCGTACTTAAAAATCGAAACCAATAATTAAAATGCAAAAATGCATAAATAATATGGAAAAGAACATGCCAACAAAACAAGAAACAGAATAAAAATGAGAAATATTTGCAATTTCATTTAGCACTTATCTATTTTACTACACTTAACTCCTCTTCTTATTTATTTGCTTTTTAATTAATTTAATTTCATTTAAAAGAAGAAGCAGAAGCAGCAATAACAAATTTTTTTTTTGTTTCTTTTTTCTTTTTTGCCTGCACAATATAAAATCGACGACGAGGTCAACAATTTTTATTTTTATTTTTGTGTGTTTTTCGCGTTTTATTAATTCAATTTTTACTCTGTAATTTTTCTCTTGTATTTTGTTTATTTAATATTTAAAAAAAAGGAATTAAAATAAAGTCATTAATGCACACGACGACGACGACGACGACAACTACAACAACGACAATAACAAGACTACAGCAGCAACAGTAGTAACAGAGAAAATAATTTCAATCCGCGTAGTTACAAAAACTGCATACATCGCATTATTTACGTTTAACGTTTTACATGCAATTTAATTAACTTTCAGTCGCAATTTATTTACTTTAATAAATTTTCTATTTTATTTTTGATAGAGAGAGAGAGAGAGCAAAAAATAAATAAATAAACGCGGCGAAATTATGCAAAAAAAAAAAAAAAAAATTTTTTTTTTTTTACTTTTTAATTAGAAAATAACAAATTGCACGTGGTTGTAAACAAGTAAAGAAAAAAAGCCACGGGTTTGCATTGTTTGTATTAAAAAAAAAATAAAAAAATATATTTAATTAAGTAAAGAATTTGTTTGTATCGTGAAGTAGTCGCGAACTGTAATTTTAGTGAAATTATCGCGTTATTTACATGTTTTCGTTAATTATTTATTCTGGCAAAGGCGGAATGTAATGTTTTACAAGGAAAATTCCGGATTAAAATAATAAACACAGCAGCAGCAACAGTAGCAGTGAAACCACAATAAATCGAGTAGCATTTAGCTAATAAATTTTTTAAATTTAATTAAATATTTTTCGTAGATGCTTCGCAGGAAACTCACACACAGAAAGCATAAACGCTTGCCAAAACGCGAAAAAAAAAAAAAAAATAGAACAGAAATAACCAGGCAAACAGGAAGATGCATTTTAATTGTATTTAATTAAATTTTCTTCGTTTTAGAATTTGTTTTTTGATTAGGTAAAATTATTCCAATCTAATTTACGTGATGACGGTGAGGGGGATTTCAAAGTAGTCTTAACGGCGACAGAGTGTTGGACGCCATTTAATCGTTATATCACTCAGCCAACTTAATCGCACGCGTTGCTTATTACTTCGTCTTATTAATAAATTGCAATTGCAAAACACAAGTAGAAATGGAAAAAAATCTAATTTGTTGACTTTTAATACAAAAAAAAAATTATTACAACAGCAGCAATAGCCACTAACACAGAACACAATTCCTCTGCTCAGCACGTCACACAATGACGATTCAATTTTTTTTTTTTTTTGCTTTTATTCTAAATTTATACAGCGAATTACACGTGTTGTTGTTTTTATTATTCGTTAATTAATATTACTTATGTTGTTCAGACCGATAATCGTGTTATAAAATTTGGCTTGTCAATGTACCAGCGTACTACGAACTATCGATACTACTCCACACCCAGCCACATATGAACTCTTGCACTCGGATTTATGGCCAATAAATTTTCATCTCTATAAATTTTAACTTTTTTTTTTTTTTGTTTTTTGTTTAGTTTTTGGTTTAAATTATTTACACTCAAATGCGTCTAGGGAATAAAGAAAAATTCTATTTTATCTCTAGAATAATATTTTCTAAAGAATAAAAAAAAAAAAAAAATCCGATTAGTGCAGCCTGATGCATTTTTTTACTTGAATGAATGTCACTCATGCAAATGAAATTTGTTTTTCTCTCTCTTAGCCTTAACCTTAATCGGTTTTTTTTTTTTGCTTATTTCTAATTTTTATTATGATTACTTACTGTCACAACGATAAATTAACTAATTAGGTGACTTAGATTTTGTTAGAATTTGTCTAAAAGAAAAAGCATCGTTTTGCGGGTAGTAATCACGGTTTATTGTCTGTCATTCAGTCAAATCGGATCTGACGATCGTTATTTTTATGTTTTTGAATTCAGAAATAAATTTACGATCCAAACGGTAAATAATATAATATGGTCTAGTAGAAGTTTGAAGATTTAAATGCTGAGGAATGGCAAAAATCGTGTCAAATTCATAATTTTTGATAGTTCCAGACGCTATAACTTGAGAACTTGAGAAATAATCGGATCTTGCTAAAAATTGATAGAAATGCTTGTTTTAAGCTGCTGAACATATCTTTCCATGGAAGTAGCCCTCTAAAAAATTTATTTCTGGAGTTATGAATTTTTTAATATTTAAGGGCGCCAAAATCCATTGACTTGAGTGTAGTAGCTGTGGTTTTTTAATTCGCATTTATTCAAATCTTATCGCAGGTTCGATATTTTAATGTTTCTGAATTCGGAAATGAATTATCTATGCAAGTAATAAATAATATTATGCGGACTAGTGCAAACTTTAGGCAGCAAATGCTACTGAGTGCGAAAAAAAGGGCAAAATCCACATTTTTTCTTCATAATTCTTAAAATAAATTTTGTTTGGCCAAACCCGTAGAACAAAAACGATTCGGAACATCCCAAAGAGTATCCCTGCAAAGTTTCAGCTCATTTAAAAATGTTTGATTTTTCATCGAAATTTAAAAAAAAATGCATGCTAGGCATCAGCTTTTTTTTTCAAATTTCGACGAAAAAAATATTAATTCGGATCATACTGAAAATTGGTACTAATATTCGTTTTGAGATACTGAACATATCTTTCCATGGAAGTAGGGTTCTAAAAAAATTAATTCTCGAGTTATGAATTTTCTAAGATTTAATCGCGCCAAAAACCATTGTTTTTGTGTAGTAGTCGCGGATTATTGGCCATAACTTATCAAAATATTGTGTCACATTCGATAATTTTATGTTTCTGACTTCAGAATAAAATTTTCTATAAAATCAGTAAATAATATCATATGGTCTAGTAGAAACTTTTCGCTGTAAATACTGTTGAAAACGGAAAAAATAACACTGAAAAACACTTTCACCACCCACAATTGAATGAATTAACTCAAAATTAAATGAAACAACAACGGATTTTTTTTTTTTTTCAAATGTAAAAATGTTTATATATTTTTCTTGTATTTATATAATAATAATTAATAATAATAATTACATAATAATAATAATAATATATATATTTATAATAATAATAATAATAATAATAATTTTCTCTTTCATTAATTAATTAACATATTTTTAATTTTTTTTTTAATTTTTTTTTTTTTGCCTTTATCTTTTCTTATTAATTTCTTAATTAATTAATCAAAGACCAAAAAAGAGGTGAAAAAGAATTTTAATTGTTTTTTTTTTTTTTCTTTTTTTTTTTTTTATCTACAAACATAAAAATACCTTTAAACGTGTCTCGTCTCATTTAATATACAAAAATAATATTTAATTAATTAACTTAATTATTTATTACACACACAAAAAAAAATAAAAAAAAAAAATTAAATTAAATTAAATTAATTTAATTATTTCGTTTAAAAAAATTAAGCATCATCTGCTTTAAGAAAAAATAAATAAAATTTCTCCTTCTTCTCTCTCTTATTGCTTTTATTTATTTTATTTTTTTTTTTTTTCAAATTTATTTAATTAGTTAAATTTCGTTCGTGGTTCTTTTTTTAATTAATTAATTAAATGTGATTAGTAGACGAAAATAATAATAATAATAAAAAAATCAATTCAATAATAAATTCACCTGGCTAGAGGATTTTTTTTTAATTAATTTACTTTGTAGCAATCGGGTGTTAATTTCGTTTTTCTTTTTGTTTTTAATACTTTAAGCCGAATGCTTGTAAATTAATTATTATTATTTTTTTTTTTTTTCTTAATTTAATTAAACCGTTTTAGGTTTTTTAATTTAATTAAATACTTTTAACCATTGAGTATAACGTGGTTGGATCGTTTTTTTTTTAAATTATTATTTTTCTGTACTTACAGTACTCAGTTCAGGACTGTATTACGCGATTGTTTCCCGAACGAAAAACCTAACCGGTTATACACTGGTTAAATGTATTTAATTTTAAATCAATTCAAACTTAATTCCTAGTAATAATAATTAAAAATTAAAGGATTAAGATTTAATAAAAAAAAAAAATAATGAATGAATAAAAACGACAACAAAGTTAATTAATCTTAGTAACTAATTATATTAATTAACATAAATTTACAAAAACAGGCAGACAAAAAATTCTCCCATCGATGTCTTATTATAAAATATAAAATTATTCTTTTTTTTTCTATTTATTTTCTTAATTAATTAATTAATTAATTAATTAATTTCTTAATGCGAATGTGATATGATATGAATTAAAAATTGAAGATGAAAACGAAGAAGAAAAAAAAAATAATAATACAGAGTACGGTCCAGATGATTCTGTGTTTGTTTTAATTTTTTTTTTTCTTTTTTCATTAATTAATTAATTGAATTTAATTAAAAAAAAAAAAAAAAAAAAAAAAAAAACACGATAATAATGAGATCATGATGATTTTGGGGATTAATTACAAAAAAAAAAAATTACTGAGATCGTTTGATACAAAAAAAAAAAATAATAATAATAATAAAACCACGATCATACCTGGTATTTACCTGATCGCTAATTAATAATCTCTGAGTGTATTAACCACAGGTTAATCTACCAGTTCGAAAAAAAAAAAAAAAAAAACACACACACAATTCGTCTCTTAATTTATTTACACACAACGAATAAGGATTTTTTTTTTCTTTCTCTATTTATCCTCACCAAAATCAAATTAACAATAAATTGTTTTTTTTTTTTTTATCTTGTTAATAAATTAATTAAATTTCTTTTTCTTTTATTTATTGGTCGGCATATGAAGTAGATAAGTTTCCTTTTGAATTAAAAAATTATTTCTTATTATTATTTATTTTTTTTTTTTTTCATTTTTTAACAGAGTTTTGTTAATTAATTGTCTTACGGTACAAACTCGCTAATCGAGTACTAAGAAAATTTTTAATTTTTTTTTTTTTTTATTTTTTTACACAATTTATACATTTATTTCTTTATTAATTAATTAATTAATTAATTTTGTTTTTTATTTAAAATCGTTGCTTACATTATCGTTACGTTTACGTTAACACAAGAAAAAATTCGTTAACCTTTTTTTTTTTCACAAAACTAAAAATCTACTCTATACGAATTTTTTGTTTCTTCATTAATTAATTTATAAATTAATTAAATAATTAATTAATTTTTTCCTCTTAAAATTTATGTTTTTCTTTTTTATTTGTAAAAATTTAAAAATATTATTCATAGACATTTATTTTATTTTTATTTTTATTTTTTTTATATATATAAATAGGGGGGGGATTTTATACGTTTCACACACCTTAAATCCATCTAATTGATTAACAAAATAATTTTTTTTTAGTTTTTATTAAAATTTTTAAATTAATTATTAAGGAAGAAAATTAAAATTTTTTTTTTTCTACACATTTAAAGCGATTTTTATTGTTTAATTAAAAATATTTTTCATATTTTTGTATTAATGTCGGTTGCTTGAACATTAAACAGTAACCAGGAGTACAGGACGTAACTCCTGTTCATTTAATTAATTAACAATCGACAATAATAAAAAATAAATATATATATAAAAAAAAATCTAAACAAATCTACAAACTCTTAATTAATTAATGAATTACACAAAAAAAAAAAAAATAGTTTTTTGATCACGAACTTACTTTAATTAAATTTCCGAAGAGTAATTAAAAAATGGTTTAATAAAAAAAAAAAAAAAAAAACCCCCGCTTATAACGACGGATATATCTATATAAATATTTTTATTTTTTTTTTTAATTTTTATATTAACAGTGTAAAACCGATTTTTGTTAATTAAATAATAATAAAGTTGAAAAAAAAAAAAGAAAAAAAAACATTTAATTAATAAAAAAAAAAGAATTTAAGTCAAGATCAGCGTCGTTATATTAAATTACATCGCGCGTTCTGTACTTCGTTTTTCATGTAATTTTTTTTTTTTTTTTTTCAATTTTTTGCGTAACGTTAAATTTAATTTATATTCAAGATCGACATAAATACACTTTTGTAAATGTTGTTGTAATTAATTTTTGAAATTTAAAAGTAAATTAAATTAATGTAGAGAGAGAGAGAAAAAAAAAAAAAAAAAAAAAAACATACGATTTGTATGAAGTGAAGTCGGTTGTAATTGCATCTTGAATACAGAAAACAGAGGTTATAACAGGCAGTAGCTGTTTTTACCTGTGTTGTCTTAATTATTATTAATTTTTATTTTTATTTTTTTTTTTGCTTAATTAAATTAAATCTTAATATAACCAGAGATAAAAAAGAAGAATTGAAAATTATTTAAATAACCATGGGAATTACTCTTCAAAATACAAAAATTAAAAAAAAAACACACAAAAAATCGTTAATTAATTAATTAATTAATTAATTTCTTTTTATTTATTTCACAGCCTTTATTTTTATTAAACTTTTTATTAATTTTGTTTTGTTTAAAAAAAAAAAAAAAAAACGATTATTTTGTTTTAAAATTAATTAATTAATAAATTTTTTTTTTTTTTTTTGGATACCTGAATTATTTTCCCATATTAATTGTTTTATTTTTCATTTAATTATATCTCTCGTCTCCGCCTACAACATTTTTTTTTTTTTTTTTTTTTTTTTTCAATTTTATTTCACATAAAATAATACAGAAAAAAAAAAAAACATAATTATTTGCTTAATTATTATTTAATTAAAAAAAAAAACGCAAAAATTAATTAATTAATTAATTAATTAACTAAAAAAGTTAAAAAAAAATCTATATAAAAGGTGGGAATAGATTTGCTTTAGTATTTTCATGAGATCATTTTGATGACAAAAAATGTTAATTAAACAAAAAATTAATTAAGTAAAAATTAAAAATGCGTTTTTCTTTCATTTTTTTTTTTTTTTTAAACTTAAAAATTAGATTAAAGCGACAAAAAACACACATACAAAGCACACACGTACGAACAAAGTCAGAAAGTAGAAGCGAAAATAATAAACGATATTCCGGTTAAGTAATTAATCATTATTTTTTTTTTTTTTTGCGCTAAAATAAAACCGAAAACAACTGAATGAATTGGAAAATTACAGGGTAGTAACTAGTTGTCAGTTTAAGAGATCTTTTAACACGCAAATAAGGCTCGGCTATTACACTTATATCGTCGCACCTTTACGTTTTACGTTTAACAACCACAAATTATAACAAAAAAAAAAAAAAAAAAACAACCGGAGTCAAGGATCTTATCATTAGCGTACATTTATAATGTACAGGAATTATTTGATTATCACCGATTTGTTGTTGATACTCAAGACAAGACCAGTTTTAACCACATTAATCAATTAATTCCTGAAGGTGCGCGTTTAAGTGTATCCTGCTAATGAAACAAAAACAAAACAAAAAAAAAATAACAGAAGAGGCAATCGGTTTTTTTTTGTTTTTCCCTTTTTAATTATTTATTTTTATTTGTACGCACAAAATGGGGTGGTACGATGGGGTGGTACAGTTACAGTTTTCACCAGGAAAAAGAAAATAAATTACTTTTAGCCACTTTTGTGCGTCATTTATCAAAATTAGTGAAAGTTCAACAAACCGAAAAACAATATATCGTCGTTTGTCGTAATTTTTTCTGTTTTTCTTTTTTTTTTCTTTTTTTTTTTGCACATTAAACATAATTCATAAATTACCTAAACCCTAGCTACCCGTTACACCCTTTAACCATAACCACTTTATAATAATAATTATCTCTCTGTTTTTTTTTTATAGCAATTTCTAATTTTATTTGTTAAAAAAAAAATAATTAACCGGTGTTAACGTTAAAAAACTGTTAAACTGCGCACGCACGCATTATTTTTTTATAGAAATGTTTTAATCGGTTATTTTAAATTTGTTTCGGTTCATAAAAAATAATTTTATTTATTTTTTTTTTTTTCGTTAATTACTTTGTATTGATAAGAGTTTTTCGAAGTATAATTACGAAAAGAGAACGGTTCAACAGTGTTATCAATACTACTTAGCGCTTAAATCCGCTTTTTATTTATTTATCATCAACTTGACATTTGTTTTCGGGGTTTTTTAATTACATTTCATAATTTGTGGTCAATAATAATAAGAATAATAATTAAGCCCATTAAAATCAAATAATAAACAAATTATTATTGTCTTATCGGGCTTAAGAATAACAAATTTAATGACTTAATGGAGATTAGGCGCTTTTTATTTTTCTTTTTCTTTTTGTTTCATTCTAAGATAGTTTTCTCGTTTTGATTTGTTTCGTTTTAAACACAAAATTAGATCCTAGTTCCTAATCGTATTCCTCTTGTTTCAGTGACGTTATTTCTCGTTAATTTACTTAAAACAACAACAACAACAAAACAATTAAATCGACTTTTAGTTACACGAATTATGATGACGTAAACGATTAAATAAAAAAAAAATTTTGTGCACTTGCATAATTTACACTGTGTTTGCATGTTTGAAAATATAAAATGCTGACCAAAATACTGTACTAAATAAAAAAAAACGAAATTAAATTGCATACAAACCAAAAAGTCGTTAACGCAAGCGTATTAAAAGCATACAAAAAAAAGAAGAAGAAGAAGAAGCTCAACCAGTTGTAGGAAGAGACATAAAAATTATAAAAGCACGCGACAATATATACCTCAAGGTAGCAACAGGACAGCAACAAAAAAAAAAAAAATTGCAACAGCGAAAAGAAAACAGAAAAAATAAAAATAAACTTTTTGGCAACAAAATCAATAAAATTTGTTGTTGGCTGTTGAGATCGGATTTGTTTTTTTTATTTCTTTTTTTTTTTTTGTACGCGCACGTGTCAAATATATTTTTTATTTTTGTTTTTAATCGGTTTTATCAAGCACACACGCGTCTGTGTACACAGATTTTGTTTTGTTTTACCTTCAATTCAGAAATAAACAAGCAAATAAATAATAATAATAATAATAATTGATTTATCGACGATAATCGGGAAATTTATTAAGCAACAAAAATTGAAAAAAAAAAATAAAATTTTTTTTCATAAGAACGGAAATAATGAATAAGCGAATGATAAAATGTTAACTGGCACGCATTGCGTTATTGTTTTGGTTTTTGTTTTTGTTTTTGTTTTTATAACGCCACTGAACCATAATCCTCCTTTTTTTTTTTTTTAATTCAAATTCAAATTCAAATTCAAAATTTTCGTTCGGTTGAATTAACCGAATCGCAAGTATTTTTTTTTTTTTTATATAATAATAATATTTTGTGATACAAAATCACCAAGCATTAAACAGACAACAACAACGGAAAAAAGAAAAGAAAAAAACAGCGAAAAACAGGTAAAACAGGGGGGGGGGGGGGTAATTGTTAATTAGCAAAATTATGTTTGTTTTTTTTTTTTTTTTTTTTTTTTTTTTTTTTTAAATAATTTTCTTTTTTTTTATTTTTTCTTGTTATAATAATTAATTAATTAATTAATAATAATAATAATAATAATAATAATAATAATAATGATAATAATAATAAAAAAAATGTTTCTTTTTTTTCTTTTTTGATTAAATATTTATAATAATTAATAATTAAAAAAAAAAAAAAAAAAAACTTCTCTCCACTCAATCTCACACATCTCTTAATTATTTTTTTGCTTACTTCTCTTTAACATTAAATAATTCATCTAAATCTAAAATAAATTTTCTCTTCATCTCCTCTTCCTTTTTTTCTGCTTTTTCTTCTTCTTCTTAATTTTTTTCATGTTTTTAATTAATTAATTAATTAATAATAATGATAATAATATGTAATAATAATAATAATAATAATTAAATATTTAATAAAAGTGACTTAAAAATTAATTATTTCATTTTTTTTTTCCTTTTTTTTCTTTTCTTTTATTTCGGTTTTTCCATAAATTTTTCTTTTCATTCATCTTAAAGAGCACAAAAAAAAAAAATTAATAAAAAAAAATTTTACAAAATCTATTTACAAGAGGGTTTTTTTGTTTTTTAATTAATTAATTAATGAATTAATTATAGAAGTAATTAATAATAATAATAATAATAATAATATTTTTTTTTAATTAACACCACACAATTCATGTGAATAGAAAAGATTTGCTTTGTGATAACAAAAAAAAAAAAAATTACTCTCTTTTTCACTTAATTAATTAAGTTCCTGCATTTTGTACACTTTTTAATTAATTAATTAAAAACACAATTTATCACTTTAAACTTCGTTTTGTTTTCTTTCTTTCATTACGTTCTTGTATCGTGTGGGGTGGGTGAGGTTTGTTTTTAAAATAATAATAATAAAAAAAAATAAAATGTCTTTTACTTTAGAAACCATTTTTACTTCTTAATTAATTAAACTCTGCTTAAATAACTTAATCATTAACACTTATATAAAGATTAAAAAAAAAAAAATTTCTTCTTTTTCTTTTTAAATTAATTAATTAATTAATTAATTAATCACAATTAAGTGTTTTTTTTTTTTTTATTCCATTTTAAATCACTTTCATACACATTTTTAGAACATATTTTTTGTCACAAAAATGTTTTCATTTCGTTTTATTTAAGTCTGGTGGTTTATTTCATTATATATACTTTAGACTTATAATTTTAATTAATTAAAATTTTAATTTTAATTTTTTTTTTTTACATTTCTTTGTTAATTAAAAAATTTAAACAAAAATTAAGATTAGCACAAAGTAAAGGTAAAAAATAATATATATAGATATTAAAAGGGTAAATTTATTTCTCTTAAATTTAATTAACGCTCTTTTATCAAAAAAAATGTTTCCTTAATTAATTAGAAAAAAAAAAATATATATTTAATTAAATAGAAAAAAAAAAAATTAAAATAATAATAAACAAAAAATCACAAAGAGAAAAATTAATTAATCAATTAATTAATTCAAAATAATAATAAATTTATTTAATTAATTAATTTTAAATATATATTTTTTTTTTTAATTTTTTTTTTTTTTTTTTACTTTTGTGGACTAGAGATGACGACGACGACGACGATGATGACAACGGCGATGACGAATATCGAGAGTTTTTTTGTTTGTAGCAACGCTACGTTTTGCTTTATTTTCTTGACGTTACACGACGTTGCGTTACGTTTTCTTTTCTTTTCTTTTTTTTCACATAAACATTAGCATTAACAATAATATATATTAATTAATTTATTAATTAATTAATTAATTAATAAAAAATATTAAAAAAAAAAAGAAACACATTCACTAGGCAACAGTGGCAGTGGCAATGGCAGCGGCTGTTGTGAATGATTTTTCTTCTTCTATTTTTATTTATTTATTTTTTTTTGTTATAACAATAAACACGGCATCGACGGTCAGTTTTAACGGTCAGTTCTAGTCATTGTATGATGATTATAGTTGGCTTATGTATAATGTTGAGACATCACTAAAATCCAAGTGGCTACCAGACGATGATGACGTTGTCTCCATATTATCAAACGTACAACCAATATCTATATCATTTTGGAAGTAATCATCTAAATTACTAATTCCCGTTGATGACATTGTCGGATAAATGCAATTATTATTATTTGTATGAATATTATTTGGATTTAAATTGATTTTATTTAAACTATGATTATAGCAGGCATTATTAAGGTTTGCATCGCTGCTCGTTAACATTTCATAATTCTCCTGATCATAATTATATTCCTCACCATTCATATTACAATTGCTTATCACAATCCCATCATTTAATGTTGGCTTTATATCTTCGGTATATTCACGTCCGTGATTATCACAATTATCATTTGTAAAATAGAGGGGGGTTATCACAAAATTTTTACTGGTCTCCTCATTGGTAAAGGCGAGCACCGGCTCATCTAACATTTCCATTTTATAATTATTATCCAACATTGATGGTAATAGTCTATCAACATCGTGCACTGAATTATCATCGTAACGGGCACTTTCTGGTGAATTTGGTGCAAAATCATTACCCATACAAATATTATGCATCAAATTATCAAATGATGTAAAGCCAATATCGGTGTTATTATTATTATTATTGCTGCTGCTGTTGTTATTATTATTATTATTCAATATAAATTTGTTGTTGTTCGTATTCATAATATTATTATTATTATTATTGTTGTTGTTGATTATAGAATTATTATTATTATTATTAATATTGTGGTTGTTGTTGTTGTTGTTGCTGATTATAGTATTATTATTATTATTATTCATATTAATATTAATATTGCTTTTATTATTATTATTATTAATAATACCAAGGCCAGTTGTATTTGTATTGCTATGTCCACCATTTAATAGTGTCTGATTAATTTCCAGCATTAATTTTGTTTTAACTTTATTATCCCTATTATTATTATGATCATGATTTTTACTGATTCTGCCACCACTTGTACGTCTTGGCCCAGTCTTTTTATGTTGCACCGTTGGACTATTACTATTACTGTGATTATTATTATTATTATTATTATTACTAATATTATTGTTTTTACCAATATTATTAGTAATATTTGTAGCACCACAACTATTATCATCATCACCACCACGTCCCGGTTTATTATTAGTATTATTGTTATTACCAGTTCCAATGGTATTACCGGTACCACCGCCACTCGGTTTTGTTTGTTTCTTCTTTGGACGATATTTATAATTCGGATATTCTACTGAATGTAATTGACGTAAACGTTCCGCTTCATCAATGTACGGTTTTTTGTCCGCCTCAGATAGTGCCTTCCATCTAACACCTAAATCTTTTGATATCTCTGCATTATGCATGTCTGGTGTTACCTCGCAGATTTTCTTACGTTCAATTTGGCTCCACACCATAAACGGATTCATTGGACGTTTTATATGGCCGGGACTGTGTTTCTTAGTCTGTAATCAAATAGAAAGAACAAAAAAAAAAAAAAAATGTTAATAATTTTGCATATCATCAATTAAATTAAACGAGTTAAAAAGGTTAGAAATGGTTTTGGTTTTCCTATTATAAATTATCTAATCGATCATAACGATGACTTTGCAGAATCATCAACAACAACAACAACACAAAAAAAAAAAACGTTTATTTATGTATTAAATACGCAACACACAGCACACAACAATCAAATACAAATTACTAAGATAAAGAGAGAGTCGCACCCACCCAAATTCCGCTAAAAAAACAGCAGAAAACCAACTCAATGTTGATTACATTACAATTTCTAATTACATTTACATGATCGTGCTTATTTAAAAAAAATAATAAACAAAACCAGAAATCGATTGCATCATATGTTGCTTGTTGTGTTTGTGTTTCTGTTTGTGTTATGTAGCAGCGAGTTATTCATTATTATTTATTCTTTCCTCACACCTCCAACCATAACATAGTTTTTTTTTTTTTTTTTCTTCTTCTTCTTACTCTGTAAATTACTAATATTATCATTATTACCACCAATAAACAAAACTAAAAACGACAAAAATTGATTTTCCAACAAGATAATACCACCAATCAAGCTGTGAATTTTTTTTTTCATTTTTCTCTGTCTCTCTGTTTTGTTTTCTTCTTAATTTGATTATTTAATAATAAAAATAATTGTTTTTGTTTTACATTTAATAATAATTGAGGAATTAAAACTTGTTTAAAAAAAAAAAATATATATATAAAATATTTATTTCCGTAGCAAACTGCTGCTGCTGCTGCTTTTACGGATGATGGTGATATTGGTGGTGGTGATGGTGGTTTTTGTTGTTGTTAATTATTATTAAACTATTAACATACATTTCTATTACATGTCTACAATTGCTATTGGCAATAAATTTAACGAATAAATAAATAAATAAATAAAAATCAATAAACAGCAGCAGCGGTGTTACAAGCGGTGAAAATACAAAAAAAAAAAAACTGAGTAGAGTTTTGAACGCCAAAAAATAGTAAATTAAATTAATTAAATATATGTACGTGCACATAAGTAAATAAGTATATATCTCACTCTCTCCTCTATAAAATTTTTTAATTTTTAATTTTATAGAAAAAAAATATTCGAGGTCGCCTTATTTTATTTATTTATTTATTTTAAACAGACATCATACACAGAAACAACAAAAACGACACACAATCATTTAATTTCATATACGGGCTGCAGAAGGACAACCATTGCGCGCTCGTTTTATAATTTTTTTTTATTTTTTTACTACTACAAAAACTGACTTAAATCTACGTTTATCACTTTAAGCTTTAATTACAGCATAAAATAGTAAAAACTTGTTGTACAAAAGTGATAAAGATGCTGTTTAAGCGCAGTTTAAATGGGAAAGAAAAAATAGAAAAGCTTTGCCGAATCTTTATTATAGTTGACTTAAATCTAAACAACGAAACATTTGATTGAAAAGCATCCCCAATTCGAAACAAACAAACACACATTTTTTTTCTATTTTATTTCACAAACAATTTATACGAAAAAATGTAAAGAAAAAAAATAATAATAAAATAAAATAAAATAAATTTATTAAAGATAAAATAAATTTTTTTTTTCGCTGTTTACTTCCTTGTTTATTACGGAATAAATTTATTTTTGTACCATAAATATACAGACTTTATAATAAAACACCAAATGCATACTGATTTCGTTCTTTCGTTGTTGTTTTTTTTTTATTTTATTTTTTTTTTCCATATTCAAGTTTTTTTTGTTTTGTTTAAATAAAATAAGAAAACTTAATATTATTAACAAAAAAAAAAAAAAAAAAAATTACAAATAAGTTACAGTAAGTTAAGTAAAAAAAAAAAAAAAAAATTACTAGACTTAAGCCAACTTAACTTAACGTTGCAATAAAAAAAAAAAAAAAAACTGTACCAATAACGTGTTTTTTTTTTCTGAGCGTTTTTAAGGTGAGTTATTTGTTGTGATCATAATTTTTAATACATTTATAGAAAAATTAACTGAACTAAATAACATGTTAATTATATAAATTTTTAATAAACATTAAATTAATTTTAATTCACTTAAAACTACTGCAGAGCAATTGACGTAAATAAAACGAAACGAAAATGAAATAGAAAAAACAATTTTTTTTTTAATTTTATTTTTTTCAATTTAAACTTGTCAATAATCTATCAATAATAATTAAAATAATTAATTGATTAATTAATTTATGATTTAAATAAAAAAAACAAGAAAATCGCCCTTGAAATTAAAAAGTTATCTGTGTTGGTCTCACACAAGTAGCTGCGCTTGTTTTACCACAATCAAGTATTTTTAATTAAATTAATTTTTATTAAAGCTTAATCAATAAAAGTTTGTTATTCTTTTTTTTTATTTTAAATGTTTATTTTAAATTAATTAATTAATATAAAAAAAAAAAAAAAAACAACTTTTCGTATAGAAAAAACTTAAGCTCTGATCGCGCCCAACCAAGTAAAATTTATTTCACATACAAAATATACGCGGTGGTCAACAAGAAAAAATTTAATTAACAAAAAACCGAAAACTACTACTACTAAAACAAAAACAAAAAAAAAAAAATATATATTAAATTATTTTTGCATTAGAAATAAAAGTAAAACGAAGGATAAAATTGTTACACGCGCAAAACAGAAAACTAAAACAACAAAAAAAAAAAAAAAAAGAAGAAAAACTTAAGGCACATGTGTTGCAATTATAATAAAAAAATTTATTTTAATGCAATTACTAAACTAGTAAATGTAGAAAAAAAAAAAAGAAAAAAAACACAATAACGACATGAGTAGTTTAAGCTAAGTGAAACAAACAAACAAAAAAGAGAAAATTTTAGTAATAGGAGGAGATGCTAGAGACACACTAATTCGATAAGCGCTTTAATAAGTGCATTATGGTAATTAAGTAGGCAAAAAAAATAATAAAATGTGCTGCGCGCACGTTAATAATAATATTTAATATGCGCGCAGCAACAACTAGAAGAAATTTAATCATTTTTTGTTTATAAATATGGTTCTCGTTGTGTTGTGTGTGGTTTTTTTTTTTTTTTTTTCTTTATCATTTTTTAAAATGCAATTTTTTTTTATCAACATCACTGTTTTTAATAAGAATGATAATAATTGTAGATATGATGACAGCAAATGAGAATAATAAATAAATATAAAAATTAAATTAATAACACTGAGCAGAGTAATAGTAACAACAGAAACAGAAATAGCAACAGCAGCTACTACTATGCACCATATGGCAATGAAATTAAATGATTATTATAGTAACTGACTTTGGTTACATTATTATTATTATTATTAATATTAATATTAATATACATTTCCTCGTCTTTTATTTATTTATTTAAAAAAAAAATAATAATAATGTGTAAATAAAATAAATTAATTTATTATTTAAACAAGAAAAATAATAATAATTTGCATTTTGTATTTAAAAATATAAAAATAAAAACATTATGCTAAATAAGTCAACAACAGCAGCAACAGCAGCAGCAGCTACTACTAACTGCTACTGCTATAATGCAATAAACGTAGAAAATATTCCATCACAAAATACAAGTGAATTAATTAAGTAATAAACCGAAAAAATAAACAATCAATCTGTGGTTTAAGCGCACCTTTTAAAAACGCATTTGCTGTACAAAAACTATTTTTTGTGTGTTGGGGTAAAGAACCAGACAACAATTTTTCTTTTTTTGCGAACGGAAGAGAAAAAACATAAAAACGAGTTCAGAAAACTTGTTTTAATTAATTAAAAAAATAAAAAAAAAGTACATTGGACCAGCTGCATTAATTTAATTTAATTTTTTTTTATTTATTTTTACTTCTAATCTGTGTTTGTTGCAGCGAAAATAATTTTTTTTTTCTGTGTTGCATATTACACAATTTTTTTTTTTTTTTATTTCACTAAATGTGCAATCAGCAAACAACCAAATACAAAACGCGAATTGTAAGCAAAGTGGGGGTCTTGTAATTTGCACTAAAAAAAAAAAAATAAAATTTAATTCAGTTGTAGTTCGATTACAAAATAGCCAGCAAAACAATTTTTTTTTTTATTATTAAAAGTAGATCACAGCGTATTTTGTAATGTGAGCAGCAACGTTGCGATGTACAACGTCGCGTTACAAACAAAAAAAGGCTTAAAGATTTTTTGTTTTTTTTTTTTTTTTTCCTTTATTATTTAATTTATGAATCAGGCGCCATTGACCGTGATTAAAGTTGTTTAATCGCCGCAAGCAAGCAATCATAAAAAAAAAAAAAGGTAAAAAAAGCCAACAGAAACTGTCGCCAAACCAGCGAACCAGCGGTGTGTTATACACGCACGTGTGTGTATTTATGTGATTGGAAAAGTAAATAACAAAAAAGCCAAGATACAAAACACCAATAAACATGACAAAAAGAAAAAACAAATAATAATTTAATTCTTTTGCGGCGTTTGTTTTTATTGTTAATTAATTAAAAAAAAATAATTTAAAGACAATACAAAAATGCTTTACAATTCCACGCTTAAAGGTAATTTAAAACTGCACCAACTGCAGGCCTAAAGCAGTGCTCATTTTTTTTTTCATATAACAGCTGACAATTGTTGATTTCTTATATTAATAAATAAATAAACTAATTTGGGTGCGGAAAAAGACGCTTAATATAGCGAAAGAAAAAAAAAATCTCATGAATAATTGAAGTCGCGTTGTTTGCATAAATTACAAATCACACATTATTATGATTATTCTACTGCATTGTCAATTATTATTAATAATAATAATAATAATAATAATAATAATAATAATATGGAAAATAAAATTAAATAAATAAAAATAAATCCATCCAAGGCTGAGTGAATATATTAGAATGGCAACAGCGAAAATAAATTTAATTTTTAATTTTTAATTTTTTTTTGAATTAGTTTCAAATTATTACAGCAAGAGAGAAAAACAAAATAACTAAGCCAATGTGTTTCTGTTGTATTGCACGCGTTTTAATTAATTTATTTAATTATTTAAAATGATAAAAAACGATGAATTGGTGGCGGTGGTGTTGTGATCGCGGCATCGGAAATCATTTCAAATAAAATAAAAAAAAATTTTTTTTTCTTTTTCTTTCCTTTATTCTAAGAAATTAAATTATTTATTTTTTCTTTCATAACAAAAAACGTGACATTTGTTGTTTTGTGTGTGGTTTTTTTCTTTTTTTTCTGTTTAATGAATAAATTAATTAATTAAATTTAATAAAAAAAAAAATAAAAAAATTGAAGAGAAATAAATTTTCTTGTTAAATAACAATAAGGAAAGAAGATGCGTCAATCTATTCCGTATTCTTATGTTGTCGCCGTTATTTTTGATTACTATTATTATTATTATTATTACAGCAAAACATAAAATGATTAATCTTGCAAAATCCTTGTTTAATTAAATTAAATTTAACATAAAAGACAAATTTTTGCTTCCTTGATTGTGCAAAGTAAACAAAAAAAAAAAAAAAAAAAACAATTTCTACTTCCTTAAACACATGTTGCCTTTTTTTTATTTTTCCTTCAAACAAATTTTATTCTTACAACAAAAAAAAAATCCACCCATTACTAACACCCCAAGGTACGATTAAAAAAATAAAAAATATTTTTGCTTTACAGGCCCGTGAAAGACTGACCAAAATTTCTGTTTGTTTTTCTTTGCGCGTTGCTATTACAAAACAAAATAATTTTTTGAATAAAACCGAAATTAATTCATTTATTGGGAAATAAAATAATAATTAATGTAACAAAAATATATAAAAAAAATAAAAAATTAAATTTAAAATGTGTATACAGCGGCGTCAAGGTCGTAACCGAAATAATTAATTTTTTTTTTTTTTTTACTACTTTTAATGATGAAGAAGTAAAATAGCAAAATTAATTTTTTTTTTGTGTAATTTTCTCGCCTTTTAATAGTAATAATAATAATAATTATAATTTTAACTTTAATTAGCCAACAATACTGCTATTAAAATAAATAATCATCAGCAACAGCAGAAAAAGCAACAAGAGAAGCAGAAGCAACGAGACAACCACACAAAAACGTAAAATAAATTCGTACAATCCATGGTTTCGAATACAGAAAATCACACACACACACAACAACGCAATGTCCAGAGTATTTTTTATTTTTTTTTTTTTCATAATTATTTACGCACAAAATTCACACACAAAAAATAATAATTTATCGAAGGTAACGAGAATGATCTTTATCAATTTTACACCATGTTAATGGAGGTAAAAGAAATAAAAAGTAGAAATTTCTCATTCTTTTCGCGTGTTTTAATCATGGTAACACCATACTTAACCACCACATTATAGATTGTGTAAATGTGGTAACATATAATCGAATATAGTCAACTGCCTTAACGTTCCATCGTTATTATCTCGATTGCATTAACGACAGAATTCACCATCATACCAAAGTGAAATAAATACACGAAAAAAAAAAAAAAGAAAAAAAGAAAAGGTGGCTGATAATGGAGAGAATGGTCGTGTGTTCGTCATGTAATTTGTTTATGGCACGCGATCATTTCTGTTGCTGTTACTACCGCCTGCCTATATTTATCGATGCATTTCCACACGAATAATATTTTTCGTTGATTTTAATGGAACGAAAGCGTCCACCACAATCACCACCACCACCAGTACCATTACCACCACACAGTAAATGACACTTTAGAACTTTTCTGATTTTTGATTCAATTTTATTTCGTCTCCAAATTATAAATAATTATTTACTTCGATATTTATTTAACCAAATGATTGGGTTATGTGATTGGTGTTTTTTTTTTTTTTTTTTTTTTTTGTGTGTGGGCGGGGGCGGGCACCAACAACACCGAATAAACAAAAAATAACAATTTGATTGTAATAAAACAAATAAAGGTGAATTAACACGAATTTTTCTATTCTACAAAGAATTTTTTGTTTTTGTTTTATCCTCAGGTAATAAACAAACAAATTAAAACAAAAAAAGAAAAAACACAATAATTTCCTTAATTTCGTTGTTGTTTTTTTTTTTTTTTTTTCATTTCACTTTTAATTGCTGATTTAATTATAGTTCGCGCAATCTAGACAACAACCAAAAATTATTTATTTTCTTCTGTATAGAAAAATATAAAATAAACAAAACTAAATATTTGTGTGCGGCTTTTTATGTTATAATTTTTTAGTTTTATCTAATTGAGGTGAAAGGTGACCCACGCCACAATATTTTTTACAACAAGTTTTCTTACCCGTTTTATTTTATTTTCAAACATTACAACAACTACTAATAATAATAATA
The DNA here is from genome assembly GCA_961205885.1 of Ptychoptera albimana. Classification (NCBI taxonomy): domain Eukaryota; kingdom Metazoa; phylum Arthropoda; class Insecta; order Diptera; family Ptychopteridae; genus Ptychoptera; species Ptychoptera albimana. Next base: position 29,145,793 of record OY540804.1, on the reverse strand, counting down.
ATAATTGTTGCTGCTGACTCGAGTTTTTATTATTATTTCCTAATCCGAAATTAATTTCCACACATAAAAAAAAATTTATGCTCGAAATGAAATGAAATGAAAAAAAAAAAAAAATGTTCGTTTTTTTTTTTTCATTAAACCACAACAACTCTCTTAGCGGCGTTATGTAATAATTTTTTTTTTTTTTTTTTTTAGAAAATAATAATAATTATTGTTTTAATTAAGCCGTTTATTATTTATATATATTTTATTTTTAAATATTTTTTTTTTAACGTAAATATTGCAATAGCGAGAGAAAAAGAAAAAAAAACCCCACGCATTTTATTGCAAAGTAGACGGAGGTAACGTAAAGTACGCTGCGTTCTGGTATAAAAAAAAAAAAATTAACAACACTGTTGGTTAGCACTTAGCTAATTAATTAATTAATTAATTAAGTAATAAAAATTACAAGAATCTTAGCAAATTGCAATAGTTCTTAACACCACCGGTAAGTGTTTAACAAAAAGTAAAACAAAAAAAAAAAATTACCAGGAACCCACTGTTCTACATAATTTTTTTTTTTTTTTTTTTTTTTTTTAATGTTTAAACAGTAGAAAAACAGCATAAATAACATAAAACTTATGAAATAATTAAATTTTTGCTACCGTAAATTTAATTTAAATAAAAAAAAAAATTGTTACGACCTTCGATGTTTCACATAAGCAGCATTAATAACATTTTTTTTTTTTTTTCTTTTTCATAATAATAATTATTATTATTATTATTATTATTATTTTTATTTCTTTGAATTAGTCCACAAGTAACGTAAAAAAAAAATATTTTCGTATAACAGTGCAGCCAAGCAGCCAGCACAGTTTTGGCTTTAACGTGTTTTTCCATTTTGTGTTGTGTTCGGTTTAATTGAGTCACGTTTTGCGTTATTAAAAATAAAATAAAAAAAAAATAAATAATTAATTTAATTTATTATTACTACAGGAAAGAAATAAAAAAAAATAATTTTCCTCTCAACCACAATTCTTCTACTAGAAATGTTGATTTACCTTTACCAAGTTGCTGCATTTTGGTTGGTTTTGGTTTCGTTTTGTAATGGAAAAACACTGTACGGTCTCTGTCGCTATTTTATTTGCGTTTTTTTTTTTGCTTATTTGCTAAATGACATTACCACCAAAAATAATACATAACACATACAGTATTATTGTCCATAAAAATAACCGATTACCATTACCCATAACGATTAAAGTCAATGAAGAAGATAACACAATAAAAAAAAAAACCCGGATTTTACCATATTAATCGATTTTTACGTTTTTTCTTTAACAAATAAATTTTTTTTTTTTTACATTCATTGAATGGATTATTCCGAATTAAATAGTGAAGAAAACAATAGAAAAAAAAAATTATTATTATTATCGATGGTTTTTCCGAGAATAACAAATAAAAATAAAAATAAATTTCCAACACCCCCAGAATGGGGCGTTAGTTTTTTTGTTTCTATAACAAATGATTAATCATTTACGATGGTAAAAGTAAATTAATTAATTAATAAAAAAATGAAAAAAAAAAAAAAACATTTAACACCGATGAGCAATTTACCGTGAAATTTCATATTTCCCTCATAATTAATTATTTGTTATAATTTCCATTGCAATGCATAATAATGCAGCGATTAAGACACATAAACAACGCGTATTATGGTTCGTTGTCGTAATAACCGCTTGATTCTTATCTTTGCTTTATAAATTTTAAATAACATTCAGCTAAGCTAAGCTTAAAGGCTAAACATGTTTAAACAATCGTTGAAGGTGAGTGATGGGGTTGGGCGAATTATTTCTTTCTTCAAATTTAAATTATTACAAACAGACAGATGATTTCAGCAATGATCATAATACATGACCATGGGAGCGCAGGAATTAAAAACAAATCCAATTTTTTTTTTTATTAAGACAAATGAGGTTAATTTTTCTATTATTTGTGGTAACGAATTTAAATTATACTGTGCGGACGTTGTTACGCGTTTTTTTTTTATTAATTATGGAAATTTAGCGAATTTTTATCAAACTATTCATAAACATTTTTACATCGTAATGTAGGCAAGGCACAAACATTTTAGTTAATTAAGTAACAAAAGCTGAAAATTTCTTTTCTTCCGATTACATCATAAGCAAGACACATTTTTGGTTGAAATGACAAATTTGTTAATGGCGCCAAAACTGTTACAAGAAGTATTTAAAGCGCGGTGAAATTTATTTATTAATTATTGAAGAGATAGATAGAGAGAGAGAGTTTTTCATAATAATATATATATATTTTCTTTTTTTTTTTTAATAAATAAAGAAATGCCTGAAATGTGATGTAAGCTAAAGAGAGATTTTTTTTTTTTTTTGATTGCAAAACCAGTAAAGATGCGCGACTGAAGATTGTCCTCATAATTAGTTAAGTCTCTTAAAAATATAAATAATTTTTTTTTTATTAATTACTTAACAATAATAATAATAATAATAATAATTATTATTATTATTAAAAATAATAAACAAAACGATTATGCAATAATTATATATATAAAGAAAAGAAAAAAATTAATTTTTATTCATAAATCATAATCACGGTACGTGTGCGCGCTGCGCTATTAGAAATTTTTTTTTTTTCTTTTAATTTTTTATATAATTAAAAACAAAAGTGAAATTAAAATAAAATAAAAAACGTTAATTAATGACATTTGTTATATTAATTAATTAATAAATAAATAAATAATTAAAAATTAACCAGCAGTTGGTATAGCAAAATAAGACAACAACCATACTGTGCTCGTCAAACATGAACTAGTTAGGCCAAGGTTTCGGAATACACGGTAATAATTTAATTTTTTTTTTTTTTTTATTTAATTAATTTATTTATTAAGCTTATTATTACAACATCCGTTACCACCAAACGGTGGTACAGTTTTATGTAATAATTTTATTTATATAAAAAAAAGCAGAAGAGAAAAAAAAAATAATAATTTCCATCGAATTGTAGCAGCAACTTTTCAAGTTTGTTTATTAAAGCTACGTTGAGCTTTTTTTTTGTAATTTTTTAAGATATTTTTTTTAGTTTTATTAAAGCATCATAACGTAACGTCATACTAACGTGTGTTTAACGTAACCAGATGATATGTAGACGTTGAGCGACTCCACAGACACTGTACATTGCAGACATTTACTTTTCAGTAATTTAATATAAAAAAAAAAAAAAAAAAAAACTAGAGACAATATTTAACATTTTTGTAAAAGACATTAGACGCCATAACTTTTGTGTCATAAATGGAATGAGTAGCGTTAAATCAGCTATCAAAGTAATTTATTTATTTTTTTTTTTTTTCAAGCAAAGATAAGACGTCGGTTTACAGTAATAAAATGTTTGCTATTATTATAATTAATTATTATTATAATTACTATTATTATTATTATTCTACAAAAAAACCATTTAACCAAGTTCAATGCTAAAAACAGAACGAACGAACGTCTAACAAGAATTTATTAATACAACGAAACGAAAAGAAAAAAGTGGCGAACCAATTACCATTCTAACATCAATTTAAATGCAATAAAAAAATTTTTTTTTTGTTTTCTTTTTTTTAATAAATAAGCGTAGAAATATCTTCTTTTTTTTTTGCTATTTTAATGTTAATGATAAAAGCGAGATTTTGTTACCATTTGGTAAAAAAAAAAAAAAAAAACAACAACGCGTTAATACAACGCAACGTAATCCGCACTGCGTTATGTAACAAGTAGTTGGTTTTTCTTCAGTTTTCATTTATTAAAATCGTTATAAATGCTTTCAAAAAAAAAAAAAATGTTTTATTATTTATAAATGAATTAAAAATACACAAAAAAAAAAAAAAAAAAAAAGTATTAAAAATCCAGAAAACGTGTTTTTTTTTTTTTTATGAATCGTAAAATCAACACTTTTGTGTGGTTTTTTTTTTTCGTAGCAATTAAAATTAAAAATAAAAAAAATAAATAAATAATAGTAATAAGAAAAAAGAAGAAAAAAGAATTAAATAAATAAACAAGTCGAAACAAAGTACAACAAGTCACAAGAAAACTTATTCCGCACGTAATTCCATTTTCAGCCAAAGTAATTATTTTACTTAAGCGTTAAACGTTGAACCTAGACGAAATAATTTTTTTTTTTTTTTCATTTATTTTCTTATATAAAAGTTAAATGTCTCAGCACTTTGTTTACAAACTTTGAAAGAAAAAAAAACTCACTGACCACAAGTCAAGGGCGATTAAAATGAAGAAAAGCGAACTAAGTTTTTTTTTTTTTCTTTTAGTTTTTTTTTTTAGATTTCTTAATGATGACTGGCTGAATAACTGCTGTTGTGGCGACAGGAAAATTAAAAACTTTACTTAATTATATTTCTCTTCTGGTTCTTACATTATTTTCCTCATTGCTTTTGAACAGACTGACATGACAAGTCCATTTAAAAAAAAAAAAAAATAATAAGAAATAAATTTCCCTTCGTTATCATTTCATTAAAAAGTTGCAAACTGCAGCAGTTTTAATGAAAGAAGCAAAAAAAAAAAAATAAAGCGAAAAATCACTTTGATTGTATTTAGCTTAATTAGCGCATTGTGACAAATATTTTTCTTTTTAATTAATTAAATAAAATTGTTTATCAAAACATTTAAAATAAAAAAAAAAAATCCGTCAGCTGTTTAATTATTTGTTTAATAAAATTAAAAACAAAAAAATAAAAAAATGTTTAGTCTCCCGATACAAAATTAATAATAAGAGAATTTTTTTTTTTCTTCAATAAACAAAAAGTTCGTTTTAATGTCAAATTTATTTATTTATTTTATTTTTAATTAATTAATTAACTAGTTTTTTTATATGATTTTTAATCAAATTTATTAAAAAATTTATTTTCAAGTAATTGATAATTTTTTTTCAACGAAAAAGATACAAAATCCGTGACATTTATAAGGTTTTATTTGTTAGTTAATCCCAAAGTGAATTTTTTATTTATTTTTTTTTTTTTTGCAGTCCTTAATATTTAGGTTATGTATCCGGGATTTTCATTTTATTTCTGTAATAATAATTATAAATTACGTTGTAAATACAATTGAGTGTATTTCACACAAAATAACGACGAATTAGGTCAATTTTAACGCCTACAGTGTTGAAAGGAAAAATATTTGACACTTTCGCTAATTATAAGAGGAGAATTATTACAGAAATGCAAAGCAAAAAAAAAATACAAAACTCATTCTAAAATCTTATAAATATAACGCAAAAAACACAACAAAAAAAAAATAATAAAAATCCAACACAAATTTGTACAGAAAAACAAAAAAATTAGAAAATTATTTTTAATAAAAAAAAAAAAAAAAAAATCATCGTAATCCTTGACACAGTTCGTCAATAGTCCGTAGACAAATTTCTTGATCCAAATTTGGTTGTAATTTCATAAAAAAAAAAAAAAAATTTAATATTTCAACAAAAAAAAAAAACGTAAAACGTAAAAATAAAAATAAATAATTAAAAATTATAATTAAGAAGGTAGAAAAAAAAAAAAAAATATTTCAAAGTCATAATAAAAAAAAAAAACTTTTTTTCTCAACATTTGTTGCGCTTTGGTGCGTCTCAGTCGCAACAATGAATAAGCTTTTGTAGCAACAACGAAATTAAAAACTACAAAAAAAAAAAAAAAACATTTTACCAGACTGAAAAAGCTAAGAGAACAGAGAAAAGGAAGCGCGATATCAAGAAATTTCTTTTAAATTTATCAAAAGCACAAAAATAATTCATCTAAACCAACCAACCACCCTTTATTTATGTTTATTGCGGTTCCGTCCGTTTCTGTTTAAATAAATAACCGACGAGTAAAGAGAAAATAATGATGATGCAAATGTCCGTTTTTTTCCTTTTTCCCTTTCACAAAAATTATTAAATCTTAGCGCATCATCAGAGTTTTTGTCTGTCCACCACTTATCATCATTTCGTCGCTTTTTTTATTTTCCGTTTTTTCCGTTTTTTCATCGTGTTTAAACCAAATTTTTTATTTTTTTTTTTGTTGCTCTACTTGAAACTTATTGCTTTTAATATCAGAAAAATAGATCGTCATAAACATAAAAAAGTATAAAAACAACAACTCAACGTCATCACATTTTTTTTTTCCTTTTTATATTTTATTACAACAAAAATCTCCAAGTAACCACCCACAATCTTCCTTTTTTTACAACCAGAAAACTGATAAAATAAACTGTAGAGTCGACTGTAAAGAATGTGACACTGTTAAGACACATCTGTGGTGTTCCGATGGCGTAACGTGGTATATATAAACTCTGAATATGACACACTAGGGATGATAATGTTGATTATGTATGACTGCTGGTGGTGGCTGGGTGAAGACAATCTTTTTCGCCTTTTTTTTATTTTGTAAACACTTTATCCTATTTTTTTTTCTGTACAGCAGCACAGTAGAAAAAAAATTCCCTTGCACAAAAAATAAAAAAAAAATAGAACAGCCGCCGTTATGAGAATTTGTCAAAAAAAAAATTAGGTCGCAAAAATTTCGCACATCCGCACAGCTTTACAATCCAACCGAAATGAAACCCCCAAAAAACAGTGAAGCACCAAAGAAACTTAAATGCAAATTAAATGTAAAACTTTTGTCTTGTTGTGAAGTTTTTTTTTTTTTTTTTTTTAAGATCTCCGATTACTAACTGGCTACAGCCATGGTGGTGGTTACGGATTATTAAGAAGAAGACAAACAAAAATAATGTTACAGAGTCTGGTAATGGTTTGGAATACGACAAACATCGAAGGGTATTACAGTGGTTTTAATAAATTTGTTGGTGTCCTATCAACTGTCCAACTATCCAGATAGTTAAGTAAAGAAATTGTCAAAGCCGTCATTGTACAAAAACATCATCATCATCATCAGCAGCAGCAACGTTACATATTACAAAACACAACCAGAAATGAGAATTTTTTTCTATTATTTTTTTTTGTAACTCAGTTTAACTTGACTTTACTTTACTTGACTTGACTTAACTTAACTTGACGTTATTCACAATCGTTTTTCTGTTGTTTTTTATAACCATTTAAATTAATCACTCATCCGTAATCATTTTTCTTCAGTTTCTTCTTCACAGTCTATCCAACTACAATTGAATAACGATTACAACGCAACTTATTCTTCTTCTGCTTTAGATTTTTTGTTAACATTATTTCTCCTCATTTGACTTTAATACAATTGTTTTATTTAATTTAAAAAAAAAAAAAATGTATTATTATTTTGTATAAATAAATGTTGTATTTGCCTGTTGGCGTGATTATTGTTTCATCTAGTACAGTAATAAACTCTTTGGCTGCATAAAAACCGAATGAGCAGCAGCAACAGAAAAAAATAAGTTTTTTTTTATTTTCTTCTTAAAGATAATCGTTTTACGTTTTACTTCGCTCTTCCTTCGCTTAAGAATCGAATATAATTACATCAATTGTAATACCAAGAAATACTAATCAATCTATAATAGCTGTAATTTTGCTTTTAAATCCTAATCGTCTTAATGCTTTTTTTGCTTTTGTATAAAAAAAAAAAACGAAACGAAACGAAAAAAAAATTTTTTTTTTCTTTTTCTGTAATTTCTTTACCATCATCCGCAACTTTGTATTTTTTTTTTTTTTCGTACAATATATTTGCCTTCAAACAACACACGAAAACAAAAAAAAAAAGAAAAAAAACAATAACAACACAAGTGAATGCCTTGCTTAAAAATTGTAATCCGCAGACAATCGCAGACAACAGAACTACAGAAAAAAATATTTTATTTTTTTTATTTATTTACAAAACAAGGTAAAAATCATGCAACAACAACAGCAACAATCACAACAGAAAACGTCTTTAAAGCAAATGTTTATAAACGAATACAAAAAAAAAATAAAAAAAATCACCTCCTTTCGATTGTTAAATAAAAATCCATTTCAGTGTAATAATCGCGTAAAAACTTGTCCAAAACGGAAAAAAAAAAAAAAGAATAAAATAAAAAATCGCTGCAAGCCATTAAGCAAAATTTTTAATGCAATAAATTTTCAATAAAGCAACGAAACAGGTAAACAAAGTTTTTTGTTTTTTTTTTTCTTTCTTTGCACCGAATTTATTCACTCAGCATTTGGTAAGAAGAATAAAATTAAAGAAAAAAAAAAATTAAATCACGTCCCAAACATTGACCACAATCTTTAATCGTAGATTAAACAAAGTGACGTCGACCGCAACAAAATACTGTAAGCAAGTAGAAACATGCACACATCAGGTAATTAGAGAGAAAATAATCTGTGAAGGTTGACAATTTTTTTGCACGAAATGGTAAACCTCGTACCTTACACACACACACAGGCAGGCATAATAATTTTTTTTTAATTAAATTAAATTACATTAAGGCAGCAAAGTACATTCTACCATTACATAGCTCATTGCTGTTTATTGTTTGCTATTAAACCAGCTAATTTACAATAAAAAAAAAAAAAAAAAAGACACCAAGTGGCGGCAAATTATATTCGATTTAAGCGAATAACAAAAAAAAAAAAAAACATCGCAAGGAACTTTTAACAACAACAACAACAACAACAGCAAACAAAAAGTGGGAACGATGATAAAATAGAATAATAATTTTATTGAACTCGGATGAACTTGAATGCGAGCACGATGATACAAAAAAAAATTATTAAATAAATAAACAAAACGTAAAAGAAACTACGGAGCAATAGCCCGCAACATTAGAGTCATATTGCCAGCAGAATATCCGTCCAGTCCAAGACACATCGTGTCGTTTTTTGCTTTTTCTTTTATTTTTTTTTTTATTAATTTTTCATCTTAACTCAGCCTATTTGTTGCCTCGTCTTCATTTTATTTTGCTTTATCAAAGTTTTTGCTTTGCTTTAATTTACAGACTCATCGAGTCTTGTGTTGTTTCTGTGTTGTGTTGCTGCTGCTGCTGCTTCCACCCAAGTTAAAACGAAGAACGAAAACAACACAGAATATTTTTTTTTTTTTTTTTTTTCTTTAATAATAATAACAGAAAATTGAGTAGAGAAACAAAAATAAAAATAGTAAAAACGTGGAATAAGGTGTAAGCAGTACTGATTGAAGATTTGTGTAGGGGCGGAGTAGGATTTAAATAATAAAAAAACAAAGCAAAGCAAAGCAAAGAAAAATATCGACATAGGCCAATACACTCGTTTTGTAGAAGCTTATGGTTAAAATTGGTGGTAATACACCAAAGTTAACTGACCCTCTCCAGAGATTCCACAACAACAAATCGATTCTACTTTTGTCATGTGTAATTTTCAACAAAATAATGGGTAATAACGTTAACGTAAATCTGTATTGGCTACAGCTTTTAATAGAACAAAAAAGAAAAAACCCTCCAACCGCCAACCATTACACATTTCTACCTAATTACCTTGCGTGCACAGCTGTAAAATTAATATCAATCGTTTTTCTGCTTTTTCCTCATCGTACCGAACAGCATTATCGTTCAGTCTGGGATGGTCTCCTTGTTGTTGTTGTTGTTGTTGTTGTTGAACAAAAAAAAAACCAAAACAGCAAGACTTACATTGCATGTATTTGGCAATGGCATTGGCCAAAAAAAAAAAAAAACAAGAAACCAAAGGAAGAGGCAACAGAATAACAAAACCTTTTGGGATGAGAGATTAATGATTTTTGGGTTTTGTCGAATAGAAATTAGGGAATACAAACTGTTCAAACTAGCAAAGCGCACGATACTCGAGTATTTTTCTACTTTTTTTTTTTTTGTTAATAAATATTTGTGTAAGGGCAGGAAAATAAGGATTAAAATTAAATGTTAAAACGTGATAGATGAGATTTAAGGGTACACAAAAATCTAAGTGCCATACATCCACACATATATCTCTTTACCTAGCAAACAAACAAACGAATTTTATTCCTATTTGTTGTACAAACATTTTGGGAAAATCAAGATAAAATTTTATTTTTATTTGGCAACAAAACTATCAGATCACATTTCCAGGGCACACATATGGTTTAATTAGAAAACTGACTACGGATATTTTGTGGATTTTATTGAATGCAGAGAGACATTTTTTTTTTTTTTTTTTTGGAGTTTTTTGTTCTTTTCCAACTTTCAACTACTCCGGTTGAAAATAAATGAATAAATTAGCAGAGAGATTGAAAAATGAAAAAGTTTTAACGTTAAAATTGAAGATTAAAATCGGCAATTTGCATTCATCAAATAAATAGGATTAAAACCTAGTTTGTAATATGGACAATTATTTATCATAAAATTTCTATGGCGTTAGATACAGATTTTGACCGTAAATGAAAATTCCACAGAAAAAAAATTATCGAATGAAATTTTTTTTTTTAATAACTTTATCACTTTATCGGGGTTGTATTTAGTAGTTTATTACGTCATAACATAAAAACCCATCCACAAAATGATGATAATTAAAAAAGTTAAAAAGACAAACGAAAAAAATAAAATAAAAAAAAAAACAACAAACCAGTCATCACGGTCTTAAATCAAATTAAAATTTATTGCAAAGAGGAATTTTTTTCTTTTTTTTTTTTTTATATAAATAAAAATTATGTAAATATGGTGTTGTCTAGTCTAGCGAGAAGTTTTTTCGTTTTCTATTTATTTCTGTTGATATTTTCAAACAAAACAAAACCAAACAAAACAAAACGAAAAAAAAATGAATTAAGTCTCGTCATATTGATTTGATGAAATATTTAAAATTGGGGACGACCCCAACACAACAGCGATATTTATGTAATAAATAAACACCCATTCATGTGAGCCTAAATATTATTATTAATAATTAATATTTGTTTAGAGAATTTAGATACACACACAGCTTTTATAATTTATTGATTTTGTTCTACCAACAATACCAAAAAAAAAAAAAAAAAAATACAAAAATTAAGTCGTTATAACCCCTCGTGTTAAATAAACACTTTAGTGTGTGTGTGTGTTTGTCTTGTAAATGAAGAAACCAAACCAAACCAAACCAAAAACAAAAAAAAAAAAAAAACTAATTAAAAATCTACAAATCAACAGAGAAGTAGTGAGAGAAAGCAAAACACATAGAGAAAAGATCTCTGTTGTATCTGGCATTTCACAGTATTTACATTTACCAAAGCTATATTGGTTAAAACGCATAAACATAAACAAAGCATAAAAGCGATTAATGTGCATAACAATTTCGATTGCAATGTAAAAAAAAAATTGCCCTCAAGACAAAAAAATAAAAAACACATACACATGTTTTATTCATTTTTTCACATAATTATTTCATTGCATGCATCCATCAAGTTTGAAAACATATGTTTCGTTTAAAAAGAGAGAAGAAATTTAATAAAACAAAAAAAAAACCTACATATGGGCGCCCATAAGAAGGTTAACGCTAACGTTTAAACGTAAAAACATTACCATTAACGTTATAACATAATCATATGGTTGGATGGATGATGGGTAACAGAAAACAAATTATTATAATTATTATATTCTGTTCTGTTCTGTTCTCTAACTCACTTTTCTCTGTGTATTCATTTCATTTCATTACATTTCTCATCTTTGTTTCATAACCAGAATGATTGCATACACAGCAAGTAATAAAAGAAGAAACTGTAACATCGCCAGCGAAATGGAATCCATTAAAAGACATTAAAAGCAAATCCAACAAATCCACCATCACCATTTTTTCAATTGAATATTATTATTATTATTATTATTACTTTCCATTCACCATTTGTTTGTTGTTATTATTATTATTATTACCCAAAGAAATAGCAAACAAGTTAAACACTCGTACATCATATGTTGTGCAGTTTTTTATGTGCAAAAAATGTATAAAAACAATGAAACAGCTGAGCACAATATGAAATTTTTATTAGCGAGCCAGCCAACCAGTATTTTTTGTTCTAATTGAAATTAAATTCAATTTCATTAGAAAATCTATACAAAAATGTGCACAAAAAAAGGATTTTTTTTAACTGGGCAGTGCTGTAAAGTTATAAATAAATAAAAAAAGGAAAAAAAAAAAACGAAACCAGACGACAACGATGATGATGAATAACATTGGCGTCAAAAATTGTGGGGGTGTATAATATAGATATCAGTTTTATTTACTCTTTTAAAGTTTTTGTTTTTCCATTTTGCTATTTGATTAAATTGCAGCGCACTACACTAGCGATGGTTAACAGTCCTGAAAGTAACAACATACAAATCCTTGTTTATCTTTTCGTGTGTCTGCTAGTTTGTTTTTCTTTTTTTTTTTTTATTAACAACAACAAACGTCTCCCTTGTAACAACAACAACAACAACAACCCTTCGACGTTACATAATATAAATAAAATAAAATAAAATAAAAAACAAAACGCATCCCGGATACATGACAGAGAATTTTTTTTTTCCGTTGCAACTTGTCTCGTATCCATAGTGATTGGAATTCTTTTTTTTTTTGTTTTAAACAAATAGAGGAAAATTTTTGTTTTGTAATCGGATTAATAAAGTCCCCAAAAAAAAAAAATATGAGGATATATATTTCATCCCTTAATTATGTATTTTTGTTTTGTTTGCACGAAATCGAAATGTGAAATAAATTTGGCTTAATTAAAAGGTGAAATTATACAAACAGTCTCGGTTTCTTTTTTTACATAATAATAACTCTCTGATAAGTTAATCCCACCACTGTGTTGGTTTTTTATTTAAAAACAAAAAAAAGAAAAGAGAAATAAACATTAATTATAATTAAGCATAATAATAATAATAAACAAGTAAATTATATAATTGACAAATAATCATAAACATTAATGTTGTGTTGTTCGTTTTTTTTATACCCGGTTTTGATACATGATTAGATGCGGTTTCAACCTTTAATCATTTTCTTCAACATCAACAATAATTATTATTACAAAAAACAAAACGATAAAATCCTCTACTTAACATCACTTATATAAGTATAATAATAAACTCGTTATCATAACTCTTACTATGACTTTAAAATGTTATTCAAGCAAACAATCATCGTATTTAAGTCGTATTTTCTTATTTAATTTCCATGCAACAAGCAAACAATACTTAAAACCAACAACAACAACAGAAAAAAAAAAAAGAAACCCGAACTTTCATTTACCAGACAAATTTAAACAACAACAAAAAAAAAACAAAGATTATAGACTTAAGTACGTTTAAGAAAAAAATAGAAAAAATTCTCTAAACTAAACAAACTGAGATGACTTTTGTTTACTTTAATGCAACAAAGTTATAATCAAAAGACAAACATCACATTCGTGTTAATTAATTCAAATTTGCAGAGAGAATAAAGAAATAATTATATGACTTAACTAAGTATGAAAAGGAATTAATTCTTATCTATACCAGGTAAAAGGTTTTGATGTTGTAACTTCTGTCTATCTTCCAACAATCGAAGCTACAGTTTTCTGTTTTTTTTTCATTCGCGTATTAATTTTAAACCAACGGTAACGTAGATAATTTGCAAGCTTTAATCCTGCTTATTTAATATTATTGCATAAATGAAATTATACAAAAAAAAAAAATAAATAACGAAGAGCACTCTAGCAAAGAAAGGTCATAAAATGTTATTAAAACAAGACAAGAGTTTTATTTAAAGTAAACAAAAAAAAAAAAAAAAAAAAAGACATCAGTTTGTATTGTGGTATTTTCATCCCTTAATAACCCAAAAAAAAAAGGAAAAAAAAAACACATAAATTTACCCGAAAATAAAAGGACTTTTATTTGCCTGCCTGCTTGCCAGCCAGCCAGCCAGCCTTTTAAACTTCCTTGACAGACAGTCCCGAAATTATAAATAAATAAAATCCGATGAAATGCGTGACACTTTCTTGCCCTTTTTGTACAAAACACACATACAAAAAAAAAAAAAAAGGTTTTAAGCTTTTAAAAACTCTAATTGAAAATTATTGTACAAAGAAAAGAAAAAAAATGGGCCCATCCGAATCGTAGGAAAATAATTAAGAAAACATTCGTAACGCACAGGTAGCTTTAAAGGATTTTTTCTTTACATTTTTTTTTTTTCTTATACCTCCGGTTTTATTTGTTGTAGCAACAGGGCAAACACTTTAGAGTTCAACCAGCAAGGTTATTATACAAACTAATCCATTTTTCATACTGATTAATCCAACAATAACAACAACCAAATAATTAAAATTAAATTTATTTGAATTAAAAGAGTAAACAGACAGCCATAATAAAAAAAAAAATTTGAATCAAAACGTGTAAAAATCATTAGAAATAAAAAAATGAAAAATTTAACACGCACATGTCTAGATTTGTTTTTTTTTTTTTTTTTTTTGCTTTAATTTATTTATTTTTTGTAATTTTTTTCTAGACAAAAACAGTCTATCTACCTGTCTAGTATTACACGATTTATTATTTAAAAAAAAAAATTCTAAATAAACTTGAAAATTAAACGAAATGTGCGTGTAGGAAAAAAAAAATTTTTGTATTTTTTATTTTTCGTTAATTATTTAACCACCGTAGAATTTAATTTTTTCTCTTATATACGTAGACCGTGATAAAGGCTTGTATATACTGTGAAGTAACTACAACCACATCATCATCATCATCATAAGCAGCAGCAGCAACAACAACAGCAGCCAGCTATTATTTCATCTTAAAACCCAATCAGAATAATTTCTTCTTTTTTTTCAACGAATTATAAATAAAAATACTCCATCATCAAGCAGACAATGTGATCAAACCAAGCAGCAAAGGTAAGAAGATGAACGAAAATTCATATTTTTTTTTTTTTTAATGAAAGAAGAAAAATTAAACAATAAAGGGAAAGGAGAGAAAAAAATAAAAAAGCCTCCACGGTAGATTAAATATAACGAAAAAAAAAAAAAAACACAGAATTTTGTGTGTTACAAGCAAAACTAATAAAACGACATTCGACGTTCTTAACCTAAGAAACCAACAGCCAACCAATCAATCTAACAACCTCCATGCGAAGATAATTTTATTAATTAAATTTATCACAAATTTTTGTGGCGTTGACGCGTAAAACCAAAAAAAAAAAACGCGTCCAATAACGTTAACGCACCGCGAAAACTCAAGTTTTCTCAACAAATCTCAAGACAATGGGCTCACGTTACAATCTTAAAAAAAATTCCCTCATAATCAGTTCAATATGGTAATTAACAAAAAAAAAGAAAAAAAATTCCTTTCGCTTTGTTAAATAAAAACAAAACAAAAGAAAAAAATTAATTATCTTGACCTTAAGCAAAGTTAATTATTCGTTTTTCACTTAATTCCGCTTATCTGTACGATTTTGTTCCCTATTTTTACCATTTAAAAACCAAAAGAAACTCAGTCGTTACAAGAATTAATAATAAAAAAAAAAAAAAAATTTTAAAAACAGCCAACGGTTTAATGGACTTTTTTTTTAAAGGTAAGAGACCCAACGAAATGCATTGGTAAAACATTTCGTTTAAATTGGACATGAAAAAACGTCAAACAAGGCAAATTTACTTTTACTTTTAATTTCGCTGCTGCTGCTGTTGGTTTTTAATCTATTATAAAATTCTTGGCATTACTTGTGGATTTCATTTATTTCCACGAAAGAAAATGTCAAGCAAAAAAAATTCTTACGAAACCACAAACATTAATTAACAAAACAAGACAAACAAAAATTCAAATTCAAAGTGATGAAAGCAATTTTGTCTCATTTACACGTTGAAAATTAATAATAAAAAAAAAAAAAAAAAATTTTGCTGTTAATAAAATTATTTATGACAAATTTTCTCCTCATCTACACAAAAAAAATTTCTCATTTTCACCAAGCGCAAATCTATTTGTATTTATCTTTGTCAGAAAAATTTCTTGAGAATTTTTTTTTTCTTGTAATAAAAATTCGCGTATTACTGACGTCAACCTGATTTTTCTTTTTTTTTTAATTTCGCTCTCTTAAACACGGGTAAATAACTAATCAGAAAATGCAGATAACACAAAAATTTATAAATTTTAAATAAAAACGATCAAGAAGCTAATGATAATGATTTTGAGCTTTTTTAAATGAATCAAAACTCTGGCGGGTTTATTTCCTAGCTAAGTGACTTAAATACTAAAGTAATTAGTATTAAAAAATCAATAAATAATTAGCTAGGGCAAACAAACATAAAAACAAGCAGCAACAATGAATGACGTGAAGATCAATCATCATCAAACATCATTCGTGTCGGATTAAGGAAATTTAATTAAAAAAAAAAAAAATTCTCTTTTTTCATTAGAAAATTTGTTTCTACACATACGAGAGAGAAAGAGAAAGTTTAGGCTAATAATAAGCCCCGTGTAGGGAAATAATTTTTTTTTTATTTCTTTTTTTGCTCTATTAATTAATTAAACAAATCAATTAACAATCTGTTTTTGTTATGACATTTTGATATTTTTATTATCTCTGCTTGTTTGCTTTACATAATCGAAATTAAGAAAAAAAAAATTTTTTTTTTTTTTTGTTTGTTTGTTAATTAATTAATTAAATAATCATTAGGAACAAAAAAAAAATTAATTTCATGGTGAGAATGTCAAATATTATTTTTGCTGTCAAAGATCAATGAAATGTTTAATGATTGAGAGAAACAAGAAATTTTGTATCAACAACAACAACAGCAGCTAATTAAAATGAAATTAATAATGTAATTATGATAATTTGTTTTCTTCTAATCAATACACAAATAATAAAAAAAAAAATAAAAAAATTCCTTATGTGCTTCTTGTCTATTGAATTTTATTCATAAAAACGAAGTCGCGCACATGTGTACACTGATAACACATAAAACAATAGAAAAACTAATAAATAAATAAATTAATTAATTAAGTATTTTGAATTTTAATTACCATTTACAATTATGACATGTTAATAAAAAAAAAAAAAAAAAAAAATAATAATAAACTTTTTAAACTTGAATTATGAAAAAAAAAAATTATTTTTCATTTCAAGTTCGCTATTTTTGTATAGAAAAATAATAAAAAAAAAAAAAAAACAGGTAAATGACCTACGCCATTGTAGGAAATTCAATGTCAAAACTTATTATTATTATTATTATTATTATTAACAAAAAAAATTATTTAATTTTAGACAAAATACATCATCTATTGGTGGTTAGAAGTGAAAAAAAAAAAAAATGTATAACAAGCTGCTGCTTTTTGCGCTATTAAAAACGAATAATTGTTTTGCTGTTTTTTTTTTTGTTTTTTTACTTAAATGTCAGTGCTGTTGACTTTTAATGTTTTGTTACTAAGCTTATTGTTTTATTACAATTAATGTGCTTTTAATTAGTTTTTAGTTTATTTTTTTATTTACAAAACGGTAGCAGCAGCAGCAGCAGCTTTAACGTGTGTAAAACAATTTAAAAACGGTGACTCATTTCTTGTTAAACTTTAATCCACATTAAATACCCTTTAAAAACCACAATAAAAAAAAAAATTAAAAACTCCAAGGAACCCCACACAAAACTCTTCAATTACAAAAAGAAAAAAATTCATGATCATAGCGCGATCATTAGATAAAAATCAAGCAAAAAAAAAAAATTATTATTGACAGATTGATGTGTGGTGAAGAAGGCGTTCGCTTTTTGTTTTATTATATTTAAGTAATGAACGCGTGCGTACAAGATCATCGATCGTTATATTTGTTATTTTGTTGAACCGGCACACGTCTCAATATATTTTTTATTTTATTTTCAAGTTGCCTTCATTCAAATTGCCAAAAAAAAAAAAAAAAAACAATAAAAATAAAAAATTACAAATTTGTAATTCGTTAATTTAAATTAAACTTTACTTAACGTTTTACTTATATAATTTTAGATTAAAAAAATAAATTAAACAAACATCATCATCCCACCGTTTCTATTTTTTTTTCTTTTATTTTGTCTTTATAATTTTATTTTAATAATAAATTAAGAAAAACGTGTGTAACACAGACAACATTTATAAAAAAAAAGAATTTTATTTCGTGTAATTATCTGCGGTTACAATTAATGGAATAATAATATGAAAATTATTATTATTTCTCTTCTTCATCATCATCATCATCTTGCTGTTGTTGTTGTTGTTGTTATTCTATTGGAGTTCTTTTCTACTCTTAATAATCTTTAATTTGCAGCAAAACAGAACACAAAAAGTAAAAAATAAGAAATCGTGAAGATTAAGATAAACGAGAAGAAGAATAACAGCAACAACAAGAAGACGTAGAAGAAAATGATGAACATAAAGTAACTTAACTTAACTTATGTCGAATCGTAAAATATAACAAAACACAAAAAAAAAAAAAGCAAAAAGCATTTAGCCACGATTTTCTACCACAAACAACAACGAAAAAAACGCCAGAGAACAAAAGTTTTAATTTAAATAAATAAATTTAAAAAAAATTGATCGTTGTGTTCAATTATTATAATAATAATAAATAAATAAAAAAAAAAAAAAAAAAACAAATCGACTTAGCTTATTTTTGACAGATAAAAGATCAGTGAACTGACATTTGTTAATTTTCTGTTTCAATTCCATTTTCTCATCTCATTTACATGCCAATAAATTTTTAATTTTTTCTCATTTTGTTTTTGTTAATTTATTTTTTTCATGTTACTGAAAAATTTAAATTAAAAAAAAAAAAACGAACAATTGAACGTGTACTACACACAGCATATGTTTGTTGTTATTGAAGTAAATCCGAAAAAAAAAAAAAAAAATAAGAAAAAATTTAAATACGTCGGTGACACCAGCACAAGGCAACAAGGCATAAAACTCTAAGTACACAGACAACACAAATGTGATCGTGATCTTCAATCAAAATTAAATTAAACAAGAGAACAACAACTTCCGGAATTAGAATTATTTAAATTTAAGTCAATTGAAATTTTATTTAAAACACAAAAAATAAAAATATTCAGCCCCAATCAAGGTTACGATCGATCGTTCGATCACTTTTTTATTTGAATTTTACTCAATGGATTTGTATCTGTTACTTAACTTAAGCGTTAATTTTAACACGATTTTACGTAGTTATTATTACTTATTTATTGTTTTAATTTTTATTTTTTATTTTCTCATATAATAATCACGCCACGTTTCTTCTTCTTCCTCATCATAAAATTGAAAAACAGAAAAAAACTAAAAAAAAAAAAATTTTTTCGCGCGATAATAAAAAAAAAAAATTATCTCGAAAAAATAAAAATACGCGTATTACGCATTTTATGTATATAGGCCTCTATCATGTTAGACTAAAAAATAGACAATGATCATTTTTTTTGTGTTTCGTATTATCAAAGACGCAAACGATAAAAAAATGATGTTTGTCGAATCGTAGTGTATTATGCAAGGCGCAATTTAGGTTGTTTGTCTAAAAAATCTATGTTTTTCATCACGTCAAATATTTGCGTGATGGGTAATAAAAAATCATAATTAATTAATTTTACGGCTATATTTTAATGAGAAATGATTTAAATATTGAAAATAATTGAAGTTATGATATAAAAACATACATTAATTGAATAAATTAATTAATTTTGATTAAAATAAAAAAAAAAAATTTCAAATTTTTAATCAAAAAAAAATTTTTTTTTTTTTTTTTTAATTAATTTAATTATTGTTTTTGTCATTTGTAGTATTTTTAATCATTATTTCTTATATCTGAAAATATTAAAAATGTTAGGAAGATTTTATAAAAAAAAAAAAAATTCATTCAAAAAATAATTTTTTATAAATAAATTGCATGAATTTGACATTAGTTATGCAACATCCCCATCTATTAACAAATATAAAAGTAAAACGCATCACAAGTCTATAATAATAGCAACCATCATTTTTCGTGAACGACAGAAGCGCAAATCTATATTTTTTTTAGTCTAACATGATAGAGGCCATAGAAACGCGAATTAAAGGTTTTTTTTTTTTTTTTTTTGTTGTTGCTGTTGCTGTTCGGTTTGGTAAAAGTTTGTTGTAGCTGCCAACAAAAATTTTTTTTTACAAATTGCTACCAAAGTTGCTTTTTTGTGTAATGTGAAGGCTGCTTAGGCGTTTGTGGTGTTGTCACAACTAGAATCGATTAACGAAAAATTCTAACAAACAAAAAAAAAAACAAGACAAATTGATTGTGATTAAACAAAAAAGAAAAAAAAAAAGAAACATAATTTGCATATCAACATCCTTTAGCTCTAGCCACCTACTCATGTTACACAGTTAAAATTTTTTTTCTTTTTTTTTATTAATTCGTCATCTTTCATACAATTTATTGACGTAATTCATTATTTTATTCGTCTTGTTTTGCTTGAGTAACCACTTGTGTACTTTGGATGAAAAAATCATGAATTTGTAACAGAAAATGACTAAACTTTCTTTCCCGGTTACTAAGCAATGTATCTGGGTCAAATCCTGTTTATTCTACAGTTTGATGATTTTCTATAAACAGCAGATCAACCAACAGAACCACGGACAGTAAAATCAATAAAATAAAAAAAAAAAAAAAAAACAAATAGGCTTTTATAACCCTTCCGTGGGGTCAAAGAGAAAATAATAAAAATTTTCTCGTTTCACATTTTTAAAATCAAAACCAAAACCAAAACCAGCCACAGCAACAACTAAGTCAATAATAAGACAGAAAAATTTTACGACTGTTTGTTCCGTTGAGTCTGAATTTTTTTTTTATATTTTTTTTTTTTTGTTAACAAAACTGACATTTTGCAACAGGTTAACCTGAAATAAAGATGAAGCAAAGTAACAAAAATAGAAGCAAACAAAAAAAAAAAAAAAAAAAACAAACAGGCAAACCAAAAAGCATAAATTTATTACCCATCATTCGGCGGCTGCTGCTTCTTCTTCTTCATCTTCGTTTTCTTCTTCTTATTCCGCTTTTTTTTATTTAATTATTTTTTATTTGTCTGTTAATTTCGGTTCGTTTTATTTTTTATTTTATTTTTTTGGAACAACAAAATGCTACAACGACCATTAAACAGAGGAAAGATAAACCAAAAAAAAAATAAAGCATTAAAACGAAAAAACTAATTTTTTTTGTAACAAACAAAACATAATGAGCAAATAAAAAAACCGAGAAAAAAAAATGATTTTAATTCATTTATGTATGTTAAATAAAAAAAAAAAAAAACAAGACAATAAAAAGAAAGAAAAGCTTGAAAATGACATAAGAATTAGTGAAAAGTTTATTTTTTTTCCTTTCTCTCTCTCTGTTAAAGTCTCTCCACTAAAGTGTGTTACCCTTAAAGCACACATCGCCTATCAAAGGTGCAAAAAAAAAATTATTAAATCCCACCCATTAAGGTAATTTTCATTTCATTTCCCCAAAAACAACTGACGAAGCAAACAGCGAAAACATTTGACCCTGACACGAGCTAAATGCCAAAAAAAAATTTCAAAAATTCTTACACAAAAAATTAATCAAAAAAAAAAAATATATATATATATATGTAAAAATAATTAATCAAAGCTGCGAGAGAACAAAATTAAAACAAACGAATCAGCAACAAAAATATCCAACCAAACAAACAAAAAAAAAATCACCCAGTAAAAATCAAGCGAAAATACGCGAAAACATTGATTGAATTTTGTTTAATTAAAAAAAAAAAAAAAAATAATTTTCTATAAATAACGATGGAATTTATGTAGTTTTGATGCAATTTTTTAAAAATAATTAAAATGCATAAACTACGTACATTCGGTTAAATAAATAAAATTCCTGACTAAAAATTGCGAAAATATGATGCAACTAACTATGGAACAAGAGTAGACAAAGATTAGAAACACAAATCTCATCTGTTTCTGTACAAAGTCACCAATCCATTGATAATCCTATGCCAAGGACATAAAATAAAACAAAACAAAAAATTATCCTGTTTGTTTGGTAACTTTGTAATGAATGGATATTTGTGTGGCGTATTTTTTTTTTTTTTTTTTTGAGAAACAATAGCCGAACCGAGTTTTTAATTGAAATAAAAACAAAAATAAATAAAAAATTAGAACAATTGAAAAGAATGGGCGCGTGAAAATTTACTGCAATTTTCTGTTGTTGACATTCACACACCGAAATCACATTGTTTTTACACGTACAGTTCAAAGCCAACGTTAACGCTATTGTAGTAATAAAAGCGACAATTTTAATGTGCGTCGTATTCACCATTACCAGCACCAATGATTCAATTACGCAACATTGAACATTAGGTTCGTTTCTATCGCGTGAAACCATTTTTTTTTTTTTTTTATTTATTTTGATGGACGACGATTATGATGTTGACGATGGCGGCGGTCGCGATTTAATGGGCCAGAAACAAATCACCCTATATATGTTGTTGCTTCTTCTTCTTCCACCATCTAATTTATACAACAAAAGGCAAAAATATCGCCACCAAAACTTTGTTATAATAGAAAAAAAAAAAAAAAAAAAAAACAGTGAAAAGGACAATGAAGGTTCACCAAGTAAGGATTTCACTAAATAATAAATTATTCTACGTGCCGAATTATAATTACATAAGAAAAATATGCAAATTATATACTAAATATTCAACTCCTTGCATCACCATCAACAGCAGGAGTCACAGCAACAGCAACAACAACAACAGCAAAACATTTTAATTTACAAAAATTTGCTGCTATTAGAACTGAACCCTACTCAGTTGAAATGAAAATTCGGTTTTATTTTTTAACCCGTTTAAAGCATTTTTTTTTTTTTTTTTTTTTTTTGGGTAATTTAAACCAAACAACTTAAGTCCGAGTTATCACATACAAAACGGGATTTAAGTCGTGTGTGTTAAGTCAGGTTTAAAAAATAAATAAATTAAATTGTCACTTATAGGGTGGTAAATAATTAAATTTACCCTAGACGTTAACAAAGTTAACCTACTTTCCCTTAGCCAATGTGATTTACATCACTTAAGCTGCGCATGTTTTACACGAACATTTTTATTCTGTACCAGAGTGCAAAAGTTTTTAAATTACAGCTGTTTGGGATTTCTAGAGAAAATTTATTTTTCCCAAAATTCTACAAACATCTTTCTACGTGTTATAGAAAAAAAAACGCAAAGAATAACCAGATTTACTGTGCAACACTCTCGCTGATTTAATTTCAGGATTTCCTAATTAATTAATTTTGTTTTTTATTTTATACTCTAGAAAAATAAAAGTTTCAGGAAAAAACAAACAAAATCATCAAACAGATGGATGATTACGAAAAAAAACCGCATCGACAAAAATACATTTTCAGCCGCTGACAATGATCCAATTTTTTTTACAAAACAGTTTTTCAGTTAAATGTTTTTAATTATTTAACACTTTAGTCATGGTTAGTGGTAAAAAAAATCAAACTGACAACAGGCATTTAAATAAATAAATAAATAAAACAAACAGAGTGTATAGATAACTGACTAATACGTGTTAACAGAAGAAGAATTAAAAAAAAAATTTCATTTCGTTGTACGCGCAAAATATAAAATAAAACGCTAATGAGAAGTGAAAATATAAAAAAAAATTTTTTTTCTTCAACGAATTAAGAAAATAAATGAATCAGATGTTTTTCCTAAAAATTTTTATCTTTCTTTATTTTGACGACATCACCGAATGACAATTTTTTTGCTGTCTTTAATGAGACGCGACAAGACAACACGACGTGCTAATAGTCATCAAAATAAAATAATACACAGACGCACACACACGCACGTACCACTAAAAAAAAAAAAAAAAAAAAACCACAGCGGTCTAAATTTAATTTTCTTACTACAAAAAAATCACCTCATTCCTAAGAAAGACAGAAGCAGCGAAAAAATGAAAAAAGTAAAAAAAAAAAAAACGGAAATTTCGTCATTTTTGTTTGTTTGTTTGTTTGAAGAAAAAAAAGCAACGAATTTCATAATTTTTTATATAATTAATAAATTTATTTAAGTTTTCCACAAATTTTAATTAGACAGAGAAGAACACAGAAAAAAAAAATTAATTAAACAGCAGCAGCAATTTTTAGCAGCAAAGTTTTTTTCTCTTCTTTTTCTTCTTTTTACGTTTGGCATTGAATTAGCTTAATGGCATCACTTTTTTTTTTTTTTTTTTTTTTTTGTTATTTATTTATTTTTTGCTTAGACAAAATTAATATTATTTATTTTTTTTTTTTTGCTTATTTTATTAGCGAAAAACACTGTGCCAGCATTTCAGCTGTGTGGCTGATTTTTTTTCTTCTTTTTTTTATTATTTTTCCATCTCTCTCGATTAAATAACAAAAATAACTTAATAAAAACGCGAATTTGCGCGAAATATTACAAAAAAAAAAAAAAAAAAAAACTTAAAAATTGCAGACAAGACAACGTGGTTTTAGTTTAATTAAAAAAAAAAAAAAAAAAAAAACAGTTCAGTTGAAACACGCATGAAACATAAAATGAAACGAAAATGTTTCAGCGAGTTTTAACAAGCTTTAAAAGCACAGTAAAAAAAAAAAAAAAAAGAAAAAAAGGTAAACAGGAAAGAAGATTAAGTACAAAACAATAATAACAAATAAAAAAAAAAAAATTATTTAATCGATAAAAATCGTGGCAAAAAACAAACAGCAGTAGAATCAGCTGATTTTTTTTTAATGATTTTTCGCTGCTTTTTCTACATTTTCGTATTTAATTAGAAAATCGATAAAAATATTTGTGTTTTTTTTTTTTTATTTTATTAAAATGACGTAATTTCGTGTTGTTATTATTAAATTATTTTTGAATTTAATTTAATTTTTTTTTTATAGGAAAAAATGTGTTTTTAAAGCAAAAACAAAACAAGCGACGTAGAAGAAGAAGCAACAAAAATAATAAAACCCCCCGGCAATAATAATTCGCATTTTTTTTTTTTTTTTTTATTGTTTTATAATTGAGTTACGTCGTTTTAAGTAATTTAAAAAGAAAAAAAAAAAAATTATTTAATTTAATTCCCGTCAATAATAACACCAATAATGTAAAACAAAAAAATTTTCTCCATTGAATTTTTGTTTGTTTATTAGGAAAAAAAAAAAACTTTTTTTTTTTAATATTTAATAAATAATAGCAAAAAATTATTGTGTGTTTTTTTTTTTTTTAAATAGATAAACAGATTACTAAGTGTAAACGATAACGCGATAAAAAAAATAAAAATTTTATAAACGCAAAATCCACGTAAAATTAACACGAAAAAACTGAGTGACAAATAATTTTATTTTCATACAAGCGCAACTGAGAACGGCACAAAATCACCGTCATCAACAATTTATTTCAATTGCATATAACGACATTATTAAGTATTTACAGCGTTATATCAGTTAAATTAAATTAATTAATTAACCTCTGTATAGAACAATTTTGGAAAAACCTTTAGAACAAGGTGATTTACTGCATATTACACAAAAACAATCAACACAATCCGTGTGACAAATAAAAAATAAAAAAAAATTATTCTTTTTATTTATCAATAAATAAATATTTAATTAAGTTTTTTTTTTTGTATTTTTTTTTTCCATTTAAGCCTTACACGTGTGTTTATTGATTAAAAAAAAAAAAAAAAAAAAAAAATTTAAAAAAAATAACCAAATCACCTTTTATTGACTTAATTTAATTAATTTATTTATTGCATGTATTCACATTACAATTTGCACAATGATTATTTACTTATTTGTTATAGAAATAAAAATTTATTATTATTATTATCGATAAATAAATAAATATAGAAAAAAAAAAATTTCACTTAAATAATCTACGAAAATGAAATCAGAGAATTTTTTTTTTTTTTTTTTTTTTTGTCAGGAAGGGAATAACAGAAAAACGCGCTTATCTAAATGGGACACCACCACCCAAACACAAAATTATATAAATAAACAAAAATAACGAACAAATTAAACACAAATAAAAGAAATAAATAAAAAAATTAATTTAAAATTTCTAAACTAATGCACACAAGAAAAAAATAAATAATTAAACGAAACATTAGCAATGCCCCCCGAGCAAAACCAAACATATGATTGAGGTGGAACTGAACTTAGTTTGTTGCATTAAAAACTAACAAAAAAAATCCAGACTTTATTCTGAATCTCAAAATTTTCCCTTTATTTTTCTATAGAAACCCCCGTAAATAAGTCGAAAATTTCATTTTCATTCAAGAATTTCTTTTTGAAATCACGTTTTTTGCTCTATTTTTTTTTTTTTCTGATACACAATTTTCACGTAAAAAAAAAAAACCGAAACTTTTATAAAACAAAAGATCCGGGATTAAACTTCTGTGCAAAACAAAATTCATTGAATCATACAAGTCGTTGGTAATAATTTGATTGATAGAAAAGAAGAAAAAACAAAAAATCTTTTCTAACCACAAAAACCACAAACGTTTTTTTTTTTTTTTTTTTTTTTTTTTAATTAATTTACCTGAGTAGCATCAGAGTACGGTGTACTTGAGTTTTGTGCAACTAACGTTGAACCAAAAACAACTTGGCCACCATGCTTAACAACGGTTGTTGCGCTATCTAATTCGGGATGTGACATATTGTTGTCTTGTGTATGTTGGGGCACCATTTTTCAACTAATTCTTCCACATAAATGAAATATTTTTCACAAAAAATATTTTTTCTTTACTTTTTTTTATTATGAAATTTAATTTCCACTTGATTAAACCACTTTATTAAAAAAAAAAAACTCTTGAAACAGAAATCCTCACAGTTTCAATCAATTTCTTTTTTTTTTATTCTTTTAATCCTAACTGACTTAAAAAATTCACACTTTTTTATTTATATTTAAAAAAAATTTTTAACAAATCAAAATCCACCACATTTTTCTATAAATCCACGTTCAAAAATCACCTTAATTAATTAATTAATTAAGCGAGAGGTGTGTGTGTGTGTGCCACCGTTGATTTAATTATTGAAATCCGTTTATTTCTAAAACTCACTGCTCACACTTGATTAATTCACAAAAAAAAAAAAAAAAAAGAAAAATTATAATTTCGTTAAAATCCGCACAAATATTTTTTTTTTTCTTTTTTAAATAAATAAATTAATTAATAAATTAATTAACGCAAGTAGTAATAGAGAAATAAAATTTAATTTTTTTTTTAATTCCCAATTAACGATCCTCAACGATCAACATTTAGTCTTTGACTGTGGCGTGGAAATGATTAAATTTTTTTTTGTTAATACAAAAATTTTGTTTCGCTGTTCAGCAACTTGCTGTGACTGGTGCTGCTTCTTGCTTTCGCTGCTCTACAAAAAAAATAAAAAATTTTTTGTGTTTTTTAATTCGAGCGAAATTAACCTTTTTTTTTTTTTTCTATGCAGTTTTCTTTAAGTCACGAAATTTCTGTCTAAACACCGTACCACTTTTTAACACCCCGTAAAAACCACAAAAAAAAAAAAAAAAAACAAAACAAAAATGTAAATTTTTTTTGCCTCTATTTTTCTATTAAAAATTTCTCATGGAGAAAAATCGTAACGAATTTCATGAATTTTTTTATAGAATTTTGTTGATTTCTAGCCATAATAATTAAGCGATTTTTTTTTTACAAATTGTTTTATCGCGCGCGCGAGATTTACACAAATCAATTTTTTTTTTTTTTTTGTCTATGAAATTATTTCACCGAAAAAATTCCTACACAAATAAATTTTGAAGGAACAAAAAAAAAATTGTCGTTAGATTTTTTTGTCAGCGAGTGACAAAAAAAAAAAAAAATTAACGAAAACACACAGCACTCGTAGAATATTTTGTATTTAATTAATTTTCGCTAATTATCTCCGTAACGTACGTATAAATATTTTAATTAATTAAATAAAACAAGAAAAAAATAATTTATTTTTTTTTTTTCTATATTTTTACACAAAATTTAATTTTTTTTTTTTTTTTGTTGAAAATAATTTCTTCTCTTAAAACTTTTTTCTTTTCACCCGTACTGTTTAACAGCTGTTCACCAACTAAACTAGTCGAAAATGTTTTACTTGGCATAAAATGAAAATCATTAAAAAAAAAAAAACAAAAATTTTTTTGTCTTACACAAATCAGCTGTTCTCCCCACCATAAATCGTATTAAATGCTCACAACCTGCTATTAGTGTTGGTACGATTTGTTTATACAAATTGAATTTTGTTGTTTTTTTTCTTCTTTGAAAACAAGTTTTTATACAAGTTCACACATGCGCAGTATTTTATTTAAAAAAAAAAAATGTATTTATTTTTTATTACACAAAAGTGTGTATAGGTGTTTGTCAACACAATACTCAAGCATTATAATAATAACTAACATTTATGCAATTTTATTTTTATTTTAATTCAAACATGATACATATAGCTTTACTCTTTTAACAAACAAAATTTTTATTTACTTTTGAATTTAAATGCAACGCAGTTAATATTATTCACCACCTACACAATGATAGAACACAATTAAATGAGAAAATAAAATCGATAGAAAAGTGCACAATTGCCAAGTGCAATAAAATGTTTGTTTGTTTTTTTCTTTTTTTTTTTAAATTTTTTATCGTTATATGTATGTACATATGGAAATGACGAAACAGAAAATATAAATTATTATGCAAATGAAGGGGAAATGAGCATCTTGTCAATAACCTACTAAAAAAATAAACAGTTTTAACGCACACAATCATACAAGAGTTTTCTATATTTCAATATGCATTTATCTCTGTTCAACTAATTGCCCTAATGAGACATTTTTTTAATCCCTGTATATATAAAACGTGACGTTTATGAGACGCGTTACGCATAAATCATACGCAGGGTTGTCGTTAGATTTATTGCGTTTCATTAACAGACGAACAAAAACCAAAAAAAAATAAAAAATTCCTTCTCGCTAATTAATTCGCTTAAATAAATTACGGCAGAAAAAAAGTATTTATTTTTTGTTGTTTGTTTTGAATAATTACGACAACTTGTTGACACGTCTAATTTGAATAAATTTATTAAAAACAAAACAAAAAAAAAACATATAAAACGTCGCTTAGCTTAGCTTAAGGAGATAATAAATCGATTGAAAAATAATTTAAGGTGCGCGTCAGGTTTTAATTCGTTACAAAATTTGATTTGATTTGATTTGTTTTATCCGAGTGAAAACAACTTTAAATGGATTAATTTTAATCCCACGATTATCCACCATCTATGTTTGGATCGAATTACAATTTTTGATTCCAGCACCCATTAAAGGGGTTTAAAAAGCGCATTTACTGCTTTATGCATGGTGACAAAATCAAAAAAAATTCTTTAATCCACTTAAGAACTTTTCACAGCTCTTTGGTTTTGACATTTGATTTTGAGTCAAACATTTTTAACCGAATTTTTAATTGGATTTTCTAAACGCAACACTTTTGCGTCACCTACGCAGTGAGAAAACGCTTAAAGGGTGAACAAAAATAAAAAATAGGCAAAACCAAACGAAATAAAAAAAAAAAAGAATTCTTTTTCGCATTGTTTTTACTCAGAAAAGTCAGCTGTGCGAGCCTGCGAGTGGGCCAACTTTTATAGTAGAAACAAATCGTAAAAGAAATCATAAACGTGCGTTGCGCGCGCGTGTCAATACAATAGCAGCATAAAACTGTGTACCAGTGTATGTGTTTGTTATTTTTCATTATTTTTCTCCTCATTTTAATTTCTCCTACTATTCTTGTATATGAACACAAAACATGCGTATTTATATAACGTGAAATAAAAGTAACGAAACAAATATATGTGTTCATATATGCTTTAGCAGTAGCAGTAGTTTGAGTAGTAGTAGTAGTTGGTGTTGTTAATCAAATAAATAATTCTTATAAGTAAACAGCAAAGAATTTGGTAAGCTCAGCTGTTGCACTTACATTAGTATATGTGTTACTACGCGTGATCTTATGCATTGAAAAAAAAAACAAAAAAAAAAAATCCACTCAATTCCATTACGAACTCCATTCGTTTTATTTTTCTTCTTGATTAAATAAAAAAAAAAAAAATTATTTTTCTTTTCATTATTTTTTTACTCGCTGATAAATTAATCAGCTGTGCTTATGCTTATTTTTAGTTTATTTATTCATGATTAAACATAAATAAATAATTGAAAATTATGTAAATATTTGCTTAATTTGGATTTTATTTTTTCTGTTTCGTTTTTGTATTAATCAAAAAAAAAAAAACAAAAAACAAGAAGAAAATTTTTTTTTTTTGTTCGCTTTTGCTGGTTTTGTTGTTGGCTGATTTTTGCTGTTGCTTTTTTTTATGCTGCCTTTTTCCAATGTTATTTTGGTGAAAAAGGGGGCGAATATTGTTGTTGTTGTTGTTGTTGTTTTATAATGGAAATACTTGTCAAGAGCATAGCAACATAAATAATCGAATCAAAAGCAGCAGCAGCAGCAGCAGTAAAAAAAAAAAGCGTAGCAACCAGCAGACGAAACGTCAACGATTTATGCAAAAATGCAACAAATTGAAGGCAGAGACGCAAAAAAAAAAAACCAAACCGAAACCAGACAAAAAACACAATAAAAAGGAACAGGATGTGGCCATAATTAAACGACGCAAATAAAAATGACAGCAGAAGCAGAAGTAGCAAAAAAAAAAAAAAAATTCCTCGAATATCAAATTTATTTATGCGATTCGCTTCCGAAAACGACCAAAAATATTTCGCTCAGACACTAAGCATAAATTACCTAATAATTTGTGATAACGCCGTGTTTGTCTGGCGTAATTTTTTGCAATTTTTTCAAATTGCGACTAGGAAATTTAAACAAAACAATCCATTGTAGAGCGGCGTCTTAAGTCAATACTTAAGTCAATATTTACTTAAATTTTTCAATAAAAAAAAAATTGTTTTTTTGTGTTCCCATGACTTAACGAAACAAATACGATTTAATCATTTTTTTTTTTTTTTTGTTGTTGTTTTAATTCGTCGAATTTTTTTTTTTTTTTTATTTAATCGTTTTAATTAATTTAAGCTGAACAGAAATTTTTTTTTTTATTTATATTAGAAAATATATATACAATGGCGTTTAAGTGTTAATTTTTTATTCAGATTAAATCGTTTCAATGAACTTTATGCTTTTTTTTTTCTATTTCTCTTAAGTCTATTTGGGTGCGTTAAAGTGCTTAAGTCCTTAGAAAACTGAGGAGATTTTCACTGAAAACAATTAAAATGGCTTTGGAAATATTTGTTATTGGAATAAAATTATTTTAAAGATCGCTTAGATCGCTAGGAGAGATTTAATTCAATTCCTGCATCGTAAAGTCAGCGAAAATCCCATAATTAAATGTCACATTGACCTCAGAGGTGCAAAGTTCCCGAATCCCAAAAAAAAAAAAATCATTCCCGAATTTTATTTACATTTCCGTAACAAAGGAAAAAAAAGAAACAAAAATCTTTTATCGAAATGCATAAATAAATAAATAATTAAAAATTCAGGTTAGTAAATATTTATTTAATTAGTGCGAAAATTGATTTTCGACCATTTTTCCTTTGATCCGTTCGTGTTTATTGTTCTCCGGCATGTTTTTCTGTTTATTTTTGTATTACGGAAAAATAAGACCAACCAGTGACATAAATTCTTTTGCTCGTTTGTTGCATAGTCATGAAATGCAGTCATTCGATGAATTCCACGAAATCATATTATCAGCGTAATATTGCGTGATTATTGCTGTTGTAGCGTCAACCTTTTAATAGTTTAAACTTTACTTTCTTTAGTACACAATTTAGTACACATTTCTTCACAGGTTATACTAGATTTGGAGACACAGAAAGTTTATTATTGAATCACCTGAATCACATTGTCACAATGCATTTGAAAACCGATTACAACACACATGACATAGATAATGATTATTATTTTTTTCAGTTATCACGCGTTATCAATTTTGCGCTAATAAGACGACAAAATGTCTACGACAAAATGTAGCGAGACAATTTTTCTATTCTGTTTTCTTTGTCTTTTAATTTGATTATCAATTTCATAATATTAATCATTCTTATGAAATTGTATCGACAATTTTTACATTTCAAGGTTTTTCTATCACAAAATACGTTTTGATTCCACGATAAGTGAATAACTCGATTGTTAATAGATCTTGTTCAGGATTTGTGCACACATTTCTACCGAGAGATCATTTTTTCAATATTTATAAATAAATATCCAGACATGTAAGTCATGTAAATAAATAAAAAACAAATTTAAATTTCCTCAAACGTTTTCGGCATTTTCATCGACATCCAAAAATTAAATAATAAACAGAAAAATGAAAAAATTGGGTCAACCTCTTCTTAGCCACAGTACAGCTCAGTCATTTATTTCAAGCTTATGGATTATTATTTTTAATTTTTTATTACAATTTAAACATCCAAGTCACGTCGTTTATTTTATAATAAACCAGATGTGTGTTATTCTCGGTTGCATTTTTTCTTTTAATTTTTAATTTTATTTAATTTGTTTTTAAATACATTTTGCCTTGTCGAAAGCATTTCTCTTCTATCACACACACACACACACACACCTACACACAGAAAGATCAGAGCAGAATAGAAAAAAAAAAAAAATAAATAAAAATTCAATTTATTTGTTATTTAAACTGAAAGTTAGAAGAAGTTTTTAAGGAAGCAAACCAAAAATGAAAAACGAAAAAAAAAAATTCTCGCCCGGAAATAAGTTGATATCGCTTGAAATAAGTTTAACCCGAAAACAAATAAAATTATTGCAATTCAGTTACGGGGTTGTTACACTAGGACTAAAACTATATATAAACTAGGAAAGAATTTGTATCAGGGTGGGTGGTTTAATAATGTATAACCGAAAGAAAATACCCTTTTGATTAAGAAGAAGAAGAAGAGGAAGATAACGTAAACTGACTGAAGTTAACCAAAAAAGTTTTTTTTTTTTTTTGTATTTCTTTTAACTTTCGTTTTGTGTTTGGTTTAAGTTTGTTTGGCTGGCTGTGTGTATGTCACAGGGTGGTGGATATAATAAATTTTACTATTTTAGTGGTGGGTGCTGATGGTAGACGATGACAACATCAAATAACATAAAATCGGTGTGTTGGGGAAGTGCAAAAAAAAAAAAAAAAATGATGAAAATAATATCAGTTTGGTACACGCAGTGTAAACGGTAAAGTAGATGAAAAAAAAAAATGTGGAAAAAAATTATCCCATCCTCCATCTGTTCATCCATAATAAACATGAAATATCTTATGTCTTACAACCGCAGTGTTATATCGTATAGCCAACCAACCAGCCAGCCAGCCCACCCTCACTACGATTAACAAACTAACGTACAGTTAAGAGAACCGGAACGCGTACAAATGTAATTGGAATAGTTTTCAAGGGATGAAATGTTATATTTATAGTTCGTACGTAGAATGAATGAATGGATAGATGGATGGATGGATGGATGCTTGTTGATATGTGGAACTTTGTTAATAACAAAATAAAAAAGAAAATTTTCTTCATTCTTCCCTTCCTTGTTTTTATCCATCTTCTAGTCTAAGATGTTATGGAAAGAACCGATATCTAGTCACTTTGTCGTGGTTTTTTTTTTTTTTTTTTGAAACCAAAATGAATTTTCTCTGAATAATCTTTTTTTCGATCTTACACAAAAATGCATTTTGTTAAGTGGAGAAGACAAGAGCATGGATTGTTTTCGATTTTTTTTTTATTACGTTTCTTGTGACGTATTTACTCATCACTATTCGCTGTTTTCCGCTGTTTTCCACTGTGCTGCTGTTGTTCGTTTCATTTTAATAGAGAAATTCATTGTTATTAGGATTAAATAGAGTAAGCATTTTATATTTTTACGTCTAAATTTATCTTTTACTTAACGCTTAAACTATCGTTTATTATAGATTAATAAATTCATAAACTAGAATAAGATTAAAATCGGTTTTGGCTCTTAAGTTTTTTACGATGCTTTTTAGTCGCTTAATTATTATTATTATTATTTTCTTTACTTAGCTTAAACTTAATTATTATTATTTTTTTTATATTACTTAACTTATCGTTATTAAAATTTAATTATTATTTAAAAACAGAAAGAAAGAAAGAAAAAAAAAAGCAGAGAATAAACGATAATTAAGTAATAAAATTTTTTATTTTTTTTTTGTTTATAAAAACGATGCTAACGATGCTAAATTCACTGTTTAATTGACTTAACCAATCACTGTGTATGGTTTTATTTTGCAGCACACTGATTGGCTGCTTTATGTTTTGCTGTTAATGCAAGAGAAATGTTTGCACTGCTGGAACAGTATGTACCGATAGTACACATTTGCCTTCAATCCAATTAACCTACTGAACTTTTGATCAGATAGAATGGAAATAAATGTCTAGAAAACCACCATCACCCGTCTCCTAGAAAAATAATTATAATAATTTACGAGAAAGCATATTGCGTTAAATTACGTCACTAAAAAAAAAAAAAAAAAAAAATAATAATTTTATTTGATTGCCTTTCGATTTATCCTACCAACAAAACATCAATCATTTTATCTAGGCAAACCCTTTTCCTATTTAATTTCTTCTTTATACTTTTTTTTGTATTTTTTTTTGTATTCAAATATTAATAATAATAATAATAAACGAAACAAAAAAAAAAGGGAAAATACGTCTAATAATAATCAAATAAAAGTGTTTTGTGTGTTTAAATCAAACATGTGAATTTTTTTTTTTTGTATTATCACCGTTTCGAGGCCTATTTTGGTGCGTGAACGATAGACACGGAATATTATATAACAAACTAAAACGTAACACCCTTGATTGTTAAAATTGTTTAACTGATTTTCCACGGGAGGTGGAATAATACCCTAAAGGCTAGTAAAAAGTGATGCGTGCTGTGAAAGAGTTAACCCTAGATTCCAATGTTGAATAGTGACAATGACAGTTTTGTTAAATTGCCTTTAGCAAACCAATCTTAAATGTTTTTCGTATTCTTAAGCAATCATTAGGCCTTCATTAGGCAGCGAACAATAACAAAACGCAACCAATTATAAAGCAGAAATTGATTACACAAAAAAAAAAAAAAAAAACTAAAACCGAAAAATTGATTAGAATTAAAATGAAAAGTGACATCGATAAATAAATAAATTTTTTCAATTCTTTTCTTTTTTATTCCCCAGCTCTGATTATCAGAAAAAAAAATAATTTTTTTTATAACAATGCTTAATCCCCATGTTTATACATATGTCGGGCCGTTTTTAAAAGAAACTTTTTTTTCTTTTCGTCTCTCACTCAAGTAGTTTTCAGATTTTTTTTAGTTATTTATTAATACAAAAAAAATAAATTCTGAAGAGTTCACCAAAAACTGTGCACGGAGTACACGCAGTGGCGTTAATAATTCTTTTTTTTTAGAACTAGAATCGTAATTACGCTTACGTTAAGCCTACGTTTGTTTTGATTCACACATTGGCGTAACAGTCTGAAGATTAAAGGAGTTTTAAAAAATATTTTTTTTTTTTGGTTGATTCTGTTGGTTCTGAAAACAGTAGAAAAACCACTCTGGAAATTTACACACAAATTCTCTAAACAGAAACATTTGCGTTTTTTTTTTTTTTTTTTTATACAAACCCCGCAAGCGAAGCTAATTAAAACCAAAAATAGGAAATTAAAATTCACAGATTTTCTGTTTTTTTTTTTTTTTTTGCTTATACATAAAACACTCAGTCAAAATCCCCGTCATTCAATTATGTTTACGCAATTTTTTCTGCTGTTGTTACTCGCTGCTGCTGTTGCTGCTTTTGTAGGGCGACCATATGTTATATTTGCTGGTTCAGTGTTTTCTCCTCCATACAATTCTCAAGTATCATCTGTCAAATAATATTTAAAGCGATCATCGTGTTAAGATTAATGAATAAAAAAAAAAATAATATTTATTTTTTGTTAAACAACTAAATTCGAATTGCATCAAGTCACTTAGACGACTAAAACTATAAAAAAAAAGAAGAAGAAAAATCGAAAATTAGTTAGCATTTAGAAATGTTTTTTTTTTTTTTTTTCTGCTGTATTATTCTCAGTTCTGAAGTACTTTTGGTTTTTTTTTTTTTTTTCTGTTTTACTTAATTCTCTTAAAGTGTTGTGTTTGCTTATTAAATAATTTAAAATGCGGAATAAATATATTTAATAAAAAAAAAAAAAAAAATAATATTATTAAGAAGCATGTTGATGGCGTGCGGCAAATTTATATAGAAATTAATTTTTTTTTTTTTTTTATTTCATCTAACATTCACTTTGCGCTTTGTCAATTGGCATATTATTAATTAAATTATTTATTTATATTACTTATGAAAACAGTGTAGTCGTGTTAATATAAATCGTTTAAAATTTTTTTTTTAAGTTTTTAACAGCAGCAACTAGCAACGTACAGGGCACAGAAATCGGATTGTTACTTAAAACAAATTTTTACTAACATTACACACTTAAAGGTACTTTATTCAGTTTTCCTATTAATTATATAAAAGTGTTGAAAATTACACTTTTTCTTCGCAATAGAAATTTGAAGAGTTTTCATCAAATTATACGATCTGTACGGTGCTGTTAATCAAACCGAGTGTTTTAATTGCTTTGTAACATTTTCCACCTGGAAGTTTATTCTGAAAAGAGCTTAAAAAAATTTTTTTCTAGGATTTTCTCCTGAAAACCGCGTAAATCTACTTTTAAAATAATAAAAATTAATAAATCAGTTGAAACAGAATATTAACGCAAAATATTAATTCTGTTAACAATAACCAGCACGTACTGTACAACAACACAAAACGTTTTCTCTATTTTTATTTTGATTTCGATTTTTATTTCTATAAAAATTTTTTTTTTTTTTTTTTGTTTCGTTTCGTTTTGTTTACATTTTAAGATCAATTAACATTCAGATTCAGTAATTTTCCGCATTGCATTTGTTAATAATTAATAAAAAAAAAAAAAAAAAAAGAGAATAAATTTATTTTTAATTACAACTTTGAATATTCAAAAAGCGAAATAAAATTCAATAAAAAAAAAAAAAATCAATAAAAAATCGTTGAATCAAAGAGTAACAGCAACAGCCAAAATTTGTTTGTCTTTCTGGTTGTTCAGGATGCAACAATTATTATTATTTTATCTGTTTTCTGTTGATGTTTATTAATTAAATAATTAATTTATTTAATTAAATCAGAGTCAAGGATGCATTCATTTTATTACAAAAAAAAAAAAAAAAAATTAAACGAAACACAACACACACTGCAGCTAATTTTAGAAAATATTAAAAAAAAAAATTTCTTTCTAAACGCAACGTACAGTGTGCTGCATTCAGTAAGTAACTTGTTTGCAGCAGCACAAATGAAAAGAAAAAAAATTAATACAAAAAGCAAAACAAAAAGATAATAAAATTGAATAAAACGATTAAAAAAAAAATTAAATTAATTAAAACGAAAAAAAAAAAAACGGTCAAAAACCACAGAAAATTAAATTTTTTATATAGAAAAAAAAAAAAAATTCTTTGCTGTGGTTATTAGCGGGTGGGTGGCTTTTCATTATTATTATTATTATTTTTATTTAATTAAATTAATTTTTTACTAAAGAATATTATTTTAAGGTTCTTCCTTGTTTTGTACGAATTAAAAGACTAAACCACTGTATAGCGCGGTTTTTTTTTTGTGTACATCAGCGCGGTATTAAATAAAACTTTCAGGAAACGTGGTCATAACTTGGAAAATAAATTTTTTTCGGCCAAACCCGTAGAACAAAAG
This sequence comes from Ptychoptera albimana, assembly GCA_961205885.1. Taxonomy (NCBI): domain Eukaryota; kingdom Metazoa; phylum Arthropoda; class Insecta; order Diptera; family Ptychopteridae; genus Ptychoptera; species Ptychoptera albimana. The sequence continues at coordinate 29,108,089 of OY540804.1, read as the reverse complement.
CGATTCGGAACATCCCAAAGAGTATCCCTGCAAAGTTTCAGCTCATTTAAAAATGTTTGATTTTTCATCGAAATTTAAAAAAAAAAATGCATGCTAGGCATCAGCTTTTTTTTTCAAATTTCGACGAAAAAAATATTAATTCGGATCATACTGAAAATTGGTAGGAATATTCGTTTTGAGTTTCTAAACATATCTTTCCATGGAAGTAGCCCTCTAAAAAATTTATTTCTCGAGTTATGAATTTTCTAAGATTTAAGGGCGCCAAAAACCATTGATTTATTGTAGTAGCTGTGGTATTTTATTTCGCATTTATTCAAATCTTATCGCAGCTTCGATATTTTAATGTTTCTGAATTCAGAAATGAATTATCTATGCAAGTAATAAATAATATTATGCGGACTAGTGCAAACTTTAGGCAGCAAATGCTACTGAGTGCGAAAAAAAGGGCAAAATCCACATTTTTTCTTCATAATTCTTAAAATAAATTTTTTTCGGCCAAACCCGTAGAACAAAAGCGATTCGGAACATCCCAAAGAGTATCCCTGCAAAGTTTCAGCTCATTTAAAAATGTTTGATTTTTCATCGAAATTTAAAAAAAAAAATGCATGCTAGGCATCAGCTTTTTTTTTCAAATATCGACGAAAAAAATATTAATTCGGATCATACTGAAAATTGGTAGGAATATTCGTTTTGAGTTACTGAACATATCTTTCCATGGAAGTAGGCCTCCAAAAAATGTATTTCTCGAGTTATGAATTTTCTAAGATTTAAGGGCGCCAAAAACCATTGATTTAGTGTAGTAGCTGTGGTATTTTATTTCGCATTTATTCAAATCTTATCGCAGCTTCGATATTTTAATGTTTCTGAATTCAGAAATGAATTATCTTTGCAAGCAATAAATAATATTTAGCTGACTAGTGCAAACTTTAGGCAGCAAATGCTACTGAGTGCGAAAAAAAGGGCAAAATCCACATTTTTTCTTCATAATTCTTAAAATAAATTTTTTTCGGCCAAACCCGTAGAACAAAAGCGATTCGGAACATCCCAAAGAGTATCCCTGCAAAGTTTCAGCTCATTTAAAAATGTTTGATTTTTCATCGAAATTAAAAAAAAAATGCATGCTAGGCATCAGGTTTTTTTTTCAAATTTCGACGAAAAAAATATTAATTCGGATCATACTGAAAATTGGTAGGAATATTCGTTTTGAGTTACTGAACATATCTTTCCATGGAAGTAGCCCTCTAAAAAAATTATTTCTCGAGTTATACGCATGAGATGATTATGATTGGAAAACTAAAAAAAAAAATTCTTCTTTTTTCCACCTTAATTGAAATTAAATTAAGAATTTAGTAAATACAGAAATATTTGGCACAACAAATACAATTTTTGCAGAGAGGAAAAAAAGCCTTAAAACAGCTGCAAAGTAATTGCGCACGAATTACATGATTTTGGCTAAAAAGCAGGAAAAAAAAACAGAAAAAATCGTTTGTAAAGTAATTTCTTTAGATTTTTTATTTATTTTTTTTTGTTTCGTTCCGTTTCGTATCGTTGTGGCTTAAATCAATAGCAATAAAATAGAAAAATAAACAATTATAGAAAATCTAACAGACAAATAATAATAATAATAATAATAATAATAATAATAAGTAATAATAATTTTCCATCAAATTTAATTCAACAAAAATATTGTTTCAAGTAATAAAATGTTGAAATTGCACACAGAAAATGCATTGAATTAAAACAAAAACATTGAACAGCACACAGAATAATAATAATAATAATAATAATAACAAAAAGAAGTAGAAGAAGAATTATGAAAAAATATATGAATTAAATAATATAAAAGTACATTAAATTGATATAAATAAAAAAAAAAAAAAAAAAATCGATGAATCAATATTGTTAAATCGGTTTTTAAAACATTGAAAAAAAAAAAAAAAAATTAACTTAAAAGTTGTAATTTTCGTTATTTGCACAAAATTATCGTTAAATTGTTTGTTTATTTTTTTTATTTTTATATTTTTTATGGGGTGACCTCGAATCTGTGTGGTTTTTTTTTTTTTATATATTGAAAGTACAGCAATATCTCGGTTATACTAATCGATGATTTAATTTGTTTTATTGTGGATACATTTAGAAAATAATCTTAAGTGTTGGATAGTAAACAATAACTACCAAACAGCATTGATTTGTTTAACACGGTTAAAACGTACTTAAATAACGAATAATGCAACACGAAACGAGTTCTAGTGATTCGCGATCGAGAGATCGAGTTGATTCTAATGCAAATTTTGATTACAAAACATTCGATGGTTACGTTAGAAGCGTAAAAACTATTAAAAAAAAAAAAAAATATTTCGTGTTGTTTAAGGGTTAAAAAAAAAGGTAACAATAAGCTCAACGTAATTACACAACCATAAAAAAGCAGCAAAAATGAATAAAACAACACAATAAAATAGCAAACATAAAATTTCATAATTTCTTAACACGTTTCCATTATGTAAGATTTAATTCGTTCATTAATCTCACGTTAATTCACGTTTTTTTTTTTTTTGTTTTTTTGCCAACAAATTATTATAAATTAATTTTCGTCTATCTGGTTAAAGTAAAACCAATGTGATGGTAGTGGTGGTGGTGGGTTATTTAGATGTTTAATAGGTTCACTATCGTTAACGCGAAGAATTATTAATTTTTTTTATTCTCTCTGTTTGTGTTAATGGCAAACGTTAATAGCTAATGGTTAAATGCTAATGTTATTAATAATATTAAAATTAATGTTAATGTTAATTAAGCTTAATTATATTTATCATTTATCATTTATTATGAAAATGATGGATTTTATTTTGTATTTACGAAGACGTTGCGTTTAAAAATTCTCTTTTTTCATAGTGAACATTTTTTCAACATTTTTCAAAGTAAATTAAGCTTTTAAAAGCGAAAATCATGTGTAAACCCTCCAGAATTATTAGGGTGTATACTAATTACAATTTTTTTTTTTTAAAGCCTTAAAATTACAATTTCAATTGATTTTTTGTCACGATTTACAAATCGGTTTTACCTTTAGAAATGTTTTAAAAACGAAAAAAAAAAAATTATCTCACAGTAATTAAGCATTACAGAAAGCCCTGAAAATAGTTCTTAAGTCATCAATTTAAGTCAACATTTTTTTTGTAAGAAATAAAATCATAATTATCCATTAGATATTGTTTTGTATTGATTAAAAGGCGAAGAAGTTTTTAATTTTTTTTTTACTCGGATAAAAACTACTGCAGCTTTCAAAGAACGATTTAAGTCAAATTAGGTCGCCTTATTTTGCCTTTTTTTCCCTATATAACTAACCAAATTTTACATATAATAAATAATAATCAATGTATCTATAATCTAGTATAATTAAGTAATAAATAATAATAATCGATCATGTTTAGAGAAATTGGAAAACCAAAAAAACACAGAGAAATTCACGACAAACTGGTAAAATTAAAACTTTTAATCATCACTCAACAAATAATCGAATAAATAAAAATTACAAAAGAAACAACGAACCAACCAACCAACCAACAAAAAAAAAAATAAAAAAATAAAAAACATTAATTTGAGTCAAATTAAAAATTAAAGAAAAGAAAGAAAGAATGAAAAAATTCAGTCCACCAAGTTTCTTTTAATCATAAAAAAATAAATAACGCCAATGGCCATCGTCATCGTCGTCGTCGTAATTATAAGATTAAGATAAATGAAGTAATAATAATAATAATAATAATAATAATAAGAAAAAGAAGAAGAAGAAGACGAAGTAAAAAACGAAATTCAATATAGAAGCGCGGCAACGAAAATATAATTTATATGAAAACGGCAAAAAAAAAAAAGAAAAAGCCAATGCCCAAAAATCTAACCGAAACAAAGTTGATTTCAGTTGTGATGTAAACTCAGTCAGTAGTTACTCTCCTGTGTCTGTGTGTGTGTGTGTTTGTTTTTAGTTCTTCGTTTTTTTCTTTTTTTATTTTGTTGGCGTGTACACATTATGTATTTACTCCCAAGGAAGTGGACAATTATTTTTTATGTATACACCCAAAAAAAAAAAAAATTTATGGACACAACAGAAAAAAAAGAAAAAAAACTCTTTTTACTGGTTTGATAGCGGACAGTCGGAACTTAAATATGTGATCGTTGTTGACATTTTAAAACAGTGTATTATTTATGCTGTTTTAATTGAGAATATTTGTTAAAGTACTTTTTTGAGGAGGTTCTTATGGAATTTTGGTGCAGGAAAGGCTCAACACCGAAGCGGATTTTATATTTAATTGGTTTAGTCACATTTTAAGCAGTTTTTTTACTGATTTTGTATGGGAACAATATTAGTTAGTGTATCCCTAAGTCTGCTGTACCTGAAATTTCTTCTTTTTTTTTGTAGATTGAACTGCTGTTTTCGTAATAACAGCGTTTCTAAGATGCTTTCCTTAAAACGTTCGTTATAAGCAGAATACTTGTAAAGAAACTCGCCGAAAAAAATCACAGTACAACCCCATTAAAACATAAAGAAAACAACGCCGTAATAAGTCATACAATTGAGATCTCACCGTAATATACATAAAATACATTTATTGTTGGTTTATTGAAATGAAATGAAACGAAATGAAACCAATTTTTTCTTCTCGTTTCTTTTTATTTATTTATTTATTTATAACAAAAAAATAAAAAAAAAGCAGCAATGTGATGAGCAACATTTATTGCTATTATAATTATAATTAAATAAAAATAAATAAGAAAAATAAAATTTACTATCGTTTGTTTGTTTAATTATACAATTTCTTAATGGTAGAAGAGTTCTTTTATATTTTTTTTTTTTTCTTTTTTAAGTTTATGTTTTCTTTGGAAGATTATTTATATCCTAAAAAGAATTTTTTTTTTTTAATCGAAATGATCGTGCTTAAAGTGGTTTTTATTGTGTTTGGGTTCTAGAGTTGGGAAACTTTTTTTTAACAGTTTTTTTCTTGGCTAAAGTGTGTAGGTGTCACGCAGTTTGTTTACTGCGGTCGCTGTCTTTAGGATTGCTAGTGGATTTCGTCAGCACTTTAATTCGCAGATGGCTAGAGGATTTGTTCCTTACAGCTGGAATCTTACAGTTTATTTGGGGTTCTTACCTTCAGTAGTAATACGAATTTATTTTATTTCTCCTAGGGCATTTTAATTCTTCTAGGGCATTTTAATTCTTCTAGGACACTTGAATTCCCATTTTTCATATGAAGATTCTCTAAGATTCATATAGTTTATTAAAGAATATTTTTGAAAGATTAAATAACCATCAAATGGCTTCGGAAAACACCAGCAGACAATACAAGCTTCTGAATTCCAATACAACCCCTCACGGAAAGGAACTTTAAACTCTCCATTTCTTATTCAAGTCACTACACTAGTCCCAAACTAAATAAATGTAATTTCAGCTAGAAAACAAAACAAAAAAAATCAGGTGTTAACCCCGCATAACACCTAAAAACAATAATCGGGACGAGGCTACAAAAAAAAAAAAATTTTTTTTTTCACACACAAAATAAAAATTAGCTCGAATTTTGTTTCGTTAATAAAAACTTTAATTTAATTTTTATTATAGAAATGTCTTAAGTTTAACCGTCGATGCGGTTTTTTATATTAAAACGAAATGAAACATTTTTTTTTTTTTATTTTTATTTTCCTTTCGTTTTGTATTAAAGTTTGTTCTGCTTCTGATAAATTTTTTTATTTTTATTTTTATTTTTATTTGTATCGTCGTCGTTCAATTTATGGGCTAGGCTGGGCTTCTTTTTTTTTTTTTTTCTTTCGTTTTTACCTTTTTAACTCAATATAGTCATTAATTAATGTTTTTTTTTTTTTTTGTTATTATTTCTTCCTCTATCATGGCTTAGCTTAAATTTTTTTTTTTATTTTTTTGTTAGCTTTACTTGCGTTAAGTCATATTTTGTATTGTATTACAGATTTTTTTCTTTTTTTTTTTTGTTATTATTACTTAACGGTGATTGTTCGAAGAAACTTTTTTTTGTTCGACTTAAATTAAGAAGAGTTAAGACGAAGACGAAGAAGAAAAAATGACGAGAAAATAATACCGAAGTGAAGTGGTTTAGACTTTAAATTGTACTTTGTATGGGTTTTTAATTATATTTTTCTTCTTTTTTTTTTTTTTTTGTTTGATTTCGTTTGTATTTTGTTACATAATCAACGGAATTGTGATTTTTTTTTTTTGTTATTTACAAGTGAGACTAAGAGCTACAATAACACCTGTTCACCTGTGTTTATTCTGTTTCTCGTTTGCTGTTAATAAAGTTTTAATTTTTGATTTATCCCCAATATAGTTTCAGTGGTAAAGGTATCGAAATTTATTCATTTCTATGTTTAGGGCTAGATATGTTGAATTTTTTAATTTAAAGAAAAATCGAAGTTTTACACGAATTTCGGGACGTATCTTGAGTTTTTATGAACTTTTAACTAAAACAACGGATTAACACCAAATTAATCAGCATTAATGCAGTTAAACGACTAACAGAACATAAAATTAATTAAAAAAGAATCTCCTGAAATGAATTTTGTATTAGTTTTTCTCTCTGTCATATTCAAATGAAATAAACTTTAATCGCGACAATATATAAATCGCTGATAACAGCACCGTGGAAATAACATGATGGAAATTTTTTTTTTTACTGCAACAACAACACAATGTGAAACGAATTACAGTGTCGCGACTACAGCACAGCATCAAAAGGAAAATAAGAAACTTTGGAAACTGCATCAAATACAGAAAAAAAACAATTTTTTTTTCTTCTGCTACAAATGACAAACGAAGGAAGAAAGAAAGAAAAAAAAAGATTTTATTCTGTTTTTATTGAATTTTTTCGATTTTAGCAGAATTAAAAGGAAAAGAATGAAAGAAAAGAAAACGCATCATGCTGACATTAAACAAAAAAAAAAAAAGCAGAAAATAAATAAAACAGCGAATGGCTAAAGAATTATTTTTATTCGTTAACTTAAATTACATACATTTAACTTAAAATGCGGCTAATCGGAAACAATGTAATCTCCTCTCTCTCTGGTTTCATTTTAGTTTCTTTAAACAATTTTTGTTTTTATTTACCTCATTCCCCTTAAAAAGTTTTTTTTTTTTTTTTGCTAACAAACAACAGAGTCTTAAGTTTTTATGTACGAAAAATCCATCCCATTTCAGCTCCTTTCCGTTTGTATTTTCCTTTTTTCATTTTTTTTTTTCTTTTTCTTAACAAATTTGTTTTCAAAGTTAAATAAAAGATTGAAGATCAAATTTTGTCTCAGCAGCAACAGCTTAAACTTTGCTATTATTAACTAGCGACTTATATACATTTTTTTTTTATCGTTTATTATTATTAAAAAAAAAAAAAAAACGAAGGAAAAATCGCAACACAACAGGGAGTCACTGAAGTAACAATAATAAAAAAAAAAAAAAAAAAAATTCACTCAAAAGGATTATACGAGTTTTATATTTCTAATCGGAATAAAAAAAAAAATTGTTTTCCAAGTCATTCGTGTAGTAAAATGCTTGTAAATAATTAATTAAAAAAAAAACATTTTTTTTTTTTTATTTTTTAAATCGATTTTATTGATAAAAAAAAAAAAAAAACTAAGTGCAGATCGTGTACGTTCCTTACGTAGCAAATCGATTTTCTAAGAAAACTTATTATTACAAAGCAATTGTTTTTTCTGTAATTATTATTATTATTTATTTTTTTTTTCTTTTTTTTTTTAGATAAATGAATTATTAAAAGTTATTAATAATTAATAAAAAAAAAAAAATTAAATAAATCGTAACGAAGGACATGAATGGATTTGAAATGAAATTAATTTTTTTTTGTTCCTTCATACAAAATCATAACACACGATGACATTATTGCAAATTAAAATTCAATTTCAATACAAAATTATTATTATTTATTTTTTTTTTTTTTAATTATCTCAATTAAATAATAATAATGTAACGAAAAAAAAAAAAAAAAAAAAAAAAACATTATTAAATCCTTGAAGATAAATGTTTTTATGCAAGCAAATGAAATATAAAAAAAAAATGAAAAATTTCATCACACAAGCGAATTCATATCGTCACCAGTCACCACCACCACCCAGTCATAATATTTTTTTTTTCTTTTTTTTTTAATAAACAAACGAATGAGTCATTTTAATTGCTTATTAAAAAAAAAAAAAGTTACAAAACATTGCAGATGTTGGGTCGCGAAAAGTTTAATAAAAACACAAAAAAAAAAAAAAAAAAAAAAAAAAAATTCTTGCAAAATCGTAAGGAGGCAAAAAAGGTTTTTTGTTGCTGTTGAGGCGAAATTATAAAATAATTTCAACAATATTACGTTTTTATGTTTATTAATTGCATTTCGCTTAAGGTAATAGAAAATAATTTATTAGTTAACAAATTTATTGACGTTAAACAATAAACGTAGAACCCATTAGCGTCGATATACTGTTTTGAGTGATTTGAATAAGAAAAAAAAAAAAAATAATAAATTTCACTCAAACGATGAAAAAAAAAAAAAAATTTAATGAAACAGAAATTATTTTTTTTCTCAAATTTTTATTAAAATTAAAAATTTAATTATATTTATATAATTTTTTTAATTAACCATGAAAAATTCATCAAATATTAATAAGAATGTAATTTATCTTTGTTTTGAGTCGTTTTTTTTTTCTTTCTGATTCGTTTTTGTAAAAATTTTAACAGAGAAAACTATCGAAAATAAATTTTTTTTTTTATTTAATTTATGTTGTTGTTGTTGTTATTAATGACTTTATTTTATTATAAATTAATATAATTATATAACGAATAATTAGGCAAAAAAAAAAAAAAAAAAATTAAGGAACGAAAGAAAGATGTGATCAGTTTTGTGATAGATTTTGAATAAAAGAAATTTATGGTTAGGAATGGAAAGAAATGAAACTTTAATGTGAAAATAATAACCAATCATTTGTGCTTTATTTATGCAGAAATAAACATTTATTTATTTATTTATTTATGCATGTTTCGTTATTATTATTATTATTATGAAAAACTTTAATACATTTATTATGCTGTTCTGTTTTATAATATAATAATCGTGCACGTTGCACCATAATCGTTTATTAGTAATTCGTGTTGTTTGTTGCTGTTGTTTTTTTTTTTATATAAAAAAAAAAAAAAACAGAAAAATTCTCTTCTGGTAAATAAAAGGAAATTAAATACAAAAAACCCGAAACACAATTACACAGAATAAGAGAGAATTTTCTATTCTTGTCAAGGTTTCAAGCTAGTTAGTTTGTTAGTTAGTTATTCAGCTAGTTAGTTTGCATTTTAATTTTTACTTTACTTTACTTTACTTTACTTGTTATGTTTGTCCCGCGAGATATTACCATAAAAACCGTTTCGTTCTATATAAATAAATATTTATTCACAATAAAAATAAATTAATTAACATCAAATATGCAAAAAAAAAAAGAAAAATAATAATAATAATAAATAAAAATAAAATAACGAATAAACATGCATGGATTACAAAAATGAAATTAATAACAGGAAACCACCATAAGGCAATAAGGGTTATTTATTACAAAATTTATTTATATAAATAGCGAAAAAGACTTTATTTGTTGACAGGTGACAGGTTTAAACGAAGAAATGTCTTAATTGAAACGGTAAAACGGTTGTTATCGCATTTATAAATGATAATAGTTCATCACTATCACCATCACCATCACCATCATCACCATCATCATCACAATGAAACTAATTTAAATAAAAACCGCAAACAAAAGATTTTTATTACAAAACAAAACCAAATCATCTCATCTCCAAAAACCCTAAATATTTTCGTTAATAATTTAAAAAAAAAAAAAATTTTGTTTTTTCTTTTTTGTTTTATAAATTAAAAAAGGAAATTATCCCGCATCGATAAAAACTACGAACTACGTACATGCATTTCTCATGTAACAACAAATTAATTTCCAAAACAAAAAAAAATAAAAAAATAAATAATAATAATCGTGACAAAAAAAAAATGATGAGGGCAAAACAGAGCAAAATTTTAATTTAATTTAAATTAATTTAATTTAATTCACTCGTAATAAAATAAATAAGATGCTCAAGGTCACATTGATGATGATGGTTGTTGTTGTTGTTGTTGTTGTTGTTTTTTTTGGTTGATTAGAACAGATGCCAACAACAGCAACAACTTATTGGTTAAATTTTTTTTTTTTTGTGGCCAACAGAAGCTTAAAAAAACGAAAATAAATAAAAATATAAATCAAGTCAAGGTCTATCCGTTCTATTTTTGCATATTTCTTCGTTTTTTTCTTCTTGTAATGCAATTTTTTTTCATTTGTCGTACTGTGCTGTGCTGTCTTTAGCGTTGAACTTGTACGGTTGATGGTCATTAGCCGTTAAAAAATGCGATGACGGTTATTGTTAGCAATTTATTATTATTATTATAAAAATATTATTATTATTACTAAAACATAAAAAAAAAGGAAGAATCTAGATAACCTTTAACCCCCTTGCTTAAAAAAAAAAATAATAATGTTAAAACAAAGTAATGTAATGTAAAGTAAATTTGTACGGTGATTTGCCTGTCTTATTGCTGCTTGTTTGTTTGGTTTAACATTGCGAAATGTCGAAGACAAACAACAAACAGAAAAACGCATTTATATATATATATTTAATGTTGATGTTTAGCGTTTTATGTTTTTTTTTGTCTTTTCACGATTTATTCGCTTAAAAAAGAAAAAATTCTCTTTCTCTGGTTTTTGTCACAAGTTCAACAGTTGATGTTTTTTTTTTTTTTTTTTTTTTTTTTTTTGTTTTTATCGTTTCTCTTCTTCTTAACTTACTTCTTCTGTTTATTTGCAGAAATACAACAATAATAATAATAATAATAATAATAAAGAAATAAAGCAGCAAACAGAAAACAGAAATAAATTATAATTATTATTATTATTATTAAGCGAAATGAACATTGAAAAGCAAAGCAAAGCAAAGTAAAGTAAAGCAAAGTAAAAGGAATACAAAATTTTTTAAGTGCATCACATATGAAAATTACGCATATATATTAAATGTGACAACTTACCGACGATAAATTCTGCTGTTCACATAGCGTTTTGTTTTATTTTATTATGAAAATTACTGTAGAAGAAGAACAGAAAAAAAAAAAATTGAAAAGAGGTGCAGAGGAGGATGCACATTTTTTTTTATTTAAATTAAATAAAAAATTTCTAGTGAAAAACAAAAAAAAAAAATATTTTTAGATCAAAGTAAAATTTACGATTTGTCTTGTTGTTTAACAGTAGCAACAGCCAATAACATTCTAAGAAATTAGACAACATAACGAAGATCCGTAGGCACCAGCTAAGAAAATATATTTAATTGAATAGAAGGAAAAACTGAAAGTAAAATTGTTTTAACCCCGGTGTTATTATTGATAAAATTTATTCGGGATATATTTTGTTATAACTTGAGAAAAGAAATTTTTTTATGACCAATCTTGTAGAACAAAGTCGTTTTCTGTGGTTTTAGAGAGTATTCCTGAAAAGTTTCACCTTATTTTAATTCTTCATTGGTAGGAACACTTGTTTTGAGTTATTGAACATAACTTTCCATGGAAGTAGCCCACTAAAAAATGTATTTCTCGAGTTATGAATTTCGAATATCTGAACGGCGTTGTAACTAGTGTAGTAGTTATAGTATTTTTGCTGGCATTTATTCAAAACCAATCGCACAGGCGATATTTTTATGTTTTTTTATTCAGAAATGAATTATCTATCAAAGCTGTAAATAATATTATGGGGTCTAGTGCAAACTTTAGGCAGCAAATGCTCATAAATGGGGGAAAAAAAACGTAAAATTCTCAATTTAAAAAAAAAAGTTAAAATAATTTTTAATTAATACAAAATACTTTTGATAACAGAAAAACACAATTTTCTAGTTAATTAATTCTAAATAAAATAAATTAAAAAAAAAATAAAAATGCTGATAGACGACAATGATGTTTGAGTAATTGCAGCAGTAACAAAGGATTCACAGCGACAGGTAAAATATTTGCAGCGACAAAATAAATTCAATTCAATAAAAAAAAAAAAAAAAAAATCCTTCATGCTTTTTTTTTTTTTTTTAATAAAAACATTCCTTTCAATTAAGTTGTTTTGCAATAAAAATTTTAATAATAATAATTATCATACAAAAACAGTGAATAAAGTAACCAACCAACCAGCAAATTACCGAGTAATATCACCACTTTTTTTTTTTTTTTTTATTATTTCACTGTTGTTGCTGTTTGTATTGCAGATGCATATTATTACCTAGATAATTGAAAATTACATTACTTTACATTAGAGAAGCATTAAAAATAGTTTTAATAATGTCTCATATATAGAAAAATAAATAAATAAATAACAATTCGTCATTGTTTAGCGTTATTTGAGTCCTTGAATGCAGTATGAAAAGCGTATTAAATAAAAAAAAAAAAAAATAATAATAATAAAATTATATTTATAATAATTATCACTTTGTTTCGTTTTTTATTCACTGTGAATTTTAATTGAAATTAATTTTTAATGTGATAAAAATAAATAAATAAAAAATAATAAATCATTAGATGTTTATTGCGTTCGAAAATGTATTTTTGCTTTATTCGCGTATGTAGAATTTTTGTCACAGGCGTAATAATTCCGTTGGTAAAGAAATACTTTTTACTGTTGTTGATGAGAATGAATAAAATCACTATGGAAAATGATAAATTATTCACAGATTTGTAGATGACAGACGGTATTAATCAAAATAAAGATGAGAGAAGTGAATGTTACTTAAATATGGCGCCATTGTTAAGTAGTTTCGTTTTTTTTCCATGTTTTATGTCTTAATGTCACTTTAGAGTTTAAGTCCTAACCGAAAATAATATAAAAAAAATTATTTCGATTTTAAGGTAGTTGCGGGGTTTTAATAAGAAAAAACTAATTTTTTTTATTCCAGAAAATCTTCTCAAATCCCATCATTTTTTCCTGATTAATAAATATTTTCCAGTTTCTGTTACAAGACAGAATTTTTTTTCAGGGTTTTTTATAAAAGGAAAACGCACAGTAAAATTACTTTCTAAAACAATTAAATTACTTTAGACTTCCTAGTAAAACTCCAGACTTCCAGAAAACATTAAAAAAAAAACTAAAATTCCCCTTCTAAAACAAATAAAAATTAAAAAATTAATTAAAAACTATGACAAATTGACAGAATAAAGTGTTTTTACTGTGCTCTCTCACATTAATAACACGAAGAAACTACCACAAAAAAAAAACACTCCAAACGGTCTGCGACAAGAAATACCACCAGAAATATATACCCGGGTATTTTAATTAATTACCTAATTACTTAATTACTCAAGGAATTCTCCTTTCTTTTCTTTTCTGATTTTATTTCTTTGTCTTCTTTGCTCCTTGTACCCGAAATAATGAGGAAATAATTTTCACATTTAACGACGTAAAATGTGTAATTTTAAAGTTTTTCATTTTTCAATTTTTTTTTTGTATTAATATTTTGTATCAGGAGTGTGAGCGTGTGCATTGTGTGTGTGTGTGTGGCTAGTTTACAAGAAAATTTCTTTTGGAGTTTTTTGCTTGTTAAATTTCTTTTTTTTTTTTGAAGAACTACACTCCGTAGGAATGGGAACTTGATAATGTAAAACTTTGTTCTCTTTTCCTATTATTATTATTATTATTTTTCAAAGTTCATTCAAAAAAACAAAAACTCTGACTGTCTGGAAATTTGTTTTTTCTTTTTTTTTTTTTGTTACTTTTTTGTTTTGTTTTAAATTAAAATTACTAACCTTGTCGAAGTCGCAAAGTTGTTTGGCCCTGGAGGGTTTCTATATAGAAAATAATTTTTTTTTTCGTTAAAATAGAAAACTGAAAGCAACGTAACTTAAGACCATTTGGCGAATGAAACTGAACTGAACACCAAATGTAAAAAGCATTGGAAATGCAGTTGGCAAAAAAAAAAAAAAAAATTCTTTATGATAACGCTGGATGGGATGGTTTTGGTGTTGCACTGCGACACTTTTTTGTTCCTTTTTTTGTTGTTGTTTAGGTATTTCTCCTATTATTAACTTGACAACAAAACAAAACCTTCTTTTAAATTCAGGAAGACAGTAGGAATGGCGTTTTTATTCTTTAATGTCCCTTCGTTTGTCTGGTTTTGTAATCTTAACAATTAGTTAACAGGAAAAAAATAAAAAAAAAAAAAAATATCAACAAGGGTGAAATGAAAATAAGGGACAAAAAAATATAAAAGAAATTTTTTAAAGTGGATTGAATTTGTTTGAGAATCGCGCTAAATGGAAACCTTTGACCACATAAACATGGACAAGCTAATTGTTTTAAGTTTAAAAAAAAAAAAAAAAAAACGAAAAATCACAAACGATAGGTAGGACAACACCCTGAAACTTTTACGGCTTTATTTTCGATTCCCAATACCGTCTACAAATCAAAAATTTTCAAAAACCACGATTTGATTAATCTTTCACAATTGTTATTAGTGCCCTGCTTATAATTTACTTTCAACCAAAGTAATTTATTAAATGTCTCAAAAAAAAACCGAAAAGAAAGAAAAAAAAAAAAAATTTGATATGACAAGCAAAAGTCAAATAAATGTCAAAGAACAGAAATAATGAAAAAGTTTTTTTTTTTTTTTTTTGGTTGGAGGGCTTCCCTTAGATGGTGGACTGACTGAATGCTGCTGCTTGCTGTATGCAGTTTTTGTCTTTTTTTTTTTTTTTGTTGTTCTGTAATTTTACACCAAGAAGGAATTTTTTTTTTTTTCTTATTTAATTAAATTATTTTTTGGGATTTTTTCTTCTTCTTCTTCTGCTACTTCGCCACGAAAATCATAAAATAGTTTGTTAATAGGTTAGTGAGAAATGGAGCAGTGGTATGTCAATAGGAAATTCAATACAGTCGATCTGAATGCTTTAATCACCTTCTTCGTTTTTTGTTGATAAAATTCCTTAAACTACGCATTACAGTCGTCAACAAAAATCTACACACATAATACAACCAATAGAAACAAAAAAGAATAAATGACAAAAAGTTTGTTTAAATCATAAAATTAATTAAAGCTGTCTTGTTGAAAAATTAAAAACTATCAATGAAACCGAATATGCAGGATTTTTATTAATTGTTCACAGGTAAAATGTTATGTTTTTTGGTTGTAGTTTTACATTATATGCGTTAAAAGATTTGATTGGGACTGTTACCGTTTTTTTTTTTCTACGCTTTTAATCGTTGCAGTTGCAGAGTTAAACGCAGCTCATCGGTGACAGAGAAAGGTGAGTTAATATCCCAGCAGCCACAACGTTATTATAATTTTTTTTTATTTTCTGTTAATAATATATAGGGATGCCATATGTTCGATCCACTGCATCCGCCAGCAGCCAGCCGTTTTATAAATGCAATTTTTTTTTTATTGTATAAAACAAACAGACAAAAAAAAAAAAAAAAAAAAACCCTCAACTTTCTTTTTATTCAATTTGCTGTTACTGCTGTTGTTGCCTTTATTCCATATTACTTTGTATTTAGAAACAATAATAATAATAACACACAAGCTGGTAATATTATTATGCAATTTCGTTTAATGTTTTTGTTAATTTTTGTTGGTTTAAATAAACAGAAACATGGAAGAAATTAATACAGAAAAAAAAAAAATAAAAAAAATACGATAATGAAATCACATTGCATGACAATCACAAAAAGAAAATACATTTTATTTTTTATTATTATTAGTAGTAGTAGAAATACGCGTTTTATACAACATATTTACACGTGTTATAATTAAATTAAATAAACAGCGAAAGAAAACGCTAATAAATTACATTGATGACGTAAACACTTTGTCTTATTGTATTTCGTCCATATTTGGGTTTTTTTTTTTTATTATTTCGTTTTTATTTATTCATTTCGTTTGCCGCATATTTACATAATTAAATTAAATTCAATTATAACTAGGAATTGTATATTAACTAGAAAAAACGAAATGAATGTACAACCCCCCCCCCCCCCCCCCTTGGAAAATTAAAGATAAAAATCATATCGAATTACAAAGAAAGTTTTCCTTATTCATTATAAATAATTAAATATGTAATGGTCCGCAGGAGAAATATTTGTTTGGTTTGGATTTATTTTTTTCATATTTTTGTCAAGTAATTGAGAATGACTTTGGTTTTTTATTATTGGAAATTTTGTCATTGATTTTACAGAGCAGAGAACGTACCTGAAACTAAATTTACAAAATACAAATTTCTAACATAAGAAATTAAATTAAAAATAATTTTTAAGAAGTTAATCAAGTTCCTAGTTGTAATCCCTACAGATCCCTTTTAACCATTCAGTACAACAAATTATTAATCATTGCCTGGCAACGAAAATTATATCACCGTATAAACAAGGAAATTATATTTAAAGGTCAGAAAACCACACAGTAAAAATGTGTGAAAAAAAAAAAGGAAGAAATATTTTAATTAATTTTCATCACTAAACACAACAATAATAATAATTTGTAAAATGGAAAATTTCTTCAAAGAATTGTTTGGTTTTTTTTTTTTTTTTTTTTTTTTTTGACAAAGAAGAAGAAGAAGAAGAAGAATAATAGAACGAACTAGCACCAGAAGTAGATCTTTGTGGTAATTTTCAATTATTATTTTCGCAAAAGTTTTTCAACTCAATTTTTTTTTTTTGATTTTCTTTTTTGATTATTAATAGCGAAATAAATGCTTTGATTATATTAAATAAATATAATGCGCAAATAAGGGTAATAAGGATAATAAGGATAATAATAGAACCCCCCCCCCCACACACACACACACAGAAATACAGGAGAAGAGGTTTTGTAACATTAGCGAAATCACCCTTTTCGTTTATTTTTAGTTTTGTTGTTTTGTCGTCGTCGATTTTTCATACCATACTGCGAAACCATGACTACGGTTTTTGGATTCTATCGACTGTACACATCTACAGATGGGTAAAAATCGTTGTTTATTCATATGACCATGGGATGTAAATAATAATAATCAAAATAATATTTGCTATTTGCACACTGAAGGGTGGACTTTATTATTTTTTATTCAATGTATAGCAACATACATGCATTTATGTCAAATACACAGAAATGCGTTGCTTGCATTCTGAATAATAAATAATAAAAAAAAAAATAAAAATTAACAACAAGGCGACACCAAATAATAACAGAAAATACTCTGCTGCTGCTGCTTTAATTCCTTTTTACTGCTCTTCCTGTCACATTTTACTGTGTTTTTGTTTATCGATGTTGTTTTTCGATAGTTTTTTTTTTTTTCGTCTCGTTTATTAATAAACGACTAATCATAAAATAGAAATAATCTCTCATCTAATATCCACCCTCCTAACCGTTTATAATTTTCAATTGAAAACATTTTTTCTGGTTTTTACTTATGGATGCGATCTCTGCCTTTTCCAATATTCCAACTTTCAATAAATTTAATTTTTGTAACGCAAAAAAAAAATTCATGTTTCCCTTTAATTTTGAACAAAACGTAAATAATAATATCCTGTTGGTTATCCTATTCAAAGGGAAATAACAACAAACAAACAAAAAAAAAAATAAACGAAAGATAAGGATTTTTTCAATCAGTAAAATTCGCATAATAAAATTATCGAAACTGGTTCTACTAGTTTAATACAAGCGATAATAAAAGCTTAAAATAAAATTTTGTTACATTTTCTAAGCACCACCAGATCAATTAGATATAACTGAGTTTCATTCCCTGATTATTTTATTACCAAAATAATTGTCCTTTAAAGATTTGCTTTAACAATTTTTTACCATAGGTTGGGTTGGTTTTGTATTTTGTTTAACGGGTTCAACAAAGATTTTTTTTATTGTTTATTAACCTTACACAGTCTAAACAATTTTTTTTTTCCTCTACTTTTTCATCTTCTGTTGTTACTTTCACTGCTCTCAAATTTCTAAATAAATCAACAGAAACTATAAAAAAAAAAAAATAATAATAATAATAATTTTTTGTATGTTCAAATAGGAGTAAAATGCTCTTTCAGACATTTGTGCTTTAAGTAACAAACCGAAAAATAAAAACAAACCAAAGAATGGTAAAGCAAAGTAACAAATGGTTGAGGACAGTGAGACGCCCATGTTTTCTGTGTGTGTGTATTATTATTATTATTTTAATGGGATTGAAAATGTTTGTTGAGTAGATGATTTAAAATCCTATAGAAAATTTATAAATAAAAAAAAAAAACAAAAACGCTTTACACTACGTACTCTAAAAAACTCTGCGTATAATTTTTTTTTTACGTTTTTACGTTTTTCTGTAAACTGTGGTTGAACTGAACAAACCAGACCTTTTCACTTTTTTATTTTTCGGTTGTATTTTAGTTGATTTTACTCTTAAATAATTTTTTTTTTTTGTTTTTAATTTTGTTGGGTAGACGTGGCGGTTACAACCGAGTGTTTATAAGCGTTTTTTTTTTTTGTTTATAAATACTGTTTGTTTGTTGTTACTGTTCTATTCTACTAGTGTTAACCACCAACCATCACACTTTTGTGTAGACAAAAAAAAAAACGAAATTGTTGTTCGTTTGTAAAACAGAAAATTTTCCTCGACGAAGATGAATGAATGGAAAATCTGTAAAAAAAAAAAAAAAAGAAGAAAATTATTGTGTTGGCTGCACCAACTACCATTTATCCATAAAAAAAAACTGATTATGTCATGGAGAAAATGGTTTGTCAGTAGCAGCACATAAATTTACAAAAAAATATATTCGGATTTTACCTATTATTTTCAAATGTAAAACTGGCAAACAGAAGCAACCATTACCGCTTCCATTTTCACAATAGGAGAACAACAGCACACATAAGTTAGCACGAGTCACTTGAATATACAATGAAATGTAGTGAATCACCCAAATACACCAACCAAACCACCATCACCACCACCACAGTTATTAAAGTTATATCCTGATGGTCGTCATACTGAGTTACCATATTTTTCATCAAGTAAATTATAAACCACTTTTAGTGTTTTGTATTTACTGGAGAGAAAAAAAAAACATTTTTTTTTTGGTTCTACTGTGGCTTCAACTGCAAACCAACAACAATTATGATGATGATGGTTTTGGTTTTTTGTTATTTGAATTCAAATTAATTTCCACCAAAAGTTTTTTTTTTTTTCTATATTCTTGACTTTTTAGTTTTGTTTGTTTCTACGGGTTCTACATTGGGGTTCGAGAAAATTTTGCTACAGAAATCAATCAGATAATTAACCAAAAGCAAAGAAACTTCTTATACAAAAAATTTTGTGCGTGGGCCACGTTAAGCTACACAATCCTGACCAAGTTTCTTGTTGTTTTTATTTGGTGGAAAATTATTATTACAGATCCTCTTGGTTGATTAAATTACGAAGAACATTGTTCAAACCTGCTAAGCTAATATTGTTATTAAAAAAAAAAAAAAAAAATCATCCTTGGCCAGAAACAAAACAAATAAATAAATCGAGAAAAAAAAATGTTTTTTCTTAAACCTTATTAAAAGTGCAAACAAACAAACAAACCAAAATACCCAACGGAACACCCTAAATAATACCCACAAAAATCCTTGAAAAAAATAAATAATAATTTTTCAGTAGATTTTCCGACGAAGTTCGAGATTTTTCCATTTTTTAAATGCAAATTAAATCGGTAGTTGGGTGGGGAAAAAAAAAACAAACAATTTTTTTACTCATCTTTGTTATCAATAGTTTCAAATCGATTAAAATGAAATTCTGTACCGGAATTCTGACTTTATGTTTGAAAAAAAAAAAAAGAAAAAAAATTATTTTTCATCGCTGTTTGTTTGTTGCTGTGACGTAATTTTACTTCTTTTGTCAACATTTATTGGTACTCAGATTGAGATGGTTGTAAAAATGTTATAATAAAAGAAAAATATTATTAATAATAATAATAATAACAAAGTGATGTAAGAAGAAAAGAAAAATATATTAAAATTACAAAATGGTATTTTATTGAGGTTTTTTCGTTTTCGGTACAGTAACTGTATGGTTTTTCAGTGTTTAACGTTTTATAGTTGATGGGAAGTTTATGCTGTATTACTATCCCTTATAAAACTAGATTAATTAATTATTAAGGCCTAACCAGAACAAAAGATATAACTACAAATAGATTCTAAATAGACGACAAATACAATTTCTCTATCTTTGATTCTATCGGCGTGTAATTTGCTTGGAAAAAATTTGTATTTAGTCGTTGTATCTTTCGTTCTGTGTACTATTTTAAAGTTACATTAATAATCCTTAAGTAAAACCCAAAAAAAAAACAACAAATCTCATCACACAGAACATCCACTGTACAAGTACAGTAGAAAAATCTTTAAAAAATAAAAATAAAAATTGATACTGACTCTTATAAAATACAATAAATGTTTGTTTACATTTAGAAAAGTTCTTTATTAATAACAACAACAACAGAAAAAAACATTTTTAAAAATAAATAATAATAATAAAAAAAAGAAGAAAGATATCGGTAGTATCGGGATCGGGAAAGAAGCAAACTAAAAAACGCGACGTGTACACACATGATAATAACGAAAAGAAAAGAAAAAAAATAATTTTATTTATTATTTTTGCTTGTGTTTGTGTGTTTTAAATGTAAGAACATAATAATAATAATAATATTTTGTTTTAACTTATTTTTATGTATAAATAAAGTATCAAGAGGATACATAAACATATATGGAAGAAATATTGATGGTAAACAGTGGTGAATAAGGTGAATGATTATGTCTTTGGGTAGTTACTTCCATTTACCGTGTTAGTAATGGTATTAAGTAGCTTCAATTACTGGAATTACTTTTAAAAAAAAGTGTTAATTACTAAACTTGATCTTTAATTATTTCCAGAAGATATTCCGGTGGAATTTCGAGCAAAACTTTAACAAAACTTTGACAAAACATTTCTTAAAGATCTTTTCATGCTTAAAACTTTTTTTTATCTCTTCACTTGCCTTAAATAAACGTTTGTACCAAACGGAGATCCAGTAATTCCCATAATAAACTAGATAAATCCAGCACTGGATATTCAACAGGATAAAAAAAAAACGGCTCATACATTACACTTTGCTTTACTTTACTTTATTTCACTTCAATTTTACTCTATTTATGTTTTTGTTTTTCTCGTTATAATTCTTTTATAAATAAATTTTTTTTTTTTTTTTACATCGTTTTGTTATATTTTCTCGTTGTTTTAATGTTTATCGGATAAAAAAAAGAAAAAAGTAACAACAATAACAGCACCAACAGCAAAAGAATGAAAAGATGTAAAGAGATGCAGAGAAAAAAAAAAAAAAATAAAACAACCAAAATGCTGCTTATATGCGCGCATTTTTTTTTAACTTTATTTTCATCTTTTTTCGTACATAAAAATAAATTTATTTACGATTTATGAGACGTACTTTACTTACATATTTAAGATGATGAAGAAGAAGAGGAAGAAGAATATTTTTCCTATATATTACATGATTTTTATGACCAATCGTAGCGTGTGTGTGTGTATTAAATATTTCAAAACATTATTTCTATCGGTTGAAATTTAATGAAAAAAACACACAGAAGAAATTTTTTTTTATTAATTTTTCATTAATTATTTGATGCTGTTGGCAACGTAGCTTTTTTTTTTTTTTTCCTACTTAAGCCATTTATTTTCTTCACACCAATTAATTAAATTTTTTATTGAATATAGAACACTGTTGATTAATTAATTTATTTGACAGTAATTTTGCAAGAGTTTCTTTTTTTTTTTTGAGTATTTTATCGAAAAGTTGAGCACTTTGTAATAGAAAGGAGAAAGGATAATTGAGTGTTTAAGGCGTTGAACTGAAATTTGGTTAAAGTCTACAAAAGTCTTGTTTTTAGGCACTCTCTGCTTTAAAATTTTGTACAAAATTTATCTATAACCGCGGTGTTCACCATCACTAAAGAATCCTTAGCCAAGTACACCGAGAATTATTTGTTTTTTCTACCAATTAAGGAAATTACGAATAGTAATTTTGAAAATCACTTAAGTTACTTTAGGGACTTGAATGTATATTTTCCTTTCAATTTTTTCCTTTTATTATCCGTGGATTTTGATTTTGCTGTTTTTGTTGGTTTTAACAGCACAAAGTGTTTTTTTTTTTTTCCTTTTTTATTTTTATTTAGCAATAGGATGCTAAAATAATAATCTTTCAGATTACTTAAGGAAAGGAAAGCACAACGGAAACTGAATATAGAAATTTTCTATTAAGGATATTTTTTATTTAAATTGTATTACTGTTGTCAGGATGTCGATGGGTTTTTTTTTTGCTTGTTGTTTTGTTGTTTTTTTTTTTTAATGGAAAATAATTAATTTAAATTAAAATTGTATTAATTAGCGTGGTAAAGGGAAAAACGCATTGTTTTAGTTTAATTAAAGGACAAGCGAAATAATAATTTTTTATTAAACTCATCTTGTCAAAATTTAATTTAAATAAATGATCTTCAATAAAAAAAATAATTCCACTGTCACATGAACGCTTATGTTGTAATAAAACGAAATCATTTCTGTTGCATTTTTCGACTGTAGAAAACAAACAAGAATGGGACACAACCGAAACAACAGAAACGAAAACAGAGTGGAAAGGATGCACTCAGCTGGAGGTAGTTTTGATGTTAATGGTACAAAAAAAAAAAGAAACGCAATAAACTAACTAATATTATGGTTGAACAATTTAAGTCAGTGTTTATATGTTAAGTAATGACTTTAGTTGACTTTATCGTAACGAATTTTTTTTTTTTTTTTTTGTAAATGATTTCAGTTGAGTGAATTCGCATCCGCGTGACACATCCAGTTATACATAGTATAACCGTATATAAACCTTTTAAATCATTATTATAATAATTA
The DNA here is from genome assembly GCA_961205885.1 of Ptychoptera albimana. Lineage (NCBI taxonomy): Eukaryota > Metazoa > Arthropoda > Insecta > Diptera > Ptychopteridae > Ptychoptera > Ptychoptera albimana. The sequence goes on along the minus strand of OY540804.1, from coordinate 29,085,101 downwards.
TGCGAACGACAAGGAAATAAAATTTTTATTTATTTTAATTAACAATCGCTATTAGAAGGGATATTACAATGGTAAATATACAAAAAAAAAAAAAATTTCTTTTACGTAGAAATATGTTTTGCTTAGTTTTGTGTTTAGTAGGGCACGAAAAAAAAAAAATTCCAGTTTTAGCAGATGATTATATGACGATCGGAAGTTATTGTGCCCATAAAAACGTATGCGTATACGGCCCAACATTATTATTATTTATTATCTTCCTTTTTTCGCCTTATTCGTTTTTATTTATCATTGAATACAACGCAGGGCACAACAAAACTTAACATCACTATCGGATAGTGAATCGATTTATTATTATATAACAACGAATAAATATTTATTTGGAGAAAGAATGAAAGAAGAAAAAAACGTTTTTAATGAACAAATAAAGACAGGATGACGGAAAAATAAAGAAAAACCCGAAATAGAATTTGTTTGGGCAAGGAAAAATTTTTGTTGACTAGAAAAAACTATTTATTAATTTTATAGTTTGTACAGGATGTACCGGAAAGGTAAACACTCTACAGATATATATATATATATTTAGAAAATTTATGTAAATTAATTGGAAATTTCCTTGGTGTTTTGTACACTTTTCACTGTACATCGCACTTCGATATTAATATTTTTATTATTTTAATTGAAAAATCCAAATTTAAGCGACTGTCACTTAGTGAAGGGGGCTTAATTAATGAAATTAATGTCTATTTGGGTTCCGCTAATCAATTAAAAAAAAAAAAACCCTTTTTTTTTCATCAATACAAAATTTGTCACATTTATTGATTACGGTTTAATCGTGGCTTATTGATGTTTTTATTTTTTTCTCGTTGTATTACGTTAATGGCATTAATTTTTCAATTAAATTAGCGACATTAACCGTTTTCTTCTTCTTCTTCTTCTTCTCTTTATTTACTTAATTGATTGAGAAATAATCAGTCAGATGTTAAAAATTATTTTTTTCATTTTATATTCAATAAGCAGCTGATTGTCATTCGTAAAAGAAAAAAAAAATTCCACATGATACACCAAACGGTTAAATAAAATTAAAATTATTTTTTTTTTTAAGAAAGTGTTGCAGATGGTTTTTGAAACTCTGTTTAATCATTATACATTTTTTTTTTTTTTTTTATGATAAATTAATGAAATAAATAAATTTATTTCTACTTTGCACCCGCACTGTGTTTTTGTTTGTTTGTTTGTTTGTTTGTTTGTTTGTTTGTTTGGTTACTTTTTCCAGGTTTTCTATTAGGAAAGAATAGAAATTTTTATTTTTTGTGGAAACAGAAAAATTAATTGCTTTTGTTGGTTAAACATGGAATGAAAAAATAAAAATCATAGAATTTAGGTATAGTGTTGTGCAGAGAGAAGAATGGGTGAAAAATGTTAATTTGAAAAAGAAAAAAAAAATTTTAAAAAACATGAGCTTAGGCTCTAAGGTTAATGCAAAACTTTCTATTGTTTGGTGTTTGAACAGAGGAACAAAAAAAAAAAACATTACACAGAATAATTCATTGATACATTTATTACAACGAATTGTTTTTTTGAATTTTAAACACACACACAAAAAAAAAAAAATAAAAATAAAAGGGAAAAAAATCTATTGACAAATGGGCTTGTAATGTAGTAGAAAATTCAACTCAATTTAAAAAAAACAAAAAACAAACAAATAACGATGGAAAAAATTCATTTTTCAGGTAAATATCGGATATAAAAATCATGTTATCAGTAAACAAAAGCCATTTGTTTAATCCATAAATGGGGATTACGGGGAAATGCAGTAAATAAGAGAAATTACTTTTGAATGGAATTTACATAAAAAAAAGCCGCGAATTGATCAACGGTAAACAATTATAAAAAAAAAAATTTGTGATACAAGAGTTAAAATAAAATTCAGGACAAATAAACACACACCACCTGTTCCAGGTGTACAATGAACTTAATTCATATATAACCACTTATAAGGTGTAACAAACATACATATAATCGAACCTTCACTTTAATATTGTTAATATCTAAAAAAATATTTAATTTTCATTAAATGTCAATACGTAAAACTCTTTTATCAACTCTTTTATAAAAGAAAAAAAATTTACAAAAAATTTATAAAAAATTTTCAACAAATTTATTAATAAACAGCGAGACGATTAGTTTTAAAGGCGTTGGTCACAGAGACTTTACATACCTGAAATCCTTAATTTATATCGTGAAATACATCTGTTGCGTGTGTGTGTATGCGTATCTTTTAACCGAAACGAAATTTATTAAAATTCTCCATCAAGACCATCGCTGATAAAAAAAAAATTAAATAAAAATTCCAATTGTATTGTTGGCCGTTTTTTTTTCTATTTGTTTGTTCTGAAAGTGAAAGGCTGTTCTTCTTTCACATCCAGTATAGACAAGTCCTTGACGATAAGGATTTTAATGGTTTTTTTTTTTTTAAAGGTTTTTTCTTTGATACTTTAATATGTCATTTTTGATTAATTGGTTTTTTTTTTTTTAAACGGACCTGGTTTACGTACAAAGTCTAGTCACATTAGCACTTGAGAAGCGTTTTAATTTTTTTTTTTAATTAAATGCAGAGACAGTGAATTGTTTTTTTTTTCTAATCTAATCTAATCTCTACTGTTAAAACTGTATTAATTTCGCCAACCAATAATTAAAGAAAAATTAAAAAAATTCTAAGCAAACAAAAACCTTTAAAACCTCCGTTAAGCGCAGTGTCGATAGTCTGGTAATTTTCTGGTTTTAGTTTTTCAACCGAGTTCTTAATAGAGATGTAGAGCCACAAAAATCCTTTTGTTTAAGCTAATTACATAAAGTATTTTTCGGCTGGAGTTGAGACATTAAAGGATTTTTTTTTTTGAATAGAAATATTCTTTAGGCACCACCTGTTTTACAGGGAGATCAATTTCTATTCAGTGAGAACTTTTTTCTTTTTTTTTTGATAACAAAACGACACGGTCATGGGACTTTGGTCATCATTAAATATGTATAATGTAAAATTTAAACCAAAGAATAAAATGCTATAAGTGGGGTAACGTTGGTCTATTAAAGGGATTTTTTCTTTTTTTACATTTTATTAATATAACAACCGACCATATGTTCAATTTTATTTATTTTTTAACCGATTCACACACAACGAACATCCTACCCTATGTTCTTCGTAAAATATGTTTATTTGGTATCAATTTTTTTTTTTTAAATAAATTTTCACTTCTATCCCGAACCCGAACACCATTAAATGCCTGCTGGTTGGTTGTATATCTGTCTGTTGCCTATTTAAACAATTACACATTCCAAAACATACAGCCGTTTCTAACTATAATAATTTAAAGGTCCCTAATATTTATTTTCATTTTTTTCTTGTACCCAGTTGGGTTTTAAATTTTTTTTTTTTTCTTTTTTTCTATCATTTTGAAATTGCTGCGTTGGCATTTCGTTTCGTTGCTGCTATTGAGACTCATCTTGAAACGTTTCGCTTTTTTCTTTTTTCTTTTTTCATTTTTTTTTTTGTTCAGAAAATGAATTCATAAAATTATAATCAAATTGTCAATAGAAGATAATTGTGTATGAGACGAGAGAGAAAGCCCAGCTTTATGTCCATGATTGTGTTTAATAATAATAATAATAATAATAATAATTCCCTTATCCTGTCCTTTTTCAATGCTTACTTTAATACCCAACAAAAAAAAAAATGTTTTTACCGAAATATTCGCTTTTTTTTTTTTTGGTAAATCAAGAAAAATAAATTATTTAACACAACGTAGAGGGACTGGAGCAGCTAGAGATTTTTAAAGCGATATGATTTGGTTAGATTTTTTTTTTTTTCCCTCTTTAAAGTGCCATTTAAATGCCGAACAGGTATTTTGTCTTCGTTTTCTTTTCTTTTACTTCTTTTCTGGTAGTGAAAAATGATCATCCCTTTAAATTTTTTTTTTTTTTATTATTTTATTTATTTATTATGTTGCCAGTTCAATTCGTATATTGTTTTGCCACTAGTTCCTTTACCTATTTATGTTTTTGTCTGATCATTTTTCTTCTATTTTCATTTCTAAATAAATAAATAAACTTCTTCAGACGTTTTAAGTCTTTTGAACAACAATAATTATCGTTTGATTTTGAGTTGCATTACGGACAAAGTGTTGTTGTTTTTTTTTTTTCTCTCTTCACTCATTCCCAAGCATCTTCTTTCACATTTAATTAATTTTTATAAATAATGAAAAAAAATAAATTTAATATCATCAATTCTGTACGTAAAATGAAATTGAGAATTAAAAATCCATCAATTTGTCTGTAGGAGTTTTTTTTTTCAGTTTTTTTCAGTTTTATTCTTTAACCGTACAAAGTGCTGGTTTTAATAATTATTTTCATTATTTTTATTTTTTTTATTCTACAAAATTTTTCATTCTTTTGCTTTACGTTTACAAAAAAAAAAAAAAAAAAACGAAACTAAATCCATAAGGGCGGATAAAGATGAAATTTGATATAGAAAAGTGAATTTCAGGATTTTTTTTTGAATGTTAATCTGTTTTGATGCCAGCAACTGGACTTTTTCTTTTTTCTTTTAATAAAGATCATATGTTCAGTTTATAAGAAAATAAAAGAAAAATTTGTATTTTTTTTTTCCATTCACGTCTGTGCTGTTTGTAGTGAGAATAGCAGAGCAGAACTTCGTTTTGTATACGGGATGTACGTGCGACAGTAGTTTTTTGTATGATAAAAATAAACAAAAAATTATGTTTGTTTACGTGAATTATGTAAAAGTAAAACGTGATCCCTGTGATCACTACCAAAGTAATGTATGCGTTGCTTTTATTAAAGAAAAGAACAAAAAAAAAAAAAAAAAACTCAACCAGCTAGTTGATTTCCTATTTTATTTATAACACAGAAGCAACACAAAACAAAACCAAAGTGATGACAAGTCATATGCTGAAACAAGTACATCACGAGCAAAAAACACAAAAAAAAAAAAAGATTCGCGAACAACAAAAAGGCAGCACAAGATAAATGAATTTCAAAACATTCAGCTGACAAACAAATTCAGAAAATCATTGCAGCAGCAAAGTTACTTAAAGTAACGCAAAAACAATTTTTTTTTACTTTAAAACAATGAAGTTAAATTAAAAATAACCCACAGTAGCTTAAAAGTAAGTAAGTAAAAAAAAAAAAAGAAAAAAGTTTAGCAGCAGCAGCAGCAGCTAAAGACGAGACAAACTCGGTTATAGTGCAAAAAAAAAAAAAGAAAACAAAAAATCTTGGTTAGTGTCTTGTCTTGTTTCGCTTCAGTTTTTTTTTTCTTTTCTTTTTTATCTCTCTTGCTGCTATTCTTCTCGAGTCTTGTCTGCAGCCATGGCCAATGTTATTGTTGAATTTTTTTTTTCTTTTCTTATTTTCCTCATTTAAAATAACGTCAAATTGAGATTTATTGTTTTCTTGGCGTAGTTTTTAGTGTATTTTGGATGCTCACAAAAAAAAAAAAAAAACTAAGAAATAAATAAATAGATGGATGGATGATGGCTTGTCGGGATGAATTGTTTGTATTGTTTTCTATAGATACTCAAGACTCAATCTCTTTTTTTTCCTTTTTTTTTTTTATTTTTTTTATTTTGATTGTGGAAAACAAGTTTTTGTGCTTTTTAATAGTTTTTATATTGTTTTATGGGATATAATCAATGTAAGAAAGAAAAACTATTTTAAATAAATAGAAGCAACGTAGAAAAACGTTGATAGATCGGCAATAAGAGAATTATGTTAAAAATTCATTTCATGAAACATTTTAAAGGAAGTTAAAAAACGAAATTAATTAATAAGATTTTCGCTAGGTGATTAAAAAATAAAAAAAAAAAAAAAAACTCAATCAGTTTAATGATTTTTGTTGCTTTAACCCACCCACACTATGTACGTTTTTATTTTTCAATCAAGTAATAGTCGATGTAGTTACCCAGTAATGAAACAGCTTTATCAAAGCGTTATTTAATTGTCCTTCAACCAGAACTTACACTTCATTGAAGACTTTTTACGAAATACAAAACGAAACATCGAAACAAGACGAAAACTTTAATTCTGTTGTCTAATTGTTTTTAAAAGAAAAAAAAGGTGAATCGAGTGGAGCACGAAACAGCTGGAGCAAATAATATTGCTGCTTTAGAGTTACAGAAAAAGAAAATTAAAAAAAAAAAAATCGAGTGATGTAAGCGAGTTAAGTGTGCAAGCTGATGGCGGCAGACATTAAAAACAAAAAAAAAATTATAAAAATAAAAATTCGCTGTTTAATAGAAAATGCGAGAGGTAGAGGAGAGACACAATTATGAGCTTTTTTCTTTAGTTTTTATTTTAAAATAAAGTTCGGTGACTTTGTAGATTTTTTTTCTTCTCTTCAAGCCTTCGTAAATTACCACTTTGGTACTAGATAGGTAATAAAAAAAAAAAAAATTAATTTTTTTTTTCTTTGACATAAACTTTCGATTAGAGAGAAAAATCAGGATCAGTAAAATCCTGATCAATAAAACTGTGTACTCTTTTGCCATTTCTTGATGATTTTTCATTTGACTTTACGTTGGTTGTTTAACTTCTTGTCAATGTTGTTGCTACATTTGAGATGAGATGAAATTTAAACAACAAAAAAACAAGTTTTCGAGATAAACAGCTGGTCGTTTTTCAGTTAATATTATTATTATTATTATAACTATGTTTCTGTGTTTTTTATTTTTTATTTTTTATTATGTATATATAACCCAAAATAAATAATATACACAGGGCAATACATAATATTTTATGTTAAAAAAAAAAAAAGAAGAAAAAATAGAAGAATTTTTTTTTTTTTTTTTTATTAGAATTTGCTTTATGATTACGTGTAGGGATTTTTACCTTTTTTATGATTAAAAAACAATTAAAAAAACCAGGTGAAAAACCTTAAATGTAAGCAAAAAGGTTCTAAAAAGGTTCAGACAAGTCTAGAAAACAGTAAAAAAATTACGGAATTAAGGTGAAAAATTGTTCTGAGATCATTGGAGAACGTTTAGTCGTTTGTGGTAATTCCATAGTGTGGACAAATAACAAAATGAAAATTTCCAGCATTTTTTCAATCGGTTTTAAATCGATAAGAATCCCTAACCATGTTATATTAACACGACCCCACTGTAACCATATCATTTTTATAAATTATTATTTGTTATTAATTTTAATTGACATTGATAAAATATATTTTATTTAACCGACATATTTTTGACAGAATATTTAAATTCATTTATCATAATTTTTGCTTCAGAGAGAAAAAATGTTTTTTTTTCCGTTTTTTTTCTTCGTATTTTTAAACTCAAGCAAAATGGTAAACAAATTTAATTTATTTTTTTTTTTTTTTTTTTGGCTAACCTTAACATTAAATCTAGTAGAGAGAAATCAAAAAAAAAAAAAAAATAAATTTGTGATGATGATGATGACAAACGTATGTTGCTGCTGCTGTTGCTACTTCTGTTTGCTATGCGATCGTAATAAAAATTTTATTTATGCAAATCAGACGACTAATAAAGAAAAGCGACAAAAAATAAATAAAATTTAATAAAAATCTAAACCAAAAACAGATGAATGTGATCATGAAAATCTTTAGAAATTGTGTGAAAATAACAAAAAAAAAAAAAAATTTGTAACAAATTTTTGGAATTAATCCAGAATATTTCCTAACTACATCACTACCGCTGTTCGACAGTAAAGTTTTGTTTGTTTTTGGGTGGCGTACAGCCCATCAAAATTATTAAGCAAGACGAACTAAAAAACTGTCACATTAAAGCTCTTTAAACATTTTTTAACTATTTCATGTCGTAATTGTCAAGTGGATTCGTTTTAACGATTTAACAAACAAAAGCAAAACAAAAAATTTCTATTTCTAAAATTAAGATAAGAAATCAACGAATTAGGCAAAACTGTATTTGTTTTTTTTTTTTGAATTACTATTTTAGCTTCTGGTTTTAACAAAAGTTTTTTTTTTTTTTTTTTATTATGTTGAAACTGGTTAGCGAGCAGAAGAGACACCGGTTGTACACTGATGTACTATGAGCTTGTCCTGAAAACCAGCTGATGAATGGCTTAGTGATTTTTTAATTGTAAAAACGAGATCTATTCGTGGCTGTTACAAGGTATTTCCAACGAGAAAAACACTTTTTCTCAAGGTCGTTGAAGGTTATTTAAAGGTTTATGTATTGCATTGTAATTTTCTACTGTAAATTCCTGTATTTAGGGGTTATTTTCGATGGAATTTGAAAATAAATCAAGGTCACAAAAGGTTCATGCCGTATACCTAACTCATTTATAAGTGGATTCGCTAAACTTTAATGCAACCAAATTTTAATCGCATACCACAAAAAAAAAAAAAAAATTCCATAACGAAATGTGTTAATTATTTTGCTTCGTTAAATTAACCGCTTAAAAGTAGCCAAAAAAAAAAAAAAACACCTGTTCACAATTTTGTGACTTAAATAAAAAAAACAAAATTTTTTTGGGGGTTAAATAAGAATTTTAATTAAGTAACACAATTTTAAGCCACAACAATAAAAAAAAAAAAAAAATCAATAACGACGGATCTTGTCTTCGAAAAACAAAAACCGAATTGCATTCCATAAGCAAAATACTGGAGAAAAAAAAAAAATTTTTTTTAATTAAATATTTAGACAATAATCGTTTTAAAAATTCGGATTAAAATCGCTTAAGCTGGTTGATTGTGATAATTTTTATTTATTATTTTTTTTTTTTATATAATATCAACAGCACATGCGTAACAAACTTAAAAGGGGAGTTTTTTTTTATTTTTTTTTTTTGCCTGTTGTTGAATTGTTTGTATTTATTACAAAAATTACCTACCTCGGGCGTTTTTAATTTAACTGGACACGCTCCCAAGAATTAAAAATTTTTATTTATTTATTTTTTTTTTTTTTTTAATAGAAAAACCGCGGTAGCAATGCGAAAAACTCAGGTAAATTTATCTAACGTGAATAATTCATTTTATTGTTTATTAAACCAGCAGCGGCAACAGCAGCAGCAATTGTTCAAAATGTTTCAAGGTTAATAAGAGATCAACTGTTAAATCAGAGGAGGGCAAAAAAAAATTTTTAAATTACAAAATAAGCGCCGCAAAAATTATATGAAGAAAAAAAATAATAACAGAAATTCGTGAGGCGACTATAAGACGACGATGACTGTTGATCAATACATAGCTCTTTAGGCGTTTTTTTTTCTACTTCTTCTTTTTTTTATTCCAATAATTATTATTGATTTACAAAAATAAAAAAATAAAAAAAAATAGCACGTGGACTAGCAGTAGACAAATTTTTCCTCACCATTTCTACGTTTAATAATTGAACGAAATTTTTTATTTGTTGGCCAGCACCACCAATAGCAACAGCAACACAGTTTAAAAGACGCAAAACGAAAACAGTAGCAACAAATAGAAAAAAAAAAGCAAAACAAATTAATAAATAAGAAAACGTAAAAAGCAAATCATGAACAGCTAAAAGCGATATGATCTGATCAGAAGAATAATTACAGAAGAAATGTATCTAGATGCTGATGGAGTTTAAAAATTTCAATTATACCCAATGACCAGCTGCCGTTGTCCGTCCGTCCCCCGGTTTTCTTCTTACTGCATCACATTTTAAGCTTTTATTGAAATTATTTTGTCAATTTTAAATTATTTGTGTTGTACAAAGGTGAAAAAGACAAAATAATAATCAGTGGAGTCACGTTTATTGAATTTTTTTTTTTACTTCTAAGATTATTTACTTAATTTAAATACTGTACGGTTTTGCTATTTGATTTATAATAATTATTATTATTATTTATTTATTTATTTATTTATAATTCATTTGGTAATGAAGTGTTTTTTTTTTTCTCTTTTTTTTCGATTTTTCAATAAATAATTATTTGGGAAACAAGAAGAAACATTTTTTTTTTTAATTATTTACATTTGCTTTACATTGTTGCTGTGTTGCTGTTGGCTTTAGCTTTATTACTATGTTTAATTAAATTATTTTCTTTATGTAAATATTTATTGATGTTAATAAATAGTTTTTTTTTTTTTTTTTTTAATCGATTTTTAATTTATTTGTCCTTATTGATTGAAGATTTTGATTAAGCAAACATAAATAGTTAATTAGGCGCGGAAATACTTTGATGTTTTTTTTTTTTTGTGTTGTTGATTTTTTACGTTGATTTGTTATTCAAATTTTTTAATACAGTGACTCCTCCAGAGTTAGATTTTTTTTTTATAGACAAAAAAAATATTATTTTATGTTTTACGGTTGTTTTAAATGTAAAACCACTTGAATTTGGGGAGTTTTGGTAAAGTTGTGGGCGATATAGTGAAGGAACTTCACAAAAAAATTTCAACGATAACAAGAGAAATTGATTTTTTTAAAGATCTACTTCCTGGGAAAGATCGGTTTAGTATCTCAAAATGAACACACCAAACACATCAAACTTCAGGTTTTTTTTTCTGAATTTAAAAAAAAAATTTCTTAAAAAATTTCTGGTGGATTTTTGGCGATTTTCGCGAATCTTTCCATGAAAGTAACGATCTAAAAAAAAAATATTTATCGAATTGTAGTTGAAAAAACGTTTCGATAAAACGCAACTGATAAAATTCGTTAAACACTGTGCATCCTGAATTTTTGGTAAATAAATAAAAAAAAAAAAGCATTAAAACAGTTAAATAAGCTGATTTAAGTCAGATAATTAATTTTTTTTTTTTTGCTGCTGCTGTTTATTTAAGTGACAAAATTATAACCAACGCAAGAACATGTGTTTTAAGGAGATTCAACTGTTTTATAATTTAGTGAAAAATTCCTGTATTACAAGATTGCTGCCTGGAAAACACTGTGCATATCTCATCACTTAAATTAACCGCACATTACTACAACTAAAGTAAAAAATTCAAAACTGTTTCCTTCCATGTTTCATCATCATCATCATCATCAGCATCATGATTAACAAATAAATAAAATAATTCAACATGACACTAAATAAACTACATAAAAACCACCCGCAGATTTATGTTTATTACACAAAATAAACTCATTAAAACTCCTTTATAAACATAAAAAAAAAAAAAAATACATAATTGTATGAAAAACGAATTTTTTGTTTTGTTTTTAATTTTTTTTTTTAACGATCCAAAATTAATGTTTCGTTATGATCGTTTATTTTTATTATTAAAACGAATTTTATTTATTGTTTTTTATGTGATTTCACTCGTCTGGTTTTCTCTGCTGAAATTTTGAAATTTTATTTTAAACAACAAAATTTGTCTAACCGATTAACGTGGTTTGTTTTTGTTGTTTTTGTTTATGTTTTCTAGAATTAAAATCGCCAATCATTAGATTTTAGTAGCGGACAACATTTAGCAGGTTAGACACCGTTGAATTATTTATTAGACGCGCGTACAATCGAATAATATTAACGTAACGCGTGTTTTCCTTTTACGGTAAGAATGACAAAATGGTTTTTTTTTTTTTTTTTATTAATAAATAAGCCAAGATAAAATTATTCTTTCGCGTTATTTAAAGAAGTTTAATGCCGAAATATAACAAAAAAAACAATAGACGCTGTTGTTGTTTGTATTTTTTTTTTACTACATAAATTGAGGTTAATTGCTTTCTAATAAAAATTAATAATCTTATTAATTAATTAACGAAAATTATTAAAATAAATTTTGTATAACGTATTAACAACAAAAAAAAAAAAAAAATTAGGTGAAAATTTGCATAATTTACGTTAAGCATTTTAATTTGTTTCTTTCTTTAAAAAAATCAAATTTTAAAAAAAAAATATAAAATCGTGATAATTTTATTTACAGTAGATACACAATTTGTACAGGTCTACTAAAACTAGGATTATGTTTTTTTCTGAACATTATTTAAGTGACAAAAAAAAAAGAAACACTTTGCTAAATCTGATCAGATTCATACAAAAAAAAAACAATAAATAATTAAAATTTCCTAGTCATTCATTAAGATAAATAAAATTTAATAATAACTAAAAAAAAATTAAACTAGCGTCATTGCACTTAGCTCTAAGTTCATACAGACAATAAAAAGTTTTGGTTTTTTTTTTAATGAAACTGAAGCAACAAAAAAAAAACACAAAAACGTAGCGAAACAACGTAACTCAGAAGTTATTTATATATAAAAAAAAAATAATAATTTTAAATCATTTTTACTCTTTTATTATTATTATTATTATTATTTAAATAACATTAAAAAATGAAGAAATAATACAGAAAAAAAAATAAATAAAAATAAATTAAAAAAATATTTAATATCTTAATAAATCGCGAAGAGAATGCAAACAGTACGGCGTTATTAGCGTTAGGGAAGCTAGGCACAACAATGTAAACACTTAAATTTAACTAAAATAATAATAATAATAACTCAAACAAACAAACAATACATTAAAATTAAATGAATAATTAAAAAGCAAAAAGCAAAAAGCAAAAAAAAAAAAGATTTATTTCCACCAATTAAAGTCGCTTTACTCTATAATTTAATTCAGTTTTTTTCAGTTTTTTTTTTTTTTTGTTTCTCGTCATTAAAAGCAATAAACATTTTTTTTTTTTTTTTTTGTTTTACCATTTCTAATAAACGTTTTTTATTATTTTTTATTACATTTATTATTAATGAACAATTAACTACAAAAATTTATTATCTATTTTTTAACATTTGCTGTTTTTCTTTTTTTTTCTTGATTTGGTTGAGCTGCCTCTTGCTGGCCCACAATTTTCATTTGAATGTGAAACATGAAACAGTGAATAGAAAAGTATAAAATCGAAAAAGCACTAAACCTTTAAAAAAATAAAAAAAATTAATTAATTAATGAAACAAACAAACAAATAGAAAAAATTAAAATATTTAAATTTAATTGAAATAAAATTAAATCGAGAGAAACATACATTTCACCTTCAATGTTTCAATTAATGTGTTTTTGTTTCTGTTTCTGTTTCTGTTTTTTTTTTTTTTTTCTTTAAAACAATAGTATATTTGTTACTTTTAATTAATTAATTAAGTCATTTAGATTTATTATTGATATATTATGCTAAAACAAATTTGTTTTGTTTGAAAAAAAAAAAAAACATATTTATATTTTATGTTAATTTTGTTCTGTTGCGTTTCATGTTTCACTTTAAATGTTTCACTAAACGATTTGTTAATTTTATTTGTTTTCCCGTTTAAAAAAAAAAAAATTATTTTTTCTTTTATTTTTCAATAATATTCGATAATTAATTTCTTTAATTAAGAATTATTTTTGTTTTTTAAACATCTGGTAACGTTTTTTACGTTGATTTTTATGTTTCCGATTTAAATGTTTCACACACGTATTTCTCACCTATTTTCTTCTTGTGTTTTAAAAATTAACGAAAAAAAAAATCTATTTTTAATAATTAATCTATAATAATTAAATATTTATTCACTTAATTTTATATTTATTATAAATTAATAAACTTTCTGTTGTTTTTCTTATGAATTTTACAAAAAAAAAAAAAAAAATAAAAAATACGAAAGAAATTATTCTGTGGGTTTTTTGTTTAATGAAAGAAACATTTTATTTTATTTTATTTTATTTATTTACTTGAATTTAATTTACTTGATTTACTTAAAATTTTATTATTATTTCAACAGAGGATTTTGATTTACATTTTTATTTGATATTGAATTAAAAAAAAATAAATAATAAATAAATAAATTCATTTCATTGCTCGTAGACAAATCTATTTAATAGCAAAAAATTCTTTCGTTCCTTTTCTTTTCTTAAAAAAAAAACTGAATACAGATCAGAAGGTTATGCATTTTTATTTTTATTATTATTACTTAAAAAAAAAACGGAAAGAATTTTTAATATGATTTCAACAGAATATTAAAAAGTTTTTTGTTAATTATATTTATATTTTTTTTGTTGTTGTTGTTGTTGTTGTTGTTGTTGTTGGTTACTTAAGTCACTTAAGCTTGTGGCAAAATAATGTATTTGCTTTTCCTTAATCCTGATGTAAATTATACGAATTTTTATTAATGTAATTCTGATTAAAAAATTTGTTTATTTATATTTATGTGGATTAATGGATTAAGTGTTCTGTGTTAAACCGGTACAGTGTTAATAAAAGTAATTTCCGTAGAAATACGTTAACATTGTATATAATACGGGTTAAAATAGGGAACAACAACCGTGTTCTCTGAAATTAACAACAAACTGATTTTTGTTAAACCCAATTAAACATCGTAATTGTCGTGGTGTTTTATGTTAATTTATTTTTCTCTCATTCTATCCACTATTTAATTAATATAAATTAACTAATTAATAGTAATTTTAATTATATTTCATACAGCTAATTAAATTTATAAAGAAACAAAACGGAAATATAATAATTAATTAATAAAAATAAAATAAATTCTCTGATATTTAATTAAAAACAATTATCCTTATCTAGTTAATTAATTAATTAACAGGTAATGGTAGAAAAATTAATTTCTCTCTAAACAATAATTAACACCTTTCTGGTTAATTATTATTATTATTTTTTTTTTTTTATAAAATTTTTGCTTCTTCAAAACATCATGAGTCATTATGGTGTTCGGTACGGCACGTTACCACAGTTTTTTTCGCTTTATCCACACAACAAAAGTAACTTTGAAAAAGCTCTAATAAATAAATAAATATCAAGGTAAAATCAATTAAATCACTTTAATTAATTAATTGAAAGAAAAAAAGAAAAAAATTCCTTCATAAAAACAAGCAACAAAAAAAACAATTTTTTTTTTATCTAAATTTAATCTTATAGCAAAAGGCTTAAGGCTTGGAGTTTTTTGTTTTACAGAAAAAAACAAAATTAATTCGCCTTATATTTAAGCAACTAAAAAATTATTTTTTTATTTTTCTAAATCAGCTGCAAATATTTTTTTTGTTTGTTTGTTAATAGTAAAAAAAAAAAATTAAAAAACTCATCGAATATTCAACCAGTGGTTACCAGTAGTAGTAGTCACACCATACCAGCTAATCTTAAATCTTTTCCACTTAATTTTAACTTAAAAATAAATAAATTTACCTTCATCAAACCATTTAACTATTAAAAACATAAAAAAAAAAAAAAAAAACACAATTATTTTTAAGTTAATTCGCATTAATGAATAAATTTTTGTATTTTGAGCGGTTTTTCGAGTGGTTTTTCTTTTTGTTCTTCATTCAAACGGTGATGCGTTTTCTTTACTGTGTGCTCGTTCTGTGTCTATTCGACCCTTTTTATATATATTTTCGGTGTATTTTAATTATTTAAATCATTTTAATTATTTTATTTGCTTAGTGTTTTTATTTATTTAACAACAATAATAAACAAACCGTAAATCACATTTTCATTCTGTCTAATCAAAATTACCATAAATCGTTCTATTTTCGTTTCTTTTACATAGAAAAAATAAAAAACCAAAACCAACAAGAGAATTGTTTTTTTTTTTTTTGTTTTTCAATTGTATAAATTCAAGTAGCGTTCAAAAATGCGTTAAATACACTTTATGATTTTATCTTCATTAATAATCTATTTAAGTTTTTTCGTTTTTTTTTTTTTTTTTTTTCAGCTTAGTTTAGTTTAATTTAGTTTTTTTTTTTTTTCGCTATGAATAGTTTTTTTTTTTTTATAACAAGTGTTAAAGTATGTAACAGCCAGCATAATAATAACAAAAAAAAAAAAAATTAAAAATTTAAGGTAACTCAGCACAATTTACAAGAAAAACATGAAAAGTAAAGTCGAACCGGCGCGGTATAAATCAAGCAAAAACAACAAATGCTAATTGCGGAAATAAATACAGAAAATAATTTATTCAATATTTTTTGTTTTTTTTTTGTGGTTCGCGAGACCATACATCTAATTGACACGGGATTGTTTTTTTTTGTTTTATTTCTATAATTTCAGTTACGTTACCTTTCCTTGAATAAAAAGAGAAGAAAAAAAAACGTTTGGATTTTGTTGTACGATTTGTGGTGTTTGGTTTTCTAAATGAAATAAAAAAAAAAATTTTTTTGCTGTTACCCTAAATACAATTTTTTTTTTTTTTTTTAGGCCTCTCTTTCAGTATTTGTAGTTTTTCCACATCGTTGACGTTTTATGCCACTTGTTGTATTTGGTTAGAGTTTTATTGTAAGAAAAAAAATTTATTACTCTATTTGCCGAACGATTAATGCTTTTTTCCTTCCTCTGGTTTGTTTTTTTTTGTTATATGGAAATGAAACCTTGTGTATTTATGCGTGTTTTTTACGTTTTTTAACAACTTTATTAGTAAAGAAATTAAAATGCGTAGGAAAAAATTGTTACAGAGCAGCGTAGTGTTACTGAGTTTACACTGTGTCGGTAAAGACATTGGGTGAGATTAACACGGATTAGTTTAGGCAGAGCAAAAAAAAAACATCTTAGTAATTAAAATTATGATTATTTTCAGAAATAATCCTTACAGTCCACAGATTTATTGATTACTTTACACCGTACAAAACAGATCAAATCACCCATAGTGACCCCACAACAATAGAAAATTAATCAAAAACCAAATAGAATACAAAAAAAAAAAAAAAAAAAAACAGCAAATTCATCTCCGGAAATTATTAAAATATTTAATTTTGCTATAGACAAACGAATATCCAAACAACAATCCAAAAAATTTTGAGCAAAAACCGTGGTCAAAAAACTCCTTTAAAAAAATTGTTTTTTGCCTTTTTTTTATTTCGATTCCAAGAATTAAATTATTTTTTATTTAAAAAAAAAAAAAAACCAAAACATTTGTTAATAGATCTGATAAATTAAAAAAAAAAAAAAAAAAATAGTTCTATGACCTAGGATCGTACTTCGAACACCGTCCGTCACTTTGTTTAAAAAAAAAAAAAAAATTGTGACTCGATTACGCTACTTTCTGTTACTTCTACTTGTTTGGTTCTATCGTTAATTTAATTTTTTTTATTTTTATTCTTCTACTTCTTTTCTTCGTTTAATTGTTAATTTTTTTTTATTTGTTTTCCTTCTTTTCTTCTATTTTTAATAATGATAAACGTGCATTTAGTTACATTAAGATGACTACAAGTAGATAAATATTATTTCATTACAGTGGCTCTGTGCCTGTGTGCTTTTTACACATTTTTCCCTCTTATTCATTACATTTTCGTTTCGTTTCGTTTCGTCAGTATTCATCAGTTCTAATTGAATCGTTTAATTTCTAAGAATATTATTATGATGCTATTAAATAATCAGTCTATGTTTCTTCTTCTTATTCTTCTCTGTTATTATTCTTAGATATGGAAAAAAAAAAATATTTTTATTTTTATAATTTTATTCCTCTTGATTAATAATTTTTTGTTATTATTATTTTTGCTACTTCTTCTAATAATAATTATTCGCATCTACTTAGTATTACGACTACAAGAAATAAAAAAAAATAAAAAATTGTGATGATTGCCTCCGCTTGTATTTATGATTTCACGTTTTTCAATTTTCTATTTTTTTCTATTCTGCTGCTCTCTACAGTTTATTTAAAATAAAATATTATTAATAATAATAAATTGTTTAAAGCGGAAAAAAAAAAATAAAACAGTAGTGTCTCGTTAATACTCGATTTAATTTAAAGGTTGTTTTTTTTTAACTGTGGTTGTTGGTTAATTAATGATAATTCTTATTATTAAATTACAGTACGATCTCAATTTAAAAGACAGGATACTAGGTAACAGTTGTACGCTGTCCGTACCCATCGTCGGCATTACTAGTATGTTTACGGTACTAGATCGGATATACCTAATACAGATGAATACAGAAAGCAACGTAACACAAATCATGTTAAAAATTAAACCTAAACTAAATTAAGCCACCACTGTTATAGTTAAAAATAAAATTATGATGAAATATAATAAATCATTTTCGCTAAACATTAATTTTCATCTTTCTTTCTATCTTTTACGCGCTACTCTTCATTACTGGCATACAAATAGACATCAAAAAGATGTAAAAATGATACAAAAAAAAAAAAATAAAACCAACAAACATGCAAACTCTTAACATAATTTGTTGCGTTATCTGCCTAAAAATTTATTTAATTTTTTTCTTTCTTTTTTAAATAAAGCAGAAACGACATGAAATTTGTTAATAAATTAGTTAATTAATTAAATTTTTTGGTTATTCTCTCTCACTATCTCTCTATTACTCATTTCTTCAATAATTAATTTGATTAATGTTTCGCTGTCTTGCAGAAACTTTGCAGCAAATGTGTAATTATTATTTATGATTAGTAAATTGGTCTCTCTATTGTGGTTTTAATATTTTTTTTTTATTTATTTGCGGTTTATTGTTCGATTTATTTGCTAATTTTTTTTTTTTGATAATTAAATGATGTTAAAACCTTGTCTGATTTAATTTATTTTTTTTTTATGATTATTAGGGATAATTAACAAAAGAAGAATAATTGAAAGATAGTAGAAATGTAATTTGGAAGAGATTTCAGCCAATAATGTTGCAAATACGGCAATTTGTATAACTAAAACGGTTGTATTAACAAGACTTGACGGTATTTTGTTAATATTTTTATAAAAATTAAAATTTTAATCAATAATTTTCAACAGTAGACTTTGTTCCGCTTTAATTACACACGTTATTGATATAATAATTTATTTTTCACCCGAATTTTGTCAATTTTTTATTTTTTTCACTAATTAATCACCAATAAAATAATAAAAAAAAAGAAGAAAAATTATTAACAATCAATACCGCACAAATCATATATTTATTATAAACATATATGCTGATGTTGCTGCTGCTGCTAACATTAGATAATTATTATCATATTAACAATATGTCACTAATTAATGATTCAGAATTTTTTTTTTATTAAATAACGCGAGAGAGAAACAAAACAAAATAATACAATGCAAAAAATGTTTAAAACGGGCAAACAAAATGTAATAAATTAACGTAAACGTTGGGCCGTAAATGTTGACCTGAACATACAAAAAAAAAACCACTGAATTGCAAATAATAATAATAATAATAAATAATAAATAATAATAAACAAAATAATTATTCACTGGTTACGGATAATAATGGTTAACAGAGAGAAAATTTAATTTTAAAAATCATCCACTGGTCCCGCTGTCATTAATAATTTAGCATGTCGATGATTTTTTTTTTTTTAATTTAATTTTATTTCACGTTTGTTTGTTTTACATAAATTTAATGAATTATTTTCTATGTTTAATGTTGCTATTTTTATTTAATTATATTTTCATTAAAAAAAAAAAAAAAAAAATTGTTTTATGGAGATCAAAAAATTACTGTAATTGGCTGACGATGGCTTTAAGAGTTTTTTGTTGAAAGGCATACCTTTTTCGGTATTTTCGGTTGTTATTCAACGTAATTTTACTATTATTAATTATTTTTTTATGCAAAAATTAAGCATTCTGTAGCGTAAATACATTGTGTGAATTTTTATTATTAATGACAAGAATAAACCAAAAAAAAAAAAAATTTGTGCAGACACAAAAAGGTGGCTGAGTTTGGTAATTGTTAATTTCTTTAGTTTTTTTTTTTTTAACACAATTTCCTAAGGATTTATTTATAAAAGGTTCTGGTTTCCTTTATAAATTTTTGGTTATTAATCAGTTGAATACAGAAAATGTTAAACGTTAACGCGGTATCCAATGCAACAAATAGTAGTTAGACATTGGATAGTCCAACAAATAAAAACGTAGAAAAACCGCAATGTAAATCAGTTTTATTTATTTTAAGTAGTGAAATTTAATTAAAAATGACCAACATTAATTACCATACATATAATACGCACCGATATATCTCTTCCACCGACATAGCATAGATTTTATTTCTTATTTATTTAAAATTAACATAGATAATCGTCATTTTTGAAGTTATTTTTTTTAACTTTTCGGTTAATTCTTCGATATGCTTTCTGCTATAGAGCATAAGTGTAGTGTAGCGTAAAGAAAGTTTGAAAAAAAAATAACAATAACAAAGTGTTTTTATAAATAAAGGTCTGACCGCGTTTATAATGCATTTACAATAGCAACAAGAACAGCACATACTCGTAGCATATACACAAAAAAAAAAATTATGTACTTAAGGCATACAAACGAAGGCATATCTTGAAAACAACAAGACAATGTACTTAAATCTTAATTACATTTTCTAATTGTGTTGTTTACCTTTTTTTTGGCTTTTTTGTGTTTTTTTTTTCGTTTCGTTTTGTGATAGACAAGCTATCATTTCCACGTGTCACTTCCATAAAATTAACAGAACAAAAAATAAAAAATATGGGCACTTTGCGTTTGTAAAAAATGAATTTTTTAATCAACCGAAAATTAATGTTTTTTAATTTGGTTTCCTTGTTCCAGTTCTATTTCTGATTATGCGATACGGGTGAAATAATTTTTTACTTTACATTATTGTTTTACCTATTTTCATTCAATTAAGAAAGGTAGGTTAAATGGCATCACTTATCGCTACCCTAATTTGTTGAATGTTAAAAAAAAAAAAAAAAAAAAATGATGAAAATGAAATTTTAATTTTTTTTTTAAAATTAAACAAATTGGTTGATTAGGTGTTTTATCAATATTTTGTACTCGTGTTATTAAAAAAAAATTTATATATATATATATATAAAAAATTATTAATTAACAGTAGAATAGGGGTTAAACGATGCATAAAATTGTTTCGTTGTATTTTGTGAATGCAAGAGATAAGCAGTGAACAAGTAAAAAAACATCCAAAACCCAGAACAATACCTTTCAGGCTGATTAGCGGAGATCTTACTGTACTTTTGTACAGCTATAAAAAAGCTCAAAAACAAATAAATCATTTGATAAAACAATTGAAATTCCTTTTAACCAAAAACCCAAAACGAACAAAACGAACAAAAAAAAAAAACATTCCTAACCAGCATTTTACCCTTCACTATCCTGTCCATAATGGAAGCTAAAGTATTTTTTTTTTAATTATTTAAATGCATTTTCGAAATAAAATTAAACATAACGATAGGAATAATTATAATAATATTAAAAAAAAAAACAGAAAAAAACAGAAAAATTACAATTTCCGGAATTTTATTTGTTTTACTGCTGTTTGCTGGTGCCGTTTGCTGCATTAACCCATGTAACAATGACAAGTGTTTGCGCCGCTTTTTTTTTCTTTTTTTTTTATTTATGCAGTTTTATAGTTATTAATTTATGAACAGTATATAAGTAATTAACATTATTATTAAAAGAATATATATATATAGAAGATAACAAATAAAAAAAGAATTAATACGACGATATGTAAATAAAGGAAGAAAACAACAAAACACGATGTATAACAAGCAGCAGCAGTAGCAGCAGTGGCAACAATACCAGGGCTTATAAAGTTATTTCACATGGGAAGAATAATCAAGAAATTAATATTCATAAAAAAAAAAAAAAAAAAAATTAAATTATATTAAATAATCTTTATGTTTGTTTTGTGTTTTTACGAATTTTATTTAAAAATAAAAATAAATAAGAATAAATAGCGAATACGATAAACAAACAATAACGAAAACGGACGCATAATAATAATTTTTATTATTCTGAATTGGAAATTCAATTGCATTGCATATTCAGGAAATTATAAGTTACTTGTCATAAGCCGTTTTGTTTTTTTTTTTTTAATACGTTAATAAAACGTCTGGAATTAATTCTATTTTAATCGTTACAGACAATAACCAAAGATTATCACAATCTAACATTTTTCGCTGAAAATTCATTAAAAAAAAATAGGAATATTCAGTTTGAGGTACTGAATTAAATTAGTTTCTAGAGTAATCCGTTAAAAAAATTATTTCTTTACTTATGGCCGCTACAAAATTTTGAAAATCATCGAATTTTTATTTTTCTTCTGGTTGGCAACATTTTTTCCAAAAAATTTCACACTGGGTCCCCAATTTTTATGATCACTTCCGATAGTTAATTTATTTTTGTATATAAAACATAAAAAAAATTAATTTCTAGGACACATTTTAACCGATTTATTTTAATTTGACCAATTACCTAATCTAACTAATTCGCAATAAATTATTTGTGAAACGACGAATTTTAGGTGAAAAGTAATAAAGAAATTCTAAATGTCGCTGAAAAACTAAATACAAAAACACAATAATTAATAATAATAATAATAATCAAATGTAAAAGTGATTTTGTTCGGCAATCAATTGACTTTGAATAAAAATGTTTTTTTTTTTTTTTTAATCCTACGCAGTATTTTACAGGACGCAATAACACTAAAATGACGTTTTATTTTTTCAATAACTGACCTTCAATTAATTTAAATAAATTAATTAATTAATAAAAAAAAAAATACTCGATAAAATCTATTTTTGTATCAAATATAAATGTAATTAAAAAATACAAAAAAAAAAAAAAACATTCGATTCCTTATTATTCATTATTTATTTAACTCAATTAAAAATCGCGATGATTCTATTGTTTGATGAAATTTTTAGTTTTAATAATAATCTATAAATATTGTAATAAAATAAAGAAAAGATCATTTGACATTGGGTATTGTTAAATAAACTGTCTAGCTGCTTTAGCTGAAACAAGATGATTCAATTTAATTCAATTGAATTTTATTCGAGACACAACGAAACATTTTTTTTCTTCTTTTTTTTTCTTTTTAATCTCTTTTCTTATTTTTATTTTTAATATTATTATTATTATGATTATTATTAATTTATTAAGTGACTTGACTTTGTTTACAAAATACAAGATTTATGGTAGAGAACTCGTATACAATACGCTAGCCTAGCGAAACGAGTTAATTTACGACATCACCAATGCCATTGTGCGGTGTCAATTTGATCCTTTTTATAAATAATTTTCACCCCTTTTTATTTTTTGTTGTAATAAGGAATTTACTTGATTACGCATAGTAAACGATTTTAAAAGTGAAAAAAAATTTAAGATACTAAAAGGGCCCACCAACGCTGCACTCTGTATGGATAAACCCTCCTCTGTCCACACTCAAATTTCTATATTTCATCTGACTGATTTGTTGTGCGTGTTTTTCCTTATTTCATCTGTCGTTCTTATATATCTTGTTGCCTTATTAAAATTCCGTACACACAAAATATACGAGACATATCGTCACCATACACCATATTTTCCCTACTATTTTTTTTTTTTATAAACAAAGTATTTTATGTATTTTGTAAATTTTTTGTTTTGACGAACAGAATATCCTTTATTGCGTTAATATTTGAATTGAACACGAAAAGGCGTCATTTTAACGCGACAATATATTAAATTAAATAACCTCAGATCGTGATGTCTTATATTCGAGTCAGTCAGTAATTGTAATTGAAACATAAAGAATAAAAGTGGAATCAGTGTTACTTCAAGAGAATGCTGATTACAGTTGAATATTTCTGCGATGAATCTAGGTGAAATTAAAACGGATGGATTTTAATACAAAATGATGTTCTGTCATCAGTTATAAAAAGTTTCTATTTTTTTTTTTTCATTTTTTCTAAACGTTCCTTCCAAACCGAACACAATATAATTAAATTAGATGGAGAGTAAAAAAGAAAACAGAAGAAATTTAGGGCGCAGCTAATCAAAAACACACACACATAATTATTATACCTATGCGTGTTATTCATAATTTTTTTTTCGTTTTAGTTTGTTAAACTGAATTAATTTAAAATTTTTTTTTTTTTTTTCTTTTTACGCACATCGAATTTTTCGTGTAACAAAAATTAGGCACAACAAACATTTATTGAAACAAATTGCTGTGTTGCGTTTTATTTATTTCATTTTTTTTTTTTTTTATACTTTTGTGGTCCGGTGCGGTCCTCCGTCTACGTCATACAAATTAATTTATAATATTCGAAAAAAATTGTTTTTAATTATATTCAACAATGAAAATTGCAGTAATATAAAGTAAAAAATTTTTGTATTCGTTTCGCTTGTCATATTTGATTCGTTTTTTTTTTTTTTGGATGAAATTTTTTTTATAAGGAAATAAAATTCTCGCACTAGTTAGTTCCATTTTAATTGTTTTCAACTTTCGGAAGTGTTTATGTTTGTTGTTCATACAGAAAATTATTTATTTTTTTTAGGCAAGGTATTTGCGAAATTATTTGCTACCGGTAATTTTTGGAAATTTCTTCGAATTTCGAATCATAACGCGATCGATTACAAACAAAGTCGAACAAAATTTTTGTTGATCTAAATAAAATTCATTATCCACTAGCTTTTTTTCGATTTTTGACGAAATTTAGATTCAGATCTTTCTGAAAATTACTAAGAATACTTTTTATGAATTTCTGAACAGATCTTACCATGGAAGTAAGCCTCTAAAAAATGTATTTCTCTAGATAAAAAGCTCGCAAAAATCATCGATTGAATATTTCTCATATCTCGAAAAAATCTTATCGCATAATCGAAATTTTGTTGCTACTGAATTCAGAATTAAATTCTATTAAACTATATAGAAATGCTTAAGAATGCATGCAAATTATATTTTAATATCGCATTACTATTTCGTTATGTGATCTAACCATCATTTCATTAATAAAAAAAAGTATAAAGTGTTGAAGATTGTTAATATATATAAAATATAATAGCGTATGTGGTTAAATATCGCACAGATGCCATCACATTACAACAATAATAATAATATAGAAAAATCATCAACCAAGGGGTGGTCTCTCTTAGTTATTTAATTTAATTTTTTTTTTTGTATATTCTTTATATCGGTTACGGTTCCCACAAATTCCCATAGAATTTTATTTTATTTTGTATTCACATTAATGACAAAAAGCCATATCCAAAAGTTTAATATTTGGTTGTACATTGCCGTTGCTATTACTGCTAAAATACGCAGAAAACTTTTATGAATATTAAATAAATTATAAACCGAAATGATTATAATGTTAGAACGGGGGAAAACACACATAAGGAAACGCTATAAAAACCGTGAAAAAAAAAATATATATATATGTAAATACACGATATGTGGAACAACTGTGACAGCAAAGAATAATTAAACAAAAAAAAAAAAAAAAACAATTTTGTGTGGGGTGTTTAAGGAATTTCATTTTTTTGGTAGGTGTTTCACATTTTTTTTTTAACCAACGTTTATTGTAAATATTTATTTTATTATCCACGATTTATACGTGGTTTTATTTCAGGAACGAATACGAGTCGCAACACCAAGTTTGAGCCAAATTAAAAAATATTTAATTTTTCACGAAAATTGCATACAAAGTATCAGGAAAAATTTTAATTTTCGGGCAAAAAAAATTCTAGCAATCTGAAACTTAGCACAAATGTTCATTATGAGGTTCTGAATCGATTTAGTTCTTGGAGTTTACCGATAAAAAATTTATTTCTCGAGATATAGCCAAAAGAAATTCAGAGAATTATATTTCCTTCTGGAAGCCTAACTTGTATGATATTTTCCTTAACTCGAATTATTTTCGTATACAAAATAACAAAAATTTTTATTCTGGCTAAAGTAGAGCAGCCAGATTCATACTTATTTGATTAAAAAAAAAAAAACTTCCATTGAAATTATTAATATTCCCAAATTTTTTTTATGCCTACGTAAAAGTATTTAAAATTTTTTTAACACACTAATAACGTGATGGCATTGTAACATCATTTGTTGATTTAAAAAAAAAACCACCATGAATCCTAGGTCTCTCGTGCATTTTGTATAACAAAAGCTATGTTAAACAGACATTAAAATTACTTAAAAGCACTTTACTACCACAATTTTAAGAATATTAAATCACATCGTTCTTGCTACTTCATCAATTATTTTCCTCATGTATTCTGGACTCTATAAACCACTCCTTTCTTTTTTTCAATAAAATGAAATTAAATCGGTTTTAATGGTAAAACTGAATTGATGACAGATTTGTTGTTATTTCGTTTTCTTTTCTTTTTTCTTATTATGTTTATTAATATTATATAAGAGAATGATTGAAGGTAAGTGTTGATGAGGATGGAGAACACAAAAAAAACGTGATTTAGCTCGTTTCCTTTCAATTTAGTTTCTTTTTATTCGTTTTTTTTTTCTTTGCTAAATTGATTTCCTGTTTTTCTATCCAGCTTTTAAAGTGTAAAAAAAAAAAAGGCAAAAATTTAATTTAACAATTTAACCACGATAAAATAATAATCATAATAAGCATCAACCAATCATTCTTCTTAAAAAGAATATTATCATCATCAGAAACAGCAACAATAGTAAGCAGCATCAGCACCAAATACCGTACAATATGCCACAATCAGCCTATTCAACACACACACAAAAAATAAAAAAAACTAAAAATAAAATTTAACTAAGTTAGACACAATCACTCATATAACAAGTTAAAGTATTCGATCAAAACGACTTACATTGTTTGGGTTGTTATTTACTATAAAATTTCAATCAATCAATTTGGGTTAAAAACAATTTTTTTTTTTTTTGAACACTATAAGTCCATGAATTGCTAAAATGGTTTAAAAAAAAAAAAACAACATAAAAACTGCGTGCGTGATAAATAAAGACGAAGCTTTAAAGTTTTCTTTCTTTCTTTCTTTCTTTTTTATCGCCCCCTAATGTGTTGGGGGTTTTTTTTTTCTTTTTTTTTATTTAAGGCTAAGCAGAAAGGCAGGAAGAAAAAACTTCAATCGACCAATAATATTCGCGTCAATACATCAATTTTCCTTTTGATTCTCTGGTTTTGCTTCTTTTTTTTTTCCTTTTTTACCAGTGTAGCTGAAGAAAAGACGTCGCGTGAAGGGTGATAACGATCAATATGGTTTTACCACACTCTGGCTCTTTCAAAGTGGCTAAAAGCCACTGATTCGTGCATATTTTTCCCTTTATTTATTTTTTGTTGTCCTTTAATCTACTTTACAATTTATTTGCTGTTGTAAAAATGTCTATAATCTAAAATTTCTAGTTTATTTATTTATTTATGTTGTGTACCGGGGATGATGGTTACGAACGATGATAAGATAGATGAATGAAGTGAATGTGTGACTCGCAATGACAATTTCTCTTTCTTTTCATCCTATCCACTTATTCTAACCAAACTGACATAATCATATAGCGATAAAGGATTTTTTGTTTCCTCCTTTCGTTTTTTCTTTTTTTCTTTTTTTCTCTGTATTATTTAACAAAGTAATAGTCTTATTACCCTTTAATCATTTTTTTATTCATTATTTAACCCTACAAACAAACAAAACCATACAAACCCATAAAATTTTCTCTGCTGTATAACGCATAAAAAAAAAAAAAAAAAACTCAAACAGTCAACCACGAATTGTGTACGTTGCATTTAGAAAATCGTTAAAAGATTGCAAGTAAAACGTTGTTAAATTCATGGACGCGCATTTTATGGTGTTTTTGGTGGGTGGGTTTGATAATAACAACGATGTGGTTAGGGTTACAGATAATAATGGCTGTATAACGTATTTAACAACCCAAACATGGTGATGCAACGATGGAATTTTTTCTGTGGGACAGTAGTGTGCTGTCACGTCTTTTCTCTACATTTCTTGCAATCATTTTTATTATCCAAAAAGCACACAAAACTCACACAAAATAGAGCAAATGTAACGTAACGTAACGTAACGTATCGTAAAGTAAAGAAAATTTAATGTTTTTTTTTTGTCTGCGCATGTTGGTGGATTTCAAGAGACGATTTCGTAATATCAATGAAAAATTCACAGTGCAACCAGAGGACACAACTCCTTGAATTCAGATGAATTTTATTATTGAAAATACTTAACCAGAAAATAAATTATATGAAATTACGTTGCTATATTTTTATTGGGGAAATATTTTCTAGATTAACTAGTCTAGATTAATTTGTCTAGCAAAAATCCATATCCTAATGTCCTTCTTCTACATTCTCTATAACCAACCAAATCAATTTAATTAATTTAATATAATTAAAAACATTATCAAGGTTAATAGAAATGTTTTTTTTTTTTTTCTTTTTTGCTATTCAGTTTATTGAATGACAAATCCTTACCAACGTAATTTTCCATTTGTCCTACATTTCATTAATAAAAACAAACATTTTTTTTTTTTATAAATAAAACAATTAAAAATCTAACCTTCAATTGTGTATCGCAAAGCTAAACAAAAAAAAAAAAACCTGTCGTGTTGATATGCAATGAAATAAAAAAAATTACAACGAAAACTACCCATCAAAAACAAACCAAAAAAAAAATAAATAATAATAAAGCAAAAAAAGCTTCCACCTCAAATACTAAATAAAAAACAAAAAAAAAATTGTTTACTGTTGTCTGCACTTGTTGTTGTTAACAAAATGTATTAAAAAGAATAAAAAATAAATATTATGACTAGACTTGTGTTATATTATATTTAAAGCGCACCAGCTACATATTTATTTATAAAATGATGAAAAACTTATTTACGTACGGTTTGTGTACTCAAAAATTCTTTCCTTTTTTTTTTCGTTATAAATTAAAATTAGCAACTAAAGCAGCAACAACAACCAACAACAACAACAAAAAAAATAAATAAACAAACTAAAGAAAGCGGTAACAAGAAGAATAAGAAGTAAATTTTCATAAACATCCCCTATCATAGTACAGACAGACTAGAAGTAAAAAAAAAAAAGAAAATGATTAAAAAACGGAAACGAAACGAAACATTTTTTTTTTTTGTATAACAACAACAAGAGCACATTAATTTAACGACGTTGAGTATTATCAATTTCAAAAAACACTAGAAATAAAAAAACAACAACGAGAAGAGAAAAAATAATAATCAAATTGACACCGTATAGAAACTTATAAGTGGTGCTATGGATGTTAGCTAATAATAATAATAATAATAATAACACAAATACATGTTATCTAAAACTATCGAAAAAAAATTTGTTAATCGTGTATAACTTTCATGGAAAGTTAGAAATTTCTTTTTCTATCATCAAGTGGACGACAAAGTTCTAAGCGTAAGGTAAATGGATGAAACAACTTTAACTCACTGTTTAAAGTAAAACAAAAAAAAAAAAATTATTTATTTATTTAATTAATTAATTAACAAAACCACCAACTTATAGTTATACTTTATTTATCGTTACCTGTATTCGTGGCATTTTTATCATTATTAAAGAAAATAAAAAACCGTAAAACACAGAAATTTCTATGGAATTTCGTTGGAAAAAAAAAAAAAAAAAAAAAACACAAAGAGAAAAAGAAATTTCCTAAGAAAATACATAAAATTGATATAATGACATTGGGTTTGTTGGTTGGTTGTTTGGTTGGTTGGCTGGTGGTTCGGTGGTTTCTTTAGTGGATTGTTTAGCGAATTGTTTTGTTTGATGGGTGCTGTTTTCCATTTACACTACACCCCCTCATACCATTATAGTTAAACTTCTTATAGCTACTTTTCGTTATTATTTATTATTTTTTAAGCACCTTTTGTGTAATACAGAGATACGACGTTGGTTTATTATTTTTTATTTTTCATTTTTTCCTTTTAACATGACACGATAATGCATTAAAGTAAGCGGGAAAAATAAAGCACAAGCTGATTGTAGAATTTCGTTGTTTTTTTTTTTTATTTTTACCGTTTTGGGAAATACAGTACAGTGCCAGTTGCAACAAGGATATAAAAAAAAAAAAAAAAAAACAGGAAAAATTCTTTCATCAATTTATTGGTTCATGTTTAAGTTAGATTCCCCATTACCAAAACAAAAGCATTAACTAAAGTCGTGCACCGGTTTTCTTTATTTAAAACACTTAAAGCTCAGGGAAAAAAAAAGTTGTTTTTTTTTTGTGTTGTTGCCTTCTTCACGGTCCTTGTTTACGGAATTCCCTTTATCGATTTTAATTATTTTAATGGATTTCTTGTTTAGCTTTTTATTAGTTTTGTTTGTTTGTTTTTTTTTTACCTTTTTTTTTGTTCTTCTTAAGGGGTTTTAGTTTGTTTTCTCATCTAGTGAAAGTTTATGAAATTGAGGGGTTTTTTTTCTTGACGGTGATTTACGGGGTATGAATGGTTGAACAGTTTTAGCTGATTTCCTTTATTAATCGTGTTGTGTAAAACACGGATTTCACATTTGTTTGTTCACCAAGGTAAAATCATCATAAAATCATAAATAAATAAATAATTATGTTAAAACCGCATAATTTGATTAAATTGAATCAAAATAACAAACCAAAAATTAAAAATTAAAAAAAACTAAGTGATAAATCAATTATTCATCCATTTAATTAATGTAAATTTCCATTGTTAACACAAATTCAATTAATTTTCTCATTAAATCTAATCAAAAATTTTGTTATGATGGTGGTGGTAGTGTAACAACCAAAAAACTCATCATCTCATCAACAATAAGCTAAGGGAAATTACATTTAAAATAAGGAAATTGACCAATTTCAACGAAAATTTAATAAAAAAAAATCTGGTCGCCTAGAAATGAGTAGAAAAATGGATAAAAATTATTAAAAAAAAAAATAAAAATTCTATAACAAGGTAATAGAAATCAGAATATTTTTACCAAGACATTCCTGGTAATTCTATTTTTTTTTTTTTTATAAAAATAAAATAATTTTCCTCATGAGAAACTTCTGCTTAGAATGTTGGATTTTTTTTTATTATAGTTCGTTGTTGATGCAATTCCTTCTACTTCAATCACTGCATGCATTAAGGATGTTAAATTTAAATATTCGAGAGAATCTAATTAGTATAATTGATTTGATTGGATAACACAAAAATAAAAAATAAAAATATATATTCAAACAACAAAACCAGGTAAGACACAGTCACAAGACAATTAAAAGCGATGGATGATGAGGAGCAACAATAACAACAATAACGAGTTTTTTTTTTCTCTACCATCATAATAATTTATAATTTATTATGCTTTTCATAAGCTTTTCATGCTTTTTTTTTTTTAATAAACAACCAAATAAAGACAAAAAAAATAAGAAAATCTCCACTCAGTTCACTCCACAGTAAATAAATTATACCGAAGCGCACCAGCAACAGTAGCAAGAAAAAAAAAACGAAATATTTTTTTTTTCTTGTTCTCTTCCATATAAATTCTACTTAATTTCCTTATTTATAAAGTCCTTATTTATGTATTTATTATTTATTTTTAAATCTAAATCACATTTAACGTTTTTTTTCTATGTGGAATTTTTTTTGGCTTCGCCCGCTTGTTTCAGTTTTTTTTTTATATTTTTCACCCAAGAAAAACAAAAATTCTTAAAGCAAGTTTTCTCTATAATATATTTACCACCAAGTGTGATATATTTTTAGAAATATATATATATATATATATGTTCAACCCTTAACATAATATTGTATTTTTTAAGCAAAAAAAAAAAAAAATATTTATTCATAGCTACGTCTTCGTCAAAAGTTATTAACAAAAAAAAAAAATTTGCGCAACGATATTTACATTTTTTTATATAAATAAAAAAAAAAAAAAGAGAAGAAAAAACCGAAGCAAAACATCCAAACCCAAATGAAAAGCAAAATAGAAGAAGAAGAAAAAAAAGTTAAATAAAAAAAAAATCACCAATGTCTGGTCTGATGATAATGACGATGATGACTATGACGACGATGCTAAAATAAAAATACAAAAATTAAGAGAAGAAGTAAAAAAAAAAAGGCACAGACTGTGCAGCAGAATGTCTGTATGTCGATTATGTATCTACAGTTGATTTTAACCGAGTGAAATAATATTGAATAAGACATGAAGTCTTTCAGCAAAGTAATGCTAAGTAAAGTAATGTAAAGCAAATAAAACCGAAGCGATCTTATGAGATGAAAAAACCTTGGCCCAATTGGTGAAATTTTCTTTTTCTTTTGGTTTTCATGGACGAAACAAAATTAGATTGTTCAGGGGTTGGGCATGGGTTTGTATATTACTGTGGTGGTTTCTCATCAGATCTATTTAAACAATACGATGATTTTTTTTCTTGTTTTTATTTAGACAAAACAAAATAAAAAAATGATGGAAAAAATCTAATCTAATCTTTCTGCTGCTTTTAAACGATTCAATAATTTTTTTTTTCTTTTCTTTTCTTTTCTTTTGTTTGCTTTAATATTGTGCAGAGATTTCAATGTTTACAAACATATATTGCATGCAATGGTAATGATATTATTATGATTATTGTATAAAAAAAAAAAAATAAAAAAAATACTAACTCTGTTTAACAATTCCTTCCTTGTAGAAAACATCAAATTTTATATTCATGCAATTTTCCACTCAGTTTTTACTCTACTGTTGTCGGACAATGTATTTACTTTAGCTATTTCAGATGGTGATAAATAGAAATTGTTGCAAAACAACAAGCATTTTAGATATGTTTATGCATACGATGAGTTTTAATCAATTTTTTATTTTCGTTATTTTCGTTATCCCATTGAAATTCAAACCATTTAAGACGTTGAAACATGTCCTTAAGATTATTAATTTATTTTATTTTATCTTTCTACTTACTGATTATTAGCCATTTGATTTGAATGAATTTTGCTATATTCCCTTAGTAATATTTAATTACACAAAGAGATGTAAAAATTTTTTGAAGTTTGCTAGAGAGTGGATTTTTTTTTTTTACCAGCTTTTTATTTTTATTTATTTATTTATTTATTTATTTATTTTGACCACATACATATGACACGTATTTTCTGTTTGAAATTATGTTTATTATTATTATTATTATTATTACAACAAGGAAAAAATTTATAATATTCTATCTGCAATTGCAGAGTTTATCGAAAAAAAAATTCTCATTGCTCTTTTTTCATTTTATAAACGAATGTCATTCAGAAATATTATTTTCTACAAGCGATACGATTCGTTATATATTGTCGTTGTATTATTATTATTATTATTATTATTATTATTATTTTAAATACAATTTTATAAAAATAGAAGAAGAAAAAAGTCTCAGACATATTTTTTGTTTCTGCAAAAAAAAAATAATAAAATAAATAAAAAAGCGTATCCAATTTGCTTTCTGTCTACACATTTATTTTCATCTTTTCTGGTTGTTTCACATACATTTTGTAAAAAAAAAAAAAAAAAAATTCGCATTCACTGTTATTAGACAACATAAATAGACTGTGTGGCAAAAAAAAAAACGTAATATTTGGATTGGTTTCTTCTTTTTTTGATACCAAGACGCGACAAGTCAAAAAAAAATTTTAAGAAGAATTTTTCTTGTCAAAATCACCTCATAACATAAATATGTATATATATAGAACATCTGCTATAACCATGTAAATTTAAATAAATTCCATAACATGGTGTTTTGGTGGCTGTTTAATTAAAACAAAAAAAAAAAACAAAACCAGCTGCAACATTTAATTTGTTTACAAAATAATTAATAAATAAATAAAAAAAAAAAATAACAATCGATGACCATGAGAGTTTTTTTTTTTTTTTTGCTATTCAGGTGCCTGAATTCAGAAGATGAATTCATTTTCTAGTTATGAAAGTATTTAACAAAAAAAAAAAAACATAAATTTTTAAACAAAAAATCATAGAAAATAAAAATTCCTGGGTATTTCAATTGAAAATACGTTTTATACCAATTTTTCTACAGATTTAATCAACCTTTCTTATCCTATAAACGTTAGCGTTTATCCACGAGAATAAAATCTTTATTTAAAATTAAATCGTTTGGTCAGTCAGCCCTGGAAATGACATAGTGGAAAAACGTTCGAAAATAATAATAATAATAATAATAACTTCCATTAAAGATGTCAAATTAAAAATATGTTTTGTATTTAATCGATGAAAATTAGAGTACGTTGTCTAGTAAATTCTCTAGTCTAGTCTTTTGCTGCATTTTTTTTTGTTTCTATCCAAAACACTTAAATCTGCTTCGAGTATTACAGTTTTTTGTTACACCAATTTATTGATTTTTTTTACATTTAAAACGCAAATAATCGGATAGGATGAGGTGATTTTCACAATGTATTTGTTATAGAAAAAAAAAAAAAAAGTTAAATTCAACAACCGTGCACAATCGAGCGATTTTAATTTTTACTTTTTCGTTGGGTAATGCTTTTTCATGTCTTAAAGGGGTTTTTCTTTTTTTTTTTTGTTGCTACTATTGTATTTAAACTGGTGCATATTTATTATTTGACTGCCTAATATATATATTTTTTTTTTTTTTCAAAAATAAAAAGACTAAACTCTTGCTTCCGTTTAAAAGTTTCATTGAATTAAAGACTCGTAATGAGACAAGAATATAAAATTTTATTTTTTTTTACTTTTGCTACAAAAAAGCAAGTTGTTTTGGAAATTTCACTATTTTTAGTGGCAAATAATGATAATACGAACAACGATAACAGTTTTTAATGTCGAGACATATTAATCCATCGCTGAATATTTTATAAAACAATTTTCTAACATTTACATGCATGATTCAGAACAGAAATTCCGATTTTAACAGAGTGAATTAAAGTTAACCAAACTTTAAAATGAAAAAATAAAAAAACATTTTTATTGGCAATAAAAAGAATATTCATGAGGATATAAACCTTATAGAGTAAATCAATGGGAGTTCTAGTTTCCTTTTTAATGTGTGTGTATGTGTATATTGTCTACTGTTGTTGTTTACCTTTTATATATAATTTTTTAGTATTCTGGTATAGTGCAGTTGAAATGCCCTGTTACTAGTAAAAATAACACAGAACAACCATTGTTAAAAAAAAAAACAGTAAAGGGTGGAAAACCTAAACCAAATCAAACCAAAGCAAAGCGCAAAAAAAAAACCCTTTTAAAGGTAAACAATACAGCAAGAAAAAAAGAAAAAAAAGAATAAAATAAAATACCCCAAAAGCAATACAAATAATAATAATATTCTATGGATATGAACATGTCAATGTTTTTTTAAAACATACATAACGTACAGTAACAATATATAGGAAAATACTACTCAAAAATATAACAATTCAACCATAAAACATGAAAAAAAAAAATTCCTGTTGTTGGAAAACGTGCATAAGCAGCAGAAGTATAAGAGGAGAATAAAT
The DNA here is from genome assembly GCA_961205885.1 of Ptychoptera albimana. Taxonomy (NCBI): domain Eukaryota; kingdom Metazoa; phylum Arthropoda; class Insecta; order Diptera; family Ptychopteridae; genus Ptychoptera; species Ptychoptera albimana. The sequence goes on along the minus strand of OY540804.1, from coordinate 29,050,009 downwards.
GTAAAATTTATAACAACAGTAACAGCATATTTTATGTCAATTACGTATGGAAAATAATAACAATAAGTAGATTAGTCCTGAAGCGAGTGTGTTTTGTTATTTTGCATTATTTTCCTCCTTTGCCTCCTTTTCCAACAAATCAATAAATTTTTTTTATTTATTTAAATCTTGCTAGTAAATAAATTTGTTTTAAAAACGAAGAAACTTCGTAGAGGGTCAATTTTTGTTAACGTTTGTAACCAACGATGTTCCCTGTTGAAAAAAAAAATTTTTTTTCTTGTTTCATTATACGTAAAAGGTTTTTTCTTTTATTTACATTAAAGTTTCAATCCCTTGATTTGTGCTCAGTACTTGAAATGCACTCCACAGCACTCCACTACCTTGCTAAATTTCTTGCTGTTAAATTCGATTAAAAACTGTAAGGAATCAAAACTTATCTATTTAATGATTGGATTTAAATTTAAGAAAAAATTCGATTTAATGTTTTGTTGTTCTTATAACAAGGAAAAACCATAATTTTCCATCCTTTAACGTAATAACACCCCCAAGACGTGAACATAACTATTCAGATCCCTATTAAGTCTTTAATTTCAATTAAAACTTCTTCAACCAAACTAATTAAATTGTATTGGAATGGCACAAAGATGAAAATTTACTTACTGTAACAACATTTTTGATTATCAAACATAGAAAATATTTAAACATTAAAAATGCACTCGGCAGCTCTGTATTTGTTTATACAAAAAAAAAGTCAAGAATTACCACTTTTGTCATTATTAACTTAATGAAAAAAAAAAATAAATAATGTTTGTTACGTGGAGAATAATAAGCGAAACTAACCAGATAAATTAATTTTTCTATTAAATACCAAATGAAAAATCAAAGAAGAAAATTTTTATTTATTTTATTTTATTTTTGTGTTGCTCGCATTTGGATTATGAAGGAAGAACGACGTGGCTTCGTTCATGTATTTATATATATATATATTAATTTTTTTTTATAATTTCCTGTATTCCTGTAGCCAAAAGGAATAACAGAAAGGAAAATCTTTTGCGAAAGACATTTAAAAAAAATGGGAAAAAAATTATAATTATTTCTACGTTGCAACTTTTTCAACGATTTTCCCATACAATGATATTGTATTTCCGTTTTTATTCCGTTTTTTTTTTTGTTTGGTATTTTTCCCTTCTAACGAACAAATATCACTCGTAACAACGTACCCTTACTGTTGCTGTTTACTGATTTTAGTTATGTCTTGCTACGTACTTTCAATTGAAAATCTTTCCTTTCTTTTCTTTTCTTTTTTATTTATTTATTTGTCTGTTTATCATATTTTATTATCACCAGTCGCTGTACCAAAGGATTTTTTGTGTTGTTGTACAACTTTTAGCAAACAAAATTATAGCAAAAGAAAAAGTTAATTAAATCTATTAAAGATAGAAAAAAGAAATTGCATAATACATTGTATTGTACTTTGTACAGCATCGCATCACATTGCATTTTGATAAAGCAAAAAAAAAAAAACTTTTACTCTAGTTTCTCTTTTGATAATAACACAAAAAAAAAAATGAATAAAACGTTGTATTGGGTATATAATGGATAGTCTAGTCGTCCTAGTTCCAAAGGCACATCGTCACGTTATACATACAGAAAATACAGTACAGTAACGTCTTGTTAAATTAGGATTCTGGATTAATACAGAACAAAAAAAAAATCGACGTTTATGTCACTTAAAGCCGGCTTGAGAAATCTTGTAATAATCCTGGATTACTAAAGATTTTTCTTACTTTACATCCATCTAGTTTTATTCCTTTACATTCACTCGGTTTTACTTTGCCACAATCCTTTCATCACATTTGTAGCATAATTAACAGAGACAACCGAATCAAATTCCTTACTATTGCCTAACAAGTCTTTAGGTAAGCCATTTACTGTGATATTATTAACGTGCTGCTACTGTTTGTGTAAATAATAAATTACATGAAATAATTCGTCCTTCTCATCATAAAAATTCTATTTCAAGAAAATAAATTCAATTCAATTCAATTGAATTCAGAGTTTTTTTTTTTTTTTTTTCGTTGGGTTAGAAAACCATTTGGCATCAAAGAAATTCCACAGTGAATTTCATTAGAAAACAAGTGTTTTTCCTATTTCTACTGTCTGTAACTAAACATTTTGTTGTTGCTGTTGCTATTGTTGATTCATGTTTCATATTATTATGAATAAATTGTTACGAATGGTAAAAAAAAAAGAAGAAACAAAAAATTGTATCAACATTACATTGATGATAGTGTTTTAAACATAATAAAAATAATAATAACATGTTTGGTGACAAGGACAAAAACTTCCTTTAGTTATTCTAAAAAAACATTTTTGTTATACATCGTAAACAACAAGCATAAATTTTCGAAAAAAAAAATAAATAAAAACTGAATAACCTTAATAAACTTTGCTTCACAATTCGTCCTTTTTTTTTTCATTATTAATACAGAGATTGATTAATATCAGGAATAATAAACATGAGAGAATGCAATAAAAAAAAAACATAAATAAATAATTTTTCTGTTTGTTACAAGGATTTTTCCGTTTTGTGGAAAAAATAATTTTTAATTAGTCGGAAAAATAATTCTAGGAAATTGGTAACAGGGAAAAACTGATTGCTGTACCTGCATTAGTAATCTGATGGAAAGGTGAAGAAGATTTCAAGGAAATCACTTACCACTTGAACGTTATGCTGAATTCACAGCATTCAAAATAAGAGAGAGAAATATTTTTTCAAATTTTTTTCTTTAATACTCGAAAAAGGTTTTTCCATGTTTAACCATTCTAAAAAGTATGAAAATCATTTCATGTACACAATTAGTCAAATTAATAAAAATAAAAAAAAAAAACGTAAATAAATTACCTCGTTACATGTTTTCATTAAACAGAAAAAAAAAAAAAAAAAAATATTCATTTCAATACAAAATTGCATTAAATATTAAACGAGAAACGAGAAACGAAAAAGCGAAAAAAAATCCTTAAAATGCATAAATTCAATGAGAATTTCGTGACTCAACATTTATGTCATTAAAATCGATTTAAGCTTAAAATATAATTTCGTACAAAAAAAAAAAAACTATTTTAATAATTAATTAATTAATTCTTTCTTTCATTCATGCATACACTCTCTTGCTCTTGCTCTCGGTTATTATTAATTAGATTCGTTTTGAAAAAATATTTTACCTGTTTTTAGTTAGATTTTCGCTGTGTTTTTTTTATATAAATAACGAGCGAATATTGATCAAATCGTTGAATTCAATTAATTTTGTTAATATGATTTAAATAATTCTAATTACTATTCATTACGTTATATTAAAAAAAATAATGAAATAAACAACAATAATGACCAGTTGGTTGCTGATAAAGTGTCACCACCACCTGTTTATTTCTGCTACTGATAGCGATTTTTGTGTATTTAATAAGCTTAAATTTATAATACCATGGTAATTAACCATAGTTTTCTGAATCGCTACATTCCATTACCAATAATATCAGCAAATATAGAAAAATTCTGTATCTCGTTACATAAATTTTTTTTATTTTTAATTTTCGATGAAATTTCGACGATTTTTAAATTGGCTCAAACTTTACAGAGAACAAAAGAAATCGAATTTTTCTACGAGTTTACCGATAAAAAAATTTATTCTCCATTTTATCGTCCCTGGAATTGTCGAACAGCAATCGCCTTTTAAAAAAAAAATGTTTCTTGACTCATCACAAAAAATGTTTGAAGACAGACAACGAGCAGCCACCACATCATTGCGTCATCGAATCTCAAGGTAAATATGTCGAATATTCCGGCTTACATAAATAAGAAAATTTCTTTTAACTAATTTAACATATCATCGATGTTTCATATAAAGCGAACATAACAACCCCACAACGTGTGTCTCATCAACGAAACACGAAACGTTTTTTCCTCATGTAAAACCAATGAAACATGCATTTGTTGTTCGCTGTTTTCTCATTAACTTCTTGAAAAAAAAAAAAAAAACAAAAATTTTTGTTTCTACTTGTTTTCATATTTGCACATAATTTTATTATTATTATTATTTATTTTTTTCTGTAAAATTAACCAAGGTTGAAATATGAAAAAATGTTAAACAATGTTGATACGAAAATCATATTATGAAAACGTGTTGCAGTCAGTTTTATATTATTAATTTTTTTTTTTTTTTTTTTTTGGGAGGTAAATTGCTGTTTCTTACTTATTTCTCTATATAAATATGACGAGATTATATGTTTATATCGCGCGATATTATATTTTTTTAAAGGTTAAATTAAGTTAAGTAAAAAATTTAATTATAATAAAGCAACATCGAGACGGTGGTTTATTCTCATTCAGTTGGAATGTTTGCGTTATTTTTTCTGTTTTTATTTTATCAGGAATTCCATTCTTATGACTTCTATTTAGGAATCTTGTCTTTAAAATTTTGCTTGGCTAATATAATAAAAAAATATTAAACTCTTTATTTGCGTACCGTATGCAGTAAATTTGTTGTTGCTTAGCGGTGAAATAGATCACAAACAACCCACAACGAATCAATCATTTCTGTTCAAATATTTAAAAAAAAATAGAAAAATTAATAATCTTATCACCAATGATAATTTTTTTTATAAAATACGGTGTACAATTTTTTTTTTGTAGAATTTTCCACCGTGGACAAGGTTTTATTGTCGCTATTCCACCGTTGTTTACTTGCATCGCGTAGCTTTTCTTTGATTTTCGCATTTGCTGGCATAATTTCTATATATTTACCTAAATTACCAGAGTTTTCTTGTTAATCCCCAGTTAACTTTTAACATTTGATGTGATTATTAAAAACCGCATAAAAAGCACAAATAAATGATGTGCTTTGCCCATTTACAGCATGATGACATTGATATATATTTTCGCTGTTTTATTTTATTTTTTAATTATAAACAATTTATTTATTTATTTTTTTGTTGTTGTGTTTTGCTTTAATTTATTTTATTTTATTTTATTTATTTATTAATAATTCGACACACAATAAAAACAAATTTTTACTTTTTTTTAATCAAATGTTGATCACGTAGAAAGAAAAAAAAAAAATTATTTTTATTATAATTAACGCGCTACATGAAAAATCGTCATCATTTACTTTTAAATTAAAGGGAAAGAAAAAATTAATTTGATTGAATTAAATTCATTTGTTCGTGTTTTATGATAAAAAAAAAACAGCGAAAAAAAACAGCGAAAAGAAAAAAAAGAAGAAAACTACTGCAAAAAATTCTACTGAATTATTTATGAAATCATCAGTTTAATAAATTTTTTTTTTAATTCTCTCGGTTCTCTTGGTTCTTCTTCTACTTTTTTACAATTTTTAAATTAAAAATTTTCACACGAAAACGGATGCATTACGACCGTTATGTCCTTTAATTAACATTACTTGGTGTTACAATCGCATTACTATCACGCTAATGATTATGATAATGTTCCATAATTATAGGGGAGGGTTGGTGGTGGATTGTAAACAGATACAAATCTAGATATTAAAAATAAATAAATAAAATTATCATCTCTTGTTACTATCGCTGATAATTGATAGGAAAACGAGTAACAGTGGCTACCGTTTTGTATAAAAATTTTCATTTCATTTTCGTAATCTATTTGGAGGAGTTTTTTTTTTTTTTTTTATTGTTGTTGTTTCTCTCAACATTCAATTGCTATAATCACCGATTAAAACAGTTTTTACATCAAAGTGATTTAAGCCACTTCAGCTAATACATGCTTTGCACATCCTTTGTTACCTGACGCTTTTTTTATTCACTGTCTCTCGCTGTTTTTTTTTTTTTTTATTTTTACAACACAAGGACATTTATCCTTTAAACCAGAAAAAGGAAAAACAGAAAAAAAAAATATTCAATACCCAGCCAACAAGTGTCATTTGTAACACAATAACCAATTCAGCCCACACTACAGCCCACCTACACACACATTCGACACTGATCATTAAATTCAAATTTTTTTTTTTTTGCGCGTAAAAATTCGGCGAAATGTGAAAGTTTTTGTTTTTTTGTCTTATTTTTCCGGGCACAAACCAGCCAAATTGTTTATTTATTTTACTAAATAATTATTTATTTTTTTGTAATAATCTTTGCATGATTAATGCTTTTGTTTGGCTTTATTTTGTGCCTGTAAATTAATTTTTAATTATTATGGGAATTTTTACTTGGTTAATAAAATTTCTACGAATAAAATTTCGTTTCGATTTTTCGGACTGGATTAGTCTAGATCGTTGAAAAAAAAAATTACATTTCCCTGTGTACTCTTTTCGCAAAAACTCCTAGTAATCACAAAGTGCATTTATGTAGCTAAATATAAACCGAATAAAGCGGTCATTCACCAACAAAACCATTAATCATCAACACAAAGTTCCTTCTTCTTCATAAATTTATTTTTTTTTTTTGTGTACTTTAAAGGAATAATTTACAAGAAATGTTTATAAACAAATTTGGCATTTAGCAATCAGATAGCTGATAATTTAAGCAATTTTTGTACAGAATGTAAGAAAATAATTAAAAGCTTCACAGACGGACAAAAATAAATGTTTTTTTCTTTCATTTTTTTTTTTTTTTTTTTTTTATTATTGCCAAAAATTATTTCTTTTAAATTAAAACCAAACAAAAAAAAAAAAAAATAAAATTTAATTAATTTTTAATTTTTTGATTTTTTTTTCTTTCTTTCCTCTGTGGTTAATAAAATTTGCACGCACAGATTATTTATTTGGTTAAACGAAGAACCAACAGAACCAGCACCAGTAAAAAGCTTCGTAAAAAGCAATAACAACAACAACAACAAAAAAGCATAAACATGTGATGATGGCTGAATTGTTTAAGGTCTAGAGATTTTTATAAAAAAATTTTTTTTTGTTAATAAATTTGGTTTCCTTTCAACTTGTGCAATTTTTTTATGTATTTTGGTTTTTTTCTCGGTTTGTTGTTTTATTTTTAAACCCAACGCAAGGCAAAAAAAAAAAAAAAAAAAAACTTTAATTATTTTTGGATTATTACTTAAGCAAAGTAAAGTCAAAATTGAGACTAACAAATGTTTTATTAATAAATAAGTGAAGCCAAAAACAGCAACACAATTTTTTTTTTTTTTTTTTTGTTTTTATTATAATTATTACACGATCTTTAGTACTTTAAAATTCTTTTTTTTTTTTAATTATTTCATCGAGCATAGGTAAACAAACGAAATAAAGAAACAAAACAATAAATAAAAAAATTTTAATAAAACGGATTTCAAATCAAATAATAAATAAAAAACGAAAGAAAAAAAAAAAGAAATTTTGCACGCAAATTTATATACAAAAAATTTGGTACGTGTATTCTTTGCGTATTGTTTATGGAAAATGCACCCACCATGCAAAAAAAAAAACAGCAGCAGCAACAACAGCACCTAATGAAAGTTCATTAAACTTTATTTTTATTATTTTTTGTTTTTTCGGTATTAAATAATCATTGCTGGTGTCGTTTTTGATTTTTTTTTTTTTTTTTTTTTGTCCATTTCTTACAAAAATTAATGAAATAATGAAATTTTTTATTTTGAGGAAATCAAAAAATTTAGTGCACGCAGTGACATTTCGTTGCCAGTAACATTAGCACGTTTCTAATGTTTATCTAGGGAAATTGACATGGAGTAAGTGGAGCAAGTTTTTTTTTTTTTTTTTTGATATCTTGGATTAAGTATAGATATTTTAGCTTTTCTGAAAACTCTGTATTATTCGGATAAAACACGAAACTACAATAGAATTGACACCGTCTTGCCAGAAAATGAAACTAAGCAACGACATTGTATAAAACTTCGGTAATACCTGAGTTTACTGGTACTTCTTTAAGGGATTTTTGGGTTTTCCAAACATTTCCCTATGGTTTTCCCTTACTTTACGATAACATCAAAACACTCGTCAACAGAAAACAATCTAAAGTTCACAACCAACCAAGTAGTACCAAGAAGTTCAAGACTTTGGAATGCAATACATCGAAAAATCTAAAAATCACAGTCCTGAAATTAAATTTATTTAGTACACAATCAGTAACATTGTAAATAAAATTTCTCTACAACATCCATCGATGTTTATTTCGATCATTTAACTAAAGAGCACACGATTCAAGAGTACACAGCCAAACATAAACACCTGAAATGTTTATTTTGATTGAAGAACCAAAAAAAAAAGTAAAGCCGCATTAAAAACAGTAAAAAAAAAAGAAAACAACTAACGAAGAAATTCAGTTGTTTACCCTGCTGTTGTCAAGTAAACATGAAAAACAAAAAAAACATAATTATGATTTTGATTTTGATTTTGATGTGGATGTTGCTGATGTTGCTGTTGCTGATTGTACAGAGTTACGGTACCCAAAAAGATAGAAGAAAAATGTTTTGTTTCTGTGATTATTGGCGCGAATAAAATTAAGCTGTTTCATATACCAAAAAAAAAAAAATAAAAAATAGAGAAGAAATAAATATTAAATAATAATAATAATAATAATAAAATTCATGCAAATTATGTTTATATATTTATACAACAGCAACAACAACAATATTTTTTTACTGTTTATGTTTGGCTTAATTTAAATATTTACAAAGTACAAAGTCTGAATCACTTTTACACGGTGTGTGTACGTTTTGTGTTTTTATTTCTGTTTATTTGTTATTTAAATATAATTAAAAAGTGATTGAAATATATATTTTGTGCTTAAAAAAAAAGTAACACAAGAAACACAAAGGTAAAAACCAAAATATAAACAAAAATTGCATTTTCGTTACTATTCCGTGCTGTATAATTGATGAAAATTTCCACGAATATTCGTTACTATTCCGAATATTACCGAAGTTAATGTAAAACTCCGTCTAACTTCAGACTAGACGACACCTAATATTAACACCATAAATAATCTCGAATCAGAAAAATCATTCACGGTTTAAATTTTATAAACCGTAAATACGTCTAAAAATTAATGAAATTCTAAAATGTGTAAAAGGTTTTAGACCTGAACGTAACTCAGGTGTAGTACGTGGTGCAGAAATTGTATGACGTCAATGGCGCTAAGAATTTAAAGCTACAGTAAAAAAAAAAAATTCAATAAACGATCGTTAACGGGTTGTTATGTCGTGGATTTTACACGATCTTCCAGTGTGGAATTTGAAAGTATTACAGCGAAAATTCTTTAAGCAATCCTTCTGAAAACGTTGCCTCTCTACTTAGGTACCAAGTTCTGCTTATTCCGGTACTCCGGACAAATCCCAGAGTATTGCAATTTAAATTCCTAATAATCTGTTGAATACACAAATAATAATACAGTAATGCTAGAAACATATGTGTCACGTATGCGTGCTCCTTGTTAATTAAAACAAGAAATTTCCACACAACTACACACAAACGGTTTTCAGCTTTAAAAGCATTAAATAAGCTGCTGAGAGAAAAAAAAAACGACTTTATTAGTCATATATACAACGTAATAATGATAATAATAATTTAACAACCTCACTTGCATTGTTTTCCTTACTTCCTTTTTTCCATTTTATTTTATTTCATTAAGAGCCATTTCAGCAGTTTAACAGGTGAGCTGGATTTTACTTATCGGTGATTACATTCTTGTACTGCGTATTTAAGGTTTTGCAACGTTCCAAGCCAAACGACCTTATACTCGTTAAAGTTAATAAATATTACATGCATGCACTGTACTTGGTTGGTGTTGAATTAAGTTATTTAGAGTTTTTTCACTTCTCCACATTTATACACATCACACCTTTTTTTTTTTTTTTGCTTCTTACACCTGCAATGTAATTTTTATTATGTTTCGGGTTGCCGGCAAGCTTGGCTGTGGTTATAAAAACCACAAACCATATTTATTGGCAAAGTATTTAGATAGTTAATTCCGCAACGACGGTGCTTAGGGGCTGAAATTGATAACAAAAAGTAAAATTAATGACTTAATATGGAATCAAATGGATGTGTGGTGGAAGAAAACAGCAGAAATGTGAGGACAGTCGAAGAAGCTCAACCTACTTGCACGTGATTATGGGAAATAAACTAAAGTAGATGGTAGAAAATGGGTGAAAAATGGAAAAATTAAATTCGATTTAGAAGAACGAGACGCATAGCTCGTACTTTATGTGGGTAATAATGGAAAAATAAATCCAGACAAGGGTTTTACATACGTAATGGACATAGAAAACAGACTTTACTGGTCATGCATACCCCAATTTCTTTTCAAAAATCCTCAACTGCCAGATTAAATAATTAAATTAAAAAAAAAAAAAATTTTTGTCCAAATTAAAAAAAAATGTTTGAAATAAATTTTTCTCGTATGTATGTATTATCGCCATCTCCCGTAAATAATTTTAACACACAAAAGCGAGCAACACTTATTATTGTAAACTTCACATCCATAATCAACAGCAAGAACAACAACAACAAATATTGTAATTTTGTATCGCCGGTTTTTTGAATCTGTCATCAAATTCTTATTTACTTTCGTCGCAAGCAAAAGATAATATTTCTCATAGTTTAATAATAAATAATTAAAAACTCTGTAAGTTTAATTAAATAAATAATTAATTTTTTATTTTTTTTATATTTAAATCCATTAACACATTTTATAAATGCAAAGTTATTTAGTTTATTTACAAAACATGAGTGTAAAAGTTTTTCTCATATAAATGTGTGACGTGTACATTGGATCGTTTTTGTACGCTTTTTCTAATAAAATTTATTTGGATAGAAATAATAAAAATGCATACAGCGTTAATATTTAATTAAAGAAAAATTTAATTTTATTGTAAAAAGAAAGAAAAACAGTGGCAACATAACCGTACAACAGGGTGTACTGTTTGCTACGTTTCGCTTCATCTGAAACTCCTTTGTTTTATTTCATTAATTTTGTGTGTGTGTTTTTCTTTTTTTTATATAATTTTTCAGGAAAATGATTACCGATGTACAATTAGCTGTTTTCTCAAATGTACTGGGTGTTTTACTATTTCTATTAGTAGTCGCTTATCACTACATAAACGCGAACATGGGCAGGTAATTATTATCAAACAAAAACAACAACAGCATCAGCACAAAAAAAATATATATTTTTTTTTTTTGTTTATCTTTCCAGATCTGTACTAACCAGCTCCAAGCATAAATAAGCATTCCAAGCATTCTTTAGAAAATGTAAATAAATTAAAAAAAATCAAGCAAAGAGAGGATTTTCTCAGTGTCTCTCTTTTTTTTTTTTTTTTTTGAAGAATATTAATCAAAATAATTAATTAAAATAAAATTAAACAAAAATAAAAAAAAAACAGAAAGTTGTGTGTGTATATCTGAGGCTTTTATTTATGTAGAATAAAAAAAAAAATTTGCATTTTTACTCCATCTTTCATCCCGTCGGCGTATACAATTTTATTTATAAAAAAAATATTTATTCTCTCTATGTGTTGACAGAAATGAGCAAAATTTAAACATCGATATATGTGGAATCAAAAAAATTCAATTTTATTGTGGGTGGTTTTTTTTTTTTTTATAGAAGCCAGAAAGCCAAAAAACCCCCCAAATTTTGGTTATAATTCGAAATCGTTAATTCGAGATTTTTGTCGTATTAAAGAAAATTAATTAAATATAAAATGATTGTACTGGTGGTTGGTTGTGGTGGTTGTGGTTGTGGTGATGAGAGAAAACAAATCGCCCATTAAGCACCAATTTGTTTGTAATATTTATTTGAAAAATATTTTTTAAATTCGATCATTTTCTCTTTTTCCTTTTTTTTTTTTTTTGTTTTATTTTTATTGAAGAATAAACAGCATCTCTGGGGCTCCTTATTTCACTAGGAAAATTAAATTAAATTTTTTGTTTTGTAAAACTTAATACTATATTGGCTTAAGGTATGCTTCGTCGGTTATTAACGAATTTCTGGAAATAGAAAAACAAACAAACAAAGAATAAAAAATGAAAATTTCCAGATAGATCACACGCTCAACGGGAACAAACCTTTTATTTTCTTCCTGTGTATTCATTTGAATGTACTCAGTTTCTGTTGAATTAATCAAATATTCATCTAATTTCCTACCAATATCATTGAATGTTGGTCTTTCATGTGGATTTATACGCCAACAGGACCTCATCAACTCGTAACTAAAACAAAAAAAAAAAAAACATTTAACAACGAATGAAAAAAAAATAAAATTCCTAGAATTTTACATTTCTGTGCTACAATTTTTTGGTTTCTCCATCCTGTAACCGTTTTTCAATATTTTTAATAAACGATTTGTTGGTATCGAGGGATACGGATTCCCACCCAATGTCACAATTTCAAACAATAATATCCCATAAGCCCACCTGAAAGAATAATCGAATTAATAAATAAAAAGTGGTTAAAGGAAAATTCCACTTACACGTCACTCTGGCTGGTATAGACTTGATGTGTTAACGACTCTAATGCCAACCATTTTATCGGTAATTTTCCATTGCCCGTCCGCTTATACATATTCTCCTGATATATATCTCGGCTTAGCCTTGAAAAATAAAATACAAAAATCAGAAAATGAAACGAAATAATTTTGTTTACAGAAAAAAAAAACTAAAAAATTTACCCAAAGTCAGCGATTTTGATTGTCTTATCTGAGCAAACGAGAACATTACGTGCGGCCAGATCACGGTGCACCACTTTGTTTTGTGATAAAAATGTCTGCAAAAAGTAAAATAAATTTATGAAAAAAAAGTTTATTTAATTAATTTTTATAAGAATTTACCATTCCGGAAGCAATTTGCTTAGCGAAATTCAATAAATCTAAGCTCGTTAGATCGTTGGAATTTTCCTGCTCCTCAAAAGCTAATGAGAAATCATTGTACGCTAAGCTGGACTCATCGAAATAACTCAATGTTTTATCATAACCACGATTTTCTACGGACAGTAAATCTTCTGGTTTTTCCTCGATGACTGATTCACCGTTACTACGCTCTTGCAATAATTTCCTTTCATTATTTCTCACACAGAAACAGTCTTGGACTAGAATTTTTTGCTTTAATCTCTCCTCGGTATTATTATTATTATTATTATCGTTATTCATAATTAAATGTGAATAATTTGTCATCTGGGGATTACTGGTGTTTGGTAGAATTTCTACAAAACATTTACACGAGTTGGTGCACTGTAGCAACTCCTCGTTTTTATTTTCCGTTATTAAATTATCGTAAAGCTTCGTACCAATTTGATTATCTGTGTTCTCGTCAATGGCTTTACTCTGTTCGGTGACAACTGTTGGGTCATCGTCAATTGTTGTCAGACTGGTCGGTTGTGATTTTATTGAAAGTCCGTCATCGTTTAAATCTTTATATTTTAACGATTCCTTATCAACGAACGATGTGTCAAAATTAAAAGCATTTTCCGGTGCCTTTTTTAACACAAATAATGGTGTTGTGCTCTCTAGCTCCGTCTCAGTATAACCAATCTTTGATATACGTTGCCACTCTGTTCTATTTAAGATAAAAAAAACGAAATTAGAATCACAATAAAATTATTAAAGAAAAACACAAACCGTAAATAATTTAATAAATTTCCTTTGCTACAAAAGACAGTCAGCAGCATTAATTCGTTAACATTCCTTGTGCAATGACCGATTATTCCGACAATATTTGGATGTTCACCGACCGATTTCATTACTTCAATCTCACGGCGAAATTCTTTTATATCCTCAATAGCAGGATGATCTATAAAAAAAAAATTATTTAATCACAAAATAGATAAAGAATTTATGCCGAATTAACCTTTAAGCATTTTTACAGCGACATATTTTGTGGTTTTATCCAGTTCTGACTTCAATAAACCTTTTCTAACTAAACCGAATGCACCCTCACCCAATACATCCAACAATTTTATATTATCACGTAGTACCTCCATTTTATCGTAATTAAATAGAAAACAATCATCTGTCTGTAGCTTCGTTGTTAGCACAGTGATACTTTCCATCTCCTTTGATTTCATATCAAAATTTGAATTAGGATCAACGGGGGCTTGTTGCTCGAGTTCCTTAAAACCGAATAAAATAAAATTTGAAATTGGTTGGCAAACCGGAAAATAAAATGTTCATTTTATTAAATTACCTGAAAATACCGACGACGATCCTCATAACGTTTTATCTTGGCACGACGATGACATATTAAAAGGATTACAAAGAACACAAGTGCTATGAATATGATTGGTCCTAAAACGATCATTATTAACTTTCGGACATTCAAACTTTCCACTGAAAAAAAAGAAAATGGGAAATGGTTTTTAGATCACACACACAACTTTATTTATTGACTCAATTCAAAATTCACCTGAATAATTATATTTCACGAGTGTTTTCTCAGCCGCAATCACCGTATAACCACCCGTTGTTGATGCATTTAAATGTACTTCGTACCTTGTACCAAATAATTTAATCGATGGAAATGATATTTCGCTTTTATTCTGAAAAAAAAATTAAATTAAATTAAATTTCTTCTAACACTTCTAAAAAAATCAATCCTTACGCCAGAGATTTTATCATAGTATTGCAGCGGTGGTTCAGACGGATCTGAATTAAATAAATCATAAATATTCACTGTATACTCATAAGGGTCCAAATAGGCGGGAATCCAGGATATATTAACCCGATAAAGATCATTACCTAATGATACTTCATCTACGTACAGGTACTCCGGTGGTGGTGGTGCTAAAAGAAAACAAAAAAAAAAAAATATTTTTTAAACTATTTAAAAAAAAAAATTCTTTATTCCTGAATTACCACAAATATCTAAATTATTATTATGCCATTCAAGACAACTTGGCGTTATTTTCACCGTCCAGTTGAGATTATTTTCTTTTGAAATGTCATTTGGATTTATACTGCGTATAGCAATGTTGTACGGTGCACCCATCCCTAGATACTCTATTGGACAGAAATATAAATCTTCAGGCTATAAACAAAAAAAAAAGTTTTTATTTTTTTTTATTATTGATTCGTTAATGACTGAATTACCTTGCGCCGCCTTTTCAGCTTAATAATCTCTCCCGTCATTTTTGGATGATAGAATACTTCGTACCAACAAGTCATGTCTGGAAATACAAAGGGGGGAAATTAAAATAAATAAATATTCTTTTAATTTATTTTTGTTTCGTAAATACCTGAAGTTGGTTCCCAGGTTATTACCGCATCCAGGAATGAATCATTCATTTTATTATCAACGTAGTTTATTGTGAAATTTTCAATTGGATTCGGTTTATACAAGTAGGGTAACGTCTCGTACTGTATATCATCCAGTAAATAAATATATTTCTCATTTGAGGTAACAACCGTTGCAGAAATATTATATGTCGTATTTGGGGATAAGTCATTGATTGTTATTATCGTGGTATTTGCCTGGAAAACAAAAATAAAAATTAATATTTATAGCAAAAAGCAGTTTCACCGGGGTTTTTCTTACCAAATACACAAGAGTTTCACCAATTATTTGGTCAGGATTTTGTACTTTAATTAGTTTTATTGATTTCCTACATAATTCTGTTATATCCTCATCATAATTAAGCTCCTCACTGTCATCCAGCACACCATTATTATTATTATTATTATGATTATCATTTTCTTGATTAAACTGTTGATTGATATTCATTTCTTGATAATTCCTCTGGGCACCACTTAAATTACGTTTAATTTTCTTTCTCATCACACCCGTTTTATTCATATTCCCATTATTTACAATCATTCGTAAAACAAGACTTGTATCAGTGCGACAAATTAATTCCACATTGATTTCACATTGTATATCCAGTAATGGCTTTAACGGATCATATGTTTTACTTAGGCAATGATCATAGCAGGATGGTAACGTCTAAAAATTAATTAAAAAAAAAAAAAAAAAACTTATTTGTAAGGAGTGGAAAAACCATGTTTTGTGTTTCAATTATGCAGCAATTTAGGAACTCTCGAACAGTTCGAATAGAATTTGATACAGGACCCCACAAAATAACAATTATCTTTTTTTTCATAAACGATGTAGTTCGATGTCCGTATTATGTTCAACGCAGTACCAATTACGAAATAAGATTAAAAATAAAAACGAAAAAACTGTTTTCGTGATGAGAGAATTCTGCGAAATAAAATTTGCATGGGAATGGGTAGAGAGAAAGTGAAAAACTTTTCTTTTCCGCATATTCCTTTATTATTTATTAGCAAAAGTAAAAAAAAAAACATTCTTCTATGTTTTTTATATGGGTATCAAGAATTATTTATTTAACTATTAAGAATGAAACGTCACTAAGATCAGTAATTAATTCAACGTCAAAAAAATGTAATGAATTGACTTCTGAAACATTGATTCACACATCTTCGTTCCTTCGTTTTTATTCCGCAGTTTTCTATTTTCTTTTTTCATTTTTATTTATTCCGTTTTTTTAATTATATTTTTCGTTACCAACATTTTTTTTCTGTTTTTTAATTTTAATTTTTAATTTCAATCAAAAAAAAAAAATAAAAAAATTTATTCGCAGTTTTAATTTATTTACAAAGCAAAGCAAAGCAAAAGCAAAACAAAAACAAATAATTTAAATTTATTTTCATGTTTTTTTCATTACATTTAAGTCGCCTTTTTAATCGAACTTATTTTATTCATAAACAAATAAATGTAAAAACTTAAGGTGACCGCGAATGTACTTGGTTTTTATAATTTTTAGTCAATTGTGTTTGGAATTTTTTTTATTTTTTTTTTGATTTAAAGCAAACAAAATCGTATAGGGAAAATTTACTTTGTATTATCCACAGTAGTTTCGTGTGGGAGAATATTTTTGGTAATAAAATTCACGTGAATAACCTGGATAAAGTTTAATTTTTGATTTTTATTCGATGATTGTCAGATGTAAACAGCTGGTAACCATGCCGATAACTACGAGATTTAATTGCATCTAGTCACGTTTTGGATACAGATTTTCTCCCAAAAAATTTTTTTTTTTATTCTATATCAACAAGTGAATTTAACAATAGAAAGAAATAAAATCCTTTTCTTGGTAAAATATCTAGTGTTGCGTCCCTTTTTGTTTGGCGATAAAAGTTATTCCGGTGATTTTTAATGTAATCAATTTTCCGTGATTGATTACGTTGTTATAATGACCATAATTGACATTAGATAAAAAAAAAAATAAAATAATAAATAATTTATAATAATAATAAAACTCACCTCATTCCGGTTATCCTGTAAACATAATCCTGTACATGCCGCGACATAATATAATTGACGATTATCCTTTTCATTTTTAATTAATAATTCATGACAATTCATGTTGTTTGTAAAGAATATTGTTAGGCAAAATAATTGCATATATTTAATGACCACAATATCCATTTTTGTACACCTCCTCCTCCTCCTCCTCCACAGACACACTTTTCAATTATTCAATATTTAAACAAACCAACAATTTTAAATATACAAAATCTATTAATTTTCTAACATTTCCTTACGGTTTGGGAATGGGAATCAATGAAAAACAAGATAAATTCTGTAATAGAGAGTGAAAAATTTTTTTATTAAGAAAACATATCTTCCTGCCACCTCTTATTTAATTAATTAGCGTGAATAACGCACGCACACACACACATATATCGTATGAATATTTTCCAAGAAACAAAACATTTAATTAGAGAAATAAATACGAAAAAAAAATTTTTTGATTTAGAAATAATAATTTGTTATCACTATCGTAACTTAATTAATAATTAAAACGTTTAATGAGTGTACACAGAACATGCTTGTGTTCACACCTCATCTCAACTGGTGGTGGTGGTGGTGGTGGTTTAAGGTAGCAAACATTTTTTTTTTTACGAATATTATTAACGAATAAAAGAATTTATATTTATTGTAACGTCTAGAGTCTAGACCATCCATATTACCTAATAAACGTTTTAAAATCAAACAAGAAGTCACTTTAAATTAATTCACATACGATTAGATAATAATTATTAATAACGGAGCGAGAATATTTGTTTAAAGGTGATGGGATGTTAAGATTATTTGTGGATTTTTTAACGAGAATTTGTTTAAAGGTTTTTAGTAATTATTCTCCTTTTTTAACCATCAAAATGATTTAATTACCACAGTAACACAAATTTAATATTTATTTAATAACACAATAAAAAATATTATTTTTTTTTTAATTAATTAATTCATTCTTTAATAAATACTTTTTAATTGTCTTTCTAAATTCTCTTTGATTTCTGTCTTTTCGATTGCGTTAAAGATCTAATCATGTTGAAAAATTCTACGTAAATATTTGGGGATAAAATACAGAAGGGATGTTACTGTAAACAAACAGATAAAACGTTATGAATAAGATGGATAAATAAAAAAATTTTTTTTTTTCGTAGAAGGGTTATCCTTGAGACAAATCACTAAAAATCGCTCCAAGCTTTATTACTTAGCCTTTTCCGTTTTTCATCACACAATTTTACATTTTAGGTTAATAAAAAAAAATTGTTATTTTTGTTTTGTTTATTTTTCTTAATTTTCTTAATTAAAAACCAACCACACATGCTGAATTTTGTGTGAGAAATATTTTCTCCAATTTTATTCTATAAGAATATGGAACAAAACGTGAAAACCGAAAACCACCAAAGTCACAAAATACGAGAAAAATTCAATCAAAAAAAATTAATTAAATAATTAAAAATTAAATTAATTAAATAAATTAATAAAACTCAACATTTTAATTAATAAGTTGTTTTTGTCAAAAAAGAAAAAAAAATAAAAATCCTGAAAAAAAAAAAAAAAAAACTTTTGCTTTGTCACACAACTTTGGAACACGACACACTAAATGTAAATTTTCTTATTTAATTAATTAACAAAAAAAAAAAAAAAAATTAAAAATTCACATTGCGACAAGCACACATGTCCACTTACACACACACAATAAAACTGTAAATGTTTAAAAACAAGTAATTAAAAATAAATAAATAATAATTTAAATTATTGCCTTAACAGCCGTAATACACGAATAAACGATGTTACCGGTTATGAAAGCGATTTAAAACTAAACTAAACTAAACTAAAAAAAAAAAAACACAAAAACAATAGAAATGTGAAAAATTTGTAGGGGTAATGAGATTTTTCAAAATTTACTGTTCTACAAAAATTTAGATGAGGAAAACCACTGTGCGTTTCGCTACCTGTACGTCTTACAACAAACTGTTGCTTAAGGTTGTTTATGTTTTTTGTTTTTTTGTTTTTCTTATTAATTCCATCGTTAGAAGAAACAGAAAACAAAACAAAAAAAAAATAATAAAAATATTTTCCTTAAAAATTTCCTTGTAACGCAGACGCAACGGAAATTGGCGTAAGAAACCCATTTCCACCATTTTTTTTTTTTTTTCATTCTTTCTAAATAATTAATTGATCAATTTTTCTTTCTTAATTAATTAATTATAAAACCACCAAAATATTGAACATTTGTTTTTATTTAACTTTAAATTGGTAAATAATTTTTCTGAATAATGAATCCGTGTAACGTTTCCCCGTGAATTTCAAAGAGAATATTGTGATCTTTGTAACTAGGGAACGGGTTTAAAGTGTTTTGTTTTGTTTTGTTTTTTTTTTTTGTATCAGTGGTGCGAACTTAATTTCGTTATTAATGCGCAGTGGTTTGAGATTGATGATTTTTTTTTTTTTTCTTTTACTTTTTGCCACAAGACTTTTCAAAATATTTTCCTGAAAATCGGCATTTGGTAATGTAAATAAAAAAATATTTACAGAATAACATATTTAATGTGAATGAAATTTCTTTGTTTTCCGTGGAAAATTTCTTATTGTTGTTTTATCCAACCTTGAAACGTATATAGACGGTTTTCGTCCCCATATCAATACTAAATACACAATCAAACCAAATAAACAATTGTAAAAAGTAATATTTTAATAAATTATTTAATTTCATTTCTTTTTTTTTTAAACGCTGTATAAAGTTTTTTTTTTTTTGTTCGTATTTTGTATTTTAATTGATTGATGTCTGACGATTTTATAATTTCTTTTTTTTTTTTTTTTTTTTTGATGTGAAAATGAAGAAATTAACGGCATTTTGAATAATAAACGTGACATAACGTGATTTAAATACATTGTACGTAGTGCGGATAGCCTAGAATAGCCTATTGGAAATTTATTCGAAAATCATTGAATAGACAAACGGAGGTTGAATGCGATTATTTTATTGAATTATACACAAAGTGTGTTTTGTTATTTACAAAGCTGTCGCTTGAATATCGACTTTGTTTTTTCCGGAATGATTAAACTACGTTGTTTAGCCTAGCCCCAGAAAATGTATTTTGCTCAAAATTTCAAATAACACAGCATGAAATAAATCGATTTAGACAAAAGTAATTATTAAATCTCTGTAATTTCCTAAAACAGCAGCAATCAACAAAAAAATTTACAAATGTAATCAAGGTAAAGGTCGTTGTTAGATTATTATTGTGGTTCATATAAATTTCTGAAGTTTGTCTATCCTACCCACACATCAGTTTATTCAGTTCTTCATATCTTCAAACGTTACCAAAGTGATCAAACATTTTTTATTTAATAAAACCAATTATAAAAAAACAAGACGTAAAATTATTCTAAATTTAAACTTTTTTTTTTTTCATTCATATATTGGTGAAAATTCAGTGAAAATATTTTCAATTTCCTAAAAAATGTTTCACGTTTTTCGACAAGAACCACAAATACTTATGGTTTCTCTATAAATAATCACTGAATGTTGCTAAAATAGAACGAAATTAATAAGGTCGTAATAAAAGGTCACAAATGTATATGTGGGAAAAACCCCATAAGAGCATTGTTTAAAATTCATAAATAAACAGTAAAATCGGAAATAAACAGTTAGCAGGTAATTAAATAATAATTTACCGATAAACGGTAGTTTTTTTTTTTTTTGCCATCTACACTTCCTACCTTCATTAACATTTCATTCATACCGATGTGCTAAAATCTTCTTGTTTTCAATCACTTTTCAATCCATTTCATGTTGGTTAATGAGGTTTATTTTCTTCTTCGTTTTTCTTTTTTAATTCTTAAAGACCCCAACAATTTTTTTTGAAAGCAGACAATCACTGACCAACGACAACATTTAAGGTTCGCAACAGGGAGCATAACTACCACCTAAATTCCGAGAATATTAAAGTGAAAAGAAATTTTTTCATTTTTTAAATCAATTTTTGTTTATAATTTTGATGAAACCATAAAATTGTTATTACATTGGGACAATAGATTCAGCCAGAACGCAATTCGTTCATTATCTAAATCACGAATCATTTTTATATTTTTATCGATGTTTAAATAATTAAATGTTGTCCCACCGGAGTGCCTGATATTTGTCGCCAGCCATTTTATTTTTAATTTATTATCCGGTGTTGGATTACTGGAAGATGAAATAAACTTTAGCATGAATGTTACAAGGAAAAGACAACTTCGTACCTGTATTTAGCGAAATTCGTCCATAATTTACACATTTTATCCCGTAGTTGGCCATCTTCTGAGTTTACCGGTGTGTCCAGCTCTAATATTTTCGATCTAAAATAATTTTTCCAATATTTATTCACCTAGGTAAAAAGGTTTAAGAACAGAAAACAGTTACGTGAACAGATAGAAAACATCGTCCGAGTGACAGGCCCCATTTATATCTTTTAGCAGCTGGAATAATTTTTTATGCAGATTTAAATCTCCGTTGTAAGAGAACCGCATTAGAAAAATAGGCGATCTGAAAGCAAATTATAATTAATTTTTTTTTTTTCATTTTTATAACGAGAGAAATTATCCAACCTGTTCTGGTGTTTTATGTGAAATCGGACCGCGTTGTACCAATCAATTGTAAAGTAATAATCGGTGAGAAAGTTAATAAACGAATCTACAGAGTTTTCACCAATTTTATTTCCGGTCGTACCGAAGTAGAATTTTCTTATATAATCCGCTAGTAATTTTTGAAATTTTTTTTGATTCCTTTTCGGTAGTTTTACTGATCTGGAAAGCAACATAATCAGAAATGACCACCGAATATTATTAAAAAAATTACTTAGGAACGATCCTGTTGTCGTCGTTGTTGAATTCGTCAAGGCGTGTCATCGCGTCGTCTAATAAATAAATACCTTCATGCGATGTTCTGCAAAATATAACTGGCAAATCAAAATCATAATTTTCGATACTTCCTCCACATCCATTGATTATATCGATAAATTTCCGTGTTATAATCGCTTCCTCCTGTAAATTAAATTTACACATTTTAGCATCCAATGATTATTGTTCAAAGTAAATCTACGCAACTGATTCTATTTCAACAACTGGCGCAAATGATATTGGTAAACCTTTACGTTTCTCCTCCTGGCTTAATGTTTTGTGGGCATTTCTAATCAATTCATTTGCAGAAACACTCTGCAAGAAATCTTTAATCCAAATTATTAATCGATGTTAACCAAAACAAGAAAATTGTGAATAAAATTTACTTAAAATCGCGTTGTCGTCACTTAAGTTTTTGCATCCAAGTAGCTCCGCCAAACGTCTGGTTTTCGCTTCAACATTATCTAAAACCGCCCATGGCATATTACTTGTACCACTTTGACAGATTGCTTTATGGAAGTATTGCCTAAAAGTGTGATTAGAAATAAAGAATTTTCTAATTAAATCAAGAATTACCAACTACCTGGAATTGTTAGAAAATATGTGAAAATGAATCGAAGTGCTTCCACTGCTTTGACCGAACAAAGTAACGTTCGTTGGATCACCATTAAACTCTCCGATATTTCTACAAACCCATTTCATAGCAGCTAGCTGAAAATCATTTAAATTTTAGTATCAAAAATGGATTTAAACTTGTAATTACCTGATCTTTAAGTCCTGCATTTCCGTGTACACCGGCATTTGGTAATGATAAAAATCCCAAAGGTCCTAGCCGATAGTTAATCGTAACAATAATCACATTCTCTTGCACCAAGTATTCTGGCGAGAATCTACACAGTAATTTTCCTTAATTCTCAAAACTTTAAATTTAAATCAAGAATAAAATTGTTAACCTACAATTGGGAATTACCACTTCCCATTAAATACAATCCACCATGAATCCAAATCATAACCGGTAATTTGTGAATCAAATTTCTTTCCATTTGCGGAGTATAAATGTTTAGATGAAGACAATTTTCAGCGCCAACAAACTCTTCATCAGACACAACACCCGAGGATAGACCGTTGAAAATGTTTCTTTGGACAGAAGCTTCACGTTCGCTTGTACAATCTAAGATTACGTTGGAATTTCTATCTAATGGTTCAGGTGGCTTTAAAAATTGTTAATTAAAATATTTTTTTATTTTTAAATTTAGGGAATTTATTAAGAAGTACCTTAAAACGCAAGGGTCCAATAGGTGGTTTAGCGTATGGAATTCCTTTGAAAATAAAATAATTACGGCCATTTGGTAAAACATCTTTATAACCGATTAACGTTCCTTGTTCCAACACAACTGACACATTTCCCACCTTTTTATATTTTTAATTAATAAACAAAAATTAATTTAAAAATAAATTTTAATTAACAAAACTAACCATTTTTGCAGAGAGAAACACTTTATTCTACAATAATCGCTTAGACTCGCCAAAATACTGATTTTTAAGCTTAAACATTTTTTACTTCCTCATATGAAAAATTTGTTTTGTTTTTTTTTTTTTTTTAAATGCTAATCAAGTTTTATTTAATTAAATTCATCAAAAAACTATTTGTATATTTTTGTATTCTTATTTAATTTATTCATAAATCATTCGAAATTTTATGTTTCTTGAATTATTTTTTTAAAGATTTAATAATTAGTCTATACATTAATATAATAGATGGCAGTGTATACTGTTAATAGAATAGAAAAAATATATCAAAAATCGCATGTCAAAATCTATGAATGTCAAAAATGTATCTTGGATAAATACTAACAAAAAAAAAAAAAAAAATTGTGTTGTGAGTGATCTAAAAATCTTAAATAAATAAAAAAAAAAAAAAATTCTTTTTCCTATTTCTATTATTATTATTATTATTTGTAATAAAATGTTGATTTAAGTCTTAATTTTAAGATGCGATTAAAAGAAACAACGTTTCTTATATATTTATGGAGTTGTTTTATTTTTGGAATTTGTATTTTTCTTCATGGTTTCTTTCCATTATCATTTTCAACAAGCGCTAGATCATCCAACGAAGATTTACCAAAAACAATAAATAATATCAGGCAGATTATTAATTTAATTAAATAATATTTATGTATATTAAATATATATTAAATAATTTTTTTTATTTTGTTTTTTAGTTTAAATTATTCTGCATATTTACAAGCGAAACATAATGAAACAATTTTATTGGTTATTGACGCCCTTAAAGCAGATTTTGTTTACGAAACCGATGATATGGTTTATACGAAGCAATTAATAAGTGAAGGGCGTGCATGTCGTTTAAATATAAAAGTTCATCCACCAACAGTTACTGTTCCCAGGATTAATGTAAATTACTCTATTTGGTTCTTCTATTTAAAAATAAATTAAAAAATGTTTATTTTAGGCATTAACCACCGGTACAATACCCAGTTTTATGGACGCTGTTTTAAATTTAGGAAGTTCTGAAGTGCATTCAGATTCAATTATTTATCAAATGCATAAAAGTGGTGGACGTATAGCGTATTTAGGTGATGACACTTGGCCGAAAATGTTTCCAAATTTATTTACAACAAAACGGGAGACAACGAATAATTTTTTCATTACGGATTTCTATGATGCTGATCGTAATATAACGAGTTGGCTAACGGATGCATTACAACATCCTAAATGGAAAATGTTGATTTTATATTACTTGGGTTTGGATCATATTGGTCACGTTGAAGGCCCGTTAAGTACAAAAATAAGTAAAAAACTCATGGAAATGGATGATGTGGTTAAAAAAATCGATAAAACATTGATACAACAATCAAAAAAATCTCCACTGTTGTTTGTAACTGGGGACCACGGTATGCGAGATACTGGCGGACATGGTGGAAGTACCCATCCGGAGATTCACGTACCTTTAGTTATTGTAGGATGTAAATGTAGTGAGAGTTCACTCACTGAAGTTTATGAACAAACAGACATTGCGTCGACAATGTCAGTGTTGCTTGGTCTACCAATTCCAGCCTCCTGTATAGGCACAATTATTCCAGAACTAATCGAAACATTCCCAAAAGATGAACAATTATACATTCTTTACTACAACAGTCAACGATTATATAAAAAAATTTTAGAGAATTTCAACTATGAGGATAATCTTTTGCACGACCTCCAATTCCATATACAGTTTAACGAAGCGCAACGATTACATTCGTATCTACATGCAAATAAATATAGAAGCAACGAGAATAGTGACTTATTTAAAATGGCAAAATTATATTACGTGTCATCATCCAGAGAAATGTCAAATATGTTAATACACACATTCATCAAATACGATTTGTTTTCAATATCATTTGGAATAATGTTATCACTTTGTGTCAGTCATATTGTTAAAATTTTATTTTCCTTTCCCTATTGTTGATTGATTAATTAATTTTCTTTATTTTATTTTAATTACAGACATTCCTGACATTCATTATCACAATATTCTTACGGAAAAATAATACAAATTATCTAATTATCAGTATACGATTACGGAAAATATTTCTAACAATAATTATCGGTATCAGTATAAAACAATTATTGTGTAAATTATTTGCATGTGATAACAATAATTATTATTTATGCAATGTAAACGAGACAAATATTTTAACAATAATAATTACATTAATATTTGTAATTAATATAAATTTTATTTATTTGTATTATGAGGAGTTTTTCTACTTGTTAATGGTTGGTCTTTTTGTTCGTTGTTTTTTCTTTTTTTGTTCATTGTTTTTGTTCCAGAGATTAATTTCGATTTTTCTTTTCTATTCTATGTGGCTCTCTATCTCTATCCGATCTAATCTATCTAAATTTTTTTTATTAGGATTTAATTATGGATTATAAACAATGGAGTAAAATAATATTTTTAATTATTTTTATAACAATATTTCATACAATATCGTTAATTAGTAGTTCATATATTGAGGAGGAACACCAAACATGGTATTATATGGTAAACACAATATTATTAATAATATTCTTAAAAGAATTAATAAAAACATTTTCAATTAAATATATAAATATAAATACAAATGATAATAATAATAATAATAATATATTAATTAAAATAACTGATAATTGGTTAAATTTAATAAAAATAATATTATTAATGTGCGGACATATAATTGTAAGACGTTTTAATCAAACTGGTGATAAATGGTTATCAATACCAGATATTGGTGATTGGTTTCATTATAATAATAAAATATTTCTATCATTATTTACAATTATTAATTTAATTATATTATTTCTATTATTAATTAATTATAATAAAAATAATTTCTTAATTAATATATTAATATTTACAACAATATTATTAATATATTATTTTCGTACAATTAATGGTGATTTATTATTATTAAATGATGAAGAAGAAAAAAATATAAATATAAATAATCAACAACAACAATCACAACGGCAGCATCCAACAAATTTATCATTTTATTTATTTTGGTTAAATATTATTGAAATATTATTTATAAATATAATTATAAATATAAAAACAAATTTAAATGGTTGTTATAAAAATTGTATACGTATAATTATAAATGAATTATTTAATATAATTATAATAACATTAATAACAACGATGCTACATAAACCGCATAATATTATAATAAATGTATTATGTTTGATTACATGTAAATATTTTGATATAATAATTAAACGTTTATTTATAACAACTGATAATATAAATGAAATACAATTTATAAAAATAACATTTATGTTATGGTTAGGTAAATTATTTTATTTTTATCAGGGCAATTCAAATAGTTTGGCAACAATTGATATTAATTCAGGTTTTATCGGTTTAAATGATTATTATTTATATATTATTATTATATTTATGATATTAAATACATATAGTACATTATTTATTATTTATACATTTTTATTAAATTATATTATAACAAATAATAATTATTTATTTATATGTAAAATAATAACATTTTTAACATTTTTACCAATTTTATTTTATTTATTTATATTAACAATATTTCGTAATCATTTATTTGTATGGACGGTATTCTCACCAAAAATTATTTATGAAACATTTTATTTATGCTTAATGTATTTATTTATTATTTTAATAATTATAATTAAACATTAATTTGATTTGTATGTATGTATGTATGTATTACTGTAAAACTTATAAAAGAAACCAAAAAAAAATTAATTTAATTTATAAATAAAACAAAAAAAAAGAAAAAATGATTAAGAAAATTGTTGTTGTTAATAATTTAAAAAAAAAAAAAAAAAACAATAGATTAAAAAAATTCACTTTTACGCTTGTAGCGCATAGTGTACATCATCTGAACTAACATTTAATAAAATCTTTTGGAAAATATCAGCACGTGAATGTTCACAAATTAAAATACGGGATGAGCCTAGTTTTGAACAGATTTGTAATGCACGACCTAAAAATAAAAAGAGAAAAAAAAACAAATAAAACAAAATTTGAATTAATTAAATGTATATAAAATAAACTAACCAGGTGTTGGTGTTGGATAACCAGAAAACGGTGCAATAGTCTCCAATTGTGTGTAAACCCCTAGAAATGTTGTCTCTTCAACACCCGTTCTTGTTACCTAGGATAATATTATTTTATTTAAACGCGAATTAAAAAAAAACTGGGCTCAACCGGGATTTGAACCCGGGACCTCTCGCACCCAAAGCGAGAATCATACCCCTAGACCATTGAGCCGCTTACTAATATAAACAATAACAAACGCTTTTCTATATTTACCTCAGCTGTAACCGCTTGCAAGAATAATTGTTCCAATTTGGAGCAACGTTTGATTGCCTGCACCTTGGCACTGGCTATCATTTCACTTAATGCCTTCTGTACATGTGACATGGTCACTATAATTCCATTTTTTTTATTACTATCCGTATTCGTTTCTTCAGCAATTTCTGTTGACCGACGACATATATCAAGGGCACGACGTGCATCACCAGATACAGCTGCCACCTTTCTGGCAACCAATTGCACAGCATCACTTTTGAATGCTTCCGTTCCCAGTAGACGGGCTGTTACTATTTCTTGTAATTGTTTGTGTGAATACGGTTGGAACGTTAATCGTGTCAAACCGAGACGGGATGTTACTTTTCCTGAAAATACCAAAAACAAAAATTACTAAAAATAATCCAAGGAAAACAAAACCAAAAATAAAATTACCCATTAAAAGGCGCTCCGGTAAATCCATAGTATTTGCAATTGTGACAACAATTAAACGGGCTGCACTTTTGGTTGGCCAGTCCAGTAGATTATAGATGACATCCTGACGCCGGTTACACAAAATATCTAATTCATCAACTAGCAGAACGGTTGGCAGGCGTCTGGGCGAAGATGTTGTGAATCTCTTTTCAAGTAGTGAGTGTGCTTGTTCCCAGGCAACAGTTTTTCCCGTTAATTGTTTATAGATCTGTACGTAAGCTTGACGCGGCTCAGTTAATCGCATTCCATTTATTTCAATAAAATCAAATTGTGGCAAATCATCTGAATCAGAGAGACGTTGCAAAGATCTTATAACTTCTGTTACTGTTGCTGTTTTACCAGTACCTGGCACACCGGAAATGTACATGCATCCACCTGATTGTTCGATTATTTTACCTTCCAAGAATCCTCTTATGTCCCGATATTCATTTTCACGACACGGCAAACTTTTCGGTACCGCTGATACATGAAGGCTATCTCTGGCAATTTGCAACTCCGACCGTTTACGATTCACAGTTTTATCACGAGATTCTATCTTTGGCGTCAAAGTGCCATCACGCATTAATTTTATTTTTGATACCGGTGTTCGTGGTTCAGTTTTCCGGGATGATCTTGGTGTTCCGGTTGTTTTTCTTTTATTACGTTGAGGACTAACGTCTTCATCGCTACCATCAACTATTTGTCGTCTAGTTGATCGAGGTGTTTTTTGTATTTGACAGGTGGTCTTGTGTATCCCATCCGATTCCTCAATTATTTCAGAAAGTTGAATACTTTTCTTTGGTGTTCCGTAAGAGTCTGCGGCCAAACGATTTGTCGGAGTTTTTAAAATGCTTCTTCTTCTGCTTGGCGTTTTCATATCACTACGCTGTGGTGTTCCCACTTGCGAGTTTCCACCTGCCTCAGTATCAATTGAAACCCGTCTGCTTTGTTTTTTCGGTGTTTGATTATTTTCAGTTATTTGCTGCACAACATTTATCAGTTGCTGATCTTGGGATCGTTTTCGCACGCTACGCCTTACTGGTTGAATTTCACTTTCCAAAGAATTTACTCTGGAATTCTGTTTTTCAGAAATTCGAAGTTTTAGTTTTATTTCATCTTTGTTCGGCGTTGCACCACTCGCTACTATCGAATAATTTAAAATCCCCGAATCATCAGCGGTTGTATCACCATCGTGATTCATATTCAAATCCAATATCCGGCAGACATTAAGTGATTTCCTCTTTACCGGTTTCGTATCATTATTGTTTAAATCATCTTCGTAGTCACCGTACTTTCCTTTCTTCGGCGGTGAAACCGCTTTCACCTCATCCGCACTATCCTCGTTTAAAAATGCATTTATGTCACTTTCTTTTAGTCTGGTCATCTTCTGTATTGTGTTTCCAACAATCTTTATCGGTGAAACTAGTTTAGGTGTGCTATTAGAATCCGAACTAGATTCCTTTATTTTTGGTGATTTTTGTAAACCCACAACCCGTACAATCAGCTTCTTGTTACTTTTTGGCGTGTTAACAACCGCGGAACGAGACGCGTTTGATGCTCGTCGTGATCTTGGCGTTTTTTGTACCGACAATGCCAGCTCATTATTTGGATCTAAGTCTTCCTGATTGGGAATTTTCGGTGTCAAGTAATATCGCAATGACTTTTTTAATAATTTATAACGACAAACATAAGTTAAACTTTGGTTTTTCTTATGAACCTGGGAAATAATATCTGCCGGCGATTCATTTTCTTCAGCCATTATTACACTACACTTTCTATATATTGTTTCCAATGATATATTTTTACCAAAACGGCTATCCTCAATCACATCCAAATTAACATCAAATATTTTATCAATATGATTCAGTGTGTATTTCGGAATGTTATTTGGACGGGAGTACCATTGAACAATTGCACGATACGGTTCTGAATTCTTGACATTAACAGAAGTAGTATCAAACTCTTCAAACATATATAGAATTTCTGCAACGTCACAACCGTTCACAGTATCTGGTTCTGCCGCATCAGCATTTGAAATCAACACAAAATCACCAATATTCAATATATATGGACCAAAGATGCATCGTCTAGAATAAAATTTTTTTTTATTACAAATTAATATAGAATTTTTTTTTTTCTAGAAAATCAACTCGATACGTACTTGTAAAAACAAATATCATGTTGGCGATTTTTTAATTCGGGTAAAACAACGACAAAAGGATTGTCCAGCCAAGTAACTACTGCACTACTTGTATTATTCTTTGTTACACTCATTTTCGTTGGTTAATAATTAAAAAAAAAAAAAAAATAAATAATTTTTTGCATAGACAAACACAATTATAAAAAAAAAAAAAAAAAACTTTGCTGAACAAATTAAAATATAGAAGGGATTTTACAATAATATTATTTGTGGCATAATTAAAAAAACATTAACAAGAGAAAAATGTGATTGAATCAGCAAAAGGAACACAATTAAGGCAGGTAGAAAATTAATTAATTTTTTTCTTTCTTGACAAACGTTTTACCGCCAATTGTTTTATTATTTTTATAAATAGTATAAAAAAATTGTAAAAGAGGCGCTTAAATAGATAATGTTTTTTTTTTTTAATTTTTCTTTAATTTGTTTATACAACAAATAAAAATTAAATGCACGCCTCTGTGTTTATTTGTCATTTTCAGAAATAATAATCGTCATAAACAAATATTTTGTTTTAAATAAATTCATCATTCAATGTATTAAAAAAAAATAAATAAAAAACGAAAAAAATAAAAAATCTTAAATTCCATGTAAATTAATTAAGAATAAAATAAATAAATAATAAAATAATTATATAAATAGAAGTTGCAGCAATTGCGTTGCACAATTCTTTCATAAGTAAAAATGTCTGATATAAAAGGTGACATATCTCATAATATTATCCCATAATAATAATAATAATAATTAATTTTTATAATTTATTTAAAGCAATTGAATTATCGGAGAATACTGAATTTGGTTGGCAATTATTACATCATGCATTAAAGAATGATATCACAGAGAATTATCATTTAATTATTGTTGTTATCCATTGGCTACTGATCCGTAATAAATTTCGTTGTTTAGGAATAGGAAGCGAAGTATAAATCAAAATTATTTCTTATTTTTAATTATTATTTAAATGTGTGTTAAACTTAAATTTTTAGAAAGAAACAGTTGACACAGATTTAGATAATGATTCTGGTGAACTATTACCGGATGGTTGGAATTCAACAACGTTTCCAATAAATTTACGTTACCAGCATAAAGGAACCGTTTATGTTGTTGTTATTTTATTGACAGAAGGTAATCTGATTGTCAATTTATTTGCTAAAAAGGTAATCTAATTAAATAATTTAAAAATTAATTATATTTACCACTTATTTAATTTATATACAGGCAGATAATGAAAGTCCGGTATCAAATTTATTATTACATCCATCGGAGACTGTTAAAACATTAGCAGGAAAATCACTAAATGATTTATTAATTGATCAACAAGAGTTTTTGAATCGTGTACGACGTGAATTGATTTATCCGGTATTTTCTGGTAATCGTGTTGATGATGGAACACAGACACCAGGCACAGTAGTGACTAAAACACAAAGTCAAACGACAAGCGAAGATATACCAAGGCCATCAAGACCGATTATATCACGTCGTGACTTAATCGATGAAGATCTGGATTTTTCATTTACACCGTAATTATGGAAAATTTATTGGTGAACATTTTTTGTATTAAAATTTTGTGTATTTAGTGCTGGTGGTATTGGAAGTCGTGATGTTGATCCATTAGGTGTATTTGGTGGACCTGGTGGATTTGGAAATGGTGGTGGTATGCTTGGAACATTACCAGACACATTCAAGTAAAGAGAAACATTTTTTTTTCTTTAAATCGAATTAATAAATCAAAATAATTCTAGTCCCAGGGGAAACAGACGTTATGATCCTATAAATCCATTTGATACCAGAATGAGTCGTGATCCAAATCATGATCATTTTCGTCCGCCAAATAACGATGATATGTATTTATAAGGAAATGAAAAAATTTCAGCCTTTAGATGTTCCCTATTAACCTTAATATGCTAGGGGTTTTTTTTTTTTTTATTTATTATTTATTATCATGGCTAAACAACATCTAAATTGAATTATAATATTATTTAAATGCATAATTAAGCACCTTTAACATTTATAATAACCTTGCTCTTTATTTTTTACTAAATAATTGAATAAATAAATAAATTAATTAATTAATTACAATTGTGTTATTATTATTACTGCTGTTATTGCACTGTGGTTGTTGCTGCTGCTGTTTACTACTTATGTCAAATTGTATTAAGATGACCAAATACGTTGTCAGGGAACCAAGCATCTCAATAGAAAATCAATAATGTAGATTAAACTTCCTTAAAAGTTACAATGACAGATGAGCTACTTACAGTGGCCAACAGCGTTAAATCCAATGACACAATACCCATAGCGATTTGATGTTTTTTATCGTGAAGTAATTGCAATGAGAATTTTTGTATCTTTTTTGTAGAAAAGAAAAAAAAGAAATTAAATTAAATTAAATTAGTTTGGTTATGTCTTGGAATTTAATTACCTCATCCTGTAGTTGATTATTTATGGTACATTGGTCACTTGTTTCAATGTCATACAAAATTTCACATATTTTCTCCTTCTGTTTATTGCGAAAAGGTGAAATTAATTTTTTGGGTTATCTAATGATTTTTCCCCATTTTCCGTAATTTTACTAACCTCAATTTCGATGAAATAATTTGGTAATAAAATCAATAGAATTTTACCAATATGCAATATAATCCATAAGATTGTGTAAATAAATAAATATAAATTTTGTGTATTATCATATTCGGAGTATTGATAAATCGCATATAATTGTATATTGAGTATAATGAAGCAGGACAATAGGATCGTTATAATTAGTAGACTATACAAAACATTTATTTTATTATAGAGAATTAATAATTTTTTATAAATTAAACGAATCTGCATGAGATTTATATTAGTCAGTGATGTGATTGTTGTTGCAATTGTTGTTTGAATGTAGAAATTCTCTAGAATCTCACCGATAACATTAAGACGTTTTATAATAATATAATTAATCAGTGTGTACTGTGTCAGTGATAATATAATGATAATATTTGTGATTGTGTACACGGTGGAACTACGTAGAAAATTTATCAGATTATCATTATTATATTTGTAGTCAATAAAAACGACAAATAAAAAGAAAATTGTATAGAAAATGATTAAATAACAAAGAAAACGTTTAACACATATATAATCCGGTGTATGATTAAAATTCTTTTGTAATAACTTATCAATTCCAATAATATTATTTATTACCAATAGATAATTCACTTTTTGCCTATTTATACCAATTATAATTATAATTATATTCACATTTGTGAACACATATTCACATATATATAAAAAACGTTGTAATAATTCCATTGTTACATCAAATTGTATCTGTTGATAATATGTTGTAATAATTAACATAATCAATATAAATAAATAATATAATTTTATTAGTAATTGTAAAAATATATTTAATTTAAAACGTATTAATATATCAATTGGTATTGTACAAAATATTTTACATATTATTATAAAAAAACGTATTTTTAATAAAAATTCATTAAAATAATTATTTATCGGTTTTTTTATTGTGTTTATTGGAATAATTGATTTGATTTTTGGAATTTGTAACGTTTTACTGAGAAACATTTTTTTTTTCTTTATTTGTTTATTTCACTTAAACATTATCACTTTTGATTAAAGAAAATTGAAAAAAAAATTATGATAAGAAATGATTCCGTTTTTTAACGGAAATTATTTACTAAACTAATTAATTTAATAATTGTTTGATGAGAAATATTTTTTTTTCGTTGATGTTTTAACATAATGGCTTTTCTAATTGGTAATACACAGGTAAGCTGTTAGGCGTTAACTTTAAAAAACATTAATCACATATTAACAAATAATTAATCATTTCGTTTATTGTTTTTTTTTTTTTTTTTTTCTTTTAAGAAATATATTCTTTTTGATTATGACTTATAATTATTAATAATTAATAAGGAAATCAATTAATAAATAAATAAAATCAATAAAATATGTAATAATAATAATAATAATAATAATAAAACCATACAACAGTAGAAGATGTAAATATCTAATTCCTTTCTACAGCATAACTGCCATCTATTAAAAAAAATACGTAATTAAATTAAAAGATTTTTCATTTTTTTTTTTTTTTATTTATATTATTCTCATTTAATTGTTTTTTTTTTTTTTAATTAATAATTAATTATAATTAAAATATTTTTAAAGATATGAAAAAGGATAAATGAATAAAATTATTTTTTTTTGTAAAACTAATTAATTATTTATTATTTTTCACCTTTTTCGTTTTTGTTCTATGTGTCTTTTTTTTTTTTATTTTTTTTTCATATTTAAATTCCCTTACACCATGTTTTTTTTTTTTATTTTTTATTTTTTTTTTATAATTTTAATTAATTAATTAATTAATTTTTTTCATTATATGAAATAATAATAATAATTATTTTATTTTTTTTTGCTAATACTTTACATTTACGATATATTTTGTTCTGTGTTTTTCTTTTTCACTTTAACTAAAGTAAGTGCGCTCTGCTTGATGCTTCTTAATTTACTTAAGTAATTTTGTATTTGCTGATCAGTTTTTTTTTTTTTTATTAAGTACTGAATACTTTTTTTTTTGATAAAATTGCTGGCAAATTGTGTTTAAAAACCCAGCAAATGCTTACAGTATCTACCATTACTTACAGTAAAAACGCATATGCAACGCACACTATAAATCAAATTTAAATGAACAAAAATGGCGTTTATTTTATTATTTTCATTTGTTTCTTTTTTTCTTTTGTTTTAGCTTAAATAATTCACTTCTTCTCTATTTTTTATTTTCTTTGTAATATTACTTTACTGAATTATTTTAATTATTTTTATTTTTTAATTAATTAATTAATATTTTGAGTATTTTTATTAAAAATATTTCTTCTTCTTATTTATGATTTTTATTTTTGTTTAAACTTATTTAATGTAATTTTACTTTAGCTTAAACTTAAACAACTTAAATTTAAACAAAAACTATTTAAAAAAAAAAAGTAATAATAACTCAAAACATAAAATACTTAATATATAATAATAATAATAATAATAATAATAATTTTAGTTTATTGAATTTAATTCGTTAATATAATATTTTACTGTTTATTATATAATAAAAAAAAAAAAAATTTAACTTAAGCCGAGTTTAAGCGATGTAAAAAGAGTTTTTTGTTGTTGTTGTTGTTGTTGTTGTTGTTGTTGTTGTTGTTGTAATGAAATTAAATTGAAAGTTGAAAGACTAAGATTAACAGGTAAGGGGGAGAAATTGAAGAAAAAAAAAATTCCCTTAATAAATAGTAAATACTCAAGGAAAGGAAATTTCAATAATGTCCCTGTATTTTTTTTTTTTTTTGGCAACGGAACAAGTCAACAAAACATACTAAACGATATGTGGATAGCAGCAACTATCATCTAGCCCACCTTATTAATTAACCAAGTAAACCGTTAATTAATTAACAACAAAAAAACAAAAAATAACTTTGCTGGTTAATTCAGTCAGGAATTGGAAAATTATTTGAATCAACAACAGGATTGTTGGAAGAAAAAAAACCAAAAATCAACTAATCCTCACTTAATTAAATTATTTCTGAGTATTAATTAATTAATTAATTAATTAATTAAGTAGAAATTACTATTTACAAATATTTTGTTTCAATAAAAAAAAAATTTTTTTTTCCCTTAATTAATTAACGAATAATAATAAAAAAATAAAATTAAAACTAAGTAAATTTAATTAATAACAGAAAGACAGAAAGACAAATTTAAATTAATTAATTAATTAATTGACTAAAAAAAAAAAAAAAAATTTATTTTTTAATTAAAATTAAGAACGAACCAATCAATCACACAGCATTTGTACACACACACACACACACACACATAACCATACTTGAGTCATTAATTTTTGCAATGAAAATAATTTAATGTTGAGCAAAAGACAAAAAGATGAACTAAGTTAAGCTACGTTGTTATTCAGTTGTTTAACAAGAGGCCAAATTAAGGTGGTTTTCGTTAAGTTAATATGACTTAAGTGATCTGTAACGTGGATAACATGGAATTAGGCAAATATTATACGCTGTTAAATTAAGTTAAGCCAAGTATTGTAATCAATTTAAGGCATCCATCGTTATGCCATTTATACCTGCTAGACTCTTAATTAAATTTAATTAACAGAATAATAAAGAAAGAAAAATAAACACCACAACTGTGCTCTTTCATGGCAGTTTCTGTGCTTTTAACACAGCCTCTTCCAAATCGAGTTAAAATTAAAATTAATTCAAATAACTAAACAAAACTATCCTTAGCTTAATTAATTAAGTAACTTAATTCATCTTTACTTTATCGGTTTTTCCAAACAATAAAAACGAAAAATCTCATTCATACGGCGTCTTCATTCTTAATTTTCTTTACTTTTTTTTTCTTAATTAAATTAATTAAATTCCTAATAACGACTTTAATGTAATTCCTTATTGATTATAAATGAATTTGCTTTGCTTAAATCTACTAAATCTAAAAAAAAAAAAAAACAAACAACAGGCGACCAACAAAAATGTTTTTAAAATTTAATTTTTGTCCTAATTTTTCACCATTTTTTTGTTTTGTTTTTTCTTAATTAGTTTTTTTTTCTTAATTAAAATTAAAATTAAATAATTAAAACATGGAAAATTATAATTGTTGTAAATAAATTATTAATAAATTGTTTTTTTTTTTTTTTTTTGTTTTGCTTTTTCTCATTTTTATAAATTTAATCCCATTCCCCGATGTACATTGTCCGTGGAGCTGGAATGTAACCCCTTGTTGGCAGTGGAACACGTCCATATATATGATTGTACGGTGATTCAACCAATTCTGAATCTGGAAATAATTTTTATTCGATATTTTTTTTTTTTTTTTTTTTGTTGCATCTTATTTAATTACGTTAAATAAATAAATTAATTAAACAAAAAATAAAAATTAAAATTAAAATTCGTTCTTTGTCAAGGTATATATGGTTGTTGTATCTGTTGATTATTCGGTTGTTTTTTTTAAATTTATTTATGGTTTGTTTCTGTACTGTACTCTGTTCTGTTTCAGTCATATTAATAAATTCATGTTTCATGTTTCATGTTGCATGTTTCATGTGTGTGTTTCTTTTTTTTTTTAATCTAAATATTTCTATGTTAAAACAATTAATTCAAAAAAAAGAAATCTATTAACAATAAAAATATGTTTAATCAATTAATTAAAAATAATTAATAATTAATTAAAAAAGTCCATGTTATGTTTATTTCGGTTTTATTTATGTGTGATTGTTTTTTTTTTCTTTCTTTTTATTTCATACAAATTTATTGAATTAAAACTTTTGTTAGTAAAACTATATTTAAATCGATAACGTAATGACAATAATTCTTTATATTTAATTAACCAATGATTAAATAAATTAAATTAAATAAAAAAATAATAATCGCGTTTCGTTCTTGACACAAGGTTTTTGTATTCGCTAATAATCGATTAGGGTGCATTTAAAAATACAAATAAACGATACACGGTAATCAGTATGATTAATTAATTAACGTAAATTACTGTCATTTTGTTATTCATCTTTAATTATTATTATTACACAATTTACAAATATAATTAATTAATTAAAAACTTTTTATTAATTAATTCTCCAAACAATTACTGGGTTAACAAAAAATTAAAACGAAAATTACTTTGACTTCCTTTGTAAGCATATTTGTTGAATAGATGAAAATTTACTACATTCACTACGTAAGTGTAGTTAAGTAGAGTTACTTAACACTAATCCATGGATTAATTAAATCACAGATGTAGTAAAAATAAACTAAAATCGATTTTAAACGCTTACAAAGTCAGTACTAAAAAATAAAACAAAAAAATATATATTCACTTAAACCAAGTTAATCTCTAATCACTAATTACTAATTAAACCATTAAACGGTAGAAATAACACTAATAGATACGTTTAAAAAACAGTTACTACTGCTACTACTATTACAAAAAAAAAAACAAATCTCATTTCCACCGTTTATCGGTTAAAACAACCAACAACAAAAAAAAAAAAAAAGAAATCCACCAAAAACATATAAAAAAAAAAAAAAGGTTTTTTTAATTACAACAAAACAAAATTTTTACTACAAATACTACAAAAATAGTAAAGTAAAGTAAAGTAAAGTAAAGTAAAGTAAAGTAAAATTAAGTAGAGTATAGAGTAAAGACATGTTTAAGTAAATAAAAGTTTAAGTAAAGTCAACTGTTAAGCAGTTTAAGTCATGATTTTTTTCAATTATTTCTTTTCTTTTCATTTTTCTTCATGTTTTGTCTGTCATTTGTTAATTA
The DNA here is from genome assembly GCA_961205885.1 of Ptychoptera albimana. Classification (NCBI taxonomy): domain Eukaryota; kingdom Metazoa; phylum Arthropoda; class Insecta; order Diptera; family Ptychopteridae; genus Ptychoptera; species Ptychoptera albimana. The sequence goes on along the minus strand of OY540804.1, from coordinate 29,011,035 downwards.
ATTAATTAATTAATTAAATACTAAGTCACTTAATTAATCTTAAAATCTAATTGTCGCTTTTTGTTCATTTTTTATTTTGAAACAAGTAAATTACAAGTAAAAGTTAAGTACAGTAAAAGTAAAGTAAAGTAAAGTTTAAAAAAAAAAAAAAAAACAGTTTAGAAACTATGTTTAAGCTACATTTAAGTAATGTTTTGTTAAGTTAAGTAAAGTAATAGTTAAGTTAAGTACATTTGTTTTTTTTTATTTAATTTCTTTCTTTCATTTTTATAATAATAATAATAATAATAATAATTAATAACTAAGGTTAGAACATTTACATAATTAATTAATTAATTAATTAATTAACTTAAATAAAAACTTAATTACTAGAGAAAATAGAAAAAAATAATTATTTTTCTTCTTTATATTTATAAGTATTTAACTGTTTCTGTCCACTAAAAGGTCCATTTCCCATTATAGCTACTAACAACGAATTCTAATTTTGAAAATTTTATTAGTTTTAGAGATTTGTTAGTGTAGAGATTTGTGTGATCTTTGTGTCCTAGTTATGTGGTAAACATATTTTGTGTGTCATTTGAGTTTGAGAAAGTTTTTTTTTTATGTGTTAGCAGCACTTTTGATTAATACAGAATTTTCTGCTGGTCGGGACTGATGCTTGTGATGATGATGGTGGTGGTGGTGATGACGATGGCTGTTCGGTTGGGTGGAATTTGTTTTTTGAGAGGATGAGGAAACTGAGGACGATGTCGTACCATTTGAATTACTAGAGGCAGAAGCAACACCAGTTGCAACACCAATATTCTGGGTTGTTATACTTTGGAGCGCTTGCACTGTGGTCAGAGGGTGACTTAATTTTTTATTATTCGCTGCGGTGGCAGCGGCTGACGCAATAAAATCTGCGCCTAATATTCTAGTCGCTTTCTCACCCACCAATTCTGTTTGAAGTGGAAGTGGGGAGGATATTACTAGTTTTTTCCGTGCATTTTCTGCTGCTTTTCTCTCCTTAGACGATGATCGGCCACTTGCAGCGGCAACGATTCTTCTTGCAAACATTAGAGTGAGGCGTGATTTACTTATTTTCGGTTGTTGAGCATTTGTTGCGGTGGAAGACAGTGTTGACGTGGCCGCAACAGCGGCTCCACTCTCCTTCTTTACAAGCATCTCCAGATGCTCGTCGATTTTTAGCTTTTGCTGTCGGTAATGTTCATCAATGGGAAGATCAGCACCGAAGCATGTCGAGCTGATCAGAACACTTTCACTAGACATTGACTTTTGAGGAAGTTTCTGGTAAATGAAATGTTTTTCTTCTTCCCGTATCGTTGCGGGTTGGGATACTTTGCGCACAATATTCTGCTTTGCTTGGAATGGCATGTAATGAGCGCGTCTGTCCAAGTGTGAAAAACTGTATCGATTGGCACCGGCTCTTTGGAATTCACGTGCCTCTGGATGTAAAAAGCGAAAGCTAAATCGCCCATCATTTGTGCGTTCGATACGACGCTGCTCCTCATCTGCTTGGCGTAAGCTCAAACGACCGGTTACCTTACGATCAAAACCGTCTCTATTAAAACTTTGGGTATTCACTGGAACTTGTTGATTTGCAGAATTCTCATCATCGAACGGAAAGATAATGTCACGTCTTGCACGGCCACGCAACTGCTTAATTGGATTAATTGGCACTTGTGATTGATTCGGTAATAAACTTCTGTCAATACTATCCGCGGAATATTCATCTCCACTATCCCACGAGCCAACATCCATTGCGGTTGGTTTCGGTGCTTTTGCGGCAGCTGCCATATTCACCGGGTGATATTTATTGTAGTAGAAAATGTCACTTTCGCTGTGCCAACGGTTTGGATGATTAGTGTCACTGGTAACTGACGGGGCAACACCATAATTCGAAGGCACTGGTTGCACATAATCAAGAGACGCCGGTTGTTGCGGGTCATAAGGATCAAACGGAGGAGGATATCGGCCTGGATACAAGTAATTTGGATAATTCTTTTGTGGATTATTATAATAAGGATGGTGGTACGGTTGACGCTGATTTGGGACTGGTACACCACGATAAAAGCTATCATCGTCGTCCTCATCATCATCATCACCACCATCTCGTTCAACTTTACTGTTATTCGGGTTATTCGGATTATTTAAATTGTTATTGGAGTTAGTGGCGATTAGTTTAGATTTTTTAATTTTATTTGATACAACAGATTGTGATGTTCGTGATGTGGTTGTCTTATTTTGTTTAGTCTGTGAGGTTTGGGTCGTTGTCGTTGTCATTTTGGTCATTTTTTGTTGTCCCTTGCGGTCTTTTATGTTAGTGGTCAATGCGGCCACTTCCGCGTCACCACCACAGCCACTATTATCGTGCGGCATTGTCATCGTCGTCTCATCAGTCATATCAGTATCGTCTTCGTCCGCTAATAAATGTTCATCGATTATCTCATTATGATTGAACGTCATATGATTGTCAGATGTTAGATTCGCACCACCAGCAGAAGCAGGATTAGCACCAGTCAGTGGTTGTTGTTGTTGTTGTGATGATGGTGGCGGTGGTGGTTGCGGAAATGTTTCTAGCATATATTTTAAATGACTATAAATACCTATTCCACTTTCGTAGCTCCTCGCGTGCCACATCATCTGTTGCTGTGCTTGTTGATGTTGTAAATGGTGTTGATGGGCGGCCATCAATGCGGCCGGATGTATCGGCTGCTGATGCAATTGATGCAACGATGATAAAGACGCTGGATGCTGTAAATGTGATACCGACATACGATGCTTCGAACCAGCTGATGATTGTATCGTAGAATTATTATTATTATTACTCTCCTTTGTGATTATCTCTTTTGGTAATTTACCATTTGATGTTTTTACAAAGTTTGGGACACGTGCACGTAAACCACAATAGTAGGGATCATCTGTAACAAAAAAAAAAAAGAAAATAAAAACGATTATTTATTTATTTATGCCAATCATAATATTTCTGTATCTCTTTCTTTCTTTCTTTTTTTTTAATTATTTATTTATTTACTTATTTACTTATTAATGAAAATAATGTTCGAAAAACATTTTTACTTTCTTTTTTCTATTTTTTATCTTCATTATTATTCTTCATTTGTGTTATTATTTCGTTCGTAAAGAATGGTAATTGTTGTGTTTCTTCTTTTACTTTTCAATTATTATTATTATTTTCTTTTCTTTACTAATAGCACTGTGTGTTGTGTGCACAGTGCCAGCACAGTACACAGTGCACAGTAGAAAGAAAAAAAAAAAAAAAAAACAACCTGTTGTTACTGGGAAGAGTGAAACAAGACACAACAAATTCATATAAATAAAGTGAAATTTCATGGCATTTCTATTACTTTTACTTGAAAACTTAAAAACTTAAAAACTTAACCCAAAGTAATTGTATTTGTTGCTGTTGCTGTTGCTGCTGTGCGGTTTTTTTTTATTGTTTAATTTTTGATTAATAATTTCGCATGTTTTCAGGTTAAATAGAAGCGAATTTCGCGGTGTTATTTTTGCCGTTGTTTCTGTGTCACAAAAATTATTTGCGTTTTCTTTTCTTATTTTTTTATTTGCTTTTTTTTTGATTAAAAGCAAATTTAATTGAAAACAAAAATCGAAAAATTATTGACAAAAAAAAAAAAAAATTTCATATTCAATGCACGAACAAATAAAATTTTTTAAATTTTCTAATTTAATTTAATTTAATTAAATTCATTTGAAATTATTTTGAATGAAAATTAAAATTTCTTTTCTGTTGTTTTTTTTTGGATCGGAAATCGCTTTCGATAATTGTGGGACGGAAGACAGAAAATTCTATTTTGGGTGAATTAGAATTTGGATCGACAGGTGTGTGTCGATCGGTGAGAATGTTTCGTTACGTAACAAAGAAAAAGAAAAAAACTCTTTGAAAGTTTGTTTTGGGGGATAAAAAAAAAAAACAACAACAACAACAGGGCAACGAACATATTAACAAAATTTAATTATTTATTAAATATTTTCATTGTGTTTTCGGTTTGTTTATTAAAAAAAAAATAAATAAAAATTAAATAATAAAAACGGAAACAAACAAGGACAATAATTTTTGTTTTTTTATTTCTGATGCATTGTGAATTAAATTTTTTATTTCCGTCGCATAATTTAATTAATTATTTTATTTTATTTATTTTTTTTTTTTTGTTGTACTTTTCTAAAACAATAGAGTTTAACAATTTTTCATTAATTTTTATTTTTCCGCGCTTTTTCTTGTGTTTGTTTTCCAACCAAATAACATGTTTTTACGGTTTTTTTTTTTTTTTACTACATTACAAATAGAAATTTAAATTAATTAAGCAATAAGAACAAATGTAGGTTAGTTATAAGATGGATGAAAATAATACATTTAATGAACCAGTAACAAGATGATTAACCTGTTTAACGTCTTAAAGCAAAAAAAAAAAAATCCAGCTTAACAAAGTTTACGTTTGATTAATTAGCGTTAAAAACCTGACATTACTTTAATAATTTAATTTTTTTTTTAAAACTATTAACTAGTTTAATTAAATTTATTTTTTTAATAATAATTTTCTTTTATTCTTATTAATTTACTAAGCTTTCAGCTGTTCAAACTAGAATTACTACGATTTTTTTGTGCTTTGTCTATCCGATACACATTTATCTAAGACAATTCTATCGAAGACACATTAAAATTTCCTTAACTATGCACAGTTAAAACCGCATTTAATCGCGAATTACACGTTAATTACTTTTAATGGTTAAAAAAAAATTAATTTACATATAGAAACACACATTTTTCGAATGAATATTTAATTTAACGTATGTTTTAACATTGGTAAACGTTAAAAAAAAAAAAAAATTGAAAACCGTTTAAATGGAGCCAGAACGCTCAACCCGTGCTATATTTGTTATAAAAAATTTAATAAAAAAAAAAACTATGCAAAAATAAAAAGTTACAATTTACTTTAAATGTTAAATATGTTAAACATACATCGTGAGATCATTAAAAATGTAAGTAAATATAAAAAAAAAAAAAAAAATTCATGTTTTCATCTTCTCTTTTCTTTATAAAAAATTCACTGAGAATTTTCTTCAATTCTGTTTTACTTGTAATGTAAATATGTAACGTGTGTTTATTTAACTGTAGACAATAGATATCTACTTAAATAAAATGTATTAAAAATACAGAAAAAGGTGTTGGTTAATAAAAACAGGATGTATCGGCAGCTGAATAACCATAAAAAAAAAAATTAAAAATAAATACGAAAATGGTAAATACAGATTTACAAAAAAACAAACAAATAAAAAAAAAACCGCGTTATCTACGTTGATAAACAGTGAAAAACGTTAAAATTGTTATTGCAGTCATAAATGTTTTTTTTTTTTTTTTTTTTTTTAATTACGTGTTAATAGCTAGACATTAAAGTAAATACTGTGTAAATAGGGTTGTGTTGTGCAAATTTTAACAGCAGCTTCTCACATAAGTACACACAAATATAACCAGCTACGTAATCAGTTTTATTCAAATCGAAAACTATACACGGTTATCATAGCATAATTACAACAAAAGGGATTTATTACATCAAAAAAGTGAACACAATTGTGAAAAAATCGCTAATTTAGCCTCATTAATTGTTACGTAGTTCTATTATTAATAATAATTAAATAATTAATAATAAAAAAAAAAATTAATAATTGTAATAACAAGAACAATAATTAATTACAGCTTTTTTAATGTTTCATTGTGTGAAACTTTTGTCGCGCTCATTTCCATAAAGAAAAAAAATAATAAAAAAAATTGTACTGAATTTTAATTAATTTTCCGGGTTATGAAAAATTCCCCTTCGTATCATTTTAATAAAAAAAAAAATTAAATTAAATTTCCTATTAATTGATTAATTAACCAAAATCAAGGATTAAACTCGCTGAGTAAGAGTAAAAGCGTACTGGTTAGCTGGGCTCATTAATCGCTTAACCGCTTCTTCTTTTGCTTTATTACCTTCCTCAACATATCGTTAACCTTCTTCGTTATTTATTATACGATTTTATGCAAAGTACAGATAATAAAAGCAAACAAAAAAAAAAAAAAAAAAAAAAAAATAACCAGCTTTAAACAAACAGGAAGGTAGGAAATATATTTCACCTGTTTTCCTGTATTAACGCATTAACCTTGAATAAATTTGTTTTTTTCACTCACCGTATTTTTGTTTATCCTTTCCTTTGTCTGATTTACCTCTAAATGCTTTACCGCGAGCATCATCTTCAAGAATATCATCATAGTCAGGCTAATTAAAATCAATGAAACAAACGGGAAGAAAATTAATTAATTAATTAATTAATTAATTAACAAAAAAAAAAAAAAAAAAACTCACCTTGGGTATATCATGGGGATATAGATTGTCGCGTGGTGGTAATTTTGGTGGTTTTTCACTGCGACGCTGTGCTAATTGTTGTGTTTGCAGTAATAATTGTTCACGTGTGGCAGCTACGTGTCCTTAAAAAAATATACAAAAAAATTTATTAATTTAATTAATTAATTAAAAACCAAAAAAAAAAATAATTTTTTTAAAACCACCACAGAAAAACATTAAAAACATTCTTTGAAACCCCGGAAAAAAAAAATAATAATAAACTGTACAGTAAAGTGACTTAATTAAGTAAAGAAAAATAATTAAAAAAAAAATTGTTTTAAGGGAGTGAAGTAAAGTAAGGGGTTGTGTGTTTTGTTTGTGGAGTAAGGCTGCTGGCGAGGTAACAAATAATTTTTTTTTTTTTTTTTTAATTAAAATGTTTTACCAGGACTTCCAACACCGTTTGTTCCAAAACCAGAACTACCTGAACTGCCGCCACCATTTCCGGCAACACTGTATGGATCCTCGTCCGGTATCGGAATCCTTGGACGATTTTTTATATCGACAGGACGTTGGACTACAAGAAATAAATTTTTTTTGTTGATATTTTTTTTTTTTTTAATTTTCTTTTTAAATCACAAAAACAAAAAAAAAAAAAAAAAAAATGAATTTAGTGAGAGAGAGAATGAAAAAAAAATTTTTTTTAATTTTTTCTTTCTTTTTTTTTTTCATCTAAGCTAAACTAAACGACCTTGCGAAAAATTATCAAACATTTTTTTTCTTTCTTTTTTTTTGTTACAGTGTTGCCCGGATAAGTACACGCAGTGATTGCTCCTTGTTTATAAACTTCCTTAAATTAATAATTTTGTAAATGACAAAGGATAACTAGAAAAAGGTGTTTTCAGCCAGCTCAACGTGTGCAGAAAAGGAAAAGTAAAAGTTCCAAAGCAAACAAGAAGCCAAAAAAAAAAAAAACTCACACAACCGAAGGTTAAAGTTAAGCAAAGTATGCAACCGTTAAAAGCACAGCAAAGTCTCATTCAACAGAATTAAATTAATTTACGTTTGTACTCGCCCACCATTAGTGACAATAAAAAAAAAAAAGAAAAAAACCAAAATCCACAACCAAAAGTGTCGTGTTTACCAGCGAACCAAAATCATAATTAAAAAGGTAGCCGATGTGGACAACAAAACTAAAAACTCAAGGACACAAAACTACCTTTTGATATATTAGGAAATGAATGTGGAACATTGAATTCAATTTGTTTGCTTTTTTTTTTTCGTGTGTTAATTTTCGCATTGAATAATTCAATTTTTTTTTGTGCTTTTGATGTGATAATAAATTGAGCAAACATTTGCCGCAAGTAAACGGATTAAACTTAGCCCACAATAGTGTGACACAATGTTTACAACAAAAAGAAAAATAAAAAACAGAAGATCAATGCATCAGAGAAATATACTTGGTGCGGTTAAATGCGGTTTAAAGTACCACGCATCATATATCAATAACAAGTAAATTTAAAGTGCATTGTCATAATTACCATAACTCAAAGCATCAATGACCAGAAAGAATCAATAAAATTTCTATTAACAAAAAAAATCAGAATGCATCGTAAAATGCGTGAGAAATAAACGATTGAAGTTGAAGTTGTTAAAGTGAAATGAAATGAAGTTCCTTGAAAATTCTTTGTTTTTTCATCTTTGATGACATTCGAAAAATGAATAACAAAAACGAAAAAACGAAAATTAATTATTATTCATGTACTTTGTAATTTGTTTACTTAACGTTTTCAGTTTTATACTCTAGCTGCTGATGCCACTAATGCTGCAGCTGCAGCTGCTGCTACTGCTGCTTTTTTAAAAAAAAACTTGTTAAACATTGCATAGTCATCAGTATTCACTGTGCGATAATTGTTTAACAACCAGCAAATCATTTAATGTAGTTAAAATATTTTTTTCAATTGAAATTATTATTATTATTATTTTTTGTTTTTTAAATCATTAGTTAAGTGGGTGGGCTACCATGGTATAAATGAAAATATCTATCAACAGGTATAAATGCCAATGCAGTTAATTAGCAAAAACTTGCTTGCATAACAAAACCAACGTTGATTAAACGAACAAATCAGAAAAGAAAAGAAAAAAAAAAGCAAAAACCTTGCTATTCACGTTATAACAGTAAATAAACAATAAAACTAAGCGCAAACAAAACCACCCACTTAACATGAAGAGTAACAATGGTAAAAAAAAAAAATTCTTAACCAAAGAAAGAAATGAAATTTTGATTGAAATTACACGAAAAGGAAGCGTCTTAAGAATAACAATAACTACCAAAAGAATAAAGAACGAAAAGGTGATGAACAAAAAAAAAAAAAAAACTGAATGTCATCGTACGTACACGGTGTAATTTTTTGTTTACCTTTAATAAAATAAAAACTTTATTTTTTTTTATCTTCTCTCGATTCTGTTGTTTAATTTTTTAACGGTTGCCCCGTTACTTAACCCACAATTAAACTGTTTTCATGTTTATTCTGTCTTTGTTTTCGTTTTTTGGTTAATTATATTGAAATAACAGGAGAGTTGTAATAACAACAGACAACGAAACCGCGTATAAATATTAAAAACATTTTAGGACTCATTGAGGACATTGATCTAATGAACATTTATTTTTCTGTTATTTAATTAAATTAAATCTAACTGTTTGTCGTCAATTACTAATGTGGGTGTTTTGTGTTTTAAAATAATAAACACGCAACCGCATAAAGTACAATAAAAACGGTAAATTAGCAAAAAAAAAAAAAAATAGTAAAAATTCAATCAATCAAAACAAAAATAAATAAATAAATTAATTAATTGGGAGTCCATAAGTTAAATAACTGTAAACAGTATTGATTCTAATGACAAAAAAATCGACTGTGCAATGTTCGTAGTTTTCGATAACTGAGTGATTAACAAACAATATTTTTCGCTCTTTCCGTTTGTACAAGAAATTAGCGAGTTAATTTCTTGTGCAAAAATGAAAAAAAAAAAAAATTAGCGAACAAAACAAGTGAAAGTAGAAAGAAAAGTTAAATAAAAAAAAAAAAAATTAACATGAAATTTGATACAATATTATTCAATCGCGAAATTAAGATGAAGCAGAAAATAAAAATAATAATTTTTTTTTTTTTTTGTTTTGTTAATAAACAATAATCAGCAACGGTAAATGTTGCACAGGTAAACAAAAAAAAAAAAAAAAAAAAAGCTCCGTTGATTATAGCGTTTTTTGTGAAAAGAAAGTGAAGCAAACAAATTTAATTAATTAAAACAGAGAAAACCGAATCAATCAATAATTAATAAAAAAAAAAAAAATTATTTTTCTGCTAATTGTTAACCAAGACAACAATTACTGTAGCGTTTTTTTTTTTTCTTCATAGTCCAAAAAGGAAGTTAAAAATTATAACAAGTATCTAAGTAAATTAATTAATTAAAATAATTAACAGCGAAAAACATTTTTATGTTACAGTGCGTAATTATTGTTAGAAATTCTTATCGTCGACAGATCAGTTGTTCGTTGATTAGTAAAAGTTTTTCGCAGATTTTCGCAGCTAGTGAAATAAGTCGGAGTCATTAAAGAACTTTCAACGTTACGTACGAATCGCTGCAGTGAACAGCGCAAAACGTGACATGACAAAAAAAAATTATTTTTTTTTCTTCTCTTCTCTTTAATTAAATTTAAAACCAGAAATACCCAATGTGACATTGCATTAAAATGCTGGATATAATGTAATAAATAATAAATTTATAAACGGTGTTAAAAAAAAAAAGAAAAAAAAGAAAAAAGGTAACGAAGAACCCGAAAAATACCACGTCGATTCGATGCACATTGATACGCCGTAGCATTGCATGTTTTCCAATCGTAAAAATTTTATACTTTGTTCGTCATTTTTTATTACAACAATTACGCTAATAACTAATATTTACGATTAATTGAATAAAAAAAAAAATTTAATTAATTAAGAAGAAAAAACAAAAGACGAATCTCGAAGTGCAGGTGATTTCATTTCTTTTAATTCTTTCTCATCGATTGATTTAAATGTCTGGACACAGCGCCAGTGTTTATTGCGTTATGCAACGTGAAAAAAACAAAACCCAGATAGTTTTAATAATCCGGATAATTAAACCGCATTAATTGCAGTTAATAAATTTATTTTGGTGAATTAATTGAATAATAATTAGGAACCCAAAAATCAGTTTCAGTTGATTTAATAATGAAACATGAAACATTGATTTTGTTACCATTTCGTTACGTATTTCACGTCCTATTTAACATTTACGCTAATAGCAATTGTAATAAAATTATTTTTGTAATAAAGAAAGACAGAAAAAAAAAACTTTTTTTTTGCTTTAAATCATTTCCTTATTTGTTTGTGAACGGAATTTTTTCTTTCTTTTTGTTTGCAATTTAAAATACAGGTAAAAATGAGACTCATAAGGCCAACATCACGCTTATCATGTTTTTGAATTTTTTTTTTCTTAAATTTGATTTTTATGATTTTTAGCAATAAATTTTTTTTTTTTATTTACATTACATAATTGTAAGTAATTTGCATAAATTTCAAACTTAAGCTGAGTTAACTTTTTTGTATCTTTTTTTTTTTTTTTTTTGGTCAGGGCTTAATCAATGATTTAAACGTGATTGCAATAAAGAAAAAAAAAATTATTATTAAATAAACCTGCGATAAACGGTTTAACGGAAATTAAACATTCTGCGCAAGTGACTTTAAGAAGAAGCAGAAAAAAAAAGTTACAATCTTGTCTTAACTTTTAAACTGACTAAAAGTTTTATTAAACCCTAATGCCAGCTAGTTTCTAATCTACGAATCCAAGTTTGAATTTAGTTTTACCAACCTGACTTAACTAATCTAAACTGTGATTGCAGATCTTTTTGAAAACTAACGGCAATCAGGCAAACTAACGTAACTTATTTGTCACGCTGATATTGTATTTTTTTCTCTCGATTATCATTTTCTATCATTTTTCTCTATGATTTGTTATTTATGCATAGGAAAAACCACAACAGAGATGACAACGATCTGACTGTGATGACAATTTGTGTATAAAGATTTTTAACCGAAGCATTTACTTAATAACAAAAAGAGATCATAAAGTCATACAAGATTTTTAGAGTTTTTTTTTTTATAAAAAACAAAAATTATTTTATTCAACTAAACTAAGTGAATTAGATTTGTTTGTTTGTTTTTACAAAAAAACCTTGTTTTTGTTGAATTTTTATAAATTATATAAATATAATAAATGCAAGAAATAAACTTTTCTCTTTACTCTTTATTACCAGAATACTTCCTGGTTGAAGTGAGGTTAGATAACGATGCAAAAACAAAAAAAAAAAAAAAACAAAAATTAAGAAAAACTCAAGAAATTTATTCTTCTATTCTGTGTGTGTGTGTGTGTGTGTCAGTAATTTAAATAAAAAAATTAAAAAATAATAAACAACAAACGCTTAATTGAATTTTTTATTTTTTTTTTGGTTTTTCTTTTAATTTTTCATTTGCATAATTTATGTACGCAGCTTCTGTTTGTTTCGTCGTTGCAGCGTACGCTAGTGGGTAGTGATTATGGTTTGTGCATTCGCTAGTAATGCGGGACAAAATTTTCATACACAAAAACCTGTGCATTTTCTTGCTGCAATTAACAGAAAAAGTGTCGAAAAAGTTTGTTTAAAAGCTGGTAAAGATCTTTTGAAAATCTAATAAAACCAAACGTTTTACTTTGTGAATGCAAAAACTACTCCTCAATATTCCAACAAGCAAAAAAAAAAATGAAACTTTGCAGCAATAAACACACGAAAAAAATCGTTCATATTTCTGACCTTCCGCTGTATTTATTACATATTTATACAGCAAAATGTGTTTTATTTTTTTTTTTTATTACATTTATTAAATAAATTCTGTTAAAAGTTAAATAAACATTGAGGAATAGACATTAAAAAAAAAAAATTAAAAAATTGTGAATAGAATAAAGAATTATTTCTTGTCGAAATTATTTCATTTTTCAACGTACCCAAAAACACATGATTTATACGAGTAAAACGCATTGAAAATTCAATGAACTTCAAGTGTACTTAAAACCATTAAATCAAATATATACAAAAAAAAAAAAAAAAACAAAACAAAACATTTCACTAATTAAGTGCAGTTTATCGGTAATCATTAAGTAAAAGAAATTTCACGGGGATATTTGGGTTTAATAAAAAAAAATTTACCTAGACGATTTAGACAAAAAAAAAAAAAAAGCCCGTGAGAATTTTATGCGGTAATAAAAAACCACGACAAAGTTATGAATGAAGTTATAAACAATCAAATGTTACTTTTCAAAAAATAACCGAAGCGCATTTAGGCACGAAAGCTCTGCAACTACACACCGAAAACATAGACACAGAAAACACAAAAATTAAATTACTTTTAAACTCTGTTTAAACTATTAAGTTGTTTGTTTAAAAGAAGAAAACGAATAATAATAATAATAATAATAAACTTTAAAATGTTGAAAATTACTCAAAGCACATAAATTATATTTATAAATATTAATAAATAATAATAATAAAAAGCGAAAACAACAATAATAATAATAAAAATAATAATAATAATAATAATAATAATAATAATAATAATAAAGATGAAATGATCATAATTTTTCTATTTGTTTTTTTCTTCTCTAGTGTATTTTCCGTTTCATTAAAGATTTGTGTGGTGGTTGCACTTTAGAAGCATTATTTCTTTATTATAATTTTCAATTTTTTCTTCTTTTTTTTTTTATTTACTTAAAAAATCAACAAAATGTGTCGGCAAATAAAATAGAATTAAATAAATGAATGCAGCAATGAAAGATTACGAATGCAAACAAAAACAAAAAAAAAAAAAAAAAGCTTTGGCAAGTCAAAGAAGAAAGAAAAGAAAAGAAAAGGAAACTACACAAGGAAAGGTTATTTATATAAGCTTCAGACAGACAATCAAAGTTTAGTTGTTAATAAAAAAAAAAAAAAAGAAAAGCTCAAACGAAACCAGCAAACAAATAAATTAAACGAAAAACTTTTGTGAAAATTTATTGCAGATAGATCACAAACAACATAAATAACTCAATTGTTTTCTTTTTTGCTTAAATATTTATTTAAGCTAACTGCACATGCGTATAAACGTTCTTCATTTCATTGGTTCAACAACGAAATGAATTTTTTTTTTTTGTTTTTCAAGTGCACAGTGCGGCATAGGTAGCCACAATAAACAGCAAACAGAATTTTTCTTTTTTTTTCTGTTTTCCTCTTTACAAACCCAGAATAATTATTTAAAGAGTCTCATAAATTAATTAACACACAGCAGAGGAATCCAGCGAATATAAGTGCGTGACGCATAAAAATATTTTTTTTTTTTTATTCTTTAAGCCAAACTAATTAATTAGAAAATTCTGTTGCAACAAGAGAATCGATTGGAATTTAAAAAAAAAAAAATTTTAAGCATGTAAAAAAAAAAAAAACGAAGCCAGGAAAAGTGATTTTATTTTTTTCTTCTCTTTCCTTTTATATTTATATATATATATATATTACTTTGCTAACCATCTGACACGCATGCGCGCACGCTTTAGATTAGATAAGTAAAGATTTTGAATAAAAACAAAAAAAAAAAGAACAAGAACAAGAAAAAGATCTTTGACTTTGAGAACGCAAAGTAATATTACGAAGATGGATGATGATGACCGAGCGTATTGTGTGTTTTCATGTTTTCTGCTCAGCACTAACCTGCCTTGTAACGTATGTATGATGTACGTACGTAGTGCATTCTACTGTTGCATACAATTCGTTTCATTAAATTAATTTTTTTTTATAAAAATCGGATTACCGAACGAAAAAAAAACAAAAAAAGAATCTTTTTCTTTATTTAATGATTGAAAATGAACGAAATAAATTAGAAAATGAAAACATTTGTTCAAGTGGGAAATTATGAGAAAGAGAGAGAGATAGAGATTAAATGAAGAATGAGGCGCCTTCTTTTACGCATCTTTAAGCCAAAACAATAACTAGAGGAGTTAAGTCATTATAATCATAATAATGATACAAAAGTGTAATGACCTGAGCGTTTTTATTGATTTTTTCATTCTTTAATTTTATTTAATTAATTTCCAATGGAAGAGTAAGCGAGGAAAAAATCGATTTTTTTTTTCCTTTTTTTTGTCAAAATTAAATTCTTGATTTATGTTGAGAGATTTTCTGCTTAATTAATCATAGCCTAGGTAAGTGAAATTATTTATTTTTTTTTTATTTTTAATTTCACTTTTATTAAACATAAAAGCTTAGGTTAAGCTTAACATTTGAGCTTGACTGTTGCGTTTAAATTTTTTATTTTAGTAAATTTCATGTGAAAATATTATAAAAATGGGTTGTATGCTGTTTACCTTCTAACATACAAATTTTTAATTTTGTTAATTTTGTTAACAATGAGAGAGAGAGAGAAAAAATAAACAAAAATTTTGGTAAAAAAAAAAAAGAAATCAATAAAACCACTGATGATGGGTTAAAAATATTAATAATAGGTGAATGATGAAAATGATTTATGGTTAAGTGCGAGATAGAAATTTTGGTTAGAAGTACTGCTTAACGCGATCGTTGCACCTTTACGATAACACGATCACTTTATCTCCATTACAACACGATTCTGTACAGAAAAAACATTTTCTAAAATAAGGAAAAAAAAAATTTAAAACCGCGCGCTAATCAAGGAGCTACAACAAGTACAACAAAGTAGAGAGAAAAAAAAAAAGACAAAAATCAAGAAATAAAAAGCGAAAACAAAATGACAAGGTCGCTTAGTTTATAAAAAAAAAAATATATATTGTTTTTTTTTTGTTGTGAATTTAAATTAAAAAAATAAAATAAAATAATTAATTTCTTGTTTAATTTACCTGGTGGCAGTTTACTCTTTAACATATCCATGGCAACAACATTTACAATTAATACCCATACAGGACAGTCTAGAATTTCATTTTCTGATTTAACAAATGCAACAGCGGATAAACATTGGGTTTCTAGGCGGCGACGATCTGGATAGGCACGTCTTAATTCACGATTAACATTCGATTGAAATTTTTTCATATCAAATAGCTGGAATTTCATTTAATTTCATTAATTAATTGATTACAGATATGGAAATTTTTGTTACATTACCTTAACAATTTTTTCACTTTCCAATGCCTGATTTGGTAATTTCATTATATCAGCACCGATTGCTGTCTCCTCATTTGGGGCACACGCGGTACTTTTAATATAAACATTACTTTTTGAGTAACGTCTTATTAATATATTACCAGCGTCATCCATCTTTATTTTGACACCCTGTTAATTACAAAAAATATAAAAAAGAAATATTATTTTATTTTTAAATTAATATTTGCATGTGAAATTTACTGAAATTACTACAAAATAGGTAAATTAAATAAACAATTCTTGGACATGCAAAGTGAGAATTTCTATAATTAAATTCCCACAAACAAAAAAAGTTTTTTTTTTTTTTTTTTATTGTTTCATATCTGTATAATGTGAATTTTTTGATGATAAAATGAGCGAATGAACGAACGAGCGAGCAAAACGTTACAAAACAATCTAAAGCGATAAAAATCATGAAGAATTTTTTTTTTAAATTAATTTTGTTAAGTTTTGGATGAAGCGAAAAATACGAAATTGATTTTCTGTTAAAAGGTCATCAAGTTACCAAAATAAATTTAATTTTAATCTAAACAACAACCGTGGTTAGAGCCATACAACGAAAAACATGTTTAAAATGTGACAAAAAAATTAATTATCAACAACAACCAAAAAAAAATTTCATAATAAGCAAATTAAGTGTGTAAGAGACGACAACCAACTAAAAATGTCGACGACAAACAGGTAAACATGATTTAAATAATATAAATATATATATTTTAAAATAAAAAACGTAGAAGAAAAACGACTTAATAATTATTTTTTCCAACAACATTCACTTTTGTTTTTTTTTTTTCTGTACTTGTTGTGATTTTTCACAATGCGCGTGTGCACAGGTATTAAAATTAATTATCATTTTTTTTTTATTGCGATAGTATTAAACAGGTGAATTAGATTGTCAGATTTATTAATAACTAATCATGTTAACTACGTTTAAGGTGGCTTAAAGTACTTGAGACAAAAAACAGAAAAACTGGAAAAAAAAACCGATCTACAGTGATCGCAGTGACGATAAATTCAGCAATAAACGGAGTAATCTTCTCCCAAAAAAAAAAAAAAAAAAATTAAAATCGATAAACGAACAAAGAAATTAAAAAATTATTTAAATATCGCGCTAAAGACGATTTAGTTTAACAAAAATAAATAAATAATTTTCTTTTCTTCAAGGACATCAATTGGTATTTTCGGCTATTTTTTTTTTTTTATTTACAATAAATAAAAAGATTATTCGCTTTGATGCTGGTCTCTCACATATGCCAATATTAGCTTTTCTGTGTTATTTATCGTATATAGCAGCTTATTAATATTTTATTGAGTTTCGATGGCATAACAAAAAAAAAAAAATAAATAAAAATAAAAAAACTGATTTACATAAAATTTGATTTTTTTTATTTACTTGCTTGGCTATTTTGAATAAAATTTTTTTTGTATTTTTAAATTGATTTCAAAATTAAACTTGAATAATTAAAAAAAGCTCTGAATTGGAAATTGAAAAAAAAAAAAAGCTTTGAAAAGATTTACAAGCCAAATAAAAACGAAGCAAAAACCAAAGGAATGTGACACGATTAAAGTTTAATAAGTTTGCCGGTAATACGTTTAGAAGTGTTTAGAAAAATCACAGCATCTTCTCTCTTATCAATCAAGCTAAACAAATAAACGTAAAATAAAAAACCATTTCAGTGCTTAATTAGTTAAAAGTTTTCAGCAAAACTAAAAAAATTTTCTAAACAAGAAACATACAAAGAAATTTTCCTCCTTATTCACACCGTTGCAAACGAAAATATCAAAACAATTTTTTTTTATTTATTTACTTAATTAATTAACTCTTGTTCTCACACAAAGTTATAATAATAATAATAATAAAAAAAAAATTAAATATAATTAAACACGCTAAAAACTACGAAACCAAAACCAAAAAAAAAATTTTTTTTTTTTATTAAACTTTCGCTTTTTTTTGTTGTGTGTTGCTTTTGCTGTAGCTTTTGTTCATTATTCATATATGAAATTTTTTTTTTATGAGAATTATTAATGTTGGCAACAGTTAAGCTAAGTCAAGTTTTTTTTTTTTTATATATATATTTAATCCCGCTATTTTTCACATGTATAAAAGCTTTTAACATCATCATCATCAGCGTTTATTATTATTGTTTTGCTCATCTTTAGTTAAATTAATTTAATTTAATTGAAGAAAGCAAAAGTCTTGTAACTGACTAACCTAATCTTCAACATTTGATGCGTCTCATCATTTTATTTAAAAAAAAAATAAAAAAAAAAACAAATTATTATTATTATAAATCGCAACATGCTCGTTTACCACTTGCTGTGAATAATCATTTTTTTTTTCTGTTCACTTTTGCTTTATTTTTTATTACAATTCTTGCTGTTTGTACTGCGTTTGTTAGCCGAGCAGAAATATTTATAAAGCTTTGATTTCGCAATGTAAATAAATCTGACAGGAATTTTAGGAGCATAGAAGAAAGGAAATTATTCAAAATGACTAGATATGCAACATTAAACACAACACGACTTCATTAACTTATCAATCATACATAAAATGTATTTATTTTTGTATGATTGCAAATAAAAATAAAATAATTTAATTTTTCTAGTTAAAATAAAAATAAATAACTTTTCATTGCACGATTAATAGCTTGTCTGTAATTTAATTTTCTTCTCTGTATAATAGATAATCGTTTATCATTGAACAATAATGCTTCTCGCTTAGATAAACATAAATAAAAATAAAAATATTCTACTGATGGAATTAGCTTCCTTTTTGATTAAAAAAGTTATTCCAAAGTAAAGACAAGGGTACTGACTCCACTGTACTGTACATCAATAACAATAAAAAAATAAAAAAAAAGAAAACCTTAAATTACCAATAAAAAGGTTAATTAAAGCTGCTATAAAAAAGGTTAATCGAATAAAAACTGTAGCTTTTCAAAAATTAAAAACCAATTTACAGTAAAATTAAATAAATAAAAATCAATGAAAACTAATTGAGCTTTTACTGCACAATAATAAAAGAAGCAAATAAGTAACAAAGCTAAAATCAGCTACAACGAATACTGTTATCCAGTTTTGCGTCAGACACTTAAGCAAGCAAGCAAAAAAAAAAAAAAAACGAGAAACAATATAGAAATCGTTAACAAAAAAAAAAATAATTAAAGCTCAAACAACAAGAGCTTAATTACTGTAATTAAAATTTTTTTATTTTTTTTTTTTTTCAATATTTTTTAATTGTTTAAATAATAGCAAAGATGTGGGGGGAGGGGAAATACATTTGCATATCTGTTGTTTGTTTAACACTAATTATAATTAATGAAAACGATGAGTAAAAATTTTTTTTAATTATAATTGATGAGAATTTTTGCTACATCAATCATGCTCTCAGGCATTTGATGTTTTAATCTGGCTTCAAGGGTTTTTTTTTTTATTTTTTTTATTAATTTTAAAATTCATTTATAAAGCGTACAGTGGTTGGTCTGTTGAAGGAATTTAACCAACAAAAACTGCGGGTTATGTTTATTACATTACACTGTCGTAAAAGAATCTACACATTTATTGTAGTTTTTAAAGTAAAAAAAAAAAACCGTTTTATGATTTCTGATTTATCACCAGAAGAAACTCACAAGCTAAACCGTTTCTAAATTCCCCTGAACATCGTCATTGTCGCTTTTTTTTTTATCACTTTCATTGCGAATTAAATGTTATTTAACATCTTTATTTTGGCAAAAAAACGTTAGAAATAAATTTTTTTTTTCAATTAAAATGAGATGCTGAGGTGTTTTTTTTTTTTTTTTGTGTAAAGGGTAAAACACATCTGTTTAACGCTTCATTAACCAATTTTTTTTTTTTTTTAATAGACAGTTAAATTGTTTGATTGACTTGAACCACGAAATCTTTCAACACCGAATAATAAAGAAAATAATTTTAATTGACTTTAATTGAAAAAAAAAGAAGAGTTTTCATCATCTTTTCGGTATTTAAATAAAAAAAAATCTTCATGTGTTGTCGTCGTCGTTTTTATTATTGTTGTTACATTATGCAATCATTATTGGACACACTAACTAGAAAACACGTTGAAACACACCGCTGACGTTACCCAAAATGTCATCAGTGTGGTGTTTGTAACATCGTTACGTAATTTTCTTTTAACAAATTTCTATTCTCTGACCAAAAACAATTTTTTTTACAAAAAACAACGAACAACTGAATAAAGATTTCGATGAGTACGCTGCGAGACACAACAAAAAAATTATGCAACCCGACACTTTATTAATTTTTATTTGTTATAAATGAATTTTCCCATTTGCAAATAGAAAATGTAATTAAATTATAACGAGAAAAGAGGTTTGTCCGGCTTGTCCGGCTTGTTTACAACAGAAAATTATTATTATTTAATTTTTTTTTTTTTTTAATTACAATGATCGTGCGGGGGGCAATCATGATTAGATAAGCGTTTCTAAACGAAATGTGACAGATTTATAACCAGTTACATACCGTTTCACTAGCAGAATATATATATTTTTTATACTAACCAATCAATAAATAACTCATAATTGGCAGATTATATACAAAAAAAAAAAAAAAAAAAAATTAATTAATTAACAAGAAAATTTATTAGTTATAAATAAAAGTCAAGGAAGTGCATTTTTATAATTTTGTAATAACATTTCTGATCGTTTCATCGTTATGATGGAAATAAAATTGTTTTTTTTTTTTTTTGCAATACAAAATTGCACAAACCTCCTAAACCAAATCCTCTTAAAACTCATCAATTAATGTCAGGACAATCATATGACAAATTTTTTTTTTTTGATTGATTTGCAACCAAAATACCAAATAATTGATAATAAAACTTTAAAAGTCGTAGGCGTTATATAAATGTTTCTTGTTAGCATTTAATGACAGCGAAAAGTTAATCAAAACACTGATTTATTGACTAATGTTTCATTATGATAATAAAATCAGCATAAATACAAAACAATTAATATAAAATAAAATATTACAAAAAAAAAAAACCAGCACAAGACGACTTTATCAAGGATTTAATATGCGCAACAGAAAATGTTTGCGTTTTTTTTTAATTTTTTTTCGGCATATACGACATAAAATGCCAATAGTTGAAGGTTTTGGTCAACAAAATAAAAAATTCTTTTGTCAAAAAAAAAAAAATTGCTTAGATTTTAAGTGCGAAAGAAAAAAAAAAAAAAAAATTAATAAGGCACCTTGGAAATTTAAATTTAAGCTAAAAAAAAATCATCTTGCTAATTGATTGATTTTTGCTTTATTTCTCCTGGTGTTTTTTTTTTTTTTTTTTTTTTTTTTTGTCTAACACGTTACTGCAGGTAATCCAAAAAATTCAAATGAAATTAGTAAAACAGTGATGATAATTTGATTAATTCTTTTTCTCTGTTATTGAATTTTATTAATTAAATCATCAGCATTGTAGGTACGATTTGCCTACTACCTGCTTTGCTCACCGCACACAACATTTATAATAAATGGAAATTTTAATTTTTGTTTAAATGTTAACAACATTTTCAACTTAATTGTGTCTGTGTCTGTTTTAACTGATTTTAATCAAAACTTGTGTTAACAAAAAAAAATATATATATATATAAATGATTTACCTTATTTGATTAAAACGAAATAAACATAATTTAATTAAATTAAACATTAAAGCACTGTGACATAACAAGGTTATGAAATTTTTTTTTTATGCTTAATGCTTAATGTAATTTGAAACAATAAACACTTTTTTAATGTTAAAAGTCATCAAGGATGTTACACCGTTTTTCTAGTTTAAGGTAAATAAAAATTTTTTATTTTGATCTGTGCGCTTTGATAACACAATAATTTCGTTTAATTGTTTTCATAGCACTTCAATGTTAAGGACATGGAATATAATTGTAAAACCATGGCGCCCAATGTATTTTCAACATTAAAATCTAATCAACTATTTACTGAGAACTATGTAAGACATTACACTCCGTGTCCGTAATGCAAAAAATAAATAAAAATCTTTTAAATACCACGAAACATTTACAAAAAAGTAATAAAAATAAGATTTATCGCCAGTAATAAAATAATTAAATAAATTTTTGTTTATTTATTTTCGAAAAATATCAATCAAGGTTGAACTCATTTAAAGATAATAAATAAATAATTAAAAAAAATTAATTCATGCGCGAAACCAGCATTTATTCTTCATTGCGTTGCTACGTCTTTCGCTAAGGAATGCACAATCATTCAACAACGTTCTTAATGACTAAAGTACTCTTAAGTAAATATCAATAACATACAATTATAATAATTATTAATTTTTAATTACTTGTTAAGTAATAACGCAGCAACGGCAACAGCAAAAACATTAACAAAGTGTGAAAACATTAACCAAAGAGAAGTTTAAAAAATCTCAAAAAAAAAAAAAATAATAATAAGTAAGAAAAAATTAACATTCTACTTGGATGTCCCTGATCTTAATCAAATTTATTCTTTTCATTAATATTTAATGATATTATAGCACTGTAAAAATGCTATAAATGGTTTTGTGTGAAACAGTGCAGGTTCGTCGAAATTTACTGCTACAAAGTGAATTAAAATACTGTGGATACAGAGACGCTACTGTAATTAATTTTAATTTTTTTTCTTCTCTCATTTCTAATTCTTATTACCAAATAAATATGACTGAACAATTAGATTGTATTTAGAAGATTAATGTATCAATTTACATTTAGTTTTTAATAAGAAAAGATTATCGATTAATCAAAATAAAGCAAAAAAAAAAAAAAAAAAGACGAAGAAAAAGAAGAAAAAGCCAATGATGATCCTCTTTTAACAACAAGAGATGAAGAAACAAGAAAAACAAATTAATTCAAGAGAACAACATTCACTTTTGTTTTAACAACATCAGACGGATCACTATTGCGGTTGATCTTTGGTTTTTATATTTTTTCCACTCTTAATAAAATTATTTTTATACTGAAAACAATTACAAATCTAAAGCGATAATTAAATGCTACAAAAAAAAAATTCGTTTCAAACACGATCACACGTCAAAAATGAAGATCACTTGACATTGTTCCCATTACAAAATATTTCACCTGCTAATTGTGTTGTTTTCTGACTTGTTGTTTTATTTTGCTACAACCAAAGTACATTTGCTAAAGGGATTTAAAGTATTCTCTTTGTTCTCTCTGTTACAAAAGATTAAAAATATGAAAAACCGAAATAAAAACTCATTATGTCAGATTAAATCATATCAAACGTACAGTGGATGTACCAAAAAGCGTTCACTTTTTTTCAAAAAAAAAAAAAACATAAAAGAATTCACTTTTCAATGAAAACTAAAAATAGAAAAATTTAAGCGAAATTAAAGAATTCAAAATTTCAACGGTGATGAGGTGTTGAAGAGGTGTCTCGATAAACGAGATGAAATAAGACAAAGCAACCGAACAAAAGCAAAGTAAGATGACGATGAAATTATTTTTTGTTTGTAGCTTTTTATTGTCGCTTGGCATAAAGGCGAGAACATTTTTTTTTTTTTTTTTTTTGGTAAATGGATTTTCGGTTTAATGGATATTCTGCGTAATTACCGTGAAAAACTTTTTATTTTGCATTTTGTAAAGGAGTTGAAACAGTTTGATTTGTAACGTAATAAAAAAAATTGAATAAAGGACTTTTTATTAGGAGTATTAAATATTCGAAGCACCTTTGCCAAGTTATTAAAAATTCCAGGACACGTCTTCAAGGATTTTTATGACCGCGACTTTAGCGAATCTCTGCTTTAAATTTCATCACATGAAAAATCGAATTGAATTTCTGTTTTTCAGAACGATGATGACATCGCTTAAGGTCATCAAATTTCAAAAGAAGTAACAGAGAAGAAACCGCAGTATAAAAAAATAAAAAACACGAAATAACAATCAAATCTCATTAAACACCTACAATAGGGCGGTTCGGGTTATTATTTTATTTTGACTTTAAAGACATGAGAATCACTCATCACCAACAAATACCTCCTTCATACGTTTCACCTTCTTTTTTTTTTTTTGTTTAATTCGTTTCGATTAATAATAAACATTTTTTTTTTTTATTTTATTTACTAACTAAACGTAACATGATAAATGCGATGTATGCTGCAGCAGTGCAATGCATTGCATTCGATATTTTTGTGAGACGTTACGATGTGATGCGCTGCATTACAAAGAATCGCTTTTAGAGAGAAACATTTAAATAAATTATCGCATCATGTTTATCTAAACAAAAAAAAAAAAAAAAGAAGAAGAAAAACTAAGTAAATAAGGTAAAAAAAAAAAAAAAAAGGTAAAGAATGAAGAAAACAAGAACAAAAAAAAAAAATTAACAAAAGCAGCCGTGTTTGGTGTTAGAGCAGAAACAAAATAAGAACCGAAAACAATAGAATTAAAAAAAACGCAAAACACAATAGTTGTAAAACTATTAAAATTCTCTATTATTAATAAGGTGGAGGTGGAGGTGGAGGAGGAGGAGGAGGTGATTTATATTAAACAAGAAACACAACACTCTTACCTGGCTGACAAGTCGTTTTATTTCATCCGTTTTTTGATCACGCATTGGATTATCAAAACCACATAAGCCAATTCTGTAATGAAAAGAAGAAAGAAAAAATTAATTAATTATTTTTTTAACTAAAACAAAAAAAAAAAAAAAATAAAAATATATTTTGATAATTTATTAAACAAAACCAGTGTAATGCGTCTTGCATAATTAATAAAAAAAAATTTTTTTACTTAAATCACAATAAACTAAAAACCGTTTATCCGCCAAGGCTGTGTGTTTATGAGTAAATTCCATTGTTATGGATTAAATACAAGAAAATATCAAAAAAAAAAAAAAAAAAAAACAATCAGCCTGTCAATAACGGATGTAAAAATGCAAAATACAGTAGAAACTCATTTAAAAAAGCTTTAAGCATCGGTTTTTATTTTTTCACAAGATTTCATAATTTTAGCATCATTAAGGTAAAAAAAAAAATTAATCAAAACAAAAGACATCAACAAAGCGACGAACCTTTTTTTAATTTTTTTGTTTTGTTTTTTTTCTACCTTTAGGGACAAATTTTTCACTTTCGTATTCTAATGACATTCTAAAAAAAATTTTTCGTTACATTATTGTTTAGCACCAAAAGCGCTAACAACGTCAAGGTGAAATAAATTTAATCGATTTGAATTAAATTAAATAAAATTAGAGTAGATATTGTGAAGGCAACGCAACAAGTTAAACAAAATAAACAAAAATTAATTTAAAATCTAATCTAATCTATGAAAAATAATTTAATTCACGAAATTTCTGTACGTTTAATTTGTTTGCGTAAAAACATTTCACTTTTAATTCCAATAATTTAAACAACAGAAAACAACATTGGCTCAACATATGTGATTCGATTGTGACAATTGATTTGTGATTTATTATAACCAAAAAATAATTTGGAATAAGTCAAATTTATGTTAGTCGACACAGAAAAACACAGAAGTCACGATCTTGATCTGTTTTAATTTGATTAGAAAAATTATTTAATAAAAAAATTTAAAATAAAATTCGATATCGTGTTGTTTTGTCTAATGCTGCGGAATCGCTGTTTGTGCCATTGTCCAACGTTTCTTTTTTTTTTTTTTAACTAAACTAAACTAAACAAAGCAAAACCGTGTAAATTGCTATTACTTAGCATTTTCTACTTCTTCTTCCTCTTTCTGTACTTCAATAAATCGTTCAATTCGTTTCGTTTTTTCAATTTAATTTAATTTTTTTTTATTTTTTTAATTTAAAACAATATTTGTTTACATAATTTCAGCAAGGTCGTTTGCTGTTGCCGTTTATTACATAAATTGTAATTGTTTTTCGAATGGTTCAATTTATGAAAATTGTGAAAAGGAAAAAATAACACAATTGGGCGTTGTCGTTGTTCTTGAAGTCTTACTTTAATACTTGATTTATTTCTTTTTGCTTAAATATGCTAATTTAAAGAATTAAATCTTGTTAATTAGATAACTTGGCTCCCGGATGTATTTGATATTCGACACGGAGATTTTTTTTTTATATTTTTTATATTTATTTGGCTAATTAAACCTGCAAATACAATTAATAAGTTTTTGCAACTTTAAACAGCAGGTAATTAATTTTCCAATACAAAAAAAAAACTAATTTTCCTCTTATAATAAAATTTCTATTCCTGCAAAAACAACAAGCAGGAGATCTTTGTCTTCATCAGAAAGATCACAACCAAAAAAAAAAAAATAAATAAATAAATTATTTTATGTTTTGATCGCAACATAAAATCTTCTCTCTTAATTTTATTCAAATTTTTATTATTTTATTTTTTTTTTTTTTTGTATTAAATATTGTGAATAAATTAAAAATGTTGAACAGGACACGATTAAAAAAAGCCAACTGGACGACATCGACTTGTTTTTTAAGTTTTTTTTTTTTTTTTTTTATTATTATCTTTTGAAATGTCTAGGAATTTTTTTTTTATTAATTTTTTCTGCTGTGTGTGTGGTTATTGTTATTTGATAGCGAATGTAATAAATTAATTTATTAAAACAGATAAAAACGATGACGTCTATGACCTAAGCCAAACAGGGCACATCTAATAACCATCGCGATGACTTTATATTTATTTATGTGGTTCAGGTGGAAAACTCATGATTATAACGAAAAACAATAAATAAATAATAAAGCAAACAAGACAAGCTTATAGGTTTTCATGAAAGGTAAAATTATTGAAGCGACAGATAGATGAAAGACATTACGATTAACGTTAAGCATTAACAGAGAATTTAAACCGAAACCGACCTTTTTATTATTATTATTAATATTCATACGGCTCATCATTTAAATTAAATTCTAAAAACGATTCTTCAATAATAAACAAAAAAAAAAAAGCACATAAAGTACAAAATAGATTTAAAAAATAGCAAAAAACGCTGAAAGATCACAGACAGAATATAATTTTTTTTTGTTTTTTTTTTTAATTAAAAATCCACCTCACCGTGTGACGCCATCAAAAAGGTGTCACTTTTAATTTTATTCAACATTTTTAGCAAAAACCAGTTTAGTTTATCATTTAAGAAATTAAAATTTTTTTTTATCATTTGTGTGTGTGTGTGTGTGGATAAATAAATAAACCTAATCCAGCCTGACATTTAACGTAGTAGAAAAAAAAAAAATAATAAAAGCAGATGAAGATTAAGAGAAGAAAAAAACAACAAGGACGCCAGTTTTGTATTAATTTTAATAATTTATCAGGTATGTTTAACCTAAACAAGCTTAAAATAAATTTAAAAAAAGAAGCTTTTTGTCTAGCTAAACTAACTGAGATTCCGAAGAAAAAACCGAGGAACATGACAAAGGCAAAGACAACAACCACAATTTTTTTTTTTGTAAATAGAAAATTCTGTTCACTGCAGCATTAAAGGTTCTCAACACCTGTTCTAAGCATTAATTTTGCTTTTTTTTTTTGTTACTGTGTCTTCTCTTTAATTTAATTTCATCAAATCAACATAATTTTTTTTTTTTTTTTTGTTATTTTTGACGCTTTTTATAATTTAGCAAATAAATATTTTTTAATGGGAAAATTATCGTTTTTTGTTGAAAATAAATTACTTTATGTGTAGGCTGTCATATCCCAGCCATCATATAATTTTTTAATATTTTATTATTATTATTTCTTTACCTTTCTTAGGAAATTGCAATTTGTTTGGCTATTGCTGCATCGTAATTTAATTTTAATTAAATGTTTTTTGTAACATTTATTTATTTTTTTTTTTTGTTATTAATTATTTTCCTGATGGTCGAAAAATTCAATTAAAATAATTAAATTAATAATTGTCTTTCTGGATTACAACAATAAAAAAAAAACCATTTCTATCCGATAAAATAACAATAAAATGGTGAAACAATAATTTAACAGCAGCAACAACACGAAAATGAAGCAAGACTTTCAACAGTGGAAACTGTGTTCCAAAATAAAGTTTTCTAATTAGCCGCCGCACACACACACAAACAGAAGAAAAGAAGCAAATCTTCAAAAAAAAAAAAAAATATCCAACCATCAAGGTCGTCGAACAGAGTTAAGGTCTTACCATCAAAGAAATATTTTTTTTTTTACTCATTTAACACAAAAAATGCTGCAAAATTATCATTTTTTTTTTTTTTGTTTCTTTTTGTAAATTTTAAATCCATTGTTTTCCGCTTTAACATTAAAAACAAAAAGCTTTTTCTCGTGTGCTTTGCATATTTTGGTTTCTTAAATCACTAACAAAAACACACACAAAAAACTGTAATAAATCACACGGAGCAAAATTAATGAAGCAACATAAAGAAAAAGAAAAGAACAAAAACAAAAAACTGAATGAATTAAACATTAGGAGTCTTCCACCAAAAAACAACTTTTAATTAGGATTGGACAAAAAGCGTATGCTTATGAATAGATGAAAAAAAAGAAAACAACGTAAAACATAACATAATTAACAAAGAAATTAATAATAAAACATAAATGAATTAATTAAAATGATGCCAGAAGAGTAGTAATGTGTTTGGTAGAAAGTCATTGAGTTGTTTAAACTTTTCCTCATGTTACCGATGGTATTTTCGGTTAAAAAAAGAACGAAAAAAAAACACTGTGCAAGCAAAGCAGGACATTACTTCGAGTTTAAGTCTATCCACAATATTCATCATTAAAACCGTAACGCTTAGTCTACCGATTAGGATTCGAATATTATTCCAACACAACAATCAGCAACAAAAAAAAGAATTTAATATAATTTACGGATAATTACCGCTAAAAAAAAAAACGATAATGATACGTCTCTTTCAGATCATTTATTTATATATTTTTTTCTTGTGTCTTCCAATAAAGAATAAAATTAACTCAATTTTTTGAGGAAATGCCGCTAATGTTGAGGTCTTAAACCACAGAAAAGATGAACCAAAAAATAAAAAACGATTAAATTACATATAATTAAGCACAAAAGCTCAAAAGCACAAGACTAAATGATATCATTTTTGCATATAAAAGGATATAAATGTGACTAATCGTTTTGTTTTTGTTTTTTTTTTTTTATTTAATTTTAATACAAAATTCATTTCTATAATTATAACGTGTGCTGTTTTGATTTAAGCGGCTTGTGTTGAAATGTTTGGTGTTAGTTTCTAAAAATGCAATAGAAAGGCATTTATGCTGTAAAATTGCAGTGAATGCAAACTTTGCCGAAACAACAACATCACCGAATGCAATAAAAACGATTGCTGTAATATTTTAATGATTATTTTCCGGTTTACAAAATAGTGTAGAGTGGAGACATCGTGTCTACACCCGTAAAATATTACCGAAAATTACTGCACAACCAAAACAGGTAGTTTTATCGCATTTTTCCTCAAGGTTCTATCTAAAAGAGATAGATTCACGGATCTTATCAAACGTACATTCCTGACATCATGCGTCAAAATAACCTAATCACACCTGTTGAATTGTTTAAATTGATAAGCAGTTAACAAGTCAATAAAATCTAAAAAGCACCTCATAAAGCAAAATAACCTTTAAAAAGCTGTAAACAAAAAAAAAAAAAAAAAAAGCTTCTGATTCACAAAAATAAATAAATAATAAAAAACGATTAACGAAAAAAAAAAAAAAATAACGCAAAACACGTAAAAACTTTTAATTTAATTTTATTTTTTTATAACCAAATTTTTAACTTTCGGTCCAAGGAAAAACGTTTTTCTGTACACACTCACGTGAGTAAAATTAATTTTTTTTTTAAATTCTCCGGCTATGATGAAGATTTATTTAGATTACAAAAAAAAAAAAAGAAATAATAATACAAAAATGATCGTTCAAAGGTAAGCGAAGTATGTTTGATTATAAATCATGAAGATTTGTACAGTAAATAGCTAGGCCAAATCATTATTCTTTCCATAACTTTTGTCTTAAAAACAAACAAACAGAAATAAAAAAAAAAAGAATTAAGACAATAGGTAATTTTAGACAATTTTGTTTTTGTTGTTGTTGCTGTTTAAAAAGCTTCTTGTTTGTTTGATGCTTTAAAACCTTTAAAACGTTTTTTTTTTCTTTCTGTTTGTCTTGAATTATGCAACGACTAACGATGATTTTATTACTCTACGACGACCTTAAAAATAAATAATTAATTTTTAAAGACATAAGGAAGAAAAAACAAAATTTGGATTAAATTAAGCTTTTGAAAATGAATGAAATGAATTTTCGTTGTCATTCTTCAAGGAATTTTACAAGCAGCAACCGGTCGCTACTTGGTAAACACAATGAACAACAATCGCTGCAACAAAATATTTTTTTTTTTGTCTTTTTAAACTCATTTATCTAAGGTTAAATAATTAAAATAAAAAGTAAATTAAAACCAACATAAATGCTTCATTAGTGGCGAAAAACGAAAATAATTAGTAAACACACAGTAGAAAATGTATAACAAAGTGAAGGTCGTCGTTGTCGCTCACTAATCAACGATCATTAATAATTATTAGCCACAAAAATTATTGCGTTACACAGCCAACATAAATTTCTATTGAATTAAATTTAATTCAATTCAACATCATAATCATAATAAATTTAAATTATTAATCCAAACTCATTAAAAAAAAAAAAAGAGAGAAAAAGAAAAAGCAAAACAATCGCCCTTCCTTCCTTCCTTTGATTTATTACAATAAAAACGCTCGATTGTTGTTACTCAACAGAGTTAAAATTCATAAATTATTAATAAAAAAAAAAAAAAATAATTTAATAATGGCAAAAAAAAAAAAAACAATAGAATTACTTAAAATGTCGATAAAATATAAAAATTCGCATCAGAAACATTTTTATCTTTTTCTTTTTATTTAATTTATAACTTGGCAGGCAAAACAAAAAAAAAAAAAAATGAAAAAAAAAAAAAGAGTTTACGTTGCGTCAATATTTATTGTCTTTAAAATTCAATTAAATAATGATTAAATATCTTTGTGAATATTCTTAAATCAATTAAATGTTTTTCATAACGAAAAAAAAAAAAAAATTGAATAAACTTCCTGTAATTAAAGCATCATCGACACTCAGTTTCATCACTCAGTGCATTAGACTTTTTCCAACGAATAATAAACATTTTTAGTAGCCAAAGGAGTGTTTTTATTAATAAAAAAAAAAAAAAAAACCATAACCTTCACTGTGATTGTCTTTATGTTTCATTAAATATTCCAGCCATTAGCTCCACATGAGATGACTTTAAGCAACATTACAATGCAATAATAATTCATGAATAAAACAAAATTAATAAGAAAAAAGAGAGAGAGAGAGAGAGAAAAAAATAATTAAAAGGCCAATTGTGCCTTATTTGTGCTTTAAACTTCTATTTTTATTCTTTTTTTTTTTTTTTTAAATTACTTTACGTTTCGTCATAAATAAATATTTATTGCGAAAATATAATAAAATGTCAACAAATGACAAGTTAATAAATAAACGCGATACAAAAAATCGATATAATTCCTGGTGAATTTCCCATTTTTTATTTTTTAAAGCTACATCAAATTTTCTCACAATTAATTACATTTCAACGCAAAAATTATTAATACCAAAAAAAAAAGAAACAGAAGTAAAATTAATTTCTATTATGAAATAAAATAAAATTTTAATTCAAGGCGACAAATTTCGCTATTACTTTGTATAAATTGCATTACGAATGTACGTGATTTAGTTTTTTTTTTTTTTTTTTCTCTTCTCTTTCATCATTTATTTACTATGTGAAATACTTTCTTTTTTCTTTAATTTCATTTTTGATGAGAAATCATTTATTTATATTTATTTACTTTCTTATTTAAATTTATTAATAAATTAATGAACAGAAAAAATAATAAAAGAAAATAATTTTTTATTACATTTGGATTCTGATCTTTGCTAAATGAGTGGAGAAACTGAGTGGAATTTTTTTGATGAGCGAATTTTAATTTTTTTTTGTTATGAATAAAAAACGAAATTAATTGGTAATAAAAAAAAAAAAAAGAGTTTTTATGCACAAATCCAATAAATCGCTTTAAAATCTCTCCAGGTGATTATTTGGAAAATTCAAATTCACAAACGCTTCAGAGTTATTTCAACTTCTAATGACTGTAAAACGAAAAGAAAAAAAAAACATTTTTTACGATCCTCATAAAAGTGAATAATGTTATTTTAGTGTAAAAGCTCTCAAGAGCACAGTGAAAAATAATTCCTTTTAATAAGACATCACCGCCAAAAACTGCATAGAATACATTTTTTATTTTCTTAATGCAAACGGAATCAACGAATTTTACGGATCGAAAAATAGTTAAAAAAAAAAATAGCAACGACATTTACAATCGTATTAAAAACCAGCGAACAACAATAAACACTGAAAATAAAAAAAAAAAAGTAAACAATTTAAAAAATAATTCAAAGCAAATAACAAAACGTAGAAAAAAAAAAAAAATAGAAATCGATTTCGAAATGAAATGAAATGAAATAAAATGAAATAAAATAAAATTGATTGCGCGAACTGAATAACAGATATATTAATTTATAAATTAATCAAAATATCTAAACAGAAATTGAATTTCTACGTTAAAATGACCCAAAAACCATTAAGCACAAAATTCAGTTGGAAACAGAAAAACGCACCAACGAAAAAATTCATTTTGTTTTAGTTTTGAATTCAAAGCAAGTATATTTCACATAGTGAATAGTAATAATAATAACGATTTAAATTAATTGTCATCCGATATTTGTTTACTTTAAAACCAAAAAAAATTTCAGCTAGATCACTGGTGGTGGTTTTGTGATTTCAAAGTCAGTAAAAATTATCAAAATAAAATAATTAAAAAAAAAAAAAACGAAAACGAAATTATCTGTTGTGTTTCTGGGTTTGAGACACACAACTGAAAAGGTAGAAGGCAAAAAAAAAAAAAATTAAAAAAAAGGTGAAATTACGATGAGACTTAAAGCTTAAAATGAAACTAAAAGTCGACGGCCTTGTTACGAGCATCAATTTATTTGTGGTTTTTTTAATTTTTTTTTTTTTTTATTATCTTAATTTAATGCCTTTAATCCGAAAGATTGTTTTTTTTTTTTTTTGCTTAATGCAATAAAAGAAAAGAATTCAATTTTCTGTGACTTTAATATGCTAAAACAAAAAAGGAAAATAACCAAAACGCGTATCCTAACAAAATCGCAGCCACCTGTAAAACCACTAAGATGCTGCTGAACTGATACAACCATGCCAATGCTTAACAAATTTTAAATTTAAATCCACCAGATAAAAAAAAAAACAAAAGTACGCAAAACTTGAAATAAGCCACAAACAAACCAAAAAAAAAAACTTTAAGCTCAATAAAACAAAAACAACGAAAGAAAAGAGAAAAAAAAACCAGAATGAATTTTCGATTAAAAAACGAAAAGTCTATACGAAAAGAATTGGATTGAAGAAAAGAGCTTACGAGGTCATTGAACAAAAAAAAAAAAAAAAAAACGCAAAACCAAAACAAAGCACAACGAAAATTGCAATCAAATGTAAATGGACATGTCGCTGTGCTGTTTTTTGGTTAAAAAGTCTGCAGATTTGATCAAAAAAAAAAATTTTTTTTTTTTTTAAGCGAAAACAGCAATGAAATTAAAAACAATCAAAGACTAAAGAAACTAAAAGGTAAAATTTTAAATTTACAAAATGAATTTCAATTGAATAAACAGAAAGTAAAAGAGATGATAAAAAAAAAATTGGAATTTTTATTGCATTTAATTGTAGCAACAAGTGCAGCACAATATGCTGATGATTTCATTGCATTACCAGCAAGCACACGTATTTAACGAATAAAATTATTAACCAAATTTTTAAGTTCGTAAAATTATATTTTTTGTTGCTTAGAACAGAATATTTAACAAAGAATATTTACCACGAAATTCACTATAATTTTGTAAAAAGTGTTAATTAAATTAGCAGCGTATTGGTTTAAAAAAAAGCAGCAAAAATTATTTTGTTGACTTTAGTGGTTGGATTTTTTTATTTATACAAAACTAGGAGTGGACAGAGTGGACTTTATTATTTATTTAATTATTATTTGCTTTATTTGTGTTTTGATAATAAAATTCTTAGCCAGATTGTGTCCACTTTAGGGCGACGCAAACCCATCAAATGATAATAAGAATAATAACAGAGAAAATCCTCTACGTTTTTTTTTTTTTTTGTTATTTTACTCCTTTTTCGTTGTTGATTTGATTTTGTACTAAGCACATCAACAGTCAGAAGTAATTCAAACAAATCAACAAAACCAAAACTAACTGATTAAGTGTCTTGTACTCGAGTGGTAACAGACCACAGCAAAAAAAAAACCACAGCAGATAAATTACAAATTATTTGTTATTATTAATAAAAGATAAATTTTTATTTTTTTTTTTCATTTCTTCTTTAATAAATTATAAAATTGAATGATGATGCATTTTTTGTGGCAGTGGCTACAATTGTCTGGCTACAACCACAAGACTGATTAATTTTTATTTTTGTTAGAAATGCACTTAATAGACAATGTTGCTGCCGTCTCGTATACACATGAATAAAGTAATTAAAACGATTTTTCTGTTTTTTTTGATTATACAAATCATCGAACATTGTAAGCAGAAACAAACAAACATAAAAAAAAATTCTTTTCCACAAAATCCACAACAGATTAAATTACATCAAAAACTAATCAAAAGAAAAAAAAAGAAAAAAACGAAAACGAAAAATTATCAGCACGACGCTTCAAGCAAATTAACATACAGAAAAGTAAAAAAAAAAAAAAAATGTAAAATTTACAAAAATAAACATTTAAAAAGTTTATTTATAAAGTTTATCCCAAGAATCATAAATTAAATTAACAGTGAAAGAGGAATAAAAAGAAAAATTATTAATTCATCACGTTTGTTGGCATTTTTACAATAAAAAAAAAAAAAAATTCTGCATTCAAAGTGTTTCAAATAGTTATGGCAATGGCTTTTTCGGATTTTTAATTATATTTTCCCATTAGATAGTTTCAAGTTTTTGTAATAAAAAGGATGGAGAACATAATTCAGTTAAGCGAGAAGCTAGAAAATAGTCACTTTGATATGTTTACTGTATTAATACCATAGGTTGTCTACCCTAAGCCAACAACCATACCTCACAGTTCATTCATCAGCATTAATAATCAATCAACAAGTCGTTTTTTCTCCGGTTTTCTTTTTCTTTTTCTTTATTAAGTTTTTTATTAAGTTTTTTATTTACTTATTTATTAACTTAATAAACTTTAGCAAAAACGCCACAAGTTAAGTTATTTTAATCGAATAAAAAAAAAAAAATTATAATTTTCCATTTAAAAAAGCAGCAACAAAAAATCCATCATCAAGGCCATCAAATGTTAATAAAATGCAAGGTAATAAAAAATATATAATTTTGCTAAAATAACATAAAAGTGCAACTTGTTTTGCATAATTTATATTTAATAAAAAAAAAACAAAATAATTTTGTATCGTTGTGGCAGCGAATATTAATACTTTGGGGGATAACACTAGTTTGGTGATATGATAGAAAATTTATTGCATAGAGTTAAAAATTGATTAACACAAAGAATTATAATCATAACGTAATTTTACGTGTTGCAGAAATAATAATGACCAGTCAGTCACACGAACAACAACAGCAGATTCATCAGCAAACACCGCCCAAAAATAAAAAAAAACAATTTCGAGGCAGACAGAAAAAAAAAGCCTGGAAAAAGCGTACAAATTGATATATCTCTCTCTCTCTTTACATTGGCCAGATTATTATTGCTTATGATTACTATTGTTGTACAAATAATTTGTCTTCGCTGTATAATAATATTAATAATAAAAAATAATTTTCGTTACATGTCCTGTACCCCAGGTGATATCCACAAATTTTTTTATCATACAAACAAACCGAAGAAAACATTTATTATGATTAACGAATCACTGAAGATACACAAAAAAAAAATTAAATAAAAATCAATGAGCAACAACAAAAAAATATAATTTAATGCAATTTACGGATTATTCCAAGGTCTCTTGTCTTTTATTTTATTGTTTTTTGGTTTAATTAAATACGAAAAAAAAAAAAAAAAAAAACTCAAAAATGACATCATTGACATTTAAATATCGCAGAAGAGAACAGATGTTAATGTGCTTCAAAGTGGGTAAACAATAATTATAAATCACTTTGTGGGCCTAATTAGATTTTATTTTGGCTACTGAAAGGTTGTTAAAATGTTTTGTAATTGCACACCCAAGTGGCATTAACCTTATAAAGAAGGATATACGTGTCTAAAAACATTTCTTTAATTACCATAACTATGCTAAACGCTTCCTTTTACACAAGCTCATAAAGCAAATTAATGTTTGTTAATTATTCCACAAAAAAAAAAACAAAATAAATGTCCTTATAAAACTTTAAGCCAATGACTTAATACTGTGCGTTTTTCTAGTTACTCTGCTTCATTAATTTATAATTTTTTTTTTTTAAATTCCTACATCCACAGAATATTAATTATATTTAATTAGAGTAGAGGAATTAGAATTTTTTTTTTATTTTGATTTACTTTGTAAATTTAATTAAAATTCATGTTGTGATGTTCAAACAAAAAAAAAATACGCTAAAAAAAAACTTCAGTCCCAAAATGACGTAATTTCAGATTAAAAACAAAAAAATCCCACATAGGAAACCATCCTGTTGGGTTTTTATTAATAAAAAAAAATGAGACAATCTGTGTCCTTTTATTTTTATTACACAGAGCTTTAGTTTTTTGCTTTTTTTCTACACTCTGTTTTGTTTACCCAAATAAGTCGAATGACAAACAACATTGGTAAAAGCGTTGCTGGCTGGTTGTTTGAATTTTTTTTTTTAACGTTTTTACATTTGTATTAGCAAAGTCAATGTACCTTGGGCTTTTTTTATTGTACAAGAAAAAAAAACAAATTTCTGTGACAATAAATACAAGATCGCTGTATATAGCTATCGGTGACGAGACAAATAAATTGTCGATTAATAAGTGAAATTTGTGTATAATGCTTTTCCGTACTAACTGTGTTTATTTTTGCGTCTAAAACACTATTCGCTGTTACGCTTATTAGCAAATTGCGTAGGTGGCTTTCAGGTAAAACAAAAAAAAAAAAAAAAAAAAAAACTCCAACCGCTAATAGATATTTAATTTATTTAATTTTTACAACAAACAATCATTTTAATGACATCAATTTGACATTGTCGATTCACAAAAATTGAATTAAACACAAAAACAAATTAAATTCAATTAAACTGCGAATTATTTCAAGATCATAATCGAACCTACGCTCCTTCTAACATAAATGTTTAATTATTTTTTAATTTTTTTGTTTCTTCTATTATTACAACTTAATTTCTGTGTGTGTTTTTAAGAAAATAAAAAAAAAAAAAAAAATCATTTTTTATTTTTTTTTACCAAGTTAGGCGCCTTAATTTTTTAATGTCTCATTCTTTTGGTTTTTTTTTTCTACTAAACTTTATGAATTTGATGATTCATTTATTAGTTCTATTTATCATTAAGATGCTATGTATAACAGGAAAGAATAAAATAAACGAAAAAAGTTTGTGGTTAATAAAGGTAACAACAGGATCAGACCTGACCATTTACCAGTTAAGAAACTCAACTGTCAATAACTTTTGACTGAAATTTTTTACAACGGAAATATTTGTGGGGTACGTTTTTAGACCCAATACGAAACTCTTGATCAAGTTTGAGCCAATTTAAAAATAATTTTTTTTTCATCGAAAATGCATACAAAGTATCAGGAAAAATTTCAATTTTTAGGCGAAATTTAAAAAAAATCCTAGCGATCTGAAACTTTCCAGGAATGTTCATTACGAAGTTCTGAATCGAGTTAGTTCTTGGAGTTTTGCACTAAAAAATGTATTTCTCGAGTTATGGTCATTTCGAAATTTTTCGAATATTCATTAAATCCGTGTTTTTATTTCATTTATGTTCTGAGTACCCGTTTTATAGAATAAAAAAGATACGGCCCTAATAAAAAGTATTTTTAACAAAATCTTCCACATTGGTCAGCAAAAAATTGAATAAATTACAAGAAAGAAAAAAAAAACTTGTGATGCTACTTAAGCAAACCACCAACAACGAATATTAAGTAACAAAAAAAACCTAATCAACCCACATATCTTTAAGTAATAATAAAAATTAATTAAAGAAGAATTATTGAAAAAAAAAAAAAAAATGAAAATACGCGAGAACTTCATCCACCTTTTCCGCCCACATGCAGATCAGCTAGAATTAAATAATTCAATGAAGATCCGTTTACAACGTTGCCAAAAAGTGTATTTACTTGTTTCAGAAATTTGCATAACACAGATTTTAATTAGTCGAGCGAACGAGAGGAGTCTTCTTCATTTCAGAATTCATAGCTCGTTGCATGCAAGCACAAAACACACTTTCAAATGTAATTAAAAAAGCAGATTTTTGTGTTTTACATTTATTACCACAAATGTAAAAATTCATTTCTTTATTAATTCTGTTTTGCATTTAATTATTTTTTTTTTCATTTCTTTATTATTTCAGCTGTGAACAAAAGCACTAATTTAATGAAGCGAGCGCAACGAAATGCAATTTTATTGTCGAATTACAACAAAGCAAAGC
Source organism: Ptychoptera albimana (assembly GCA_961205885.1). NCBI lineage: Eukaryota > Metazoa > Arthropoda > Insecta > Diptera > Ptychopteridae > Ptychoptera > Ptychoptera albimana. The sequence goes on along the minus strand of OY540804.1, from coordinate 28,972,725 downwards.
AAATTACACAAAAAAAAAAAACAATTAAATAACAAGAGAGAAAGAATGAAGCAAATAATTCAGAAGGTCATTTCATGTAATTTACTCAATGCTCAATGCAATTTGTATTCCAATTTTTATTGTTTGGCTAAATTAAATTTTTTTTATCGCAATTTAATTTGAAGCAGTAAATGCAGTAAAAAAATTTTAAGTTTTTTTTCGCGGTGTTTCATCACAAGTACAAAAAAAAAAAAAATGAAAAAAAACGAACGAACAGAGAAATTCCAAAGGAAATATTTGAAGTGAATTAACTCTGATTCATGTAATTCATGTCCTGTTTTATCTGTTCGCGAAAATTCATAAATTCGTTGAAAATTTTTCACATTTTTTAATCAAATATAATTTGGCCAATCCTTAATTTAATTTAATCAAAATGTGTGAGCGAATGGCTGATGGTAAGTAATCGAAAGTAATTGTTTTTTAACCCTAGCTGACCTGACATTGCTTACGTCCTTATGAAAGTGATGAAACTTCAACAAGCTTACACTTTCTACTTCAAGTGGTTTTCAAGTTTTGTACAAACGTCTAACAAACAAAAGGGAAACCGTTTTTGTCGTGGAAATAAAATTACAAACAACGAAATGAAAGTGAAAAACTATTCAATTGCTTATTTAGGAAGCGTAAAAGGTTAGGAAGCGTAAATAAATTTTGTAAATATCGCATTGAAAATTAGCAACAGAAACTAAAAACAACAATTTTTTTTTTTAACAGTGTAGCTCAATTAATCTGGTTCTGCATTTATTTTTAAACTTATTATTGACTGCAATCAACATTTTAAGTAAAGTCCATTTAAGTAAAAACTAAGTAAAACATGAAATAAAAAATTCACAATCACTCGGTGGTTGGTTGGCTGGTTGGTTGGTTACCTACCTGGGTTGGTGATTTCTGGTTTTTATATAAATTTTTTTTTTTTTTTTTTAAACTCGTTATTTCGGTTTTAATTTTTTTTTTTTTTTAATAAAAAAATTTAAATTGAATATATGGAATGAAGGCAATAAATATGTAAAATAAAGCAGAAAAACTGAAACGAAGAAATTGTCAATATAAAAAAAAGAAGAGAAATAAACAAGAATCGAAAGTTTTCCGAATTGAATTTTTCCTGCATTTTTCATTAAGCATTGACTCGGGAAAATTTTAATTAAAACATTTTATAAAACACCCAAACAACAGGGGAATAATTAGCTTCAAAAAAAAAAACAGAAAACTTAATTCCGGTTCTCAACTGTAGCAAAGCAAACAGCAACGAAAACAGCGAAAAAAAAAAAAATAATAATAATAATAATAATTTTCAAACAACAATAAACCACGACCTTAATCTCAATTTTTTTAATTCAAAAACAATTAAAGTCAACTAAAAATTTCAAATTTATTTTACCACGATTAAAATGCATAAATGTGACTTAATAATTGCGCATTAAAAAAAAAAACAAAAACTAATAGCAGCAACAACAGCAAACAGCAACAACAACGCCAACTTATAAATAAAATTAAATATATATATATATTTTTTTTTAATATAAAAACTGAGGCGTTGTCATTGTCATCCAGCTGTTTTTATTAATAATTTTTTTTTGAAAAACAGCAACCATAATTAAACGCCTAAATAACAAAACGTTTTTTTTTTTTGGTCAGGCAACACTAAAAAAAAAACAAAACACTTTTTAAGCGTTTTGCGCAGATAATATAAAATTGCTGCAATACAAAAAAACATTTTTCTTTTTTTTTTTATAAATATTCGAAATATTGGTTATTTGATTGCAGCAGTTCAATTCCAGTCACCACCGTAACTTTAAATTAAATTAATTTTTTTTTTATGTTCGTATTTAATCATATATAAATAAAAAAAAACAACTAAAAAGTTAAGCCATGTTAACTAAAGCGTTGAATTATCAAGTAGTACACGTTAATTTGTATTAAAAAAAAAAAAATTATATATTATTTTTGATTGTATTAAAGTTGTCGACCTTCGTCTCTACTCAACTTTTTTAAATTAAATTTTATTTAATAAATAAATAAATAAAATGAAAGTAAAAAAAAAACAAAAAAAAAAAAAACTCGATCACATGAAAAATGCTATTTCGTCTTATATGTCTTTCATTTATGTTTATGTTTGTATTCGTGTGATTTGGAGCGCGGCATAATCTACTTTATAATTATTATTATTAATTTTTATTATTTTTTTTTTTTTGTTATTGTTTTGCGCTTGTTTTAAATTTTTACCTTTTACCTGCCTAATTCAGCGACATTAAATAATTATAATATGCAACAGTTATGTATATACAACAGCCTATAATCTTAATATCAATTTACTAATAATCAACAAAAAGGCAACATAATAATTATAGTTGTTTGTTGAAAATAAAATTTGTTTTATTTGCATTTTTATGAATAATCTGGTGCTGACACACCAGTTTGTAGTTTTTTCATACATTTTTAGTAGAAATTAATAATTTAAATCAATTTTAATAACGAATATTATTATAATTATAAAAACGGTTAAACGATAATGGCGATAAATATTAATATTTTAATTCAATAATTTCCATCTATTAAATGCATGATAGTTTGGACGGAAATTATTCTCCAATTTTTACGTAATTTGATCAAATTAGCAAGGAAGTGAATTTATAACCAAAAAAAAAAAAAAAAAAAAAACCGATAACAATTTACTGAAATTTACAAATAAAACCATTTGCGTCTAACCGACAACAAAACAAAAAGGGTTTTCAATCACGACTTTTGAGATTTAGATTTTACACAACACAAAATTAAGTAATTTGGTATCGAAAGTGAAATTCAATTTTTATTTTCATTAACCACAGAAACGATTGTATCCATTTTCTATCAAACAAAAATAATGTTAATAAATTAAAATGAAAAAATTATAGTTATTATCCAATCGATTCGATTTGATTAATAAAATTTTTATATTACTTGTTGCTGTTGTTGTTGCTACTTTAAAAAATCGCGCAATCAACCTATCTATATTTATATATGTGTATATATAATAATTTTCATTTATTATCACCTTTATATATTTCTCATATTAACCACAGAACAAAACAAACAAACAAATAAAAAAAAAATTATTATTTATTTATTAACCAATTGCTGAGAGTTAAATGAAAATAAAATTGCGTGATTGGCACGTGCCACCGCAATATTTATTTCTCTCTTCTTTTTTTTTTACCACGACTTATTGTTTTTTTTTTTTGTATTACTTAATATTATTTATTATTATCTCATGTGACCACTAATTACTTTCAATTTTTTTAGTGTAAGAAGGAAATAAAATTAAACAAAAAAAAAAAAAATTTACCTCATGCCATCAAAGCCATCATCAGAGCCATTTATTGTTAAAACTGGTGCACGGGCGTACGCTTTAGCAACACGACGATTACGTTCAAAGACAATCACTTTAGCCCATATTTCATCATCAATTTGTGTCCATTTATCAAGTACTTCTTGTATGTGTTCCTGAAATTACATAAAAATCAGAAGAATTAATAAACAGATTTTCCAGTTGATTAGAGATAAGGTCAATATAGTCGTGATTCGTGACCTTTTTTTTCCATTTTTGTTATTGATACGAATAATTATTTAATAGACAAATTCCTATAATAATTTTTTTTTTTCCCAATTCAAATGACACGTGTCTCCCACCAACCCACGATTCCAACCCAGATCGATATTAATAAAAAAAAAAAAAATTATATTTATAGTGCACGATTTGGCCGCCGGTAAATTTACATTATTTAATTAAGCAGTGGCGCCATCACTTAAGTCATTTAAAAATAATAATAATTTTTTTCTTCTCTCCTTTACAATTTTTTTTTTTTTTTTTTAAATTTTATTAAGAAAAATTCCTTAGCACAAAGAATTCAATTTATTTAAGTCACATAATTCAAATCAATCAAATTTAAGTGACTTAAAAAAACCCGAAATATTTTTTTTTTTTATTACACAGAAAAATATTTCACCGAATTATTTATAATAATTAATAATTTTTGGTTTAACGTGAGGGGGTGTTGTATAGCCAAGAAATTTCAAATAACTTTTTAACCTTAAACGGAACCACCGAAGAGATAAAATTTTTTGTTTGCGCTTACTTTCATTTAAGGTATATAAATTTTTATAATAATTACATAAATACGGTTACTTAATTGTTATTTCGCTTTTATAATTATAATAATTCATGTATTCAAGTAACTAATACATGGTTGCATGGTTAAAAAGAAAGGCATTAAGCCACTATACATTTGACTTACCTATAAATAACAAGAAATTACAAAAAGTTTTTATTTTAATAAAAAGAGGTAGAAACATTTTAACACTATATATATACACACATGCAGGCTTAAGTTTTATTTTATTATTTTTTTATTTAGCTATTTTAACAAAACTTTATAAATATAATTAAAAAAAAAAACAAGTTAAAACTTGGCGAAAGCGAAAGTTTTTTTTTTTTTTTTTGTTTCGTTTCTTTCTTTACCTCTGTTTGTATTTATTACAAATAAAATAAATACTTTTAACAAAAAAAAAATATATATATACAGAAAGAAAAACATTTATCTCTTTAAGTATGTTTAATTTTGTTTGTAGAAAAAAAAAAAATTAAAAATAAAATAAAATTATTAAAGAGAGACGACGACATGAAAACAAAAAAAAAACGACTTAAGTATGGTGCTTTAAAAAAAAAAAATATACTGAAACAAAAATACGCTTTTATGTTATTATTATTATTTTTATGTTCAATTAAAAATATAATTAATAAAGTAATAATAATAATAATAATAATAATGATTTTCTAAAATTTCAAACGTTTTAAGTTATTCAAAAAAAAAAAAAAAAAACAAAATAATAAAGTAATTTAAGTATAAATGTTGGTAAAAAACTGGAAAAAATTGAAAACCTCCCACTTAACAACACACAAATCAAAAAAAAAAAAACCAAAACAATAGAAGTCAGTAAAAATAAATAAAAAACATAAGAATTCTATCTTGAGCGTAAATTCAAAAGAGAAAAAATGGCGACACAACATTTTATTGTATTTTCCACTAGAAATAAGTGACGTTTTTTTTTTTTTTTTTTTTTTTTGCAATAAAACATAAGAAATAATAATTTTTACTAAATAAAGAAAAAGTCAACGGAAAGTAGGTCATGACAGCAACGGCATAGCACCACGGGTAAATACAGTGAAAAATTTATAATAAAAAACAAAATCTAACACCGTTAATAGTAAAAAAAAAAATTGCAGCACACAATTATATATACAAGACCAGATATTTAAACCAGAATATGTTATCATTGCACATCATGACTTACGCATGCAAGAGCCTGTTTTTCATCAGCAAAAACATTAAACCAAACTACCTACAGCCACTTTTTTCAGCCATCACTTTGCTAATAATAAAATCTTTTGATTAAATAGAAAATTATATAAAAATAGGCAGAAAAAAATGAAAATAAAAATAAAAATTATGACATAACCACTCTGGTTAAAAACTTCCGCTATTAATCGATTAAATATTAATAATCGATTTATTATTATTATTATTATAATTATTAATACTTAATAATAATTTTTGAAAGAAACAAAAAAAAGAAGAAAAAAAGCGCTTAACGCTCAAAAAGAAAGCTTTTTTTGAAAAATGATTATCAAATTTAATTTCCTATAAAAAATGTTTTTGTTAAAAACCAAAAAAAAAAAACAGTTTTCGTTTTGAAAACTGGAAGCCATAAAAGTGTTACGTTGAGCTAAACAAACAAACATGAATAACAGATTAAATTTATTAAATAAATAACAAAAAAAAAACAATATTGTCGCGACGACTTAGCGACATAATCAGCAACTTTCTTCACTCACAATTTTTTTAATTAAAAAAAAAACCAGAAAATAAAAGACTTAAGCCAAAACGACAATTAAAACAGTTTTTTTTTGTGTGTTTGTTTATTTCTGTCACACATTTAATAATTTTTTCGTCTATTTCCGCATTGTTTTTTTTTCTTTTTTTTACGAAAAGCAAAAGTAGTGAGGTTAACTTAAGTTAAGCTAAGGTAAACTAAGCTAGGCCATACCCATTAATAATAATAAAAAAATGCCATTAATTTGAGCATTTAAAAGCACAAGACAAGAAAAAAGAGAAGAAGAAGAAAAACAAAAATAATAATAAGCCATATCGAATTAAATTCTATCACAGCATTAAGTTAAGAAAATAATCAACCGGGAAATTGTTAATTTGTATCGCTTTAGTTTTTATTTTCACTTAGTATCATTCACTCTTCTTAATTCAATCAATTTTTTTTTTGTTGTTATTGTGACAGTTCAAGGACGACACCACAAGACATCACAAGATTTTATTATCGCATTTATTGAAAAAAAATTAAATTAAATTAAATACAATTAAAAAAGAAAAGAAAAAATAAACGAAAATAGGGTTGGGATAATAAAAATTTCATATCCACTGCGTTAAATACTTGCTAACCGTGACAAATTTGTAACAACGCATGCGCTGCTAACTTAATTGATTAACAAAATGAATTACACAAAAAAAAAACATCTGAATACGATCGTAACGTATGGCACATGCTCTGATCTATCATGACGCTGGACATGTGTTCTTTGATTTAATTAATTAATTTTTTTTTTTTTTATTTTACTTTTATCGACGTGTCCGTAAACGTGAATTAAGGTACAAAAAGGTAAAGGAAAACTCATTAAATAATTAACTATGTTCCGTTTTTTTTTTTTTTTTTGGTGCTGTTAATTCTTTATAAGCGATAAAGTGAAGAACAGAAAACCGATTCTTAACGATCAATCATTAAATCGATTTTTATTGGGAACAAAAAAATGTATCAGAAAAAAACAAGATCGCAAAAAACATAAAACAAGGAAATTAAATTGTGAAAACAACAAAAATGTTAATTTGCTGACGATCATATACTTGTTCATCATTCATTACCTTCGATCATTCATTTAATCGATCACAGCCACAACCAACAACTTAACGTTTTTGCTTCGTTTGTTTTGTTTTTTTGATCCTTTATTTATTAATTATCTTGTGAAATTCACTTCCAACGGTAAATAAAAAACAAAAAATATAAAAATAAAAAAAAATAAAATTCTTTTTGTCATCGCGTTTATTACGTAATTTTCGTAATAAAAATTTTAAAGAAAATCGTGGACATCCAGTAGTGAGGCAAAGTATATATAATTTATTTAAATTAATTTTTTTTTTTTTGTTCATTTTCTCATTTAAGTAGCCCTATGCAATTTATTGCTGTCGTTTGTCTTTTTGTTACTTAACTTAATTTGACTTAAGTTAACTTTTTAGTGTTGCAAACCAAGTGTTGATTTGATTTTTTATGTTTCTGTTTTATGTGTCACTGTAATAAACTTTAGTGATCAGTGATCAGTGGTATTAATGGATTTTTAGTCTTACTATAAAAACCCAGAAACCAACGCAGGTTCGCCACTCTGCATTATAACGACAATTTTTCTACATTTATTCATTCAAAATGACAAAAAATGTTTTTCTTTTAATTTATTTAAATAAATTAATATTAAAAGAAGAAAGTTGTTATGTGGTTGACTTGTTATTACAAAATAATAATAATAATTATTATTGTATGGTAGAGATGATTAAAAAAGAAACAGACAACCAACTACAACAGTCATCCGCAGCAGCAGCAGCAACAACAACAGCAACAGATCGTTTATCATCAGACAATAGAAGAATTGGATCATCTTCCTCCCATGTTTTCTGAAAACTGAATTTTTATTTTTATTTATGATCATGTCACGATCGATTGCGCTACCACCATCATCATCATCATCACAAAATAAAAAAAACAGCTAAAGAAATGTTTATTTTTTAAATTCGCAAACAAACAAACAAAAAAAAAAAAAGACAATAAGATTTGAATTTTCATGAAAACACGGATTTTATGTTGAAAAAAAATTTATTATAAACGAAATATTATGTAATCTTGAGACTAATAGTTTCTATGTTGCTGTTGCTGGTGCTTAATTTTTTTTTTTTTCTGTTATTGTTTTAACGTAGATTTAAGGCGGCATGATTTAAATAATTTTTTATATTCGTGTGACATTAACGTTTTTGTTTTAACGAAATATAAATTTAATAGAAAAAATTCATTAGAGCGAAAATTCTATTTGTTTTCTCGAGGTAATGGCGAAAAAATAAAAAAATTAAAAAACTCCACATGTGTAACACTAAATTTAATTTTTATTTTTCTCTAGCGTTTTTATAGCCTAATTGTTTTTGGGTTTGGTTTTTAATTTTTTTTTTTTTTGTATAACAAACTGATAGCAATCTGTTATTAGCGAGGTTACTAGCGAAACAAAGTTGACTTAATATTTGGCAATTAGAATGGTTGAGTGAGAGAGAGACTCATAACGAAAATTACACGATCGCCCAGTGGGATCACAAAAGCACAAAAGAGGGAAATCAATAAATTTTTAATAAACCAAAATGAATATTTATTTATTTAACACATTAATTCGATCAAATTTCACTTTATAATCATTTTTCTGTTTTCAACATTATCGTTGATCATTATAAAGTTTTTATTTTTTTTTTTATTATTTATGTTAACGGAATATTATTTTCTCCCCGTACAAATTTTTTTATCCATTTAATCAAATCACGATCGATCAACCGATCGTTTATTAGTTAAAAAAAAAAATTATAATCGATCACAGAAATTTTTAAACAAGAATGTAATGTAGCAGCAAAAGCAGCAGCCACAGCATCAAAGTCACGCATTTATGATTTAGTTTTGTGTCTTCTTCCTTACAAAAACTGCATCCCATTAATCACAGAAGAAAAACGAACACAAACAATTTTCTTGTTTTATTAAATTTTCTTTCATCATCGTCGATCATTTTTTACTCTCTTTTCACTTTTTTTAAAGCCACAGAAAAAAAAAAACTCTTTCTTTCTTTCAACTTTTTCACGAAAAAATTCGATTTTATTATTTCGTATCGATACGAAACGATCGACGATTGCATATAACAGGAAAAATGTTGTTGAAACAAATAACGAGATGAAACAAACAACCAACTACAGCAATTACCAAAAATAAAAAAATAATAACAACAAGTACAACTTGCAACAAGAAAACGATCAAACGAATAAATTAATATCGATTGACCTTTTCCTGGTCTGCAATAAGCTGCACCAAGCAGTTTTCTTTTCTTTTTACTAGAAGACAATGAAATGTTCAAAGAAAAAAACCAAAAAAACGAAAAGTTTGTGAATTTAATGAAAATGAAAATGCTTCACATGTCATTCACTTTTCATTTTTTTTTATTTATTTTCTTTTTCGCGTTACTCAAGTGAAATTGATCAAGTCAGGTGCTTATTGTTTTATTTCTATATAAATAAAAAGAAATAAATAAAACCATCTGATGAGAATAATTAAACAAAGACGATCATAATGCGTTGAGAAATTTAAATTAACAGCAAACAATGAAAGCCACCAAAGATCGAGGATCATCATAAAGAAAAAAGAAAAAAAAAAAAAACCCACACAAACACACACAATGGGTGCGATTAGCAAAGAGAAAATTTCACTTTTTTTTTTCTTCTTAAATTTATTTCAAAAACTAATTAATTAACAAAAACAGAAAAAAACCTGCACAACGCAGAGAAATTTGTCCAACAAGGAAGTTTAATACAATTTTTTTTTTTTTCAGTAATAAAAATCAACACCCGCAGTGTCATCACGCGATCGTGCAATTAAACTGGGCAACCACCCGCAATGCTATTTAACTCAACACCAGATAATTTATTAATACAAAAATATTTTCGACAAGGAATTAAAGGACAAATTTCAAATTTCCCGTTATTTAATTAATTAAATATTACGCAATCACTTCCGTGTTTCGTCTCTCATTAAAAACTTATCCCTGGATTAATCCAATGTTGAAGTAATTAAATAAAATTAAATTAAATAAAAAAAAAAACTTTCCTTGACAACGTAGAAAGCAGATTCTCTGTCATTTTAATCAATCGAAATATTAATTCTCTTGAACTTTTCAAAAAATAATTAATTTTTATTTAATAAAAAAAACAAACAAACAAAATGTAAAAAAAAAAATTTAAATGATGGTTAATGGCCGTAGGTTATGTAAATAAATAAATAAAAAAATTAAAAAAATCTTTTCTTTTACTGCAAAATAATTAGCAGAGGTTTGGACGTTTTTTGTTTGATTTGTTTGGTTTGTTGTCGTTTGTCATTGAAAATAAAGTGAAAATAAAAATAACAAGATTGGTAACAGGGTACCCAGTTATTTATTATTTAACGTAAAATGTGTCCAATCAATACTCACGTTAACGTTAACGTGAAAGTGTTTTTAACTAACTCAACAACAACAAAACAAAAAAAGTCACAAAGTGCTTTCTGGTGTCACCGTTGATTATGGCTTGAGGCTGAAAAATTTTTTTTTCACCTAAAACCAAAGAAGAATAATTTTTAATTATGATTTACTACACTGACGTTACTACTCCTTCTGTATAACACTATCACCGTCATTGTCAATTAAGGATAAACAATTTTTTTTTTTTTTTATTCAAGTTATAAATAAAACGCTGATCACACTGAAAATAAATTTTAAAACCCGGAAATAATGCGGCGAACAATAATATTATTATCTGCACGATGAGAAACAAAAAGGAAAAAACGAAAACACAAAACCAAAACAGAACCATTTATGAATTATACATTTGTCGCTCAATTGTTGCTTAAGCCAAGCAGGCAAAACAAGTTAAAGAAAGAGCCCAACAGAAAAAAAAAAAAAAATCACACAAATCAATAAACAATAAATCAACATCGCCCTGCGGCACAATAAACAACAGATGAGAAACAAAAAAAACAGCAATGCGTTAGAGATGCACAAAACCTGCACAAATACAACAGAAATTAAAGTAAAAATAATTTGCATGCCCCAAGTATTAAAGAACTCCCGAAATATTTTATATTTTTTTTCGTTTGGTTTATTACATAAACACATGCGTGGCTGCAACGAAATAACAATCAGCAAACAGTTATTGCTGGGAAAATAACACCAAAACCGATGACCAAGAAATAAAACATAAAAGCTTAAGATGCGAATGAATTTTTTTTTTTTTTTTCGATTCTTATAAAATAACGGTGAATTTGGGTAAGTAAATTTAATAATACCTCTTTGTCGCCCAAACGTACAAACGGTACGCGAATTTTTTTTTTTTTTTTTTTTTTCTTCCCGATTATTTATTGCGTTTTGTCACATTTTTTATGTGTGCAGAATATTTTTCTCTTCCCTTTTTATAACCCCCATCAATTAATTAATTTTTTTTTAATTTTTATACCGAAAATAAAGGTAAATTCCTTCATTTTCCTTTCGTCCGTTAATACGTCAAAAAAAAAAAATAAAATAAAATAAAAATTAACGGTAAAGTTCACGCGTGCCTCATCGCATTAAAAAATTCTTTTACATATGTTGTCGCATTAAAAACGAAATATTTATGCTAAAAAATTAAAGTTAAATAATTTAAGCAAGTGTCGCTTAAATATTTAAATTTTACTATAAATAAATTTTGTTCGCAAAAAAAAAAAAAAAACGCACGCAAAGTTAATAAATCACCAAACAAGGAAGAATTATTTTTATGTAAAATTCTGAAATTTATTTTGATTCGTTTTGGTTGATTTTTCAGTTTACCATTATTAAGTGTGCAGGAGAGAAAACACAAACATATGCAAAAGGTGAAATCCTATGTTATTAAAAAAAATGAAAATAAACATTATTTAGATAAGGAAGTAAATATTGTCCAAATGTATTAAATACAGAGTAAAATAAAAAAAAAAAAAAAAATTTTAAAACACAGAATATTCGCGGTCAATATAAATATTTTGCAAATAAAAATTTCGCATCGATTATGTGTCTACATTGATAACAATAAAAAAAAAATACGTTATAAAAGCGAAGAAAAAACAAAAACAACCAAACCGTACGGTAACAATTGAAAAATAAATTTAAAAAAAAAAATTTTACTCGCGTCCATTGCACCTTTGCAAGCAATTTTAAGCGCACGGTGATTATTCTGTTATCAAAGTTACAAACCTGAATATATTTTTTTTTTTTTTTAAACTTTTCGTTGCATTTTTTTGCACCAAAAATCGACAAATATATTTATATATAAAAAACAAAAGTTTTAAGCTCAATCGGGTTTTCTTGTTTTTAAAACAATGAAAACAAAAAAAGTTTTGCAGCAGCAGCAGCTAGTGAAAGCCAAAAAATTATTTTCTTTTGTACAACGAAACCACTTTCCACATTTGTTTTTTTTTTTTTTTTTGTTGCATTGAAAGCGAGATAAAAAAAAAAAACGCAAGGCACAATAAAGTCAATAATACGTTTAAAGTATTCGCTGTATTTTCTATATAGAAAATTTATTACAACAATTAAATTTTATTTGTATTTATGATGTAAAAATCCTTTTTAATAATAAAAAAAGTTTGTTACATAAAAAATGTCAGTGAATGGTGCAGAGTAAACGAATATTAAATAACTAATAAAGGAAACACCACCAACCAACCAACCATTTATTCATTATTTATTTATATAAAACATTTTACCATCCAATAATGAACACAAGAAAAATTTCGCTTCAACTTTCGCTTCTACATACAACAAGTAATAAGAATTAATAATAATAATAATAATCAAAAAAAAATATTTTTTATTATTTTTTCGCTGTTATTGGTAAATTTGTTCAGCAACCTTAATACCAAAAAAAAAAAAATTAAAATTAAATAATTTTTTTTTAAGTAATTTAATCAACATAATAAATATTATGTGTAAATGTGCATTCTTTACCATTGAATTAAACATAAACTTTGCATAAAAATTTTACCATTTTTTTGTTTTTTTCGTGAATATGTAATTTCGCATTTTAATTAAATTTCCACACTGCACAGTACCACACACATATGTAAATGATGTCATTTTTTTTTAATTTTTTTATTCGGTATGTTAAAATTTGCATTAATCATTTTGCAGTAAAAACTTTAACCCAAATTCAATTAATCTTGATTAAAATATTTTTGTGTATATTAAATAAAAAAAAAAATTTGTAACAAATTTCCACGATGCCTTGAAATATGTTTAATTAATTTAATTAAAAATTTTTTTTTTTTTTTGTTTTCTTTACACAATTTAATTTATGTAATTAACCAGCAATGTTAAACACAGGTTTTTGCTCCTGTTCAACAAATATTTTTGGTTACTTTTTATTTTAACATAAGAAAGGTGTTCAAAACTGTAATTAAGTCTTGTGCATTCGTTAGTTTGTTTCAATCGGTTTTAATTTAAAATTTAATTGAAAATGAAAATACCATTAGATAAAATACATAATTGTGTTAAAAGTATGTAATTAATAAATTAATTAAATAAAAAATGACAAGAGGAAAGCGTCAATAAAATTAAAATAAAAAAAATAATTAAAATCACGACCAAGACAAGTGTTTTTGTTTATTAAACCTATAATTACACAAAAATCGATAAGATTTTTATCGAAAAAGTAAAAGAAATAGAAACAAAAAAAAAAAGCTTTTTCTATCTATTAATAAAGAGAAATTGTTTTTTTTTTTTTCGTTTTTTAATTCGACTATTTCACTTAATTGAATTAACTAAAAACCAAAATAAAAATATGAAACGGTAATAAATCTAACACTTTTCTAAGCAGAGAAAATTTTTTTTCGTTTTTCATTACCCTACTTGCTGCTTTTTGTGTGTGTGCTAAGAAAATAAAAGCAAAGAAAAGAAATGAAAAATTATAACATTTCGGGTTCGTTGTTGACCAACAAGTCTTTTGTTGTACGATTTTTTTCTTTTTCTTTTTTAATTTATTTCTCTATTCTATTATAATTATAATAAATATTAAAAATTTGTAACGAAACGGATTTATGTATGTTATATAGTGAGAGAAAAATAATAGAAATTTTCATCAATCAAATAATTAAAAAATAAATAGAAAAAAAACAAAAAATAATAACAACAGGTGAAAATTACAGAAAAAGAAAACTCAAATCAATTTAAATAAAATTTTTCTTATTTTTTCTATCTCTTTGCTCTAATTCATTATTTCAAATATAATTAAAATCAATTCAAGCAAGCAAAAAAAAAAAAAAAACCAGCCAACAAGCACCAGCGGCACAGTACAGACAACACAAAACATTGTTTCATCGTTCTCTAGTTTTTAGCCACTAAGAAAAACTTACATAAAAAATTATTATTATTTTTTTTTTTTTTAAATATAATTAATGAACAAAAGAGGTAATAAAATAAAATAAAAGTGCATTGTGTTGCTAAAGAAAATAAAAAACAAAACGATTTTCAGAGCAGAAAAATGTTTAAATACAAAAAACAAAATAAGCTGGGTGCGCATATGGAATTTTTAGTAAATTTTTTATTTATTCACTATAATTTCGTTTGATTAATTCTTCTAGTCGTCATAATAATATTTTAACACGGTATTATATTTATTAGTGTTTAAAGAACATTTTGTATTTTTTGTTTTTTTTTTTTGTATGTTTATAAATCTTGAAATTTGTTTAAATTATAAAAAAAGCAGAGCAAGTTTCACAAACAACTTATTTTTTCTAGTCAAATCAGGAAGAGAATTATTTTATTTTACTTTTTTTCTTCTTCTTAATTTATTTTAATTTATTTTTTATTTTTTATATTAAAACTATGCGAAAAAAATAAATTAACATAAGTTAATAATAAATAAAATAATCAAAACAGAACAAAAATGGATGGATGGATAGATTAATATTAATCTTGGTGTTGTTTGTGTTAAATAAAAACTAAAAAAAAAATAGCGAAATAATCAAGACGATAAAACCACACCCAAAAATACAGAGAAAAACAACAGACAACAATTTTGCTGCTCAGGTATTCATAACATCATAATCAAATACTTTAGATTCTTTATTATAATAAAAAAAAAAGTTATAGAAAAACAGCGAAAACCAGTGAAAAAAGAAAAAAATCAACTGAATTACATTACTTTCTAATTTAAATATTAACACAATTATTGATAAGGGATTACATTTTTATTTTTATTTTTTTTTCCTTTCAAAACATATTTGATTATCTAATTTTAACATAAAATCTATGTTGCAACTCGTTTATTTAATAATAATAAAACAGCAAAAAACAGCAAAAAGTAAATAAAATAAATTTTCTGTTACAGTTTTTGCTATATTTTACCATAATAAAAAACTTTTACCGGTTTTCTTTCGATTGGAAATAACATTTTTTTTTTTTTTTTTTATAAAACTTTCATTTTTTTTTTGCTTTTTTAATAAACATTTTACCATACACTTGTATTGTGAACTAAATTAAAGTAAAAATAAAAAAAAAGCTTGTCAAAGGTGTTTTAACCTAATAAAGTCCCTGGTGTTTTTCTTTAATTAATTAATTTAAGCGACAGATTGTTTATGCAGAATTTATTATAATTATTATTATTATTTATGTAATTTTTTTTTTTTTTATTAATATTTATGCAATTTTGAGGTGTGTGTGTTGTGGCTTTATTAATTTTTTAATTTGCATAATTTATTTAATGAATGTAAATTTTATTTTACATTAATTCATTAACTTGGTATAATCGCTGTGTTGTTCTTCTGTTCAATTAATAAAATCATCATCATATATTATCATAAAACAATGTAATGTAATTTACAAGAGATTGTTTACTTTATTAATTATTTAATTAACCTTGAAAAATGATTAATAGAAAATACAGTGAGATCCTTAAACTAATAAAACATTTAAACATTTCTAAACGAAAGCAAACAACCTGCCTCTACCAGCAGCAAAAAACAATCAAAATCAACTCAAAGTTTTTAAATAAATAAATTAGGTACAAATAAGAAAAATAATAAAAACACAGCAAAGAGAACACCACATACAATCCAGCCACAATATTGCATTTAAATAAATTACAAACACAACAAAAGTAAATTAAGAAATTAAAATAAATTTCTAATAACAAATAATTTCACCATTTATAATGCAATTTTTTATTATTATTATTATTATTATTATTATTTTCAATGCTCCAATTAACAGACAACAGCAAACAATACACATACAACAAATAATTTAAATAACAAAAATCATAATTAACTTTGCGTTATTTAAATACATAAAAAAAAAACTAATTAAACAGCTAATTGCAATAATTTTTATGTGAATTTGTTCTCTCTGTTTATTATTAAATAATAAACAATTTGTTAATAATATTATTTGCTAATAATTCTTTCAACAGTGAAAAAGAAGAAAAAAAAGCAACAGCAACAGCAGCACCAAGGTATTTTCTTGTCGCTTATATAGATTTTCATAGAAAATTTACAATTTACAATAAATAAAAAGCTGACCTTATGGTCCATTAAGCTTTTACATAAATGAATAAATTTATTTTTCAATAATAAACAAAACCGTGGACTAGATCAATCACTAAAAATCATCTTGACATTCATTGAAATAGATGGAAAAAAAATCTTCATCTCATTAAATAATTGAAAAAAAAAAACACAACACACAACTAGACCGATTCAGTGTGATAATATTTCCTCAATCAGAGAATTAAATAAGCCAAACAAATTATTTATTTTAATTTTTCAAAGAAAAAAAAAAAAATTTCAAATTCGATGCATTCAATGAATTAATTTCCTTTCTATTACGCAACAAACACACACACACAAAAAAAATTATAATATTTTTAAGGTTATTTAAAATTCCATTTATCCCACCAACGCTTTAATAATGTTACTGCTGGTGGTGCTTGTGCTGGTGGTACTGGCAGTAACTCCCCCACCTAACATTTAACATTTTTAATGTAATTAGAAAACTTCTTTTTCTTTTAACATTTCTGTTTTTTTTTTTTTTGTATAAAATTGTGCAAAACCCGCTTGCTTTTATGATGACAAAAGATGACATAACCTTATTATTAGTATTTAAATACAATTTTTTTTTTTTTTTTTAAATGTCAAATCGATTTTAATCAATAAATTGTTGCTATTGTCGCTATTTTTAACTTAAAAACTTAAACTTAACTTTTTCATTATTCCAATTACATTAATGAAGGAAAAAAAAAAAAATTACATAAGAGCACAGTATGTCTCACTATTGCTGTCTGTCTTTTAATAACAAAGCAAATTACAGTCGATATTTGCATTGCTGAATTCATAAAACCATGTTCAAGTTTTAATCTAAAAAAATCTAAAAGAAATCAAAAGACTTCTTTAGTGCAACACAACGAACCTTTACTGTTTTTTTCTGTTAAATTAAATTAAAAGATTTAAAGATCTGAGGAGTGTCTAACTACTCAATTACATTCCTAACCAAATTACTTATTTTCTCATTTGTTTCCCAAAGTCAAACATAAACTATTTACATAATTAAAAAAATTGCATAAATCAATAACGAAAACCAATAATTTTAACCAATAAAAAAAGAACCAAAAAAAAAAGAGTCAACAGAAAATAAAAATTTCTTCCGAGAGTGCACATCGTTTGGTTATTTTTAGTATGATGACGATAGCAAATGTTTAATTTAAATACAATTCCTTGGCTTCACTTAACCAATGTACAAAAAATAATTTTTAATTCAATTCTTATCATAAAATAATAAATAAATCAAAAAATATATATATATACAAAAACCCGATATAAAACATTCACCAATCCCAAAATAAATAACCAAACGATGACAGAATAATAAAAAAAAAATTGCTTGGAAATATTATTACAGGCATTAGAGCATTAAGTCACATAAATAGGGTGACAATTAAAATAATTATTACTGTTACATTGATAAATTAAAGAACAGTTAAAAATCAATCAATTTAATTAAATTAATTTAATTAATTTAATTTAAGCAAAACAAAAATTCTCATCAGCAACAATCCATATTACGTCCTACAAATAAATCATTTAAACTTCCTCAATTCCAGTACGGTAAAAAATCGAAAAAAAAACCACACACACACACTTTAAATGATTGATTTTGAGTTTTTTTTTTATTGATTAATTAATTAATTAAAATTCAATCGTTTAAAGCTTTTAATTGAAGCAGAATTTTACTAAATTCCAATGTAGAATTTTCAATTAAAATAGAAAAAAATTTAATTCAATTAAAATTAAAACCGTGCGCTGTAAACAAATATCAACACACTAAGTCAACAAAATTAATTAGAAAATCAAAATAACTGTACAACTGAATTACTTAGTTAAGTCACATTTAAATAGAAAAAAAAAATTTTTTTTTTTTTTATTACTTTGTTCTTAAACACCCTGTTTAAAAAAAAATTCAACATTTTAATTCCTTTGCCACCTTTCAGGTGTAAATTAAAGGAATTTTCATTTAGAGTTAAATTTTTCTTTCGTTTTTTCTTTTATTATTAAATATTTATTCCGATTATGATGGTCAAAACATAAACAATTAAAGCGCTTTTGATTGCTTTTTTTTTTTTTTACTGTGTCTGCTTTGGTAGCGACTTCAGGTATGATGTTCGATGATAAGTGTGTGTGTGTGTGTATGTATTGTGGTGAATATAAAGTCATTTTATTATTTTACAAACGATAAAAAGGCAGCAGCTTAATGGTGAGAAAGAAGGCGATGAAATTCGTGCACGCAATAAATAATACAAAATATAATTTATTTAAATTTTTCTGTTACTTTGCTCTGTTACTTTGAATTTTGATTTTTTTAAAATTTTTTTTTTTATTTCATGGTATCACCAGCGAAAAAACAAAAACACATAAAGTTTTTTTTTCAAAACGCGAAAGAATTGAATTTTGTTTTTACATTTTAACGGTTAACACTGTTTTGTTTTTTTTTTGTTTTTTTGTTTTGGGATGACATAATTTTTTCGCTTTATTAATTTAAAAAAAAAAATACAAAATTATTAATTTTGGTTCTATCAAATATTAATTATTGAATATAAAAAAAAAACGAAAAATAGAAATTTTTGTACAAGCGTTTTGTGGATGCCGTTTATTGGCTTAGTTACCTAGTTTTAAGTCAGTTGTATTATGTTTATGCTTTTTATTTTTATTTTCGAGTTTTACATAGAAAAAAAGAGCAAATAAAAAACAACAACAACAACAACAACAACAACAAGAAGACACCAATCTCTTGTGATTTTTCCATCTGTGTGTCAAGTTATATTAACGATAGTGCAGTGTTGTATCTAGGTTTGGTATGCATTTGTTGTTTTAATTATTCAGAAAGCTCATTAAATAATATTCTCGAAGAGCGGACATCAGTAAAAAAAAGTAGATTTGCTCGTGTTTTTTCAATACAAATACAGCGCTGACTTAAAATTAAAGAAACAAAAGAAAACGAACCATCTCTAACCATGTGCTTTTTTTTTTTTATTTATTTATTTTAGAAAACGAGAACGAAACATTTCTACGTTAGAAAATAAATAAAATAAAACAAAATAAATCTCATCTTAATGATGATTCGTATAGAAGATGAAGATGAAAAAGGAGAAATCAGCTAAAGACAACATAATCGTTTATTTTTTTTTTGTTTTTCTTTCTTTCTACAGATTAACTTAACTTCACTTAATCATCTTGATAAATCTATTTCTCGTTTCCTATCGTTTTCAATTTTATTTTTTTTTTTATTCTTTAACAATGTTGTAAAAGTATTTTTGCTAGGCAATAAAGCTTTTTATTGTTTTTTTTTTTTTGCATCGCCACAATAACTTTCAATTTATGATTTATTTTATTTAATAATAATAATGTTTTAACAAACCTTATAAAGTTTATCCTTTTGATACCATACATCTTCCTCTTCCTCTTGTTGATGTGCATATGCTTGGTCTAAATTTAAATCATCACGTGATCGTGATAATATTTTGCGTCGTGACACCATTTCTCTAGGTAATGTTTCTAATGGTCCCAAACTGTCAATAAATAATAAATAAAAATAAAAAAAAATGTTTAATATTTTTAAATTAGGTTTAATGTTTAATTAAATTATAATAACTGTTTTATCATTACTTTATTTATTTTCTTTAAATAAATAATAATAACAATAATAATAATCAACGACATTTTAAAAACATATTTAAACGGAAAAGAAAACGTGGACACACGTACTTAGCCAACAAATATCACAATTCATAGTAATAATAATAAAAATGACAGCACGCAATACAACGCATGTGTCTGTTTTTAAATACAATCGTAGTAGGCTCCGCACTTGTTCAATTGTTTTGTTTTTTTTTTTTCCTTTTTTTTTTATTATTATTATAAAATTTACCCTATCGCTGCGCTACCTTTCGTTATAATTGAAAACAATAAGTTGGCGACATAAATGTGTTCAATGAACTTTCCACAAGTCACATTATTTTTCTTTTTTTCTTTTAATTCTTTATTTATTAATTAATTAATTAATTAATTAAAATAAAATAATTTTTTTTTTTTTTTTTATTTCTACGAAAAATAAAATAACCGAATATTAGCGCCATACAGGTAAAGATTGAAGTTAGACAACAAACAAAAAATTAAAACGCATTAAACAACTGACATAAAAAAATGATTTTAATCCACAAAATTTAAGTTATTACTTAACGTTTTAGCAACGTTTTAATCTTACTTCTAACAAAAATTTATTTGCCTTATAAATGATAAAAAATAAATTAAAAATGTAAAAAAGTGGCGAACGTGATTAGAATTTATTTCACTCAGTTTCTCTAAAACCATGGTAAGTGTGGAGGAAAAAAAAAAAAACAAAACGAAAAACACAAAAAAAAAAAATCTTTTCTTCTGTTTTTAGCTTTATTTAATTTAATTTTGTCTAAATCTACTACCAACGATAAGACGTTTAATTGTAATTCAGCAAAGGTATTTCTTCATTTTTTTTTTTTTTTTTGTATTATTATTTATATTGCCCACCCCCGTTCACTTCAATCAACAATAACGCCTTACATCACAAGTCATCGCCTTTAACTTCAATTCTTAACAAAAAAAAACAACAAAAAGTTTCTGAAAAACAAAACAAAACCAACTAATGTCAATTAACTGCTGTCGTGTCATTTCAGTAAAGTCAAGTAAAGCAAAGTAAATAACAGAAAAGCGCACTTAATTCTTGTGACAGCGAGTAAAGGTGACTTAAAGTTGTTAAACAAAATAAAACGGTAATTTTTATTTTTATTATTTTATTAAACTTTAGTCTAATTTTTTTTTCTTTCTTTTTCGTATTCTTTAAATACGTTTTAAGCTGGTTTTTATATATAGAAACAAAAAAAAAAAAATTTTTTAAAAATTAATAAAAAAAAAAGAAAAAGATTTAAATAAATTTTTTAAATTGTTTAAAAACGCTTTGTAAATTAGATTTATGGTTTTGTAGTAAAGGAAATCAATGATTTCTTCCTTTTTTTTTTTTGATTGAATTATATCTGGAGTCACGTTTATTAAAAAATAAAATTTTTTTAACTCACATTTCCTGTGTTTGTCGGTGCTGTAATGAATTATTTTTTACTACTTTTAAGGATACAGACAGAAGGATGACGTTAATATAAAATGACAACAAGTAAATACAGATCAATGTCTAAATCGGCAAACTGTTTGAATTTTTGTAGCAGAAGAAAATTCTTAAGTAAAATAAACAGAAGCGCGACGATTTTTTATTTATTTTGTTTTGTTTTCTTAATTCAATTGACAATAAAATAAATAAAAAGAAGAAAACTGAAAACAATACGACGTGTTTACCTCACCTGTGACTTAAGGAAAACTAAACTCAATCAAGCGGACACTGTGTATATTGAATCAATGAAGACAATGAAGGTAACAACTGCAATTAACTTATGAATCATTTATACAAAAAAAAAAAAAAAAGACTGTTGATGTCTTAACTTGAGCTTAACGTGACATGACTTAAGTAAACTTAACTTAACATAACAAAATCTTTAGATGCAAACATAAACTAATTAATGAATCAAATGTTTTAACATTAGGTGTTAAGAATTATTTAAAGTTCCTTGAACTAAATTAAGTGACATTGATAAAAATTAAAAATTTATTTTTTGAATTAACAAGACTTCAATCAGCGGATGTTCAAATATTAAACATCCAAAAAATTATTAATTGCTTTTTAAAATTGACAAAAAAAAAAAACAATTTTGTTTTTTTTTTTTAATATTAAGGCCGTTTGGAAATATTTTTTAAACTCACTTTAAGTCATTTATTCATCGTAGAAATGTTATTAAAATTTGGTTTTTGTAAAATGCTAATGTAATAATTATTTGTCCTCAAATGGTGAACATTCATTTCAAGTCACTTATAATAGTCTAAACGTTAGATTACCCTTCAAACTTTGTTGTAAACCGCATTGATTAATATCGTTAAAACCCTTACGAATCATTACAACAACCAATTACACGTTTATTCGATTTTAATCAATGAAAATTAATAATTTTTTTTTTTTTTTATTAAGAAATCATAAACTGCTTGCCTGCCTGCCTGTCTTTAACACAAAACATTTAACATAATAATTCCCCTCACGCATTAACAAATATGGTCACATCCGTTTTTTTTTCTAAATATTTTTTATTGAATGAAATTCCTATTATTGATAAATATTTTCTCACAGCATGTATTAAAAGAAAAAGAAAAAATAATTATTGATAAATCACATAAAGCACAGACGTATTTATAGAGAAAAATTATTATTACTATTTTTTTTTTTTTAATTAAATATAAAGGAATTTTCTAGTAAGTAAAAATTCTATAGAAAAACAACAATTTTATTGATTATTTTCTATAAATAAAATAAAATTAATTATATTAAGCATGTGTCTGTGTCAATTTAAAATTCCGTAATTAAAAACTAATTAAAACCCACACACTGTACGGTGTGTGTTAGTGTTTGTGCATTTTCCGGGCACTGTTACTATCATTTATTGTTTACCAAAGAATTTCTTGGCTATTTCAGGCTGTTTTTTCTAAACAATAAAAGCGAAATTGAAAATCTTTTCTTTTTTTTTTTTTTTAGTAATTCCTTATGAAAATGTGAACTATGCGATTGCACGCCTTTAAAAAAAAAATTAACAGAATTTAAGAGAGAGAGAAAGAACAAAAAAAATCTTTTGGCGCACCTACAACCTATTATAATATTCATGCTGACATTTTAGATTTTTTTTTTTTTTTTTTAATTTAAAACCAGAAATTTAAACCAATGCAAAAGTAAAAAAAAAAAATAAATTAAATTAAAATAAATGGCAGCAATAGTAGATGAATTAAATAATAAATAAATAAATAATAATGAGAACAAGTTGTTGTTGGTATTGTTAGTGTTATTGCTGCACACCCAAAACCCCTTTCACTTTTATAGCCTCGGATAAATCAGCGATTTAATATTTTTTTTTTTTTTAATTGTTTTTTTTTTTTTTTTTATTATTATTATTTTATTTATGAATAGTAAAATTATTTAAATAGAATTGGTATGACTTTGTTAAAGGTGGTAAAATTAAATTTTTATTTCCTCATTAAAATAAATACGGAACAAGAGCATTAGACATTTAATTGGTTGAAAATCGTTTAATTCCTGTGTTTATTAACCTGCTGAACCTTAGTTTGTACAAAAGCAACGTTACAGGTTCAATAACTACATTACATCAAAAAAAAAAAAAAAAAAAATTTAACCGCGAAATCATCAACAGTAAGAATAAAACGAGAAAAAAAAATTAATTGAATGACAGACGGACAGAAGTAAGACAAGAAAATTATAAGAATTTAACAGACGGAACAAGTGTTAAATATTTACTCATGTTGAACATTTGACCTATTTTTGTGGCTCAAAAAAAAAAAAGAATTTCGTTTTCTTTCTTTAAGACTCTGTTCGTTGAGCTTTGATTTAATTCCACCATCAGCATAAAAACAAAACACAGCCAACAGCAAAAAGTTAATAGAATATTTGCAAAAAAAGAAAACAATGGATATAACCTTCCTTTATTCAATTAATCACTAAAAAAAAAAAAAGTAAATTTAATTCCCAACAACAACTAAATAAATGTTAATCGAATTTTTTTTTTTTTTTTTTTTATTCATCTTCTACGCTGTCTTTTTGATTTAATAAACGGCCTTTGCGGTAACATCTTCCTTCAATTGTATTATTATTATTATTATTTAATTTTCAAATAAATAATGTTACATCACAATAATAATAATAATAAAATTGCATTAGATGACATCGAAAAGTCGTCGTAGTAATTTACGTTTAAATAAAAATTATTTTTTCAAAAGCAGGTTCGTCGCTAAGAAAAATTCTATTGAAATCTTTTGTACGAATTATAAGAAATTTTTTGTAAGTAAATAATTTAAAGAATTTTTTCATTTTCGGGTATTTTATTCTCGAATTGATAATTAAATGAATCAATCTGTGACGATAGTAATTATGGGGGAAAAAAAAAAAGATTTCTTCTCTAAATAAACCAAAAAATATTTGGTGACCATAAAGACACGCAAAAATAATTTCGCAATGAATTTTATCACGATACGTTTACAGCATTTTTGCAACATTTCACAACAACTGATTTTACTTTAATAAATTTTTAACAAATAAAAATTAACCACAACCAGCAGGTTGTTTGCATATAAAAATTAAAAAAAAAAAGCAAAAGTTATAAAAAATAAAAGATGTGAAAAGTTGGACGAGTTTTCTCCTTTTTTTAATTATAAAATTGAGCTTTATGGTGAATTAACTGTTGCATTATCCGTTGTAAATTACTTGACTAATCTAAAACGTTCTGACACTAAAACGCACGAATTCACAAATCACTAGAATTAACGAAAAAAAAAAAAACATAAAAACTTTATTTCTCCACACAAAAGAAATTTTCGCAAATTTTTTTTTTACAGAAATGGTAAAAGCGTAAAATTTAGCATAAACTAAAATTTCATTCTCTAATTCACTTCAATTGATGTTAAATTAAAAAACCAAAAAAAAAAACTCACCTTGAAAAATTCTTTTAAAAAGATTTTTAAAAAATTTTTATTTTCAGGTAAAGGTTTTTTTTTGTATCCAGTGATTTAAATTGTTTTTTTTTTTTTTTTTTTTTTTTTTTGTTGACAGGGAAATTTTTTAATTCTTCATAAGAAAAATTTTTTATTTTTGTTTTTATTCACTAATTCATTTAATTAAATTTTGTATCTCTTAAGTTACTTTGCAAAACACTTAAAAAAAAAACTCCACTAATAATTATAAAGAAAGGTGGAAAAGAAGATAAGCACAGGTAAGAAAGAAAAATTTAATTAATTTAAAAAAAAAAAATTTATCAAAGGTAAATAATTTTTATTTTCTTTTGATAAATGTTTTCTTTGAGAAATTAATTAAATTTTTTATTTTTTTTTTTTTTTAGTTAATCCAATTAGTTGTTTGTGTCCCACTTTTTCGTCAGTCAAAATCCAAAAATAAAGTCACTGTTAAATAATTGCGAGGAAATAAAATTACCAATAATTTGCGAAAAACACTTTGTTTCAAAAAAAAAAAAAATAAACGACACTTTGGCTGACACAGTTAGACGAAATTATTAAATCCTGGGGTGGTAGAAGTTTGTTGTTAAATTTTTTCTTTTTTTAATTAAGGAAAAGGGAAGAATTTTTTCCAGAAATTTTTGCTTAAACACCCACACTTTAATTCTTTTGCATAACGTTAAACCGAAATTTTAAATAAAAAAAAAAAAAAAATTTCAAAAAGACAATGAAGGAGAGAATTTTTCTTAGATCGTAATCTCACTTGACTCTCGTTTTAATTAATTTGCAAAAAAATTTATAATTTTAGAAAACAATAAATTTTTTTTTTTTTAATTAATTTAAATTATTTTTTTCTTTCTTTGATTTTTAGAAAATTTCAGTTTACGCGGCGGCCGCAGCAGTCGTTTAGTTGTACACTCGACAGCTTACGCGAGCTAACTAACTTTCATTGATTTGTTAAATATTGTGGGGATTGTGTGTCGGATAGTTAAATTTTTCAACAAGTTCCCGTTGTTGCTGAACAGAAGAAGAAAAAAAAAACGAAAATTGCTAAAACTAAAAGCACCTACTACAACGCTGCCACCACCACCACCAACCGAGAGCTTTCTTCAAAAGCTCAACTAAAGCTTTAACGTAACGGTGGGGCAAAGAAAACTTTTTATCTCTCCCACTTTAATCAATTACAATTTTATTATTATTTAAACTCGTGACGTCATTTACCAATACGCTTAAAGTATTTCCAGTTTTTTTTTTTTTTGTTTTCTCTCTGCGCACAACTTAAGTCAGTTTTGTTCTACTGTTGTTATTTTTATTTTTTTTTTTTGTTGAGGTCGTTCGTTTACACTCAGTGCTCCCACCGTTTTTACAAATTTAACTTCTCCAATTCTCCTCATTTATTTTTTTTGCCTTTTATTATTACGGTTATTATCGTAAAAAAAAATAGACAAATACATTTAAGTCACTTACGCAGATCCGTGTTTTGATGGTCATTTTTATTCATTTTTTTTTTTTAATTATAACCACTTGGTTTAATCTTGTTTATGTCTGCGTACACCTAATGATGTCATTATAGCCATGGGGAAATAATAATTTAATTATTTTTTTTTATTTTTCATGTTGTTTTTACTAAAAATAGAATGACATTTTCGTTAAGTCAAGTCGTTTATTTATTTTTTTTTTTTTTAAAGCCTAAAACCACCTACTTAAAAGTTATAAAAATAAAAAGCTGGAGAAATTTATCTTTACTGAATTCATGGTTTGTTACATGGCTAAAGTAAAAGTTTTTTTTTTTTTAATTTTTTTATTGCAGAAACGTACAAAAACTTATCGTTTTTTTTTTTTTTTGTTAAGGTAAATCGCGCAATACAACGTGTGCTGTGTGTTTATGGTTTTTTGGTTTGTTTTTTTTTTTTTTTTTATATAATCACTATTGATTAATAAATTTATTAAAAATAAAAAAATAATTATTATTAATATTCAAATAACACGCCTTAATTGCATCATTAAAAAACACAAGAAAAAAAAATAAAAAAAAAATCAACAAAATGATTGATTTTCACTTTTTTTTTGTAACGTTTTTTTTTTTGATTAAATTTAATTTAATTTCATTTACATTATATTATAACAGGATAACAGGATATTGTAACAGTGATAATATTAATATTTCACCATTTAATTAACTGTCATTCAACAGTTGTCTTCCTTATCCCTTATTATCATCGTATAACCACAACGTTTATCAGGTGAAATAATAAAAAATATCCACGATCACGCTTTTATGTCAACAGATAAATTTTTTTTATTTTTTTAACATATTCTGTTGTCGGTTTCCACCCAAAAAATAAAATAAAATAATTAATTATCGGTCATTAATACGTTTCGTTATTTTTTCGCTTATTCGCTTAAGATAAACAAACATTTTTTGGTTCTTAACGACTTAATTTATTAAATGTGTTTAAAAAAAAAAAAAACTTGATTTAATCCTGAAAATAAGCTTTTTATGTTAAATAAAATAAAAATCTACTGACGATCAACACAAATAAACTATTTCATCGTAAAGTAAGTCAACGTCAATTATCGTTACGTGATCCATGTCTAGCCTTAAAATAGCAAAAAAAAAAAAAAACAAGGACAATGTTGTGAGTCAAATTTTATTACACAAAAAAAAAAAAATGAAAAAAAACTTGGCAAAACATTTCGATTAATAATTTTTATTAAAAATTTGGTTTTTCCTATAAATATTTCAATTAATTTACTAATCAGGATGATGAGTAAACATTAAACGTTGGGAATTTATATTAAAAATGGTTAAGAGAACTCAAGGTAAAATAGTTTGTGTAACGGAAATTGCAACAACAGTGAAGGTGTTTTTTGTGATGAGAAAAATTCAAAAATTGGAATCATCACCCGTAATCATCCGGTCGTTGAATATGTTTTTGTGAACTAAATTTTCATCGAAAATTAATCATTTTTTTTTTTTAATTAAAAATAAACCAAAAGTAATAATTTTTATCTAAACAATTGGTAATTAGCGAATATGTGAAGTGTAAATGGATTTTGTTTTGCTTTAAATGTAAAAGAAAGTTTTTTTTTTCTATTTAATATCACAGCACAATTATCTGGTGTTTTATCTAGAAAGATTTTCTTTATTTCTTTTTGAAATGTTTCTGCTGGATAAGAGAGCATACAGTTTTTGTTTGTTATTTGCTAATGGTAATTATAAATTATGTAGCTGAAAGTGAATTTAATTAAAAAAAAAAAAGGTAAAAAAAACATCGATTTGAATTAAGGTGAACAACAAAAAAAAAAAAGAAAAAAAGAAGCTTATTGGGTAAGGAAGCAATGGGAGATTTTTTTCGTTGTTTTTATGTCAAAGAAAAATATTTATGCTGCAATAACGACATTATTACACCAAAACAATCAATGCGAGAAACTAATTAAATTATGTAAAAAAAAAAAAAAAAAAAGGTTTTTAAACCGAAAATCGAAATTATTAATTAAATTAGAAAAGTATGAACAATCAAATTATTACAAAATATGGTAGAAATAATGAGACAAAATTTATTTTTTCCAACCTAAATTTATTTAATTATTTATCTTTCTTAGTGGTAATTATGTGATTTATTGTAACGACGGCGTAATTTAATGAAATTATTCTCACTTTCCTCTATGTTAATACCGCACACCGTTTCTACATTAAGTCACAGCTTGGGAAATGTAATTATTTTTCAATAAAGTCAATTAAATGTTAAATACGCACACGATAATCTAGATCACAGAAAAAAAAAAAACAATAATAATAATTAAACTTTCTATCAAACAAAAATAACGAAACGAAATGAAACGCCATAATAATTGTTAAAAAAAAAAATGTTGTCAAAGCGATAAAAGTTGTTTAATCATCGTTTATTCAGCGTATCCCCAAATTGTTATTCTTTATTTATTTACGTAGTAAATACGTTTTTATGATTAATTAATTTTGTGAACGTGATATTTTAATTATTTTCTACATAAATCATGTATTTTGCAATATGTACGGTAACGCATAAACAATCAATCATAATTTTTTTATTTATTTTTCTTTTTAATTTAATTCAATCTAATTAAGTCACTTTAACAATAGTTAATTTTAATGTAACTTAAATCAGTTAAGCTTAATTACGATGTGTTTTAATAACACCAATCAACCATAATCTAGATTCAATTTTATTTACTCGGAACAAAATTCCAACGTCTCAATCAAACAGCAGCAGCAAAAAAAACCTCACGAAACGTTAAGGGATTAAAAGTTCAACAAAAAAAAAAAACATTTTTCAATAAATAATAATTTAAAATGTTTTTTTTTTTATAACTTTTTATTAATAATAATAAAGTCATAATTCTTGCACGCCCCGGTTAAAAAAAAAAAAAAAAAAAAAAAAAAAACATTTTAATCGGATTTTAAATGTTTTTGTGTCACTAAATTTTTGACTAAAATGCAAGAAAAAAAAAAAAAAAAGAAATCCCGTCACCAAATTAAGGTGTCTCTGCCACGCGACTTAATATTAATAAGAGAAATTATTAACTAAAAAACCGTCCTGAAATGTTATTGGTAAAAAATCTAAAAAAAAAAAAAAAACGCGCGCGCGGCATACACCGTAGAGTTAACGTCAGTATAAAAGCTTTACGTTCCGTTTTTGTGACAAATTAATTTTTTTATTTACGAATAGAGAACGTTGTGCTTGTTAATAATTTTTTCCTTGCAAGAAATATGAAAAAAAAAAATAAATTAATTTGTCGTTATTCCTTGAAAGAACTACAAGTTTGTTTTTTTTTTTACCTTGTTAAAGGTTGTTCTGTTTATTTAACAGCTGGGGGTGGTCAGTATGGTATGTTTATGAATTTTTTTATTAATTTTTTTTGCTCAGTTTTTTTTCTTTGCTGAAGAGCGAAACGAAAATTTGTTAAAATAACACAAGTTAGGTATTTTTATGATTATTAATAATAAAAATTAACATGAAATTTTTATTATATAAAGTCTAGAAAAAAAAAAAAAAAACATGTATAGCACACGCTATTCCATTTATTTTATTTTATATATAACACACACACACAGTATGATATCAAGAAATGAAAAAAAAAAACAAAAAACTTAATTCGTGGTTTTTGGTTAAAGGAATAATTAATTAAAGGGAAAAAGATTCTTCTCAAAGCTCTCGATATCGGCTAATTTTTTTTTGTGTATCATTAGTTTAGTCGAATTTTTATGTTTTTATTATTAATTTTCAATGATTAATTTGTTAGCAATTTGTTTTTATTATTAGTCAAAAATTTGTATAAAAACGAAACGACATGCAGTTCTGACATCTATTTTACATTTTTGTTATATCAACCGATTTATTTTCTTAAGCTTTACCGCGAATATAACACGAATTGATATATTAACGCTTTTTTTTTTTTTTTTTTTTTTACAAAATAAAAGATTTATTTAAAATTGATTGAAAAAAAAAATTAAATAAATTAGTTTATAAGGATTTTGATCTTTTAAATATTTAAGAAGCTAACATTGCATGTTATTTGGTTATTTGTTTGTCACTCTCAGGATAATTTTTTTAAAAATACAAAACTCTGTAAGCTTTTAACTTTAATAAAAAAACAATTAATAATCAAAATTCATTAAATAAATTTTTTCTGTAAAGCAGAGAGAAATAAAAGACGAACGAATGTAGAAAAAAGTCTACTCAGCTCAATAGAAATTTTTCTTTTTGTTCTAATCTAATCGCGCACGTCAAAGCAAAACAATAAATTTTTTTTTTGCATAATTAATAATGCAGTAGAATTGAAGAAAATTGATAATCCTTTAACCTTTTCGTTTAAGTAATTCAATTTTATTTAGATTAAAATAAAAAGAAAACTTCTTTTTTTCCAAATAAAAACACAAGAATTTCTTGTTAACAATTAGCGGTGTTTTGTGCCTTTTTTTTCTCCATTATTCATTTCTGTTTTAGTTTTTTGCTGTTGTTTCAGTTCAAGGATCAGTAAAGTAATAAAAAAAAGTAAAAATTTCATTGGTTAGACAGATGTACGCAACACACTTCTTACCACCTTTGAGAAATTTTTCTTTTAAAAATTTTAATGAAATCTAATTTCAATTATCTTTGCCTGGCAATAAATTTTACCATAACGAAATTAAATAAGTCACTGAGATTTTTTCGTTTATTTATTTTCACTTGTTATTCAAAAAATCAATTTAAGTTTCGGGTGGTTTATCGCTTTTTATATGACATTTGGCTTTAAATACAATTTTTTTTTATTTTTTTTTTCGCTCGTTTTATTTATTATCATCCGTTTGCTGGAGTTTTTATTTATGTTTATCAAGCAGGAGAATGAAAAAAATTCGTGGTCGTGGCTAATAATGTAAAAAAAAAAAAAAAATATTTAATCGCTTTTATATCGCAAACGTAGGAACTAAATAACCAAAAATATTCATAACTTCTCTTCACGTCATAATATTTTCAATAAATTTCATAAACAAGAAACGTGAAATTTTAACGATTTGCGATCATTTTTTTGTTGATTCTTAGACATTTTAATTGATTTATGTATTATGGCTTAGTTAAATCGATTTTTTTTAGCTTCAATAACAAACTTTCATTGCTTTCTAGAAAATAAAACAATTTTTTTTTTTTTAATTAAAGCTAAAACAACAGAAATCGTATTATTCTGAGCGGTGCCAGGCACTAACCGGATCAACAAAAATTACAAATTAAAAAAGACACAAATCCGTTTCAGCTGCTTTCGAAATCATTTTACTGATTAATTTTAATTTTTGTAATTAATATTCATATTCGCACTGTACCTGTAAGATAACTTCTCATTGCATTAAATTCTGCAAAAATAAATTTACAGCAAATAAATGAACAAAAAAAAAAAAATTTAATGATTGTGAACACGCTTTGTCCAGCTGTGTGTTTTCGTGGTGTATTCAGATTTAAAAGGTATTTTTAAGCACCTTCCTTGCTGGTCTCTACAAAGCAGCATTTTATTTTATTATTTATCAGAAGAAAAAAACCATTAAGTAAATTAAATGATTTCTGATAAAGCAGAAAACCAAAAAATTTGTTTACCTTAAACGTTTTGAATAAGGAAAAAAAAAAATTTTTTGTTTGTAGTTTGTTGTTGTGTTTTGCTATAACTTGGCGAAAATCTATCGCAGAAATAAGATTTTTAGCTTTTTATATTCGAAAATAATTATAGAAAAGGAAAAAATTATAAAAAAAATCCATACGATACAAAATTTTTTAAATAAAATGCTTTCAAACCGAGAAAAATGTGAAATTCGCTGATTTGCGATAATTCGAGTAGCCATAACTCGAGAAATAAATTTTTTATCGAAAAACTCCAAGAACTAACTCAATTCAGAACTTCATAATGAACATTTGTGCAAAGTTTTAACTCGCTAGGATTTTTTTTTAATTTCGCCCGAAAATTAAAATTTTTCCTGATACTTTGTATGCATTTTTGGTGAAAAAAAAAAATATTTTTAAATTGGCTCAAACTTGGTCAAGAGTTTCGTATTGGGTCTAAAAACGTACCCCACAAATATTTCCGTTGTAAAAAATTTTCAACAAAAGTTATGAGCAGTTGAGTCTCAGATGGTCAATCTGGCAGGTTCAGAATGTAGTCTATCTCGGTTTATAGCTGTAACTCGGCCAAAATGTACCCCAGAACTAAAGTTTTTGGTGTTCTGTATTCACTAATAAATACACTATCAGTTTAAAATGTAAAAAAAATGGGTCGGAAGCAAAAATTTTAAAAGGAATGCTTTCAAAGAGTGAAAAATGGGAAATTCGTTGATTTTTCTCAATTTCAAAACATCATAACTCGAGAAATAAATTTTTTAGTGCTAAACTCCAAGAACTAACTCGATTCAGAACTTCGTAATGAACATTCCTGGAAAGTTTCAGATCGCTAGAATTTTTTTAAAATTTTGCCCGAAAATTAAAAATTTTCCTGATACTTTGTATGCATTTTCGATGAAAAAAAAAATTATTTTTAAATTGGCCTAAACTTAGTGAAAAGTATCGTATTGGTTCCCCAAACATTCTGTATAAATATTTCTGTTGTAAAAAATTTCAATCCAAAGTTATGAGCATTTGAGTCTCAAATCTTTTATAAAAAAAACTTGATCATGCCACAGAGAAACGCTTCAATTATCGATGATGCATTAAAACCAAAAAAAAATAAAAAATACATTTCAATATTTACATAACAAAAAATTATTAAGTAAATATCAAATAAAGTTAAGTAACTTGTTCATGCGCAGTAGTGACATTTTTTTTTTTTTTCAAATTTTTAATTAACAAGCAAAAAAATGATTTTTTTTGTTTTATTAACGAATTAAATGAAATAAACAAAATAAAAATTCACTGCTGAAATTAATTTCCTTAATTTCGGTCGTCTGACTTTATTGAATGTCATTGAACCTGATTTATTACTAAGATCAGATGTACGATTTGTTTCTTTGTCATTTTTTCTTGTTGTTTTGTTGTTTAACTATATTGAAATCAGATACATTACGTTGGTGACTTAAATGAGGAATAAAATAAAAAAAAAAAATTCATTTCTTAAAGCTCAACTTTACTGAAATTCGTTGGTTGGTGAACAAAAAAATTACGTGATTTGTTGGCAACAAGATGACAAATAATTGAAATTTTACCTCTCGGTTTTTTTTTTTTTGTTTTTTTATTTTGTTAATTATTTAATACAAAAGAACGGGATATTTACGTTAAAGTGTTTATTCTGTGTATTTACTTAAAAATTTATTTAATATTTTTTTATTTTTTTTTTTTTTGCTTTATTATGAATAATCCTTTAGAAGCAGAAGAATTTTATTTGCGTTGTCATTTGTTCTAGTGAAACAAAGAGCGAGAAAGAATTGAAGAGAAAAAAATATTTAATTGTTTTTACAACCAAGATCAAAAATAATTAATTACAGCAAATTAAATATATATAAACAAAACGGCAAATAAATAAATTTCCCTAGTCATCATTTTCTTCTTTAATTAACCACCTGATATAATTATTCTTTTCTGCTGCTGTTTGACAATAGACAAATGATCTCATTTAATCTAAATTTATTGCTTGTTTGTTAAACCTGTGGAAGGCACTTTGTTGAATAGAATTACTTTCCAGTGATGTAATGTTTACAATACAGGATTAACCTTTGTGTATTAGCAAACAGCAAACTTAAAAGCTTCACATCCACAATATGTTTTGGTACACAAAATCTCTAAAAATAGCGAAATTACGTATCTAATCAACAAACAGATGTGACTCAGTTAGAATGAATTAAAAATAAATAAATCAAATTGAATTGCTCATAAATATTAATCCAATTTTTTTTTTTTTATTTATTAACCGAAATTAGAGAATAACAATTGATGAGTGATTAATACTGGAAACCAATGCGTACAAAAAGGAGTGAATTAGTGATTAATTGATTATTATTCGCCAATAAACATTCTGTTGACAGTTGTATGCTGCCTGCTGTAAAAAAAAAAAAAAAAAAAAAATACCACTGTGTCAACCACTGTTTATGCTTAAGAAAACACCTACTTAACGCTCAAGACAATCAATTTTTTTATAACAATAAAAGCATCCCGCAAAACAATTGATTTCTTATTTCTCTTGTGTTTAATTTGACAGATATTTATTGATTTGCCATCCCTTTTATGAAAAACATTAATTTTTTACAATAAAACAAAAACATTATAAGAATTAAGTATAAATGACATGCGCACTTTGTTTGTCAGTTGTCAACATATTGACATATTTGTAATGATTTTTTTTTTTTTTTTTTTTTTTTTTGATGTTGACAATTTAAATTGTTCGCACACAAGTACAATAAATAATCGGTTAGGGTTTTTGTTGTAGAGAATTTTTTTAAATATATATATATATATATATTTTTTTTTTGCGGCATTTTAGCATTTTACATTATTAACACGAAGAAAGGAAAATGTTTTGTTTATAAATTTTTGTGTTGTCTCTATGTGTTTACCCACACGCGACATCTATCAATATGTTTTTACATTTTATCCTTTTTTGTTTGTTTTTTTTTTTCGTTTTCTTTTTTTTATTGAAATTTATTTAACTCGACAACGACATGCTCTAAAAATAAGTGAGGGTACAAAAAACAATATAAAAAAAAAATGGATTTTTATCATGTTTTTATGTAAAGATAAACAGCGAAGAAAAAAAAAATGGATTTTAAATTCCGTGCCTACAACCTTTAAACGTTGTGATTTAATTAAATTTATGAAGGAAGAAGGATTTGTTTCGATTTTTATTTTATTTAAAAGTGAAAGATGTTTTGTGATAATTTTAACGTCCTTGAAAGCTCTGTACAGTCAATTGGGAATCAATAATTCTGTCATTGTTTCTCGTTTAAAGCACCAGTAGCACAGTAATTTGTGAATATTTTCTTTAGCAATTTTAAAACTCTACTCTATTTAATATTATTTGACTAGAAAAATTAATTAAAAACGTGATAATCTCGCCCAGAAACTAATTATCAATTTACTAAACGTATATACTTTCGAAAATCTACTTATTGGCACGAGCGAACGCATACAAAAGCATCTGTGAAATGTACAGAAAAATTGTGATAATAATAAATATGCTTTAAAGGAGAAGAAAAAAAGAAAAATAAAACATTTCAAGACAATGTTTTAGTTATCGACGGGGGAGGAATAAGTTTTTGTTTTTTTTTTCTTTTCCTGTTAATTTTTAATCAAAACAAAAAATTATAACGACAACTCCTTTGCCCCTTTGATAATTTATTTTTAATCTGATCAAAGCTTGTTAATTTAATTGTTTCGCTTATTGTGCTTGTTGTTGTTGTTGATTTAATTTTCATTTGTTTTTTTTTTTATTATGTACATTACGAGGCGCCATCTATTAGTGCATTAATGTAAATTATTTTTTAACATTATCATAATTGATGTTCCGATGGTTTTTGTGGCTGTTACGATGTTGTTATTCGTAAAACAAACATATTTCTGCTATGTCAGGTAAATTTCTTTCAATTTTTTGTACAGTAAGACCTCAAGGTAATTATCTAAGCGACGGAGAAAATTATATTTTTAAATGAAACGTAGATGAGTTTTATGAAGACACGCTAAGTAATTTTACTGCTTAAGACTGAGATAAGAATTTGTTTTTTTTTTTACTAAAATATAATAAATAAAATTCAGTGAAATCTTGTTAAAAGATTTCTTTTCGCTTTGGATTATTTTTTGTATATTAATTTCCATACATTAAAAACGGTGTGTGGGTGTCAGGTATTTTTTTTTTTTATCTTTATTGGCGACAATACAGATTTCAACCAATTGTTCACTTTTGTGAATTTTATTAAGAACTTTTATATTAATGGCATTTCCTGCAAAATATAATTTCTGTTTATAGTTTTGCTTAATTTAACCACAGGATTTGAGTCAAAATAACTGAATCAGTGGATAAATTATTGAAATTCATTGAAAATATTGTGGTGGTGGTGGTGGTGGGTGACTCACGGGGGAAAAAATGGGGTTTTTTTTTTTTTTTTATTACATAAATCAATAATTTAATGAGCTTTAGAGAAAATTTTCACAATTGCTTCGATGCACTGAGTCAACACTAATTTTGATTATAAAGAAAATACAGAAATCTATTTAACGCAATGACATAGAATGGATTAATATGGACAAAGCGTCATAAACTAGAATGTAGAAATGTTTCTTAATCTATGTTTATTACCCCGCTTAGTCTCTTATTGAAATGTTATGTGAAAAACTCATTTATTATAATTAATTATCTGCATTGATTGTTGTAAATCTTTGTGTGTTTGTATTAATAATGTTATTATGTCCAGAAAGTGGTAATAAATTTTCTTTATACAAAAGTAATTAAAATTCTAATCGAAAATAATTATTTATGTGCATCTAATCAACATCATTTATCTGGTTCTTAATGGCCTTGCATCATAAATATAAAACGAGTGACACTAAATATATTTTTAATTTTTTATAACAATAAAATGCGGAAAAAATAAAAAAAAAATGTTTTTAATCCTGCCCTCCTAAAAAAATTATTCGTATTCTTATTATTAAAATATGTTTTTATTTCATTACTTGTTCACATATAAATGACACGTAACAATAACCAATAATATATGTTTATTCATTTTATAAATAATAATAAGAAACGAAAAGAAAACTAACTAACAACAAGTAAAATAAATGTTGCGTATCATATCGGTTTCTCCATAAGGAATATCAATAAAATTTATTATGATTTGATAACAATAAATTTTCAACATGATTTGTAGAGTTTTTTTTAATATGTATATGTATATAAAAATCAGGCAACGAACAGCACAGTAATAATTATATTCAACATAAACAATAACAACAGCAGGATTTTGCGGGTGGTTTTACAAAAAAAAAAAAAAAATGCGAAAAATACAAAAAACTTGAAACAGAAAGAATTATCAAACCAGACACAGTTGGTTTTTACCAACCACATATATATGCAGATAATAAATAAAATCAATTTTTCATTAAATTTAACAGAAAAAAAAAATTGATACAATGTACCAAAAATTGAAGTCTTTTATAAAAAAAAAACGACAAACCTGATTAAAAAAAAATTTCCAGTCTTTTTTTTTTTTAAACTACATTAATCTCTAGTACAGAAAAACACAAAACTACAATCTATTGAATAAATTAATCTAATCTATTCACAGGTATGATAATAAACTGAATAAAAATTAATGTGAAGAATGAAAAAAAATGTTTTCTAGACGAAAGAAAGACAAAGGAAACAATTTGGCACGATAACGATAAATTTATTTTCAGTTAAAAATAATTTTAAAAATAATCGAAAATCATATAATAAAGGATGCAGACAAGCAACCAGAACATTAACAAAACATAAAAACATAAAAACAAAAAACGCATTTTAATGTGGGAGCAACAACAAAAAAAAAACAGAAAAACAGAAAAATTCTTTAACGAATTTCTGGGCGATCCGAACAAAATACTTTTCGCAAAGTTTGATTAAAATCGATTTATTGCTATTGATGTGAATACATAAATGGAAAGAAAAAAAAAATAAAATAAAATGTCACCACCAATGTACCAGAGAATAATAATAAACTGCCACCAAAGACCGTCACCACAATACAAATGTAATGACAACGCTGTTGAGTGCAAATCAAATGGGGAACCTGATCAAACTAATTTGTTTTTATGTCGCTTTTAGTTTATTTATGTAATTTCGTTGTCCACAGTAGAAAATAATAATATAAAAAATGTAAATTCGTTTGATTAGAGTTATTACTGTGTGTATGTCCTACCCGTATTCATTTAAATTCAGTTTTAATAGGCATAGAGGTGAAAATATATATATATTTTTTTTTTTTTAAAGGGACGATTGTGTCATTGGATATTCAATGGTTAAACGAGAACTGTGTGTGTGGTTTCTTTGTGGCATTATAATGCATTTTGTAAGCTTTTTTCACTAGTGATGTTTTAAATGTTTCTAGCTTTTAGTGTTGGTGACATGTAATCAAAGCAGTTAGTTAGTTTTTATATAATAAAGGCGATAAATAAATAGATACATGATAAATTCTCTATAAATTATCCTTATTCCATATAAATTTCCATTTTTCTTTATTATATTTACCTTTTTGTTATTTATTTTATATTTTCTGCTATCATTTAAATTGTTTTTCTTTAAATAAAAGGGCAAAAAAGAACTGACTGTGGGACACACAATCAATTTTAATAATAAAAATAATAATAATAAAGGTAAAAATAGGTAGAAGGAAAAAAACAAATTTATTAACCGATTAAATACCATTTAATAGTGAATAAAAAATAAAGGAAATAATGAAACAAAGAGGGTTAAAGTGTAAATAAATGTTGGGTATTAACTGTACGAATAAATATTTATCATTAAAAGTAAATAAAAGGTGAAAATAATTATACAGCTACTGTGCTGTTATCGCAGCATTTTTTTTTTTTTTTGTTTTCTTTATAACTTAATTCATCCTTAAACTAATTAATATTAATCACAAACTGTACAAACAAACCGAATTTAATTAAACAAAAATGATGCAAACAGCAGCACGGTTAAAAAAATATTAATAATAAATCACCTGAAAACATTAAAATAATAAAATTTAATAATTTTAATCAGCAAAACAATGTTTTTTGTGTATATTTTGTATAAAAGAGAGAGAGAAACCAAAATATAAATTAACACGCTTGTTAATTAATTCGTTAAAATAATGTTTTTAGTCTGCAGAAGTTACATAAAAATTTTTTTTTTTTTTTTGGTTTCTTTTTAATAAAAATAATATTTTTCTGTTTTATTAATTGATTAATTTAATTTAATTTTTGTGTTGTAATTTGTGGAATTTCAAGCGTATTTAATATTAGACAATCGATCAGACAAATTCATTTAGTTCGAATAGATAATTTCGTTACGTTTTTCACTGTTCTTTCCTTTTTATAAAAAAAAAAAAAAAACAAACAGCGAAAAGTGGCGTAAACTATAAAAACTTGACAATTGTTATAAATTTGTGCTTTTATTTATTTCGGTGTACAGTGGTTAAAAGCACACGTGGCTTATTATTGTTATTCCAAGATACAAAGCGATTTGTTTTGCTTTATTTCTTTTTATTATTATTTGTTTGATTTAACCTCCTATTTCTAATGACACAACAATGAACAAATATTTTTTTATATCTTAAATGAAAGAATAACACAACGCTAAGTAAAACAGATCATTAAACCATTCACAAACAACTCATGCGATTTTATTTTCGGTACATAAAATGATCAGAGCGACGGTAAAGTAAGCGCTACAAACAACACAACCGCCCGTACAAAAAAGTTAAATAAAGTAAAATAATATTTTTTGTAGCTTCAGGCTAATATTATATACGATAATAAAGACTCTAAAGGTGTTTTAATTAAACTTTTACTTTCATTACTTTTTATTAAAATTAACAAAACAAGAGAGGGAAAAAAAAAAACTTTTCCAACAAACTCTCGTGAGTAAATATTAAATCGCCATAATGCAGGCAGAATGTATTACAACCAAAAAAACACTTCACAACAGAACTTTCTTTTCGTTGTTTTTTGTATTGTATTGAAAAAAGCTTAACAACCAGTTTTATCGTAACAATATCATAATTAAAACAAAAAAAAAAATTATTTAATTATTTATTGAAAAAAAAAAAAAACGATAAATAATCAATGGAATGTGTTTTACATGAATATATTTTTTTTTTTTTTTTTTCTAATAATTTCTTAAAGGAAACAAAGTTTAAATGATTTGAATCACACAGAAAAACAATGTAATAAAAATTATAATTATATAGAAATATAAAAAAAAAGACTTAATTAAGTAATATTAATATTAATAATAATTAACTTTATGTCTATTATAGAAATCGTTGAAATCAATAAAAACTCAGCGATTTGGTAATTTTTTTATTTCTTCTATCCTTTCAATGCATTTCACGGAAATTAATTTTTTTTTTCTTTTTCTTTTTATAATCTACTCATCCATTGATAATAATAAAATTATTAAATAAATTTATTTAATTTTTTTTTTTGTAATTAAGAAAATAAAAAGAAAGTCCCCTCAGCGATAATGGTGGCGAAGCGATAAGTAAAGCGTGATTAACTTATTTTTTTTCTTTTTTTTTTTTTAACGACTGTTTACTATAGTAAAATACAACAAATTATGTATTAATAACAATAAATAATTAAAAAAATTCTCTGTAAAAGCAAAAAGCAAAAAAAAGAAAAGAAAATAATAAACATTTTTCTTAAGTCAATTATTGGCGCGGAGCGAGTATTTGAAAAATTTTCTTTTTTTTTCTTTTTTTTTTTGTTATTCGGATTAAAAAACGACTCAAGAGAAAATGATTTATTTGCTTACGGTGGTTGTGGTTATGAATTAGTTTGTAACTTAATTAATATAAGGTAAACGATAATAACCTATGCAAAAAAAATTGTTTAGAGTAAATGTGTTACTGTTATTCGGTACGTAGAAACTTGATAAAAATCACAGCCAAGAAAAAAAAAAAAATGCCAATAAATTTGGAATAATTTTAATGAAGTTAAAGTTTGGCCTTTTTGCTCAGCAAATTGGCACTTAGTGCTATTAAAATTGTACAACCCGACTAGTACAGTAATGACAAACATTTTTTCAGATATTTATTGGTTAAACGAAAAAAAAAAAAAAAAAACGATGGAAAAAGATCAAAATTTCCAGATTAGAAAACTGTTTGCTACAATTTACACCGAAATTGATTTTTTTTAGCTCTAAATAAATTTTAATAAGACAAACGAATAAAGGTAGAAAAAAAATAAAAATCTATTTCCAGTATTTAATTTTCCCTGATTCTTGAACCTTCTACCCATTTTCTTTGGTCGTGTCGTGTTAATGTTTTTTTTTTTTCTTTTTTTTTTTGTCTTTGCTGCGTTTTATGTTAAATAATTGTAAAACCACATTGTAAAAGTCTGTTCTTCTTACTAGATGAACATAAATATTTAAAATAGATAAATAGAATTAAACAGCATAAACATCCAACGCATTCAAGTATGTACGGTTTGGTCAGTGTACTTTACAGTGGTCGCGTTTTATTTATATCTTTTAAGCGAACGATTTTTTTAATATTTTTTTTGTAACAACAAAAACGATGGAAAAATGGGTGGACGTACAAAAAAAATTATATGATAAAAACATCGCAATTTATGTTGAACAACAAAACAACGTAATTAACATAATTCTGTGATTACGAAGCCCTTAACGAAGGTTTTTTGTTTAATTCGCTGTGAAACAGAATTTAAAATACAAATTTGCCTGCAGGTAATTAAGCATCATTTTCTTTTTTTTTTTTGTTTCTAATTTTAAAGCAGAA
The DNA here is from genome assembly GCA_961205885.1 of Ptychoptera albimana. Lineage (NCBI taxonomy): Eukaryota > Metazoa > Arthropoda > Insecta > Diptera > Ptychopteridae > Ptychoptera > Ptychoptera albimana. Next base: position 28,930,667 of record OY540804.1, on the reverse strand, counting down.
TTTTGCGAAGATTATCAGCGAGAAAACTGTGTATGCGACAGTAGAATAATTTTCAACATTTCAGGATTGTTTCACGCTCCTACAGAAAATTACCTAACCTAAAAAAAAATATTTTCATGATCTCATCTGATCTTATGATCGTAGTAAATAGAAAAATTAAAAATAAAAACAAGAAACCATAGTAGTGTTGAAACCACAAATAGTAGTTGTCTAGCCAGTTAATTTACGCAATAATTTTTCTAAGCAAAAGCCACTGATGATTTAATTAAAAAAAAAAAAAAAAAAAAGTGCAAAAAAGCGCAAAAAAGCGCAAAAAAAAACCACAATCACAGTAAATTATATAATCAGCATAGAAGAAAAATTTCTATTTTATACAAAAATAAAAATAAAAACATTGTATAACGCCTACGCATCTTGTTGTTGTTTGTTTTTCTTTTTTTTTCTTTCTTATTTATTTTAAACATAATTTTTCAACAACCGATATTTCAACGTTAGATAAATGTGAAAAATCAATAATTTCTGTATACCAAAAGCACTAAATAATAACAATTGTTTAACGTGTTTGCTTTTTGTGCAGACAGCTGCGTATATAATATTATAAACCAAGTTAGTTAAAAATAGCGATACAATACGACTATGAATCGCTGTGTAGTGTAGAAATAGACATTTGTGTACTGGCGACACATCGCCACATTTTGATCGAAACATTTCCATTGCGTTTAGCATTGTCTTTTCAATAAAAATTATAAACCATTTAAAATCGCTGATTCATCTTATTTAACGTTTTATAAACATTCAACTACTGCAATCGAATTACAATAAATATAAATTGCATAGATTCAATAATTCAGCCCACGCAGTTTTCACCACATTTCGTAACGATGGTTTTTTTTTTTTTTTTTTGTTTTTTGCTTATTTATTTATTTATTTATTTATTTATTTAAACGAATACAAGATGACAATTTACTTATATCGATTGAATCGCGAATTAAAATTTATTACACATGGAAAATATTTAAATTGAATTTAAATAATAAAAAAAAAAAAAAAATTTAAACAGCGCATGCGTGAGTGGACTAAGTTTGTTTAGCTGTGCACGCAATACGCAATGTTATTTAAAACTAGAAAAAAAAAATAAAATTGTAACAAACAGAAGAAGAAAAAAAAACGGTTATTGATGGCTTAAATAATTTTGATCGTAAGTAATGACATCCGGTAGAGTTAAGTAATGTATTTTTTGGCAAACCCTATGTTTGTTCTAAATAAAATCTAACTTTAATCTGGCTTAACTAAGTTACAACAAATTACTCTTTGCTCAAACAAACGAAGGTATAATTTGTCATTAGCAAATTTTGTAGAGCTTTTTTCATTACGCTTTTAGCTAACCAACTATAATCAATCATACTGTATGACGTAATTTTAATCGATTTATATCAGTTTATTATTTTTATGTTCTTTCGTTACATTACTTGACCGTATTTTTTTTTTTTTACTTAAGTGCTAACCGTCGTATGAATTGTCAAAGGTAAAATACTTTCTGAGTCACTGTTTTATTGTCATAAACAAAAATGAAGGAGCTTTTTGTGGTTGCCAAAAAAAAAAAAAAAAACCTTGAAAGTTCATTAAAGTTCAGTAAATAAAAAAAAAAAAAAACGAAAAAAACTTAAACCAAAGGGAGCAATAAAATTTTATTACGCTTTTGTTACATTTTTAGTTTGTGATTAATTCCCAAATGGGGATACAAATATCATTTCGTTTTTCATTATTCAACATAAGTAAAATTATCGATTACTGTAATAACTCTACGAATCTAAGCGAATCAGTAGCTTAAATAATACGAACTTGACACATGCGAACAAAAATTATTTTTTATTATTAAAATCACGAACAACTCGTAAAAATAAAAAAAATTGCAGTCTTTATGCAACGTTTTTTTCGTTTTTTTAAATTTAATAAATGAAAACGAAATCAGTAAAAAAAAAAAAAAAAAAAAAAAAAACTTTCGACTTTTAAGCATAAATCGGTGCGTTCAAGAAGGCATAAGCAGTTAATGCAGTAGTAGAGGTTTTACTACTGTGCAGTACAGAAGAAACATAAACTTGGCCTGTTGGCCTGATTTTCTTCGTTTTTTTTTTTTTTTTTTTTTTTTTTTACTATAAAACCGCTGATAATAATAAACAAAAAATAATCTAATTGATTGCAAATTTGTTTAATTAATAATAAAATTGACTTTTAAATTAATTAAAAATGATTTATTTTATTTGGTTTGCTTATGAAATTTGCAAATTATTTTTTTTTTGTGTATTGAATTCAACACGACACGTTTTACCAAACAGCAACAATAATAACATTAACAACACGATCCACAACAATTTAAAATAAAAAGTAAAATCGAAGAACTAATGATGCTATTGATATTATTATAAAAAAAAGAAACAAAGTCAAAACTCATTCAATTTAGAATAGCGAAATACTAAAAGGCAGCATTAAACGACAATTAAAGGTTATATTGTGCAAATGTGCACGAATTTATTTATTATTATTTACTGAATACATAATAAATAAATAAATAAATAAATATATATATAAAAAAAAAAGTAAAAGCATTACGAATTTCTATTAAAGCATATTTATTGTCGGTTTTATTACTTGTTTATCCTATTTCTATCTACTTTAAACGTAATATATATCGTCATGTGTGGTCAATGGTAAAGAGGTTTTTTTTCTCTTTATTTTTTATTTAAAAAAATGCTCGATTATTTATCATTTTAATTTAAGAATTTTAATTAAGCGACAAAATGGCGATTAGTTTTAAATAAACAGAAAATAATTTATCACCCGACAAAATGGCTGTTGAAAGTTATCTTCAAGTTTTTTTTTTTTTTTTTTGAATTAATTAAATAACTTCCTAGGCGAAACGATTAATTTTTTTTTTTTTTGTTACGTGAGCCTTCATATAATTAAATTTTATATTCTGTTTGGAAAACAACTATTAAAAATCCTTCAGCATTACAATAAACTAGAACTCAATTAATGTTGTTAACCCTTTTTATGTGCATTTCAATAAACCAATTAATTAAAATATTTAATGGCATTTTTTTTTTTACTTTTTAATAATTTGTGTTTATTTTTTTTATCTTTATTGTCACATAATATCAATTGTTTTATTGTTAATAATTGTTTATAAATAAATAAATTTTTCGTTACATTGAGTTAAAACTATTAATAAAAACATTTTTATTTAAAATTTATAATAATCCCACCATTAATCGTGGTTAAAGCGTTAAACCACATAACATGAAGAATGGTTTAAAATACTTTAAGTACTCATTAAAATAACGTCATAGATGCATGTACTTAGCAAAGTAGTATGCAAAATATGTAAAACCGAAAAAATTGCATTCGTCGTCTTTCATCTTCTACAAATAAATGGCGTCATTGGAATAATGAAAACAATAGATGTCACCACAATTGACAGTTTTACTTTTTCTTCTTTTGTTTATTTGCCTAATTCGAAATTGACATTAACGTAAAAAAACAAAAACGCAAAACTGTGATCCCAGCGCCACTTATTAAACATTTTATTCGCCAGCATTTTGTTTTATAACATTTAAGTCGGTTTTCTCCATGTTTTGAATTGACAACATGTTTAAACAAATTAAATAGCCTATAAGAGTATGTAACAACATGCAAATAATTTGATTTACAATAAAAACAAGAAAATTTATTTAATATAATAATAACAACAAATTTATAGCGTGCAAGAAATGGATGGTCGGGGTTATTATCATTAAAAAACAAAAAAAAAAAAAAAAAAAAGAAACATGAAAAATGTCTAACTAGGCTGTCGTTAACAAGACAAAACAATAGAAGGCGCTCACTTTACATCTTTTCCGTTTATTTTTAACTTAACTTAACTTTGCCGTACTTTGCGACTTAAGTCGGTTTTGCTGTTTATTCAATATTGATACAATAAATAAATAAAGAGAGAAAAAAAAAATATAAATAAGGGATTCGTTACGTATATATATATATTAAAGCTTAAAAAGGATTAAAGTTACTTGACTTAACTATTTTTTTTTTCTTTTTCAGTAAATATATACAAAAAAAAAAAAAAACCGATCGCATTACCATTTTAAGGTTTTTATTCAAAAACATAGTTAAACGCACCGGACCACCCATTTTATTTAATGGATTAAATTACATAGACAAAACAAACCTCCCACTAACTCCAATGCTTTGTTTACAAACAAAAAGCAGCTTTATTATTTTTTTTTTTTAAATACAGAAAATCAACTCAGTTTACCAGTCACACAAAAAAAAACGTAATTTAATTTAATTAACTTTATTAGATAATTTTTTTTTATTATTATTAATCAACAAAGAAATTACTAAGTCTGTTTGTAAATTTAACGCAGCACATTAATAACACCTGAAAGCAAGGAGAAAACATAAACAATAAGAGTTTTTTAATAAATAATAAACAACAGTAGCCAACCAGCAACAACAACAACAGCTTAAGATAAGTCAATTTTATTTAATTTCTTAATTTTTCGCCATATTTTTTTAATACAGAATAAACGAAGAATGTTTGTAACAAAATCCCCATTTTAATATCTTTTCAACAACACATTCTAATTACCTGTCAACTCATCCGCTTTGTTGTTCTTGACTAATGCTTCAATTAAGCCAATGTAATTACAGACAATTAATTAAGATGATGGAATTTTTACAAAACTAAAATTCTTTGCTTCATTATGAATAAATTAATCGCAAATATGTAGAAAAAGATCATTTTTTTGTATTGAGCGAAATTTAATTGTTTTTTTTTTTCCAAGTATTCATATGAAACAGGATGCATTAATAGCGTTAAAATTTGTTTTGTTAATTAATTTAAGCTTTTTGTTATGTTTTGATGTGATCCTCGTTGATCGTACAGCAGCTTTATATAAAAAAGCAACAAGATCAACTTTACGTAGCTATTTAACGCGATCGTATCCATGTTAGTCAACCACACAAATAACACTAAATACATTAAAAGCTCAGTGAAGCTTAATTATGGTATCCCATAAACATTTATTAACCTAATTAACCATTAAAGCTAGTAATAACCAAAGTACATATCGTAATCTCAAGTAAAGAATCAAAATATCTTAATCCGTTGGTTACTATAGAATAGAAGCGATCTATGCCGCATAGACTTAAATCATTTTTAATTACTTTTGTTTTATAAATAGGATTTTAGTCAACAAACATAAACAATAACCGTGCTACCAACAGCAGCAGCAGCAGCAATAGCATAAAATTTCTATAAATAACAATAAATCGTATTTTTAAAACTGCATTGGCATTGTTTTAACGAAATACAGACGACAATAATAAGCAACAAAAAAAAAATTGCAAATTAATAGTAAAATCCATCCATTATCAAGATTTTATTTAATAATATTCATGTTTCACACTCACTATTGAATATTTCTCGGTTCGCGTACGTTCGCGCGTTATTTATTAACTTTAACGAAATAAACATTAAAAATAACAACGAAAATGATTATCATCGGATTTTTATTTACTTTGTTTTTTTTTTTTTTTTTTATTATGTTCTACCGTTTTTTATTGTCATTGGCATTCAATTTTATTTGTATATATTTCACACATCTAGTTATGTTGTCTGTTGCATCTTAACACCTTTTTATATTCCGTTCCGTTTCATTTATTTTAATTTAGAAAATTCCGTCAAGATTTTTCGATGATTTTTCGGTTAGCCATAACTCGAGAAATACATTTTTTATCGAAAAACTCCAAGAACTAACTCAATTCAGAACTTCATAATGAACATTTGTGCAAAGTTTCAACTCGCTAGAATTTTTTTAAAATTTCGCCCGAAAATTAAAAATTTTCCTGATACTTTGTATGCATTTTTGATGAAAAAAAAAATTATTTTTAAATTGGCTCAAACTTGGTCAAGAGTTTTGTATTGGGTCTAAAAACGTACCCCACAAATATTTCCGTTGTAAAAAATTTTCAACAAAAGTTATGAGCAGTTGAGTCTCAGATAGTCAATCTGGCAGGTTCAGAATGTAGTCTATCTCAATTTTTAGCTGTAACTGGGCTAAAATGTACCCCAGAACTAAAGTTTTTGGTGTTCTGTATTTATGAATAAATACACTATTAGGGAAAAATGTAAAAAAAATGGGTCGGAAGCAAAAATTTTAAAAGGAATGCTTTCAAAGAGTGAAAAATGGGAAATTCGTTGATTTTTCTCAACTTCAAAACATCATAACTCGAGAAATAAATTTTTTAGTGCAAAACTTCAAGAACTAACTCGATTCAGAACTTCATAATGAACATTCCTGGAAAGTTTCAGATCGCTAGGATTTTTTTAAAATTTCGCCTAAAAATTGAAAATTTTCCTGATACTTTGTATGCATTTTTGGTGAAAAAAAAAATTATTTTTAATTTGGCTCAAACTTGGTCAAGAGTTTTGTATTGGGTCTAAAAACGTACCCCACAAATATTTCCGTTGTAAAAAAAATTTCAACAAAAGTTATGAGCAGTTGAGTCTCAGATAGCCAATCTGGCAGGTTTTAAATGCAGTCAATCTCGATTTTTAGCTGTAACTCGGCCAAAATATACCTCAGAACTAAAGTTTTTAGTGTTTTGTATTTATGAATAAATACACTATTAGGGAAAAATGTAAAAAAAATGGGTCGGAAGCAAAAAATTTAAAAGGAATGCTTTCAAAGAGTGAAAAATGGGAAATTCGTTGATTTTTCTCAACTTCAAAACATCATAACTCGAGAAATAAATTTTTTAGTGCAAAACTCCAAGAACTAACTCGATTCAGAACTTCATAATGAACATTCCTGGAAAGTTTCAGATCGCTAGGATTTTTTTAAAATTTCGCCTAAAAATTGAAAATTTTCCTGATACTTTGTATGCATTTTTGGTGAAAAAAAAAATTATTTTTAAATTGGCTCAAACTTGGTCAAGAGTTTTGTATTGGGTCTAAAAACGTACCCCACAAATATTTCCGTTGTAAAAAAATTTCAACAAAAGTTATGAGCAGTTGAGTCTCAGATAGCCAATCTGGCAGATTTTAAATGCAGTCAATCTCGACTTTTAGCTGTAACTCGGCCAAAATGTACCTCAGAACTAAAGTTTTTAGTGTTTTGTATTTATGAATAAATACACTATTAGGGAAAAATGTAAAAAAAATGGGTCGGAAGCAAAAATTTTAAAAGGAATGCTTTCAAAGAGTGAAAAATGGGAAATTCGTTGATTTTTCTCAACTTCAAAACATCATAACTCGAGAAATAAATTTTTTAGTGCAAAACTCCAAGAACTAACTCGATTCAGAACTTCATAATGAACATTCCTGGAAAGTTTCAGATCGCTAGGATTTTTTTAAAATTTCGCCTAAAAATTGAAAATTTTCCTGATACTTTGTATGCATTTTTGGTGAAAAAAAAAATTATTTTTAAATTGGCTCAAACTTGGTCAAGAGTTTTGTATTGGGTCTAAAAACGTACCCCACAAATATTTCCGTTGTAAAAAAATTTCAACAAAAGTTATGAGCAGTTGAGTCTCAGATAGCCAATCTGGCAGATTTTAAATGCAGTCAATCTCGACTTTTAGCTGTAACTCGGCCAAAATGTACCTCAGAACTAAAGTTTTTAGTGTTTTGTATTTATGAATAAATACACTATTAGGGAAAAATGTAAAAAAAATGGGTCGGAAGCAAAAATTTTAAAAGGAATGCTTTCAAACCGAGAAAAATGTGAAATTCGTTGAATTTTCTGATATTTCAGTGACCTTAACTCGAGAAATAAATTTTTTATCGTTAAACTCCAAGAACTAACTCAATTCAGAACTTCATAATGAACATTTTTGCAAAGTTTCAACTCGCTAGGATTTTTTTTAATTTCACCTTAAAAATTGAAAATTTTCCTGATACTTTATATGCATTTTCGATGAAATTTTTTATTTTTTTTTATTTGGCTCAAACTTGGCCAAAAGTTTCGTATTGGTTTCCCAAATATTCTGTATAAATAATTCAACGCTAAAAAATTTTAATCAAATATTATTGACAGTTGAGTTACAGATTGCTAATCTGGTGGCTTTCGAAGAAAAAAATCTTTGACTAAAAAGTTTCTCATTCCCCAGCAAACAGTAAATCCAATTTTTTAATCGTTTTTAAAGAAGACAAACAACAGGAATATTAATTAATATTAATTAGAGAGAAAAAAAAAATTCCAATGAATCAACAAAAGCGACGACTAACCGTCGAAATATTTTGTTCAATTAAAAAAAAAAAAACAGAAAAACAAGAACCAGATTAAATTGTTGTTTTGTTTGTTATGAGGGTGAAGGTCGTTTAAATATAAATCTGGCTGTGATATTGGTTTGGTGGTTTACGTGACGAATGCAAATTAAATTTTTTTTTATTTCAATGAATAATCGACTTTATAAACGAAAACTAATTAAATGTGACTTAACGCATCTCGGTGAATGCATTTATTAACTGCAACGTCCTTTGTCCAAAAAAAAAAAAACAACTCTGTACGTCACAATGTGCTGATTATTAATTAGTTTTTGGTTGAATTTTTTTAGTTAACCTTAGTTCGCCTGTTGATGACTTCTTAACACGATTTGACTTTGATTTTTTATGATAAATTCGCTTAATTTTATGTCATATTTCCCCATGACTAATGGTTTTTGTGTTCAATTTTCTACTGATACACAGCGTATCCATTTCAACGTGTAACAAAACATATAATGTAGGCTCGATAATTAAAGGCATACAAATTATAGCGAAATAACATTTTTTTTTATCTTTTATTAATTTATTTATTATTATTTTTTTTTTCTTAATTATAAACGGGGGAACAAAGGATGTGTCAAGAGATTTCTCTGTAGCAAAAAAAAAAGAAAAAAAAAGTATAATGAGAGGCAATAAATTAATGCTAGGCTGTTACCGTCGTTTCTAAAGAAATTAATTAATTTTTATAGAGATTATTAGCATTTGTTAAAAGGATAAAGGAGTCGTATAGCAATAGACGAAGATCAGCTAATTTTATTTTTTTTTTTTTTTAACAAGATATTTTTCCATGTTTTGTTCTGTTTTTCAAATCGTATATGTTGTATGTTTCGCGATGTGTAATAATTCAGATAAAATTAGACAGGTGGGAAGTTTTATTGATTAAAAAAAAAAAAACAAAAAAAAATCGGAATTTTTTTTCCTTAATTATTTATCAGCAATAAAACAGCAAACATGTTAGTTAATTAAATTCCTCTATACACATCTTTCGTACAATAAAAACCAAAATTAAATGACTGTACACGGTGTAATAAACCACATTACACACTCTATTAACACTGTAATGATAATTCAGGATATAAATTAACGATTCAAGTAGATTTAATAATACAAAAAAAAAAAATAATAATAATGTAAGCATGACCTTCCCATATGCCCTCTTTGTATCGTTTGTACTCTGTTCGTTCGTTTTTTTTTTTTCTTTTTATCATCGCATTCTTTCCTTTCGTTCACTAATTTTATCTCATCCTCTTTTAATCATATCCTTTATAGTTAAAAACAAAAAAAAATAAATAAACAAGAAAATTCATTAAATTTAGGGTGAGGTGAGGTGAGAATTTTTTTTTTTTTTCACCCACACCTACCATACAAAATTGTATACAGAAAAAATTCCATTAAATAACTAAAATGTCAACGACACAATAGTTAATAATCGACAATTTCGTTGTAATAAAATTATTGGCGCCAGAACATAACATTTATTATTTTTTGTGTTAAAAAAAATTTTTTAAACAAAGAATGTTTTTGTCTTGTTAATTTTAGTAACGTTGACAAGTTTTTGTTGTTGTTGTTGTTGCTGCTGCTAAATATGCAGATGAATTGTGACTTAACTTGGTAATATGAAATATAAAACCCTAGAAAGAATATCATACAAAAAAAAACTTCCATTTCAGTCTTAATTTTTTCCTGTAGTTTTATTTTTTATTGGAATTTACGTTACGAATAATTGAAATTCTACCCATATAAACACAAGACACTTAAGTCTATTTTTAAGCTAAATAAATAAATAAACCGCAAATAATGACTAATTTGTTGCATAAAACAGTACAAATAACTCTAAACACCGAGGAAATAACAATAGAAATTTGTATGCCATGAACAAAGGAAATTAATTAAATAAAAATAATAAAAAAATTCCCTTTGAAACAATTAATTAAAATGCGTTTAAGGAATAAAAATTACCAACAAGGTAGGAAATTTATTTATAAATTTATTACAGAATTTGCTTCTTAAAAAATACTTTCGTTTGACTGGCATTTTTATTGTTGGAATTTATTCTGATGATCGGTACTGTACTGTTCTGTACTGTGCACAGGTGTGTCTTTAAAATACTGACTTAAAAAACCTCACCTCATCTTGTTGTCGTTTCAAAAGCCTCGGCTTTAAGAAGGTTACAGCTTCATAGACTTTCTACACTAATTATTATTAGAGAAGCGAATCATTTTCCAAGGTGTTTCTAATTTGATTTTTTTTTCTTCTCAGTTTTACTTTATCAAAATAATTCCTTAAAATTTAAAACCAAAACGGTTTACAACAACTGATTGGAATTTAAGGTATTTTAAAGAAAAATAAAATAAAAAGGTTTGGTGTTACAATGGAAGAAGTAGAAACACCGCAACACACACTCACAAACAAAAAAAAAATAAAAAATTTAATTTTAATAAAATAAAATAAAGTTTAACCAGTTTTAATCAATATAATTAATTTCGGTAGTCTCAGTAAACAGCCTTAAACTTTATTGATTCACTATGGTGAATTAATTATTTTCTCTTATAACAGAAATATAATCCTAGTGGCAGTGTAATTAAGATAAAAATGAGAATAAAACCAGAATAAAATTTATAGAAAAAAAAGACAAACAATACGATATTTAAGTCACCCACAAAACAAAAATAAATACTCAGCGTTCGGTATTAATTGTTTAATAAAAAGAAAAAAGAAACAGAATTAATAAAGGGTTTTCGCTGAATGTAATAATGAAATAAATTAAAATTAAAAAGAAGGTAAACAAAGCATAAAGCGTATGTATGGTATATTGACGCACGCATTTAAGTCATGTTGTCGTGACTACCTTAACGTATGTCTGACATTTTACCACGCATACATGCATACACTGTGCTTAAAATAAACAGAAAACGTTCAATTGTTTCATATAAAAATTAAATTAAAAATTGCAACCAAAACTGCACGACCTTGCACAATATAAAAATATTGCGCAAACAACTTAATATTATTTGCTACGGTACGATGCATGTACTAAGTGCATCCGGTCCGGTACGGTCATTTTTTTTTTTTTTCTTTTTTTATTTTTTCAAAGGATTTTTCCTTCGTTTATTCACTAGTTGTTTTCAATTTTACAGGGGTGTAATCAAAATAGATCGATGGGCGTTAGAGCTAGTGGATAAATTAGTTTGGGTTCACTTTTTTTCTGTTGCTTTAACATCGTCTCACTACCTTACAGATTTTTTTAAAGGACTTACAAGCTTTTTCCCCATTGAATTAAAGCTTAAAAAATTTTTCTTTACTAAAATTCACGAATTTTGCTAAAATTTCAGTTTACAAGGGAATTTAAAAAAAAAAAAAAAAATTATTTTCAGTGTTCTATGCATAAAAGTACGTCGGAGTCGCATACCCATCCCAAGTCACTTCGTCACTGTTCCCATATAAAACCAAAAAGTGGTTTATTAACATTTTTTATTTATCATAAATTTTTATTTGTTTCGTTGTTGTTGCCATAGTGGTTGTGGAATTGCCTTAAGGGGGGTAAATTTTTAATAATAATAACAACAACAACAACAGCAATAACATAAAACGAGACATACAAGATACATTATTCCGGAACAACATAAATATATATATATATCAAAATACATAATTATAGATGGAAAACACTGACTACAAAAAAAGTTGAAAAATTTCACAGCCTTCAACATGATGTATCCGTAACCATCGAATTCGCGACATGAATTGAAAAAAAAAAAATAAAAATAATTTTAATATAAAAAGTAATGAAAATTCTCTTACCTTCGCTCCCTTCGACGTTTATACGTTCCGGATGTTGATCCTTTTATCGTACGATACAGTGACATAACCATGTTTACGTTTTCAATTTCTCTGTTCTTCTTTTTTTTATTTTGCCAAAAAAACTCACACAAAAATTTAATTAAACTACGTTTTTCAATACTTTAAACATGAAAAAAAAAAAATAAATAAATAAAATTAATTAAATTAATTAATTAAGATTAGAATAAAATGTGATTTAAAGCGAAAATAAAGAGCCGAAGTCGAAGAAAACAATGAAAATGGAAAGTGATTTTGATTTTAATTCATGAGCAAAAATTTTGTGCAATTACCAACAGAATTTAGGTCAATTAAAATTGGAAGAAAAATCAAATTTAATTTAATTTTTTTTTTTCCATTGTTATTGAAATAACTTTAAAATTGATCTTTTGATTGAGTTTTAATTAAAAAAAAAATAAAAATAAAAAATTATTAAAAAAGCGTGAAATACGCTATGAATTGGGTGGAAAATATTTAATGAAAAGTCAACACGGATTTCAATACAATTTAATACCAATTGTATTACTCTTGATACATGAAAGTATAATTTCATTAAATTTTCACGAAAACACTTCCGTTACGTGCCATTACTAATCTTGTGATACAAACGATTCGTGTACAAAATCGACTTCTTCAAAAAAAAAAAAAAAAAATCTACTCCACATAACAAGCACAACATACAAAAGGCCTCAAAATCAGGTCACTCTTCGAACACAAGAAACCAAAATGTAATTAAAGTGAAATTAAACGTCGTCAACACACCGGGTTAAAGCTGAAATATCAAAAAAAGTTAAGCGGTAACCGCATAACAAGGTAAATAAATTACAAAACCAAAGCGAATTCTCTAATGGGCAGCGAAATTGAAAGAAAGTAAAATAGAGAAACAAGACAGTGTCGTGCCTATGATTAAAAAAAAAAAAAAAGAGAAAAAGTTTAATTGATTAATTAATGTAACAACCGAACACCTGTTTGTGTCTCGTGTTAATGCGTTTCTAGATTATTATTTCAGTTTTCGGTAATTAATTGTGAGTAAAGTAATTAACGTGTGTTTTGGGGATAAACATGCATTGCGTGCATTAGAGATTATGCTGGGTGAATTTTTTGCCTATCCAGACGCGACTAGTTATTTTATTTATTTTTTTTTTTTTTCCTGTGCATCGTTAATTTAATTAATGATTTTTTACTACGGACTAAAAAAAAAAAAAAAAATATAAGAAAATGCTACTTGGGAAAGTTTTTTCGATTTTTAAAATTCTGCAAAATGTTTCAACGGGGTAGTGTGATCTGGCTTAGTAATAACTAGGGAAATATTATCTGAAACGGGAGTAATAACGTAAAGTGACATGACATGATAATTATTTCGTAAATAAAACGCACAAAAAACAAAGTAATAAAAAATTAATTAATAAAAAAAGGCCATCAATCGATGATGATGTTGATGATTATTCGTTGTTATGTTGAAATTTTTTTACTCTTATTCAACCGTAACTCTCACTGATTTTCACTTCTGCTTCTTCGTATTGAATTTAATTTTCTGTTGTTTCATCTTCACACATTTAAATCGAATGATCAAATATTAAAAAAAAAAAAAAAAAAAAAAAAAATATTACATCATATGCTAATTTTTTGTGTATTATTAATAATAATCATAAATACACTGAAGTCTCGTTAATGTAAACAAATAAAAAAAAAACAAAAATTTGTCATCGCATTTATTACTGTTATTCACTTCACACAATTAAACCGCAATAATCGTGAAATTTAACGTCATTATTCGTTAAATTTCAATTAAAACAGAAAAAAAAAATGTATCAAAACGGCTTAAAACGGTGCACGATTTTTGTTTTTCTAATGAAAGCAAACAAAGTAACAAAAAAAAAGATGTTTTTTTCTTCTTTAATGAAATCAAGGTAAATAATTAAAAAAAAAGAACAACAAATTATGGGTTTAAATCGTTATAATTGAAAGGTTATTGATGTTAGCTGACTTAAATGTTAGATTAATGATCGTGATGTTACTGTGATGACATAAATGTGATTATCGTTATATAGGTCTGGGTCATTTATGCATTTATGCTAATGTAGTAATTTTTAATGTTGCACTACAGTAATACATACCACTGTATCAGCCAAATCAACAAAATTGTGACTTAGCCAAACAATGTCTCACTACTAACACACTTAATAAATAATTTAAATAAATTACGTTTAAGCCAAAAAAAAAAAAAAAAACAACAAAGCACAGGTGACGATAGAAAAATAAACAAATTCATTTTCGTCTTCGCGCATATTCATTTAATACAGTTTGACCTTTTCTAATGGAATTTCGTTGACAAGTGAATTGATTATTCTCTGTTTTTTTTTTTTTTTTTCGCTGTATTTTTTTTCGCTGTATTTCAAATGGTACAACTGAATGATTTTTAACTTCTGTTTTCACACTGGATATATGCTTAAACACGTTTCTATTTTGGGGTGGTATAAAAACGTAACGTACGTTACATCATATAAACAAAATTTAATTTTACTCTCATCACGGGTGTTATTAAAACCAAAAAAAAAAACAAAATAATTATATTTTAATTATTTCTAATTTGACATTGAATTAAAAATTTTTCATTAAATACTTTTTGCTTATGTTTTACACACAAACAAAAAAAAAATTTATTTTTTTTTTTTGTTTCAATTAATTAAAACGATTTCTGTTATAAAACAGCAAAAAAAAAAAATATATTTAATAAATTAAATCGATTTCACCTAATTTAATAAATAAATATTCGATTAAATAAATTCATTGAAAAATCAATCAATTGCCATATTTATTCCGTTTTATGTATTTTTATGTTTCTCTCTCTCTCATTAATTTAATTTAATTTTATTTATTAGAAACATACCTCTATGGTGCATGTAAAAATGTGCTGTAAAAGCAACGAAGAAAAAATAAAAATATTTTTAATTTTTGTTTACTTCAATTAACCGTTAAAAAGGTAAAGAAAAATAGAAAAAAAAAAAAAAAATTAGAAAACACAAATCAAACATTCATTGAAGTATCAACAAAAAAAATAAATAATAATAATTAAAACTATGTAATTAAATTTAATAATACATTTGTGGATGGTGGTGGTAGTGGGAGTTGATTATTTATAATTAAATTAAAATTAAAATAGAAATAATAATAAAAAAAAAAGCAGAAATAACTGAATAACTGAATTAATTAATTATTATAGGTTGGTTCTGATTTTTTTTTTTATTTCTATTAATTAAAATTAATTAAATTAATTCTATTTGATTAATAATTAATTAATTTAGAATAGAAAATTTCCTTGTTTAATAAGTTCTTACTTAAATGATCTTATTTAGTCGCTACCACTGTAACAACATAGTTTTGTAGAGTTTGGACAGTAGCGCCTTAATTCACAATAATGTACTACATCCGTCACATCCGTTGTTAAACGAATTTTATAAGAAAAATAACAGAAAAAATTCTATCTTTTAATGTTTCGTTGATAAAGGCAACAAATTAAGCGATCATCAGTGATTATAATCCACTTATCCGTCATAATTCTACATTAACCAGATAGGAAAAAGTTATTTTAATGTTACAAAGTTCCTTTTAAACTCGCAAATGAATAGAAAAAATTATCATTGTATGAAATACACCCACAATAATACCGTTACTACACAAAATTTATCTTGTAAAAACGAAACATTAACGATAATTACAGATTACAAGATTACTGATTATCGATCTTGTAATAGGGAAAGTGTTTCTAAATTAAATTGTAGGTAGAGACAAAGAGAGAGATTTATCTTGATTATAATAATTATTTATTAGCGATAGAATTATAACGATTAATTTCTTTCTTAATAGAAAAAAAATCATAGATTAATCGCATACCATACGAACAGCAATAATAATTGTAATTAAGATTTGGATAAGGCAAATTAAAGTTAAAGAAAAAAAAAAAAGAGAAAATTAATAATTATTGACTTTGCTTTAAAGCGCATTCGTTTTGTTTTGTAGAATTTCTACAAAAACACTGTCCGCCCTCTAATGTTACTAAAAACTGTGCCTTTAAACGAAACTTTTTGTCAGTGTTTTTATTGAAAAAATCACATTTAAAACATCATAGCAATCACAAACTAATTCCATTAAAATCTATGAATCACCAACCATTACATTAATTAATTTAATTAACCAGGATTAATCAGGGTTAACCAGGAGAATTAAGGAAAAAAAATATAATCCTCTTACAATCACATTTAATCAAATCAAATCAAATAATTTAAAAAAAATTAATAATTTTTTAATTGACAGAATCCATTAATAAATCTAATTATTACCCAAAAACAAATAAACTAATTAATTAATTAATTAACATAAAAAATCACTATTTGTTAAACATTAAAAATCGCACAAAAAATTTAATGGAAAATTTTATTATTATTATTTTATTTATTTATTTTTTTTTTTTTTTTTGTAACTAAACAGCAAACACTTTTAATTAAATATAAAAAACACACAAGAATAATAATTGTTTTTTAATTAATAAATTAATTAATTTTAACACAAAAAAAAACGAAATGACAACGAAAAACCGAAAATATTATTTGTTTCAACGTTGTTGTGTAATTAAGCGCTGTACAACAATAAACACCGCGACCGTCCTAGCCCAATTGACTTTTAAAAAAAAATTTAATTATTTTATGGAATCAGTTTGTGTGTTTACTGTACCACCGTACAGTATAATCAAAACAAATACAAGCAATCAACAGTGATCATCGGTAAAAAAAAAAAAAAACAACAACAACGATTCAACAATTCACTAAAAAAAAAAAAAATTATGAGTGGTTTTATTGTGGGGTTAGTATGTGTATGTGTCGTGTAAAAATGGTGAAAAATTTAATTTTTTTTTTTTTTTATTAAATATGAATTTTTTTTTTTTTTTTTTTTTATTGTTATTCATTAAGTGTGCTGAGTGCGCAATGTCTTAACGCTTTAACTGTTGCTTTTTTCTTATGCGATTCCACTGCTGTACTTCAGTTTTTTTTTTCTTCTTTCACTATCTCTTTTTTTTTTCTTTTTTAATGCTTTTTTCCACAGCTTTTAATTATTTTTTTATATCTTTTCAGCAGAGGAAAGGTTCAATTAATGAAAAACCAACCAAAATTAGTGTTTTTTTTTTATTGTTAAAGTTATTGTGTGCTACTGTTGTGTAGGAGGAAATAGATTTTTTTATTTTAACTGGATTTCGATAAAAAAAAAAGAAGTTTTATTTCTCTATAGAAAGTGAGAAATTAATTGTTGACAGGACACGATTGGTTTGTTTTATTAAAAAAAAAAAAGATTATTTTCCTGGTAAATCAGAGTGTCACCACCTTTTTTTTTTGCTACAATACCCACATTAAAAGCTAATTAAAATTGAGTACCTACTGTATTTACTCGAACTTTGCCTAGAAAAAAAAAAAAAAAGTTGCAAAAAACTCAACTAAAAAATGCTAACGAACCAAACCTTAAAAACCAAAAACATGTTGCTGTACGATTTAAATTAATTAACGAAAAAAAGAAAAATATTAAATTAAATAAAATTAGGTAAAGTAACTTAAACTAAAACTCGATTTCACCAAAATTAAAATTAAAAAAAATTAAAAAAAATTCCTTTAAAAGGCCCAACTAAGCTTTAAAAATCACAGCCACATGTTATGTGTCGTACGTAGTTAGTTACATGCTAATAGTGTGGCTTAAAATACGTTTAAGCCTAGCATAAAATGACCAAGAAATTTTATTTATTTTAAACATAAAATCAATTAAAATTAATTAAAAGAAAAAAAAAAAAGATTTTTTTCATTTTTGGGTTAAGAATGTGAAAATTACATGAAATGCGCTTGTGCGGTGGAGGTGACGCTGTAAAAACCAGCTGCGATGTACCAATATAACAGAAAAAAAAATTAATTTTTTTGTTTTTAATTTACAGAAAATAACCGTTTAAACACAAAATTAAATTAAATTAAATTAAATTATTGTTTTAACATAAGTTAAAGAACGAAAAAGAAAAAGAAAACACTTTTTTCTTCATCATTAATTATCGTTAATAACACGTGGCAAATGTTTACAAAGAAAAACAGAAACCCCGCCATCTAATAAACCTATTAAATGTGTTTTTTTTTTTTTATTTTCCCGTTTATGCAATTAGAAATGGACACATTTTCGCTTTTATAAGGTTTAAATATACCAAGCACACATGCGATAGAATGACTGCTGCAAAAACGCGCAATTATACATGTTGCAATGAGATTTTTTTTTACTTTTTCACTTTTATTATTCATTTAATTCAATTAAATTAAATAAAAAATGAAAAAAAAAGTGAATATAGAGAAATAAAATTACGAAAAAAAATAGTAAGTTATATGCAATACGAAATAAATTAAAATTTAATATCATTAAACAAAAATAAAAATGCAGGAATCCAGTTCTTTGTCTGTCAATAAATGCTGCAAGCATAGCAACAGCAAAGCCAATCAATTAATACTAACAACAGCATTTGTCTATCAACATATAATAAAAATTTAAAAAAAAATAATAATAATTTAATTAAATTAAGTAATTAATAGTTATGTAAGTTATTTATTAGTGAATTATTATAAATTAACGCATTATTTCTATATAATTTAAGGTAATCTCCTGGAAATAGACGCTTGAGTAATACAAAAAAAATTTATTCAAAAATAATACAGAAGTAAAAGAAGAAAATACCTTGAGAATGTCACAATTTAAGGTTAAATTCTTGTTAGTTCGCCAAAAAACATTAAATTACATTTTAATTACAGTAATCATCAGTCAATTTAAAATGACAATAAAATTATTTTTTATTTCCTTGATCCGATTATTACTTTCTGTTCAGGTATCCAACTGTCAGCTAGAACTGATGTAAAATGTCGCCAAAATAAAATTCCATCACCACGGAATAGTAAATGCAGAGAATAAATAGGAATTCACTGTGGACTTAAACGAAAAAGCGAAAGAAAATGAATAAAAACCACAAAACGTTATTGACATACAAAATGGTCGTAATGTAAATTCAAAAAAAAAAAAAATAATAATAATAATAAATCAGGTGACAAAAGGTGAATACAGACACGTTTATTGTACGTGGATTTTGGATATTGTTTTTTATAAATTAAATAACTTTAGTGAGTGTGTGTGACATCACGGTTGTTACGTTCCAAACGTTTTCAACCACAAATAACAAGTCGTCACTAGTTTAAAATAGGAAATAATTAATCCCCAGGTATTACTCATACAGTACAACCAAACCTAAACGCAAATCTCAGGCAAAATGCTTCAAGAAATTTTTTATTTTAGAATCGGTTTGTTGCACACGACACTCTAGAACAGTGAATAAAAATGTTTGTGGGTCATCAAAGAAATATCATCAAGGCTTACCTGTACTATCCGGATTAAACTTAAGAAACATCCGGAATAACTAGAACCATCTGTATTCCTGAAGAAATAATTTAAAATACAGGGATCAACATTTCGATACTGTCAATCATACTTCTTGAAACCCCTTACACTGTGGTTAAACCTTTAAAGTTTATTGTGCTCTGTAACGAATGACATCACGTAAAAACCACCAAAAAAAAATTCTAATCGTCATTTCTAAACGTCATAAATGATTTTTTTTCAATAAACTTTAACAAACCAAAAAGAAGATCAAGAAGATGATGACGAAAAAATAAATTTTTCTGACTCACAAGTTTGTGTTGCGTAAGTAAAACTCGAAATTAATTAATAAAATTTATGCAAATACTGCGAGATTGTTTTTTAAGAATTAAAATAAAAAAAAAAAGCGGGTGAGGCAGCTTAAAAAAAAAAAAAAAAAAAAAAACTCGCCATCATCAGCGAATTTAAACGATAAATATTGATCGAAGGACATCAACAAAAAAATATTGAAATTATTGAAAAGAAAGTTTTTTTTTTTTTTGTTTGTAAGATGTGCGATTCTGCAGCTGCATGTGGTGGATACTGGTGAATTTTTTTTTTTGTTGGTTAAAACAATTTAATTTAATTTTATTTAATTACCAATTAGGAATGTTTTTACTGAATGAAATAAAATTCACATCAAGGACAGCTAGAATGTGTGAAATTCTGTTGTGGTTGTCGGTTGTTCTCGCTTTGTATTCATACAAAAATTTTTATTATCATCTCTTTATAGATAAAAATGTACAAAATGTGAAATAAATCTCAGGGAAAATTCCTATGCAATATTTAAGTCAATCTTCTGAGTTTATTTTGCTTCTAACACAAAAGCTAAATTTTTTAACGACTAGTCGTAGAATAAACTTTTATTACTTTTATCTCAAAACCAAAAAAAAAAAATGAGGAAATAAAAAATTGAAAATTTTTTAACGATAAATAAAAAATAAAATTAATTCGGAATAATTAAAATCCGGAAATTTTTTTTTTTTTAATCAACAAGATAAAAAGCTATACGAGTTTCATCTACTCATCACTGTTAGTGACATGGCAGTGTGCCGCATATATTATCCGAAAAAGGAGAAAAATTAAAAATTAGAATAGCGATAAAAATTGTAACAATCAAAGAAAAGTAAATTAAAGCGAAATTTCGGTAATAAATTGCCTCGACTATTTATTATTGTATTACATATGTATGCAAATTCATTAAACGAAAAAAAAAATTAAAAAATTCTCACGCATTGAATTATGTGACAGTGCCGTGCAAAAATATGGCGAAAAAATATTTCAACCAACCAACCAACAATCGAATTTATTGAATAAATAATAAAACGAAAAAAAAAAAGCAAAAATTATGTATTGACCTTATTTTAACACTCGAAAACGAACAACGGCATGTGTTGGAGGACCAACTAAACTATTGATTCGGTTGAAAAGTCGTGAAGACACTTGAAAAGCAATATTTGTGGCATGAGTAAAACAATAGCAGCAGCAGCTTTTTTAATTATTAAAAATTCAAGCTACAAAGAAAAATTGAAAAAAAAAAAAAAAAAACTTGACCTACTTCCCGTAGTGTCGCTGCTACAATTATTGACTCTATCGTCTTTAAAACTAATTTTTTTCTTTTTTTTTTTAAATTCAATTTTTTAATTATCATCGTAAATTGTTTTCATAATTAAAAAAAAAAAAATAAATAAAAACAAAAAGAAATTAAATTCGTTATAACTTTTACTTTTTAAAAAACAGTTATACAGAAAATCCATGTAAATGTTTTTTCATTAAATAAAAACTGCATTACCTTGAGTAAAAAAAACAGAAAATCTTTTAATACGCCAACATGTATACTAAACAAGTAATAAATAAATACTTACTATAAAGAAAATTCCGCATAGCAACAAGAAATCTTTATTTGCTCTCAACAGAAAACGGTAAAAAGATTCGCAGTCACAGAGAAAAACAACCACAAAACCAAAAATAAAATTTAATGTAATTTGCGATATGTATGAAAATGCAACGTCATCGAGAGCCACATGATCGCCATTTTGTTCATCAAAATGACACGGCAAACACGTTGCACAATACGTGGTCTGTGCGTAAAAGTACATAAAATCACATCTGCGTCCATCTGAAAATGCAAAAACGTAACACAAGAGAAACAGTAATGAAAAATTGATTTTCCGCTTGGTCTGGTCTGGCCAATAAACCGTCAACGCGTTTCTAGTTTACAACCGAGCAAAAAATAAATGAGAATAAATTAAAACAGCAATTTTAGTTAAGCGATTTTTTTTTATACCAAAAATCCAAAATAATTTATTTAAATAAAAAAATAATTATTAAAATCGGGGTATGCTCGCGATTATAGAACAATCACCGTTGTTTAACGCGCAAATAAAATTTTTTACTTTATTTCCGTTCAACGCACTCACCACCACTCGCCACCAAACCAAAAAAAAGTACAATTTTTCGTTTTTGTTTTTCTTTAAAAAATAAAAAAGATTCAGTCCATGTTTTATTTTTGCAGCTTCCAGTATTTGTTTTTTTTTTTTTATCATTTTTGCATATTAGTAAATTTAGATATTTATATAATTTTTATAGATTTTTTTTTTATTACAACAAGTATTTCATATTTTAAATTCAAAATGGTTAAACTTTGAATTGCTATTACACACACAACACATACATGTTTCTTCATCTTCAATTTCTTCTTATTCGCGTTCCGCTCGCTCGCTCCATATTAATATATTTATATATAGAGAAAATCCAATTATTTTAATAAAATTAATGTAAAAAAAAAAAAAAATTCCTTCGTCTTAATATTATTCATTTTTTTCTTCTCTTTCTTTAATTAAATATTTTAATTATAATTATAATAATATAAAAACAAAAAGAAATAATAAATTTTTATTATAATTTAAACGAAAAACTAATAATCCTTTTTAATTAAAAAAAAATAAAAATAAAAACAAAATTATGATAAATGCTTTTCTTCAGTGAATCAAGTGTAGTAAAAAAAATTATAATTATATAAAATATAAATTCCATCACTTCAGCGCGCAATGCAATAAATTAATCAATCGCGGGGAAATGATGACAACTTTTATAGTTTTAAAGTAATAATTAAATTAAGAAATAATTGTAGTTTAGTATCAAAGGAATGAATTAATTCAATCGCTTGTTCTTTCCTACGAAACTCTTTACGATGGAAGCAATGATATTTAGATATTAACTGTCGTGGTCTAATAGTTTTGCTGTAATTTTTTTTTGTTTTATTGCTGATCTTGCTGTTGGAATTATCATCATCATCCTGCTGTTTTAGTTTGCTGTTAATTGTTGTTGTTGTTGTTTCATCTACTACCATTTTGGTTGTTTGCGTTGGTGTTGATGGCAGTAGGGTACTTAGTTGTTCTGCAGCTTTGATTAGCTACTTCTTGCCCTTAACGGCCTTCTCAGCAGCTTTGGTCATTTTACCACCTGAGGCATCCTTGAAGTTGACGGATTTAATGACACCTACAGCGACGGTTTGTCTCATATCACGGACAGCGAAACGACCCAATGGGGGGAATTCTTGGAAAGATTCAACGCAAAGTGGTTTAGATGGAACCAAGTTGACGATAGCAGCATCTCCAGACTTGATGGCCTTTGGGTTTTCTTCTGTGGTTTTACCTGAACGACGATCAACCTTTTCTTTGATTTCGGCGAATTTGCAGGCAATGTGAGCGGTGTGACAATCCAAAACTGGTGTGTAACCGTTTGAAATTTGACCGGGGTGGTTGAGTACAATAACTTGGGCTGTGAAGTCAGCGGCTGCCTTGGGTGGGTTGTTCTTTGAGTCACCAGCAACATAACCACGACGTAATTCCTTGACGGAGACGTTCTTAACGTTGAAACCAACATTGTCACCGGGGACAGCCTCTTGTAAAGCTTCATGATGCATTTCAACGGATTTAACTTCAGTGGTCAAATTGACTGGAGCAAAGGTGACGACGGTACCTGGTTTAATGACACCGGTTTCAACACGGCCAACTGGTACTGTTCCGATACCACCAATTTTGTAGACGTCTTGGAGTGGGAGACGGAGAGCTTTGTCTGTTGGGCGTGCTGGAGGGAGGATGGCATCTAAAGCTTCAATTAAAGCTTTACCGTCAGCCTTGCCTTCTTTGCGTTCAACGGCCCATCCCTTGAACCATGGCATGTTGGTTGATGGTTCCAACATGTTGTCGCCGTGCCATCCAGAGATTGGTACGAAAGCAACAGCAGCTGGATTGTAACCAATTTTCTTAATGTAGGAAGAGACTTCCTTCTTGATTTCCTCGAAACGGGGTTCACTGAATGGTGGTTCTGTGGAGTCCATCTTGTTAACACCAACAATCAATTGTTTGACTCCCAATGTGAAAGCCAACAAAGCGTGTTCACGTGTTTGACCGTTCTTTGAGATACCAGCTTCGAATTCACCAGTACCAGCAGCTACAATCAATACAGCGCAATCAGCCTGTGATGTACCAGTGATCATGTTCTTGATGAAATCACGATGGCCTGGGGCATCAATGATGGTAACATAGTATTTTCCTGTCTCGAATTTCCAGAGGGCAATATCAATAGTGATACCACGTTCACGTTCTGCCTTCAATTTATCAAGTACCCATGCGTATTTGAAGGAGCCTTTGCCCATTTCTTGAGCTTCCTTCTCGAATTTCTCGATGGTACGTTTGTCAATACCACCGCATTTGTAGATTAAATGTCCGGTTGTTGTTGATTTACCAGAATCTACGTGTCCAATAACGACAATGTTAATATGAACCTTTTCCTTACCCATTTTAGATTATTCTGAAATTTAAAACAAATTTGTATATTAATAATTGTGTTCTTAATAAAAAAAAAATTTTAATTTATTTAATAGGTAAAAATATCATCAGGGTTTGGTAAATGAGTATCGTCACTACAATTCAGTAGCAGAACTGGAAATTATTTCATCATGATAAATAATTTTCAACTGACTAATTTCAAAAGAAAGAAAAGTACAAAATAAATGTTGGATGTATTAATCATAATCGGCAAATCAAATTTCAAATCATTGTGAAATACGCCACGTGCTAAGTACTCATTAATAAAAATTAATAATTTTGAATTTAAATTACCTACAAAGTTTAATCAAATTTATATAATATTATAAGAATTAAATTGGGATTGCAAAAAAAAAAAAATTAGCAATGGATGCCGTAAAATATTTTTCTCAAGTACAATTATTATTAGCACATTCCAGACTTTTCTGCAATGCTAAATTTAAATCCTCAGCATTAATAAAATATTTCTATAAAAATTTATAATTCAAATAACAAAATGCGTTTATTGAATTTAATTTTTAAAAAAAAATGTGCTATTTCAAATTAAGGAAAAAAGACAAATTTTTAACTTTCAGAAAAATATAAAAATCGATTTTTAGAAATTTGTTACACGATGGCAATATGGCTGCCCTTTCTAATTATCATTGCGGTCGTAGAAGGAAGCAGCCATTGTATGAGGCAAAAAAAGAAATAAAGAACAAAGACTTGATTTTGGCAGCCATCTTGTTGCACTGCAGCCGGCTATATATTAAATTACTTTAAAAACCATTAAATACCAGCTTTTTAGGAAATAATTATCAAGAAAATTATATAATAATTAATTATCTATTGATTTTGACAAGTAAATCAATCAAGAAATATTTAATTATAGAAATAAAAACGGCTTCACCGGTTTACCACGTGTCACAATTAATTTCTCTAATAAGCACATTTTAAACAAATTGAAAACCCGAAAATTATTAATTTTATTTAAACAAGTTCAAACAAAACATTAATTATACTAAAAACTGCATTTTCAACGTTTCAATCATTTAATTTAATCGATTTTTATTCCATAAGGTGTCAGACGCCCCAGCATTTGCCACGTGCAAACCAACACAGATTTTGCCACTAAACCAATTTTTTTTATATTAATTACACTATAATTACTACCAGACTTGTTATTATATTTTGCACGTATTCATTTCTTTTTAATTTTAATCAGTAAAATTATAATATTAACACTATTTTATTTGAAGGGATGATTAAAATTTACACTTACATTTTTTTATATTTTATTTAACAAGAGAAGAAGCTTCCAAATACTATATCTTACTCCGGCTAGAGACCCGACGAAAGTGAACGAGTTTCTAAATTTGAATGGCGTTGTCTCCTCAGACTTTTCTTATTTTTGTCCAGAGTGCACCACGAAACATAAATTATATTTATTTCCGCTAATCAGGCATTTTAATTTTATGATTGGTATGAAGTTATTACAAATTTTGAAACATTGGTATTTTATTTTTTAAACATTTTATTAATTTAAACAAAAATATATATTTTACATAATTCATTTTATTACAAAAAAAAAAAAAATTAAATTAATTATTTAATGACATATCATTTAATTTATTTCGCAAAACATGATCATCTATTAAATCTCTTTTTACAAGGAATTTTGAATTTCTGCATCCACTCATAGGACACCTTAAAATCGAAAAAAAAAAATGTAAACAAATAGATTGCATCAAAAATCAACAAAAATTACCTTAATTTGGTATTTATTTTTATAAGTGACACAACAGTAGCTTTTTCATAAACATGATTACAAATACAATTTCTTACAGGATCTTTAAGCTGTTGTTTTGTAAATGGATCAATAGTAACTATTGTATCAATGTCCATTTCAATATCATCATCATCATCATCATCAACATCACCATCTCGAACTGTCCTCCCTGAACAACACGGTTCTACAAAACAATGTTATTTATATTTTTTTAGTAAAATTTATTACAAACTAATTTACCTTGATTATCATTGATTATTTCTTCAAAATTTTTAAACCGTAAACTGTTTAATGGATTTTTTGGTTTTATATTTTTTATAGCTTTCTCATATTCCTAATAAATTTTAAATATCATTAAAAAAATAATCAATTTAAAGATTATTCATATTATTTAGTCATATTTACAACATCTAATTTATTAATATCATTTGTTCCATCACTATTTATTTGTAATTTATTTAAAACATCAGATTTTGCATGAAAATCGCTTTCGACTTTGCACAAATTTTCCATCAACTCTTTATATATATTAACATCTTTATTCTCTAAAATATAAATACAAAATAATATTTATTAATTTAAATAATGTATATATAAAATAAAAAACCTTCATTTCCAATTTCTGAAGCAATTTTATAAATCTTTAAAATATCATTAGCAATATTTTCAATATTTGATACAATTTGATCATTCATTTTGCGATTTATTTAATACTAGAATTGTAACCTAAATTAATATTCTGTCATTATTATAAAAAGTAAACAAAATATATGATAATGCAGAGCATGAAAAAAAAAAATAATTGAAAGGCGATATCTGGATTCAAATACATAAACTAATAAATTAATCCGTTGATAAATATTTGAAAAACAAAAAAAAAATGTTTTTATTTAAATAAATTAATTATATAATAAATAAATAAAAGATTAAAAAAAAAAAATTATTCTTGTTTAAATAATAGAAAAAATCGAAAAGAATAAATTTGTTTAATTTTCAGCTTGTGACAACAACAATAACAAACAAAAAATCTTTTAAACAACATCCACAACAATTATAAATGCCGAAATTAAAGAAGAATAAATTTTATTATTATTATTTTTTTTTTAATTCTGCCACGATGTTAAAGAAAGTGAATAAACTTTCCAATTTTCAATTAATTCGCATAATATTTTTTATACATTTATATACATTAACATTCAAAAAAAAAAAATATAACAACAGAATACAAAACCACGACCACGACGGCATAATGAAAAATTAATTTTTTTTTTTTTTTACCTTTATCTATTTGTTTCATATCTAGTGTTTCCAAATACAGGAATAAAAATCATGTATAGAGAGAGGTGTTCAATATGTTCAATTGAAACATACATTATTGCTTAGCCAGCTATACAAATTATTAAAAAAAAGAAAAAATTCATGATGATGTCATACATTTTACCAAAAAAAAAAACAAAAAAAAAAAAAAAAAATTAAATTATTTCGCGTTTCTTGTCTAGTATTAAATTAACAAAAAAAATATTTCGACTTAAGTAAAGTCAATAATTCTTTTATAATAAAAAAAAAAAAATAAAATAAATAATGTCAGTGATAAAATGATAAAAAAATTAAATAAAATAATTTAATTTCAAAAAGAGAAAAGGTGTTTTTTGGTGGGTTGCGTAAACAGCTGAGTTTACACAAAAATTAATGTTTTAAGTTTTTGATGTACTGGAAAAGTGACTTAAAATTATTATTATTATTATTATTATTATTATTATTATTATTATTATTATTATTATTATTATTATTATAATTATTATTTTAACCAAACAGGAAATGCATTAAAAGCATATTTATTCTAATAATATTCTGATCGGTGATAAAGTTTATTCAATATTTTATTACTCATTAATTTAACATTAGTTTTAATTAAGTTTATTAATTAGTTTTAGGACGTTTATATATATATATATATATATATATATATATATATATTTTTTTTTTAATTACTAAAACAAGGAAAAGAAAAGAAAAAACCGCAAATTTTTATCTATTGAGTGATTGCATTTTTTTAAGTGATACACAGTGCCGAAATTTGATTCATTAGTGGCCTTGATTGGTTTTTCTTTCTTTTTTCTTTTTATTGTTTATTTGTGTATTAGCGTGATTAAATTTCATAAGGATATTTATGTCGTCATTAGATATTTTTAATTAAGGGCGTTTATAAACTGTGACTTGTATCTCAGTTTTATTACTTAGCAAACTAAGCCACAGAATTTGAAAGTTGATTACAATGTACAGACTTTTACAGCATCATCATTTAAAATTTTTTAAACCATATCTGGTGACACAAATAATTTTGATTAATTTCAACATAGCTAATTGTACCAAATTTCTATTATTATTATTTTTATTTATGTCACCTTAATCAAATTCAACATAAATTGCGACATAAACGAAAATTCATCAGTTAATTCTAACAAAGGGATTTAATTTAAATAAATTCACACTTAAATAACAAAAAAAAAAAAAATAAATAAATATTTAATACTTCGACAATAAAGT
Organism: Ptychoptera albimana; assembly: GCA_961205885.1. Lineage (NCBI taxonomy): Eukaryota > Metazoa > Arthropoda > Insecta > Diptera > Ptychopteridae > Ptychoptera > Ptychoptera albimana. The sequence goes on along the minus strand of OY540804.1, from coordinate 28,901,878 downwards.
CTAATATAAAATCTCAAAATAAAATAGATGAGAAATATTATTTCTTATATTATGACCTCACGCTTTGTTTACATAAAATGTTTTAGAGCAGCGAAAAAAATCGTGGAAATTAAATAAAACAGCGAAGAAATTTTTTATTTAATCGTTTCTGTTTTATGTTTTTTTTTTTTTTTTTAATTTATTTTCATGTTTATTTTTTTTTTATACATACATTATTACTAATTGTTATGCAAACTTTATGTAAATATTTGTTAAAACGCTACGCTCTTCCGGTAATTATGGATATTTAATTGGTAATTAAATCAGTATTACCGTAATCATTCTGTATTATAGCTATGCTTAAATTTCATTTAAGAAGTTTTGCCTGTTCTTAAGTGAATATGCTGATAATGATTATGTTTCCGATTTTAAATTAATCGAATACACCTTTATAAAGACAAATCTTATAAAAAAAATTGTATTACCACAATACATATATAAAAGCTTAGCTGGTTATCGGTATAATAAATCTAAATTAAAAACACTAGACTAGACAAGTGCTATTAATTAAAAAAAAAAAAAAAAAAAAAAAATTATTTTTATTACAAATAACCTACGTAAAGCAACATAATAAATCTTAAATGCACTTTCTAAAGTTCATTCAAAACAAGGTCTACATGTAGCTAAGTTTAATTTTTTATCATATCTACGTAAGAATAAAATCATAAATGACGTTAACAAATGAATTATTTTATTAGCAAATTCTTATCATGAAAATATCAACACATGGTTCTTTAAAAATAATTTTCAAAGTTTATTCAAGTTTATTTACGTTACACGTTATAACATTTTAAACAAACTAATTGTATAATGAATAAAAAAAAAAAAAAAAAAAAAACAAAAAAAACATCAACTATAGGCACGTAGCTTTTAATAAATTTTAAACGAAAATAATAATTTTATTGTGATTTAGAAATATAATTATATAATTACATTATCATTATCATCTCAAATAATTCTTTATTATTATTATTATATTATTATTATTATAATAATAATAATTTTATTATTTTTATTACTTTAATAATATAATAAAGTAACAAAAAAATGTATCGACATCGACATGTTAGTGAATTTTACACTTTAATAATCATTAAGTCGTGTTTAATAAATATCAAAAAAATTAATAATAAATAAAAATAAAATTATAATTAGTATTTTTAATAAATTATTTATAAAAATTTCCATGCTATCGATTTTAGATGAGATAAAAATGGTAATTTTTAGATGAAATAAAAATCACATTCAGTGATTACGCATTGAATCCTCATTTACATTTATAATTAGTGTTTGTTAATTAATTAATAACAGTTTAAAAAAAAAAAAACCGAAGAAAATTTATTTATTAAATTCATTAAATTATTAATAAAACTGTGATTTAAGACAATAATAATTAATTAAATAATTGTGACATTGAAAAATTATTTAAAAGAAAAAAAAAAATGGAAAATGTTTTTTTATTTTTTTATTAAATGTGTAATTAGTTTAATGTTTTGACAATTTTGTTTAATTAATTAATTTTGTGTGTGTGTGTGTGTGTGTGTGTGTGCTAATTATTATAATAAATACATAAAACATGTTTTAAGATTATTTTATTTTTATTTATAAAAACAATTCTTTTTTATTGTGTGTGTGTGTGTTATCTGAGGTAATAAACGTTTTTTGATTAATTAGTTTATTAGTTTTTGTAACAGGTTGAATTTTTTAACAGGAATTTTATTAAAATTAATTAAATTTTCTTTATGCGATTTAAAACTTTTTTACAACAGAAGAACGATGTGAATGCATTTTCGTAAACTTTTTTTTACGTTGTTTGTATTAACTATTCAGCTACCTGCTAATCCCTAAGTAACATTGTGTCTTAATCACAAGAGTAACAAAACAATTAAAAAAAAGCATTTAAATCACCCTATAAATAGTCTATAGATAAAAAAATTTATTAAACACTCCATAAACAACCCGAAAATACAGAAAATTATTTAATTAAATAAAAAAATGTTTGCATAATTAAACTAAATAAAAAAAAAATAAAAAAAAAAAAAAATTTAACAAAATGACATTGAATTATTTATTTTTTCACATAAATAATAATATTTTGTCTACTAATAATTAAAGTTAAGAAAAAAAAAAAATGAATAATTAATGAGTAAAAAAAAAATAAAAAATTAATTATTTTCTTTATACGTTATTTCAAGTTTACTTTTTTCTTTAGTTTTCTGTAACAAATTACATTTTGTAATGCATTTTATATTTAATATTAAAAAATTTAATCAATCAAGCGAAAATCACGTTTAATTTATATATATATATATATATATATATATTTTATTTATAGAAATAGGAATAATATTGATAAAACTACAAAAGAATTAAAAAAATGAACTAAAAAAACGTGTTTATCTGTACGTGGGTTTTGTTTTTATTTTTTTGCATTATTATAATAAAAATAATAATTATATTTCGTGTTACATTAATAAATTAATAAATGAATAAATATTAATACAGTGACACATGTACAAAGGTGGAAAACTTTAATTCAGTAAAACGTCTTACACAAAAAAAAAAAAGAAAAAAAACTGTGACACTGGGTGTACTGCATTCACCATAATTCTTTTTTTTCGTGTATTAACTTTGGAAAATAATTCGCTACTTAAGTACCTAAACTAAACTAAACTAAATCCATAGTATTTTTTTTTTTTTTTACAAATAAAACATTTTGTGTGTGTGTTTTTTAAACGACATAAAAAACATTTAAAAAGCAAAGCAACAATGAGTAAAACGGCACGATTAACAAAAATTAAATAAAATCAAAAACGTTAACTGCAAAATACACAATTTTTAAATAAAATAAAATATATTTTTATTATTTTTAAAGCTTAAATAATTTCTTATCTAACAAAAAAATAAATAAAATAAAATTTTTTAATCAATTTTAATCGGTTTTTATTTTATTGATTGATTTTTCTGTTTTACTTTAATTTTTCCCTATTTTATTTTTATTTTTCTTTATCATTATTTATTTTTATTATTTTAATTAATTAATTTAAAGTCAAGTGGTATTTTGTTTGTTAAAAGAAAAACTTTTATTCAAGTGAGTGATGTTTTGTTAATTTTTTTTCTTTCTTTTCTTGAATATGCGCCTGCGTTAATTAATTAAAAATACGCAAATGTTTTGTTTTTGTAAATAAGTTACCTACCTTGCACTAAGTTAAATATGTGTAAATTAATTTTTCAAAACTAAAGTAAAATCTTTAAGATTTGTGACTTAAAAGCTTAAGGCTTAAGAGAATGATTATTTTGTGTTTGGTTGACAGGAGATGTAATTTTTTAATCGGTTTTTTTTTTGTTTTGTTTTGTTTTGTTTTGTTTTTAATGAAATAAACACATTTGTGTGTAATTAAATAATGTTATGTATAGGTAACATCGTCTGTTTATTGTCTACATTTTTTTTTTATTTTTACGTTTATTTACTCAAAACAAGTAATAAAAATGTTTTTTTTTTATTTTAAGGTTAAACGATTTGTTTATTTATTTATTTATTTAACTGACGATATGTTTGAGCTTTAAACTTTATTTAAAAAAAAAAAATGACATTTAAAAGGTTTTTTTTTTTAACCGGAAAGACATGTTGCTAATCCTGATGTTTCATTGGTGTTGCGTGCTTAGACCATTTTGTATTTTTTTAAAATTAAAACCACTTTTACTTTTATTTAATCTTAATCTTCTTATCTTTTATCACAAAATTAGTTGATGGTTCTTTTTCTTTTTTTTTTTATTTAAATTTATATTTAATTCATTCATGTGGTTTTGATTGCATAAATTAGGTAAACATTATGAAAATAATAAAGGAAAACAAGAAAAAAAAATTAAAAAATTAAAAAATTATAATCTGAGGTATTTAACCGGAATAAATAATAAAATTTTTTATTTTTTTTTTATTGATATGTAAAAAAAAATTACGCACATCTTTGAATGTCAATCACAAGATAATTAATTAAAAAAAAAAAAAAATTAATAAAACAAAAACTTTTTTTCTTTTTTTTTTTTCGTTTTCATGTAAAAAGACGTTTCATTTCCTTCAGATTTTTAATTACTTCTGAATGGAAATTAAGTAACAAAACAAAAACAAAAACAAAACTATATTGAGATAAATAAAGTCAAGGTTAACATCTGTAAGACCTTTAATTATCATTACTACAGGTTTTTCTTTATTTAGATAAAAATCAAAAAAACAAAACAAATTTTGAATAAAACTTCCGGAAATTTTACATAAAATTTCTCTTTTATTTTCAGAAAGAAATAAAATTAAACTTTTTACACTTGGATATTAAACATTTAATAATAATTAGAATAATAACAGAAAAAAAAAACAAAACAAAACAATGTAAATTAAGTTTAATTAAGTAACTTAAGTAATGGATAATATACGTAAATGTTTTAAAACCCGAACACAATTTCAAAGTATGATAAGAAGTAAGTTTTTACATCTTCTAATATTTGCTTTAAACGAATAAATTTTAATTAAAAAACGAAAATTCTTTTGAAAGTTGACTTTTTTTTGCTTCAAATTGCAAAAATTTTTTACATGTGACTTTAAAGAACAAAAATAAATAATAAATAATCTTGTATTAATAAAATAAACAAATAAACAAGAACAACAACAAAAAAAAAAAATTATTATTAATCTGGATTAATCTGGGAATGGATTGAACGTACGACATTACCATCTCCATAAATAGTTTTCAATGAGTGGAAAAAAAAAAAAAACGAGCAACAACAACAAAACCATAAAAGATGTTTTTATATGTTTTTGTTTTTTTTTTTAATTAATTACCTTTAAAAAATAAAAAAAAATTAATTTTAATAATAAATAAATTAATGCTTTTTCGCTAAAATAAATTATTAGAATAATAAGAAAGAAAAAAAAAAAAAAAAAACCGAAAAGGTATAAAAACGTCTTGTTTCTAGCCGACGATATGCATCATAGTTTGAGTCGTCGTTGTGTGATACTCGCCTGTATAATGTTAATATTATTGTGTTTAGTTATATATGGGGTGTTGGGTGCACCACATAGACCACCTAGTACATATCTTGAAACGCATTTAAATAATTCCGATAAAGAATTAAAATTAGTACATTTGGTAAGTTTTGTAGAAAAAATTTCTTTTCTTTCATTTTCTGTTTTGTTTAATAAAAATTGTTTTTTTTTTTTTTTTTTTTTTTCGTGGCTTTAAATAAATTTAAATTAATTTTTTTTTTATAAATTACTATAATATTTACCATAAACTCTACCATAATTAAAGCAAGCAAAAGCTTTTTCATTTACTATTTATGTTAGTTGAGTGACTTTTACATAGAGTTTGAGTGGTTTTTTTTTTTAAGTTTTTCTCTGATTATTTAACGGTTTTAAAAGCTAATTATGATAATTATTAATTTATTTTTTTTAATGAGAATTAACATATATTGATAATAATTAATTAACATTTGTGTGCTAAATTGCTTTTGATGTTTTATTTTTAATGATAACGATTATTGGTTGTCGATTTTGTATTAATGAAAGAAACAAATTTTTATTTTTCAGTTATTCCGTCATGGTGAACGTACACCAGCAGATACATATCCAAATGATCCTTACCTGAATGAGACTTATTATCCATATGGCTGGGGACATTTAACGAATGTAAGTTTGATGCGTTAATAAAGAAATTCATTGATTATTTTCGTATTTATTCTGTTTGATTTTAGAATGGAAAATTAACATTATACGAGATGGGACAATGGTTACGACAAAGATATGGAAGCTTTTTGGGAAATCATTATACACCAGATGTAAGACGGTTTTTTCTTTAACTTAATTTTAACATGATTAAAATTTATTTTTCTAATTTCTTCTTTTCTCAGTCTGTACATGCACAAAGTACTGGCGTAACCAGAACAAGAATGTCAAACTCATTAGTATTAGCTGGATTATTTCCACCAAGGCATACCGTTAATGAATGGAATAGTAGACTTAATTGGCAACCGATTCCAACAATTTCTGAACCATTGGACCAAGACACACTTTTATTAGTACGAACATCCTGTCCACGTTATCATGAAGCGTTGGAAAGTGTTTTCCAAATTCATCAAGTCAAAGAATACTTACAGGAGAATCAACATTTATTTGATGAATTATCCTTAATTACTGGAATGGAAATTAAAACACCAGATGATGTTCAATCACTGTACAGTACTTTAAAGGCGGAAGTAAGATTTTTTTATTATTTTTGAAATTTCCTTTACAATGATTAATTTAATTTATTTGTTTTATAGGAAGACTACGGTTTAAGACTGCCAGAATGGACACATAGTTATTATCCAGATAAACTCTTACCAATGACGGAGCGTAGTTTTGTTTTTAATGTTTATACAGATGAATTAAAACGTCTTAAAGGTGGTCCCTTTATTAAGAAATTAATCAATGAATGGAATGATGTTAAAAATGGACAATTATCACCAAAGGATAGAAAAATATATGTTTACACTGGTCACGATTCAACAATATCAAATGTTTTATCAGCATTAAATGTCTGGGATGAGCAAGTGCCCACATATGGTATAATGGCAATGTTTGAATTATTCCAAGATAAACAAACGGGACACTTTGGTGTTGAAATGTATTTAAAAAATTCAACAAAAAGTGATCCGTACCCATTAACAATTCCCGGCTGTTCACACTTTTGTCCACTCGATGATCTTGTCAAATTAGTCGAACGTGTCATACCACAAGATATGAAAACTGAATGCAGTGCCTTTAATCAAGATTTTACAGAACCGCCACTAAGTGGACCATAAACAATGATAGAGATTATCAGCATTATTTTAGAAATCCAGACAAACATTTTTCTTTTTCTTTTTTTTTTGTAAGATAAAAAGCAACAATTAAATGTAAATAAAACAATAAAAAGTAATTAAATTAAATGTTTTTGTTTATCAATTTTATTAAAAAAAAAAAAAATTACAAAACGCTCATCACCAATCGTCATTATGTTTGAATGTTTTTTTGTATTTAATTATGTTCGGTGTGACCAACTTTCTTGTTACCTCTGCTGTTTTGATTAACTTCTTCTTGTCACTAGAAAATTTGATTTCAAATTAAATTAGAAAAATTTTCCTTTCGGTTTTATCGTTTAGCGAATTACTTACTCGTCAATTGAACTCGTTTCTGAAATGGCTCTTTTACGTTTCTTTGAATTATCCAATTTATTATTATCAAGTTTAGCCTATAAAGACATTCAAATTATTATAAACATCGATTCTAAGGAGATAATAAAGCCATGTATTACCAATAGTTCCTTCTTAAAATCATCATATTTCTTTATTTTAACATCAGCCATATAGCCAATAGTCTTTAATAATATTAATGCATTCTCTTTGCAATTTAAACTCACAAAAGCGCTTGTCTCATTTAACCAACTCACATAAATCTGTCCAAAATTTCGAAAATGGTATACAATATCTTGCTGTTTCCATGTAGATGGAAATGTTACATGAAAAACATGATCTCGTGATACTTTTGCTGAAATTAAAAAAAATTAATTTTTCGGTAATAATTAAAAACAATAACTTTCTTTTCTGGTAAATACAAACGTTCTTTTCCTGTTAAATTAATACAAAAATAATCTTGTAATTTCATTATGAATATTCTATTTGTGAAATTCTTTAATTTATTACAATTTGGAAGTTCACTGAATTTAACATTTATATATTGTGCTAATGATATAAAACATAAACCAGTTATATATGAATCATAACCAGCCTCATGCTCTACACTTTTCTCTAATGAATAACCATATTCTTCTGACTCTGGTTCTGGAAATAAAATTTATTTTATCTTTAGTATTGAAAAGAAAAAAAAAAAATTAAAATTATTTTTTAAACCTAAATCTGGTAATATAAATGGTTCCTCTTTAATTGTGGTAACTAAATGCTGTAAAACTGATGAATTTACTTTAAGTTTTAATTCATCTTTCCGGCATAAATATTTTGTGTCCAATATATAAGGAAATGTTGTATGCAGAAATGTTTTAAATTCTTCATAATTATCTGGTAGTGGACCAAAAAATTGTCTCATTATGTACATCAAATCTAACAACATATTATGACCAATAATTAATTTTTTCTATAATTAAAAAAAAAAAAAAAATGATAAACTAGGAACAAAATAAAAATGTTTATTATTCCCTACTGATTCTGATATCAATTGCATAATCAATGATAAACCAATGGCATTATCAATTTCCTCCTGTTCCTTTTTTATTGTTTCCAATTCAATTAGTTGTTCATCTTCGGCAGATTTTTTATGACTCACCAATATTACTTTATGATTATTATCTAAGGTTTTAGCTGTTGCTGATACTTTGTCAAAATATTTTGCATCAATTAATTGATAAATTAATTTACGATAAAAATTATTTGAATTATCAATTATTAATTCAGATTCATTTGATTTTAAAAAATCATCAATTTGTGTACTAAAAACATAAAGTAAAAGAAGAAAAGATTTGAATAGAATTAATGATTATTTATTTGCCTGATCGTATACCTAACTTGTTCCATTAAGGGTTTTACATCATCAGGTACTGGTATATGATGCGAAGTATTTACTTTATCTGATTGTAGTTTAAGTGCTCTATGATTTTGTCGTTCCTCAATACGTTTTCTTAATAATTCTGCTTCGATTTTATCGCAGTACGATACACCTTCTAAAAACAATTTATTAAAATCAAAACCAGCACTTGCCAAAAATGCAAGAGAATCTCCTTGACATTTAAATGTATGCTGACGACTCTTCGGATACGCAAATATATTAAAACTTTTATATTTAAATTTCGTTGAGTTTTCATCAATAATTGTAAATGCGGTTAGTCCAAGTTGGATTATAGCAAACCCATTTGTTGCTTCATTTGTTTTTAAATATAAATCTTCTGGTGTATCAAACGCACTTATACTATTCCCGGTACACAATCCTGTAAATTCCGTATCAATTGCAAAAAATGATGCATTTTTAATTGTTTCACGAAGTTCAGGTAATTTTTCCGAAAAATCTTAAAAACAAAAGTCAAAAAGTTTTTTTTTTTTAAGTAAAAATTTTGTATCACAAGTTTCTTAATATTATTTATTACTTACTTTTCACAGTAATATTCATTTTGTGATGTTTATTTATGAAAAAATCTATAAAGATCACAAATAAATAATTTATTTGAAATTAGATATATATGTTTAATTGTTTTTATATTTATATTTCTTATTTATATTTATTTATACAATAATTTAATTACATGCGATCAGATCAAACAAGGGTTTTTTATTTTTGTGGAGAAGTGTTTCAGTAGAATAAATATTTTACAGAGTTTTTCTCCTATAAAATGATGGCGTCAAACCATAAAGATCTACTGTCAAATGTCAGGAAATGACATTTTTTTTTAAATTTATTTATATATAAAACATTTAATTAGAGAATTTATATTAAAACAATAATTAATTAATTATTAACTAATTAAATTTGAATAGATAATTTTAATTATTTAAAACTGCAATATCGTCATTTAAAAGAATTTCTAAATGTCAAACGCACGTGTCATTTAATCAGCTGCGTGTGAATAAAAAATGTTTAAATTTGAAAATATAATTTAAATTTAATTTTTTTCCTATTGAATTAATAATGTTGATGTTCTGTCCCACATGTGGTAATTTATTACTTGTGGAAAAGGGTGTATATTCTTTAAGATTTTCTTGTAATACCTGTCCCTACATTTGTAATATAAAGAAGAAAATTTCTTCACGCACATGCCCCAAATTGAAGGTTAGTAATGATGTAATAAAAGTTGATGTTTGCAAATAAATCTAATACGGAATGTTTATTATGCTTTTAGGAGGTTGATCATGTAATGGGTGGTGCAGCTGCTTGGGAGAACGTTGATTCAACAGATGCTGTATGTCCCAATTGTGGAAATAGTCGTGCCTACTTTATGCAAATGCAAACACGTTCCGCTGATGAGCCTATGACCACTTTTTACAAATGTACCGAACAAAAGTGTTCAATCACTTGGCGCGATTAATCATAAATTATAAAAAGATAATTTTATGTTGTTAAGTGTACAGTGTGACAGACAATAATATAATATAAGTGATATGTTTAATAAATATAAAAACATTATAAAATTAAAATTTATATTATACTGAGAGTATAAATGGCATTATTGTTTAAGAACATTTACCAAAAAATGTCTACTAAAATTAAGTTTCAACGATCTGTATTAAATAATAAGATAATAGTTGAGAATGATAATAATCTAAACGGTTCTGTTGCAAACATAATGAAATCATGTGAACCGTCATCAATAACCCAAGCGTCACGTTTATTAAAATCTGGTGAAGTCATTGCAATGCCAACTGACACTGTTTATGGTTTGGCATGCAGTGCAAATGACACCAAAGCAATCCAAAAAATATACGCAATAAAGGGACGCGAGGAAAGGAAGCCTGTTGCGATTTGTGTTGCTAATTTACAACAGTTACGAAAATATGGAGAAGCAGAACATTTATCAGATGAATTGTTAGAACTTCTAGTGCCAGGACCGTTTACATTGGTACTGAATCGTACAGAACATTTGAATAATCCCTATTTAAATCCAGGTGTACAAAAAATTGGAATACGTATTCCTGATTTTAAATTTATTCAGGATGTGTCATTAGATTTTTACAATCCAATCGCTTTGACCAGTGCTAATAAAAGTAGTGAGTTGAGTACATTAAATATTGTGGAATTTAAAAAATTATGGCCTTTATTGGGTGCGATTTTTGATGGAGGACAACTAGGGCAGCATGATGAACAGAGAGCTGCTTCTACAGTTATTGATTTATCAACAAATGGTGTATATAAAATAATACGACCCGGAGTTGCTATTAAGCAGACAAGTGATATTATGAATAAATTTGGAATTAAAGAAATTTTGTTAAAATAAATTGAAATGTAGATAAATAAAAATTCATTATTTACACTAGGAATTTATTGTATTTATTATTTAATTATTAATAAAAAATAAAATAAATTTTTATTGGTTTTTCTTTCTTTTTTTTTTTAATTTAATTTAATTTAAAAACTAATATTTACAATTTTATATATATATATATATATATTTATATGATGAAATCACAAAGTGAGGTTATCTTTTCTTAACTTTTCGTCGGTATATTTTCTCTTTTAAAATTCACTACAAAAACATTTACATTTGCTTTATTATTTTAAGTCATTTCTGCTAAGCATTACCGACATTAAAATAAAATGTATAAAAATAAAGTATTTCTTCTTATGTTTGATGAGTTTTCTGAAAATTCGTTTTGTCTATAAGATTGATTGGCCTCCGTTGTTTTGGTAGGACAGATGGTAGTTTTTGCCATCTTTCTGGTGGCCAAACAATATATGTTGCACGTGCTGTCATTAATCCTAATGAAACTGGTCCAAATGAATTACTATCCATAGAATTTCCTAAAAGAAAATATTTGCTTAATAAAACGTTAGTTTTTTTTTTTGATATAAATTGTAGTTTACCTGTGTGATCACCTTCGATCCAACAGTGTCCTTCAGGTACTTTAATAAATGGTTTTTTATAGCCAATAGTTGATACAATATCCCCTTGTAATGCAACGACTCGTTTAATTATTTTTTGATCTGGATCTTTGGGTGATATCAATGAAATAATATCACCTCGTTCAACAGATAAATTTCTCACTGACCACCTTGATAAAAATACATAATCTGTTGTTGCTGATGAGTCTGGATTTAATGCTGGCTGCATAGATATTCCTACAAAAAAAATCATCATTAGATAATGCATTCATGTTTCAATATAATCCATCGACTACCTTCAACTCTTGCTATATAACCTACACAATCAAAAAATGTCACTCCAACTGGTAAGCCGATAATTATCGACTTTATAAATATCGGTATTCGCATAATTTCTATTTGGTTTTTTAATACTTAATTAATAAATTTTTATAAAATATATTCAATAAAATAAAGATTTTATGTAAGAAAATAATTGATTGTGCAAGCTATAAAAGCAAGCAGAATAAAATTTTTTTCTTGTTTTATTTTCTAATTTGAAATTTTTGACATGTAGTTTTGAAAACAGTGAAGCTTGCTGCAATACAGTTTATTGACATTTTATTTACCTTTTAAAATATATATTTTTAATTTTCTTTTTAATTAATTTTTGCTAAATATAGAACAATAAAAAAATGGAAATTAGAATAAAATAAATGTTAGATTAATTTGTATACAAATAGCATACATATTGGCGTATTTTTCTCATTTAAAAGTGTATAAAGTACGCAGCCATATAACGAAAGCAATACTTTAATTCTAATTAGAAAGATATCTGAATTTATTAATAATGATTCAAAAATATAATGTAATTTAAACCATAAAATGGTGTAACAAAAAAAAAATAAATAAAAAACTAATTAACCAATGGAAAATAATTACAAAACCTTGAGAATAAGTATTCACCAATCAGACGAAGACAACAAATTGTTTGACAACATTATGCCGGCATAAAAAATAAATAAAATTTAAAAAAATGAAATATAAAATATTTGTTGTCCCTACTTCTCTAATATAAATTAAAGGGCAAATGATTAACCATTTCATTCTGATTCTGACATATTTTATCCTTATCTCTGACTTATACCAGACGTGTCATTATATCCAAATACACAAAATATATATAAAATATATTTTTCTTATTAAAGTAATTCAATTCCATAATCAAAACCGGCCACGACGTCTGTTTTAGTGGGAATTGTGGTGCATAGTTAAAAGAATTATTATATTTTTTTTAAAAATTAAACAAAGGTGTTGGCCAAGTGCATTTATTATTTTATAATAGAAATAAAATAAAAAACAAATAAATTCATTAAAAATGTTAAATAGAAAACTATCAGCAATTTTAGCCTTTTTTGTTTTAACAATTTGTTGTTCATCATTTGCTAGCGAACAAGATGTACTCGATTTAACCGATGATGACTTTGCAACAAGAGTTGCTGAAGCTGATACAACACTTGTTATGTTCTATGCACCATGGTATGTAATTAATATTTTTCATTTTTCATTTATAAATTTGCACAAAGGAAACACGTTTTAAAAGTGTAAATAATAACGCGAAAATTCTGGATAAAAATATTTTGTTTATTCAGAAACAGTTAGCAACTGTACAGTTTTTTACAATCGCAATAATTTTGTTATTAATTTCTGTTAATAAGGTGTGGACATTGTAAGAGACTTAAACCTGAATATGCTAAAGCAGCTGAATTATTAAGAGATGATGATCCACCAATTGCCTTAGCAAAAATTGATTGTACTGAAGCTGGTAAAGAGACTTGCAGTAAATTCTCTGTTACTGGTTATCCAACATTAAAAATCTTCCGCAATGGAGAAATGTCATCAGAATACAATGGTCCTCGTGAAGCACGTAAGTTTTCAAATGTTTACTTCCAATTAGTAAATAACAGAAAAAAAAAAAAATTATAATTTTTTCTCTATTTCAAAATTTATTTAGCTGGAATTGTAAAATATATGCGTGCACAAGTTGGGCCAGCATCCAAAGATATATTAACCGTTGATGCATTTGATGCTTTCTTAAAAACACAAGAAACATCAATTGTTGGTTTCTTTGAAAAGGAAAGTGATCTGAAAGGTGTCTTCCTTAAATATGCTGATTCACAACGTGAAAAATTACGTTTTGGACACTCAACCGCTGATGATGTTTTAAAGAAACAAGGTGAAACCGATGCTATCTTATTAATTCGTGCACCACATTTACATAATAAATTTGAACCAAATTTCATTAAGTTTGATGGTAAAACCAAGGAAGATTTAAATGAATTTGTTAAAACAAATTTGTAAGTTTTGGTGATTTTTTTATTTTTGTTGTTTTATTTTGTTAATTTTTGTTTATTATTCTTGTAGCCATGGATTAGTGGGACATCGTACACGTGATAGTGTTGCTGATTTTAAAAATCCAATAATTGTCGCATATTACAATGTTGATTATAGTAAAAATGTAAAAGGTACAAATTATTGGCGTAACCGTATATTAAAGGTAGTCGCCACAAATACATATGAGAATAAATTCACATTTGCAATTAGTTCAAAGGATGATTTCCAACATGAATTAAATGAGTACGGTTACGATTATGTTGGTGATAAACCAATTATTTTAGCGAAAAATGCACTCGGACAGAAATATATAATGAAAGAGGAATTTACGTAAGTAGAATGTTTATTATTTTTATACAAAAGTAGTAGGCTCTGTTGTTTCACTCAAAAAAAAAAAAAAAAAAAAAAAAAACAATTAAATTATTTAGTTTTTTTTTTTATTTTCTATCATAAATATTTAAAATTATTATTATTATTATTTACTAAATTATAGTTATTTAATAAAAAAGAATTAAATTTATTTAAATTATATATATATATCTATATAAACAGGAAAATTAAAAATTAAAAAATGTTTGATAAATTTTACTTTATGTAAGAGATTAGATAAGAATGAATGAATTTTGTTTAGTTTGATTGCTTGCTTCTTGCTGTCACATTATTTTAATATAAGAATAATAATATATAATTTTCTTTTCTTTCTATTCTAGTGTTGATAATTTCCAAAGTTTCTTAAAAGAATTCGATGCTGGACATTTAATTCCATATATAAAATCAGAAGCAGTACCTTCAAAGAATGATGGACCAGTTCTGGTTGCTGTTGGTAAAAATTTCGATGATGTTGTTATAAATAATGGACAGGATACATTAATTGAATTTTATGCACCATGGTGTGGACATTGTAAAAAATTGGCGCCAACCTTTGATGAATTAGGTGAAAAATTACGTGGTGAAGATGTGAAAATAGTTAAAATGGATGCAACAAGTAATGATGTGCCACCAATGTTTGAAGTACGTGGTTTCCCAACACTGTTTTGGTTGCCCAAAAATAAACATGATAAACCAGTCAAATATGAAGGTGGTCGTGAATTAGATGACTTATTTAAATATATTGCTAAACATTCAACAGAAGAATTAAAAGGTTTCGACCGTTCTGGTAAACCTAAAAAGGTTGAATTGTAATCTCTCCTACTCGCATCCTGAATCCTTTTTTTTTTTAATTATAATATTGTTTTTAATCAAACAAAAAAATTTATTCATTTATCAAGAACAAAAATCTCTCATCCTTTTTGATTATTATTGTTAACTTTTTTTTTTGTCAAAGCACACACACACACAATTCATATATATATATTTTTTTTTTTTTTTGGATTTTAATGTTTGTATTTCCGATGATTAATCTTTTTTTTTTTTTTTTCAATTAAAATCTACACACACGAATCACGTTTACTTTTTCTTTTTGTTGTGAATCATGAAGAAAATTTATTTTGCAATAAAAAAAAAAATGAAATTTACTATACTAATACGTAGGCCACTGTTATTTAAAAATGAATTAACGGATAATAAAAACAAAGAATTTCCTCGATGTTGTGAATTTTATAGAGAAATTTAATCTAATATAGTTGTGAATTTTAATTTTTGCTATGAGAGGAAAATTAATTAAATTTATTTTATTATTTTTTTTTTTTTATTTTTCATTTAATAAAATTTAATTAAGTTTAATAATTGTATTTTTCATTATTGTTTCATGTTGATTGTAATCTTTAATTTAAATAAAAAAATTTTTTTTATATATATATATAAATTGTTTGATTTATTTTTTTTTTTTTCCTTTTAAAGATAAGAGATAAAAAGTGAATTAATCTTTTCCACATTGTTTTGCTTATTGCGTTGGAATTTCTTTTGTGTACCTTTGTGAGTCTTTTATTTTGGTAGGAAGTGTTATTATCTGCCTTTCTGCATTACCGATAAGAAATGTCAATATAAGTGGCATAAATGTCAAAGGTGCTGTTGTTTTGTTAATGTTTAAAGTGGAATTATATATATTTAATTAAAAAAAAAATGTCATTTGAAAGAAAAAGGAAAACATTTATAAAGCCAGATTATCGTTATATAAATGCTGATAAATTTCCAAATATATCAAAACCTTTTATAATTGATTGTTTTAGTGTTGATAACGATAGGAACATTCTAAATGATTATAGAAATTTAAAATATTTAAAAACACCAAAAGATGAAAAAAATATAAAATTAGATTTAAATATTGGTTATGAAAATGTTAAAAAGAAACCAGAGAGTGCATCCAATGAGAAATTAGATCATTTATTAAAATTTATAATAAATAATAAAAGAAGTTTAGTGGAGGATGAATCAAATAAACTTTTATATAAATTTGTTTGTTTTCGTGGTTTGTTACGTTTGTTAATGTGTACACCGTACCAAAATCGTGATAATTGGATAATTTTAGCAACAAAATACAAAGGAACAATTTATTTATGTGCTGAAGAAACGGAAGAACAACGTTATGATAAATTAAATCAAAATAATTATCAATTGAAATGTTGTTCTTATGGTTTTAAATTTGAACAATATATGTTGGCTGATAAGCCAAATGAGGAGCCAGACACAACTCTGCCAGTATTAGAAGGTGAAGAATTCTGTGCAATTTATGAAACAAAATTAGAGAAAAAACGAATTTTATTTGGTGCTGAAATGGATGGGATAAAAACTGATGAGGAATTAAATTTTAACGAAATAATAAATTGGAATGCGACAAATTTTATTGAACTAAAGACGAAAAACTATGATAAAACTTACCGTCAAGAGATGAATTTTTATAAATTTAAATTACGAAATTGGTGGTGTCAAAGTTTTCTGGTTGGTATCAATGAGTGTATTGTTGGCTTACGGGATGAAAATGGTGTTGTTACAAAATTACAAACAATATATGTTCGTGATATGCCAAAATTAGCTAAAGAATACTGGAAGCCAGCGATTTGTCTAAAATTTTGTTCCGATTTTTTAGATTTTGTTAGTGATACAATGCAAACTGTCAATTGTCCATTTACTGTATATAAATTTCAATGGTCTCCAAAGGAAAATGATTCAATCACATATACCTATATTGATGGAAAAGATAATTTAAGTTTTATCCCTGAGTGGTATATTAATGATATGAAAAAATAATTATAATTATAATAATAAAAGTTTCATTTTGTATTAATTCATAATTATGTTTTTTATTTCACCACAATCCTGTAATTCAGCATTCATCATCATATTCATTATTTCAATTTCACATTTTCTAGCTAATCGTTTTGATTTTAATTGTCGCAGCCTTATCGCAATCATTTTACCCAAATTTGTATAATTCTTTATTGTTAATTCCTCATCTGGATTCATAATATCATTATTATTATTATTATTTAAAGGATCCAGTGGATCTGATTGTACTCCTAAATACATTTGTTGTAATGAATTACTAGGTTCTGGTGTAAATACATCAACTAAAGGTAATTCTTGATTTATTAAATTTGTAACAATTGTTGTGTTTGACTTTGGTCTTCTTTGTTTTGGTAAAGTAAAATTAAATGATTCTGTTCCATGAAACCGTCTACGAAAAATATATTTTAGTAATTAGAAATTAAAGCAAATCAGAGTAAAATAAAAATACTAACTGCTGCTCCATTAAAGGTTCTAGAAATTTTAAATGTCGATAGTATTGAAATTGAGGTAATTTAATATCTGTATCATTATTGACGTCCTGAAGATAAGCAAAATATTGTCTACGGTATCTTGAATAACGTCCACGTAACGCACGCCAACGTCTTCGAACATCAGTAACCGGTGCTGTGTAAAATGTTTTTTTTTTTTTTGATTATTTATTAACCATTTTAGAAAGTTTATTTTACAAACCATTTACAATTCCTGCAACTTCGTTCCATAATTGTTTACGTTTTGGTTTTGAACGTTCATCAATAGGAAGATTTACATCATACAAAGCTGGTCTCATTTTAACAGCATTTATAATTGTCATACTTGGTTGAAATACTTTATATAATAATTAATTAAAAATATATTTTAATCTATTAATTTACATTAAAAAAAAAAATAAATAAAAACCCACAAAAAACATTTATATGATCCTTTTGGCTCTCTTCAATTTGCTCCTCAATGTCGTCTTCACTCTCCGACATAATTTAAACAAAATTTTCAAGTGGAAAAGAATTAATTTTTTTTTATTTTTATTTTTAACTGAATTATCAAAATGAGAAAATGGAAAATTATTGCGAATTTTTATTTAAATAAAACAAAACAAAAATAAAATAATTAATGAAAAACAGAATTTTGTTTGTTTTAATCAAAACAAATAATTATTTTGTCGTTTTTGACATTTAACGAAATAGGTTTAATCGATTAATAAAACGATAGTCAAACTCGTTTTTTAATCTAAAAAAAAAATATTTAAATAAATAAATTAATTTTATTCGTAATAGAAAACAATTAATTAATTAATAAGAATAATTTATATATTTTTGACTTTTTTATTCGAAAACGATTTTCTTACAATAAATTTACATTTCAC
The DNA here is from genome assembly GCA_961205885.1 of Ptychoptera albimana. Lineage (NCBI taxonomy): Eukaryota > Metazoa > Arthropoda > Insecta > Diptera > Ptychopteridae > Ptychoptera > Ptychoptera albimana. The sequence continues at coordinate 28,883,270 of OY540804.1, read as the reverse complement.
CAGTATCCTGTAATTCAGCATTCATCATCATATTCATTATTTCAATTTCACAATGTCTCGCTAATCGTTTTGAATTTAATTGTCGCAATCTTACTGCTAACATTTTACCGAAGCTTGTAAAATCAATAAATTGTTGGGTGGTAGTACCTCCATCAACATCTAATGGATCATCAAAACTATTAAAATTAACAGTGAGTGGATTCACTTCACATTTAATAACAGTTGAACTATTTAATATTGGATTTATTGCTGGTGGATCAGTTGTTAATTGAGTTTCTGTTAGATCATCCACAATATTCATTTGCATGTCAGTGTCTTCGTTTGTTTCATTAACAGACTTCTCTAATGGATCTTTTGTTGTGGCGTTTTTATGTGATTTTGGTCTGTAATTTAAATAGTAAATAAATAGAATAATAAAAAATCTTATTGAACTTACTGATTAATTGATTGATGCTCCACAATTGGTTCTAAAAATTTCAAATGACGATAATACTGAAATTGTGGTAATTTAATATCTGACTTATCATGAACATCTTGTAAAAAGGCTAAATACTGTCGGCGATACTTTGTGTATCGATCACGTAATGCTCTCCAACGTCTTCTAATATCACTTATCGGTGCTTTAATTATAATTATTTACGAATTAAAATAATGAATAAAGATAATAAATAAATAAAAAATTCCTACCATAAACCATTTCACCAATTTCATTCCATAATTGTTTTCGTTTTGTTTTTGTTCGATCATTTGCAGGTAATCTAGTATCATACAGTGCTGGTCTCATTTTAACAGCATTTATAATTGTCATACTTGGTTGAAATACTAAAAAAATAATTATTTTTATTAATTAATTAATTAAATAAAACACACATTTTATTTGTTATTTTACAAAAAACATTGATTCCATTTGGAATTGTTGGTGTTGCTTGTATATCATCATCATCTGACATTTTATTATACTTTTAAAATATATATTTTTAACTTTTAATCACATAGATTTATTATAACTTTTTATTAATATACGATTCTAATTAATATTTAATTAAAATAATCAATATTAAAAATAAATTTGTTTGATGTTTGTTGACATTCACGTTACTGTGGTGATAAAAATTAATTTGATGTTGGAAAGAGATAGTTATATTAATAACGCTATAATTTTTTTTTTTGACACTTTTAAAATAAAAACACAAAATTTCTACTATATAGCTCAACCAATCCATTAACAATGTTAAAAATTATTTATTTAAAAAAATAATAATACAAATATTCTATTTAAAAAAAAAATAAAGAAAGAAAAGAATTAAATCCATTAAATAAATAAATTTCATGTATTATTACTATTATCATGTAATTCAGCATTCGTTAACATATTAAGTATTTCCGTTTCACAATGTTTTGCAATGCGTTTTGATTGTAATTTTTCTAATCTTATTGCAATCATCCGTCCAAAATGATCATAATCATCATATGATTGTAAATTATCATTTAATGGATCATTAACTATATTATAATTTGTATTATCAAAATTAATATCGAGTGGATCTATTTCATATTTGATATGTGGTATATTTGTTGATTGTTCTGTAACCATTTGTGGTATTCTAGAATTAACCACAGATGATCTTCTTAATTTTGATTTAAAATCATTATCTATTATACGTGTGCTATTTAATGTTTTACGTCTTATTCTAGGTTCTCTTTTTGGTGTTATACGCTTCATGGATGTTGGCATTGTCGTTTTAAATGAATCGGGCGGCAAAAATAATTTCCTATTAAATAAATTTTTGTAATTTAATTAATTTTTACATGATATTACTATTTCGAATACATACTGTTTTTCAATTATTGGTTCTAAAAATTTAAGATGACGATAATACTGAAATTGAGGTAGTTTCACATCAGAATCACATTGTACATCCTGCAGATAAGACATATATTGTCGACGATATTTAGTGTAACGATCACGAAGGGCCCGCCATCGTCTAATTACATCTTCTATTGGTGCTAAAAAAAAAGAAAATTTTCTTTAATCACTTCAATAATATATCATCAGGATATCTATTTACCATTTAATATTTCTGAAACCTCAGTCCAGAGTCGTTTTCGTGCTTTTTTACACCTAGCTTCTAAAGGTACATTTAAATCATATAAAGCTGGACGTTTTTTAACTTCATTTATTATTTTCATACTTGGTTCAAACACTGAAATATTAAATTAAATTAATAATGCATATTAAATTAAGTTCCAGGAATTTTTTATTCTTTCCTACGTACAAAATACATTGATGTCTTTACTTGTTTTCGTTCTTTCCTCTTCATCCATCATATGTTATACTTTAAAATTATTTATTTTATGTAAAAGATCAAATAATTGATTTATTTTTTATAATTAATTAATATTTGTGTTTTAATTAAAATTAATAAATTAAAACTAAAAATCAACGCTAAATTAAAATATTTTTATCAACTTGACATTTAAATAACTTTACATAAAAAATGACAATAAACATGATCGTTGTAATGAGTAAAAGAGATGGCTACATTTGTAATTATAAAATAAAATTAAGTAGCATTTGACAGTTCGTAAATATTCAATTGCTTTAAAAATAAAAAACATTTGAAGGGTTTTAAAAACAATTAGTACTAAATTAAACATTTTTCATCCAAATTATATTAATTATTACAAATAAAAATTAATTACGATAAAATATAATTTAAATTTAGTCATTCCTGATAATTAAATACAAAGATTAAATTAATTAGTAAAAAAAAAATAAAAATTTTGTTGTAACTTTGCCTTTAGTAAAAATTTTCAATTAAAGAAGATATTAGGTTATGTTTAAAAGAAATTACACATTTTGTTTGAAAAAGAATTTTTTGCTCGCGTTGTTTTTTCCTTTAAATATCTTATTATTAATTTTATAAATTAAAAACTAAATTAATTAAAATGTGGAAAACTGTTAATACTGTGATATTACGTAGAGTTCTTACCAAAAATACAATAGGTTAATTTTTATAAATAAAAATTAAAATTTTATTTAAACATAACCTGTAATTTTTTAACTTTTTTTTACAGGAAATTTTGAAAATATAACTAGACATCTTTATGCATCGAATACAATTGGAATAGATGGGTATTTATATGCTCGTGACAAAATACAAGGACAGTTAGCAAATTCAATAGATAAATTTCGTATTAAAATGCATGAATTTGTTGAAGATGTTTCATCAAAAAATATGATCTTTACAGAAGATTTGAAAAACATGATTCACATTGTGGAAAAGGATGATATAGATCTAGTTGTTAAAATGATTGAAAAGTATAATTAAATATAAATCAAAATGAATAATTAATCAATAAAATAATTAAAAAAATTTTTTTTTTCAGATTTCATTCACAGAATAAAGAATTAAGATTCGGTAATTTTGTTTTTGGTCCAATTGTAATGAGAATGTTTTATAACCTCAACGATGACGTTAATGCTTTAAAGGTTTTATTAATTAATTCATTACAACAATTAAATTTATTTTTAAATTATTATTCTAGTGTTTCAGAGAGCCAAAATTAGCTGGTTTCTTTGATCAAATAATAAGTTATCACATTTTAATGGATTTATTATATAAAAAGGGAAATTATCAAGAAATTTTAAATACATTTGATGAAATAAAAGCAAGACAAGTACAAGGCGGAAAATATCCAAAACATGTAGTCGTTTTAACATTAGCTGCTTGTTATAAATTGGTAAATTGAGCGATGATTTCCTATTGGAATTATATTTTAAATTCAATTCTCTTTCAGAATACACCAGAATCATTTCAATATGCATTAGGTTTGTGGAAAGAATTAAATGATGTCGGACATATACCAATGAGAAAATCAGCAACATTTGTCGCTGGATTAGCATTATTACAAAATTCAGCACACATTGCAATGGAAATAATAACAACAATTAGACAACAAAATTATTTAACTGTACGTAATTTAAAAGCATTGGCTTTATGTGAGTTGAATCGTCCAGATGATGCCCTTCCAATACTACGATCAGTTTTAGAAGTAGATGTGCCCGGAGCAAAAAAACAAACATTCTTCAAGGAAGTTATAGACAAAGTAAAGGAATCAATCGAACGTTCACCCGATACAGAACTGAAAAATAATTTTAATCGTGTCGAAAAGTTTTTACGTGATCAAGACCATATTACGAATGATGTAAATATTTTTTTAAAATCTTTATTAATTTGTTTTTAATTAAAAAAAAATATTTTTTTTAGACATTAGATCAATTACTGTGCTCTGAGATAACGTCAACTGGTTCAAGTGAAAGAAAGGAGAAATCAGTTTTAGCAGCAAGTTTTAGTAGAGGTGGAAATCAAGGATACCAAGGCCATGATTCTCAACAAAATCGTTCAAATACAAGACGACCAAATCGTCCTGGCTTAAATGATTTATATTAGAAAATTTTCTTATTACTGTCTGTAATAATAAAGTATTAGTTATATTACTTAGATTAATATGTATGAATCCAAACTAAGTCTTAATAAACAAAAATAAAAAAGAAATTTTTTTCGCATTTTTTATTTTTCCATCTGAAAATGATTTCAAATAAAAAGTAATGACTTTTTGTTTTTAATAAATTTATTACTTTCGTGGCTATTATATATACACAAAAAAAATTATTATAATAATATAATAAAAAAATAATTATCTTTTATGAATAGCAAAAAGAATTTAAACTCTTCCGTCATGTTTAAAATTGTTTTTTTTTTTTTTTTTTTTTCAATTTAACTTCGATACGATTCCCACAATTGTTTACTATTATTCTTTTGTTTATTTTTGAAAAAAAAAAAAAAATAAAATAAAAAGTAGGTCGCCACCGTAGCTATGTAGAATTCTCCTTCACAACACGTTTATATAATTTTATTTATTTTTCCAATTCTTTTTTTATTTTTTTGTCAATTAATTTAATACAATCAAACAAACACATATTTAGAAGTTTTATAAATAAAACAAACAAACAGGTAACTTTTCCATATAATTTACTATACAATACATGTAAAAAATAATTTTATTTTTATTTATCTTTTTCGTTTTTTTACTACATGTTAAAACGTCACTTTTTGACTGGCTGGCGGTGCACTAAAATAATTTTTTTTTTCTCTCTATTTGCTATTCTGTTTTTATCATTCTTTTCCTCCGCAGTGGTCGTCAGATTTTGTTTAATTTTTTTTTTTTTTTTTTGTTTTTAGTATTTTTTTTTTCTGGGATTTATTTTTCTTCGCTTAATAATTTCACCAACAAAAAAAAAAAAAAAAAAAAAAACAACCAAATTTTCCTTAAAAATAAATTAATAATGTGTGTATTTAAAAATTAAATAGTTATATATTTATTCAGTTCTATAAAATAATAATAATAATAATAATAAAAAAATAAAAAATGTGATAAACTAAAAACGGTGGTGAAAAAAAAATTACTAAGAAAAAAAAAAAGTGAAGCAATTAAAAATTACAAAAATAAGTAAAAGAAACAAAAAAAAGAAATAATAATAATTCAAATAAAAAAATGTCATCAAATAAATTATACGTCAAGGTAAATAAATAAAGAATTTCTAAGAAAAAATTATTTTCATTTCTTTTTTTTTTTTTTTTTTTTCTTATAAGGATTCCTACGTCTTATACTGGAGAGAAGGAGTTTTCTTTTTTCTTTTTTTGTTGTTGATTACTTAAAAGTCTTATCGAAGGATAATTTTTATTTAAGAAAATGACGCAATTTAAAATATACCGAATAATAAAATAACATAATAAATCAATAAAATTTAAATAAAAATTATTCTATATGCTTTGATTTAGCCAATACATTTATAGAGTTGGTAAATTTATTACTTTCAATTCCACATGTACTAGGTAGCACCTATAACTAGAGTGGTTTTTGTGTATTTATTTCGTATTATAACTGTTGGTGAATTTTAATGACAAAAAGTAACAAAAGTTTAAAAAACTTAAAAACGAATGAATTTTTAATTTAATTAATTTTAGTTATTCAATTCACAACATTTTGTAATAAATTCGTTACGTTTATTTAATTTTTTTTATAAAGCATATGGATAAGAAACTTATTAGAATCGTAGAACATTTGAATAAGAAAAATTTCATTGCAAATATTCTAATAAAAAAAATTTTAAAATCTGTTTATTAAACAATAAATTTAATAAATACCATTAAAAAACAAAATGAAATAAAATGATTAATTGCTTTATTTAATAATTTATTTAATCAAAAAAAAAAGAAAAAAAAAAGAAATATAATTATGTGGCAATCAACTGAAAACTTATTATTAGTCATTTACTCTTTACCTGTATTTACACGATAATAATTCCAATAATTATTTTTAATTAATTTTTATTCGCTATACAATAAAACATTTAGTAATATATATACATGAATATAAATAGTGTGGAAATATTTATTTTTAATATGTTTGTTTTAATTAGATAAACAATTTTTTTTTTCTTATCTAGAATTATCAGTTTGTTGTATTTTCTCTATTTTTTTTTTTTTTGCTTCTAATCGTTTTGTCAATTCCTATAACGATAATTTGTTTTTTTTTTTTTTTCGGTTAAACAAAAAATAATTAATTTAATTCTTTATTTACTTTAGGATGCCCGTGTCTGGGTACCACATCCAGTTACGGTATGGGAAGGTGCCATAGTAACATCCGATTACAAAGAGAATGAGACAACAATAAATTTAATAACGGATAGTGGTGTCAAGAAAATTGTCCCAATAAAAACAATAAATGATTTACCGCATCTTAGGAATCCGGCAATATTAATTGGACAAAATGATTTAACAGCCTTATCATATTTACATGAGCCAGATGTTTTATTTAATTTGCAAGTACGTTTTTGTGAACGTCAAGCGATTTATACCTATTGTGGTATTGTTTTGGTTGCTATAAATCCGTATGCTGATTTACCATTGTATGGTTCGGATATAATCCGAGCTTATCGTGGACATTCCATGGGTGAACTGGAACCACATATCTTTGCGGTGTCCGAAGAAGCGTATGCTAAACTAGAACGTGAAAAATGTGATCTTAGTATAATTGGTAAATCTTTAAAAGCAAACAGAAAATAAAAGACGGAAATTTCCCTAATGAAAATGTTTCTGTAATTTTAGTAAGTGGCGAATCGGGTGCTGGTAAAACAGTATCAGCTAAATATGCTATGAGATACTTTGCAGCAGTTGGGGGTAATGAATCTGAAACACAAATTGAACGTAAAGTATTAGCCAGCAGTCCTATTATGGAAGCAATTGGTAATGCAAAAACCACACGTAATGATAACAGTTCACGTTTTGGAAAATTTACCAAATTATTATTTACAAGTTCATTGCCAAATATGTTATTAACTGGTGCCACAATGCAAACATATTTATTAGAGAAGTCTCGTGTTGTGTTTCAAGCGCACGGTGAACGAAATTATCATATATTTTATCAATTATGTGCGGCACGTAATGAGTGGCCCGAATTAATGTTAGATCATCAGGATAAGTTTCGTTATTTAAATCAAGGTGAATCACCAAATATAGCAAAAGTATCGGATTTTGATGAGTTTAGTGAAACAGTAGCCGCATTAAATACACTTGGTTTTACCTCGGAAGAAGTAAATGACGTTATTAAAGTTATTGCTGCTATATTACACTTGGGAAACATAAAATTTGCGTATAAATACAAAAAGGATAGTGAAGAGATTGACCATGAAGGATGTGACATTAGGGTTTGTCTATTAAATAAATTTTTTTTTCTGCTAATCAAATAATTTTTTGGTTATTATTTTTTTTTTTTTTTTTTATTTAATCACCGTAGATTGATGATATTCATTTAAATATCTTTAGTGATATATTAAAATTAAATATAAATGAATTAAAAAAATGGTTAATAACACGACAAATTGAGTCAATAAATGAATTAGTTTTAATACCGATAAATCAATTAGCAGCGGAGGGTTCTCGTGATGCATTAGCGAAACATATTTATGCAAAATTATTTCAATATATTGTTGATATAATAAATAAAAGTTTAATGTGTGGCAAAGATCAAAATTGTTTTATCGGTGTTTTAGATATTTATGGTTTTGAAACATTCGATATAAATTCATTTGAACAATTTTGTATAAATTATGCAAATGAAAAGTTACAACAGCAATTCAATCAACACGTTTTTAAATTAGAACAAGATGAATATTTAAAAGAGGGTATCGTTTGGACGATGATTGATTTTTATGATAATCAACCATGCATTGATTTGATTGAATCAAAATTGGGTATTCTCGATTTATTGGATGAAGAGTGTAGAGTAAGTAGTGAAAATTTATTTCGCTGTTATTTAATCAATAAATAAAAATCGGTTTTAACATCAAATTTTAGATGCCAAAAGGTTCTGATGAATCTTGGGTTGGTAAACTATCTGAAAAATGTTCAAAATATAAACATTTTGATAAGCCACGCTTTGGAAATACAGGTATACAGCTGTTTAAATTCATTTTTACTTTTTGTACATAGAGCATAAAACAATTACTTTCTATTTTAGCATTTATGGTGAAACATTTTTCCGATACTGTGCAATACGAGTCACATGGATTTCTTGAAAAAAATCGTGATACCGTACAAAAAGAATTGGTTAATGTATTGCGTGATTCTGATTTTGGTTTAATTAAAAAATTAGTTGAACAAGCGGATAGTGCCGAAGTAAGAGATGGTAAATCACAAACATCATTAGGTGGCCGTGTTGTTATAAGCGCATCAAAGACACAAGTAATTTTATTGTTTTCACCCCCTAATTATTATTATTAGAATTCTAATTATTTATAAAAATAAAATATATTTTTTTTTGTATATTTTCCACAGCCAGTTGTTCCAGATAAACGGAAAAGAGTTTGTGTTTTTCTATTTTGTTATAAAAAAAAAATTAACAATTTTCTTTTTATTTTTTAATTCACTACAGTTTTTAAAACATAATTTGCATGATTTTAATTTTTCTTTATTTGACACAACTAACAACAAATAATATTTTTGGTTAAATCTCTTTTTTCTAACAATTTTTTTTTTACTCGTTTTATGGTTGATGAATTTTTGGTTCTCTTTTGAAAATAAAATGTTATGTTTATTTTTGTTATTTATAATTGAATTTTTTTTTTTTTCATTTACCAGGTAATACCATCTAAACAGCATAAACAAACTGTTGGCTCACAATTTCGTGATAGTTTAAATTTATTGATAACAACATTGCATTCCACAACACCGCATTATGTACGATGTATTAAACCGAATGATGATAAAGCTGCTTTCTTATGGGAACCATCAAAAATTGTTCAGCAATTACGTGCGTGTGGTGTACTGGAAACAGTACGTATATCTGCTGCTGGTTTTCCATCACGTTGGACGTATGAAGATTTTTATGCACGCTATGGATTGTTGTGTCATCATAAAAAGAATCAAGAGTGGAATATTTTAGAATCGAGCAAAAATATTGCTCAGGTTTGGTTAACCGACGATGATAAATATCGTTTTGGTAATACACAAATATTCTTTAGAGCCGGACAGGTAATGAATTATTGAAATAATTATTTTTCTACTTATTATTTATGTGTTTTATTTTATCTTTAAAAGGTTGCATATTTGGAACAAATACGTTCTGATATACGTAAGAAATATATAATTTTAGTTCAATCATTGGTGAGACGTTTTATCTATCGTCACCGATATGTACATTTAAAAAATGCTACTTTGGGCATACAGAAATATGCTCGTGGTTATTTGGCTCGCAAGTCTGTTAAAAAATTTGTTTTTTTATATTTAAATTTATGAAATGTTTTATTATGTAAATTATGTTTTAGGAAAGCGCAAAAGATGCGAGAAAATCGTGCTGCAATTACAATGCAACGCTATGTACGTGGTTGGATGTGTCGTCAACGTTTTCTTAAATTACGTTACTCAATTAGAGGAATACAAATATATGCACGCGGCTTATTGGCCCGACGTCGTTTTAAATATATTTTGGATAATTATAAGGTTACAACAGTGCAAAGAATTTGTCGTGGTTACCTAGCCCGTCAAGCGTTTAACAAAAAATTGAAAATGATTGTAAAATGTCAGGCAACTGTGCGAGGTTTCTTAGCTCGACGATTATACAAACGGATGAAGGTGAACAAAATTTTTTCTTTTAATTTTAAAACAATTTTTTAAAACAATTGTTATATTTAAGGCGGAAGCAAGAACAATTTCACATATTAAAAAAATGTACAAAGGTCTTGAGAATAAGATTATTTCCCTGCAACAGAAAATTGATGAACTTAATAAAGAGAATACAATCTATAAAGTTAAAGTTAATGAGGTGGCTGATTTAAAGTAAGTATTAGTATCAATATATTTTAATTTTATTATAAATAAATTATCTGCTTTAGATTACAAGTAAAGGATATGCGTAAACTTCAAAATGAATTAAAAGTTCTTCGTGCAGCCTTAGCGGCTAAAGAAATAGAATTGATTTCAGTGAAGCAACAATTTGACAGTGAACGTGATGAAAAGATGTCATTGGTAGAAGAAAAGGATCGTGAATTAACGGAATGGGAAGTTCAAAGAAAAACATGGCGTAAAGAGAATGAAATGTTAAAGAATCAAGTACAAGAAATGATTGAAATATCTAAAAAGGAAGAGTCATGTAAGAAAACTTTTCGCTTACTTTAACCGAAGATAAATATTTTTAATTTTTTTTTTGTTTATAATCGACTAGTGTCATCAGCGAGATCACGTTTATTATCGGAAGTAGATACAAATGAGGTGCATTCAGCATATCAAAAAGCAATAAAAGATAAAGAAATATTAGAAAATGATAATTTTATGTTAAGGAATGAAGTAAAACGTTTATTAAAATTAATGCCAAATGATTTTGTGAATAGTACAAATTCTCAGATAAATAATACCGATGAAGATTTTGGTTATGTATCCGCTAAAAATACATTAGAAATGAAAAAAGGTACAAATAATGTTAAAAAATTAATAACTCATGAAAATGCATCAACACCAAAAATATTAAATAAAAAATCGAATAATGATAATAATATTGATGATGAAAATAGTAATATACAATCGAGATTTATAAATTATCAGCGAAAGTTTAGTACGCCTGATTCATTAAATAATTTTTCAACAATCGGTGAGATAAATAAATATATATATTTTTTTTTGTGGAATGGACTAACATATTACTAACCTCCCTCCGCTCGAAATATACGTTATCACTTAATATTATTAACAATTATTATTCTTCTAATTTTGTTTTATTTAATTATCTGTTGGACGAACGTTATTTAAATTGTTTTCTTTCTAGATACAATTGAGTCTCCAAGTAATTATGAGGAAGCATCAACAAAAGTATCAACGAATCCTACATCATTAATATTACGTGTTAAGAAATTATTAGAGGAGGAAAAAAGTAAACGTGAAATATTGGAAAAGGAATTATCTCATTATAAATATAGTAAATCAAATACAACAATAAATACAGAGGATTCATTACGGTTTGTTTTTTTTTTTTTTACTATTTGGTTATCATGCTTTATGCATATATTAGTTAATTAATTTAAAACACCTTTTGTCTTTTATAAAAAGAAATATCTAATCAGTGAATTTTTTTGTGTTTTTTTTTTTTTAAATAGTATGTCTGAGTTTGAAGTTGAAAATGAAAAATTACGTCAAGATTATCAATTATTATGGAATAGTATTCAACGTGGTGTTGAAACACAAGAATTACAAGGTGAGAATTGTTGAAATTTCATTTTAATTAAAAAAAAAAAAATTAAAAAAAGGAATAATAAATTGAATTAATTAATTTGCATTAATAATATTTATTTATTTATTTTTCTGTTTGTAATAATTGTGTGATATGTTTGATGTGTATGTGGGGGGTGTTTGAAGATTGAAAATTATATAAAAAAAAATTCCATAAATAATTCTTATTTAAAAAATAATTATGATTTTATCATTAGGTATAAAAACTTTTTAATCAATCATTTTGTGAATTTTATTTTTGTATTTGGGTTTTTTCTTTTTTAATTAATTAATTAAATTTTTATTTATTTTTATTTTTTCGTATTGTTACATTATGTTTAGCTCAACAATCTGCATTACAAGAGGAATTAAAGCGACGCCGTGATGAATGTTTACAATTGCGTGCAATATTAGCACAACAAAGTCATTCATTACGTAGTTTAGATTTATCAAATTTACATAATAATAGTGGTGAACAGATACGTGAAGATGGTGAACTTATAGAAGCATTAAAATTGGTAAATAGACAATTAGAATCTGAGTTAACAGCGTTAACCGAAGAAAATAATGCAAAATATAAACAATTAAATAATCATATTGATGAATTAATAAATGAACGTAATGCTTTACAAAGTATACTAATGGAGCAATTAGATAATAATGATAAAAAGACAATTGAGATAATACAGCAGAATGAAAGCTTTTTACGTTATGAAATTGAAAAATTAACATTACAATATGTTGAGCAACAGGAACAACTTGATAGACTCAAGAAAAAAGTAAATGAATTAGTGAAAACAAATAATATATTAGCGAATCGTTTACGTGATAAAGGTTTAAACGATGAGGTTATATTAAATGATGAGATGCAAAACTTGGCAATGGTTAAAAAGAAAACACAAGTGTATCAGGGTATATTTAAGTATCAGCACGAAGATGAGAGTAAAATATTACAACGTGTTATTATGGAATATACAACCAGAATTGCGATTACATTATTACCGGGACTACCCGCTTATATTGTTTTTATGTGTATACGTTATACAGATTTAGTAAACACTGATCAACATGTTCGAACTTTACTGAGTAATTTCGTTATAATGATTAAACGAATGTATAAATTGGCTAATCCAACAGAATGTCGTGTATTATGGCTTGTAAATACATTGAAGTAAGTAGAAAACAAAATTTGTATTTAGTCTTCTAACCAATTTTTAATTGATTGACTTTCTCACAATATTTTAGATTAAATAATTTACTTAAACAATACGGTGGCATTGATGATTATATTAAGTTTAATACGCCAATGCAAAATCAACAGCAATTGAAAAACTTTGATTTGTTAGAGTATCGTCAAGTGATTCATGAAATAATAATTAGTATTTATGAGATATTAGTGCGTCAGGTACAAGAGGTAATAAAACCGTATATTGTGCCGGCAATATTAGATCATGATGAGATGGCTAGAGGTAAAAATCAGAATAGGCGTACAATGTCCTTGGATATATCGTCACCAACACAACAGCAAAGTTTCAGTGGACCTAAAACGCTTGTCAATCAGTTGGACCATTTCTATAAGCAATTTGAATATTTTGGCTTAGATAATTGTTATATTGAGCAAATCTTTAAACAGTTGATGTATTATATAAGCGCGATTTCATTGAATAATTTAATGTTGCGTCAAGAATTATGTATGTGGAAGACTGGCATGAAAGTACGTTATAATGTGGGCTGTCTAGAAAATTGGATTCGTGAAAAGAAATTGGCTAATGAAATATTACAACCATTGGATCCATTAATACAAGTTTCATCATTATTGCAATCAAGAAAATCAGAGGAGGATGTACAAAGTATTTATGAATTGTGCTCATCATTAACAACTGCACAAGTGTTAAAGGTAAACTTTTTGTGCTTGTTTATAAGTGGGCATTTATTATTATTGTTTTATTTATTTTAGATAATAAAATCGTACACACTGGATGATTGTGAGAATCCTATAAAGCCAATATTTATAGAGAAATTAGCAAAGAAATTAAATGAAAGAGAAAACAATGATGTAAGATTATTTATTATTTATTTATTTTTATTGAATTAATTAATTAGTTTTGTTTTTTTTTTTTTTTATTTGATTAGTCTAAACGCAATGATACATTTACAATGGAGGAGAATTTTGTTTATGCATTACAAGTTTTATATAAGTATAGTGATATAAAATTAGAAGAAATAGAATTACCACCAATATTAAATTTAGATGGTTTATTAATTAAAATTTAAAACTATTATTATTATTATTATTATTATAATTATTATTATTTTAATTTATTTATTAATTAAATTAAACATGAAAGAAAATATAAACACAGCAAAAAAAGAAAAGAAAAAGTAAAATTTATTTAAATTATTAAAGTTAAAGAAAAAAAATATAAATTTCTCTCTCTCTCTCTCTCTTTTTAAATTATTTTTTATTATTATTATTATTATTTTTCTTATATAAAAAATCATGATACAAGAATGCATAATATATTTTAATAAATAAATAAAAAAAATATAGAAGACTGATGTGTAATTAAACAATGAAAAGTGTCTTTAAAACAACAAGAGAAAGAATGAAAAAAAAAAAATCTGTTCAATTATTTGTTGTTTGGTAAAACCAAAAGAATTTTATTCAACAAATATTTATTATTTTATTTTTATATATCAAAAATGAGTTTATAAAACTCTTGTTTATTTATTTATTTTTTTATTAATTTATTTAATAATGAATTAATTATAAATTTGATTAATCAAACGAGTTTTAGTTAACAACTATCGTAATTTTTTTTTGTTGCTAACTTTAATACAAAAAATTTGACCAAAACATTCCATTTTTTTTTTGTCTTATTAATTAAAATTTAATTAACAAAATAAACAAATCAAAACTATTATTAGTATTATTATAAATGATTATAAATTAATAAAATATGTTGATAAAGAATGAAAGAAAAAAAGAAAGTATAACCTAAAAAGAAAACATAGGTGGTGTGATCTCCTATTAATTCTTACTATTTTTTTTTTGGCTTTTATTATTTCTTTAATAAACAAACTAAGTTACCAGATTATATTTAATCTAATTTTAAAAGGTATTAATAGTGACTTTAAGATTTATATTTATAACCTTTTATTAACTTATGGTTAATTTATGGTTTTCATATAAAACTTAAAATCACATAAACGTGTCCTAATACACGCAGAAGTATACAGAGACTTTAATCGATTATTAATCAACATTATGTAGAGTTTATTTAAAACAAATTATTAAATATTATAAAATATATATCTCTGTTATAATTAAAAATAAAAAAAAAAATTATTAAATGTTGTTAATTATATATAAAAAAAAGAAAGAAAAACAAATATATTTACAAAATAAAAATAAAAATATTTAGCTGCTCCCTGCTGTGTTAAAAATTATAAAAAAATAATTTCAAACTATAATCAGAAAAATATTAATTTGTTTAAAAAAAAAAAACAAAAAAAATAATAATAATTAAAGTTAATTAAATTAGTAAATTAAGTAAGAAAATTAAACCTAAATTGGGACCTAAGAAAAAAAAAAATTAAAACGAAAAAATGATTTTTAAAAAAGTGATGAAAACCTTTGTCGGTATTACAGTTTAAATATGGTTTTTGTACTTGATTATGTGTCTTGGTTATCATTTTTAATAACACGGATTTAAAGAAATTTAATTTTTTTTTTAAATTAATTAATTAATTAACACGATATTCCTGATAATATTTTTATTAAATAAATTAATTAAAAACACGTAGCAATGTTAATTAAAGCAATAAATAGAGAGTTTGCAAAAAAAAAAAATAAAAAATGTACAAATTGAAAAATTAACTTTAGGTTCCAACTATGTATTATTAATTAATTATGTATTAAAACAACGATTTTACCATTTATTTAATAATTTTTTGATTTAAATTAATTTTTATTTATATATAAAAAAAAAAAAAAAGTTTTATCTTCCATTTATGTTTTATAGATACAGCATATCAGGTGGTTTGTGTAGTATTTAGTTTTGTTCCTAATTATTTAAAAATTTAATCATATCAAATGAAAAATATTTATTTAATTTAGTTTAATTTAATTTAATTTAATTTAAAAAAAAAAAATGATACCAGAAGCAATTTTTTTTTTTTTTTTTTTGTATGAATTTATTATGAATTAATTTTGTATAGATAAAATGTTAAACCGAATGCAACGATAATAATATTTAATTAACATTTGCCATTTATTTAAATTTTCTGTTTATAACTAATATATATCTATAAAATGCACATAAATTACATAATTAAAATAAAACACAAAATAACTTAATTAAAATTTAATTTAGATGAAAATTTTAATTAAAAAGAAAAAAAAATTATTATTATTATTTAACGTTACGTGTGCCATTTTATTTTATTTTATTTAATCACATAAATCAGCAATAAATAATTATATATTATAATATTTATATAATAATAATGTAATAATTGAATTTAAAACAATAAATATATAATTAAATCACAATTTATTTGGTTTTATAATTAATTTTTCTTATTAATTAATTAACGAATTAAAAATGTATGTTTAGAATAAACAATTAATGTTTATAATACTCATTACTAGATGGCAATGTGCTACGATAAAAGAATATTATTTGATTCTTGAACTGTCAAAATAATTGTCTATAAAACACGTGTGATTATGTTAAAATTTTTTTTTAAATAATTAATAAATACAAAACTAATTAGATAAACATGTGTGATACAGTGGATTTAGGTTTTATTGAAGAATTAAATTCAACATTAACGAGTAAAGATTTTCCAAGTAAAGTTGGTGGAAAACCGGCATGGTTAGAATTAGAAAATTTACCTGAAATCGATGAGTTGAAATGTAAACAATGTGC
The DNA here is from genome assembly GCA_961205885.1 of Ptychoptera albimana. Lineage (NCBI taxonomy): Eukaryota > Metazoa > Arthropoda > Insecta > Diptera > Ptychopteridae > Ptychoptera > Ptychoptera albimana. The sequence goes on along the minus strand of OY540804.1, from coordinate 28,866,511 downwards.
CGAACCTTGTGCATTCCTTTGCCAAGTAATTATAAATAAAATAATTTTTCCTAATAATCTTTTATAATTTAATTAATAAATATTTTTCAGATCTATGCACCAATTGAGGATAAAGAGGAGTGTTTTCATCGTATTTTATATATTTTTATATGTAAAAATTCCAACTGTTGCCAACCGAATTCAAATCAGAATTTAATTATTTTAAGAAGTCAACTGGGAAGAAGTAATAAATTTTATTCCTTTCATCCACCAGATAAAAATAAACAGAGTGTAAGAAGTTATCTATTGATTTTATTTCATGTTTTATTTCATTACATTGATTTAACCTTTTTAGGAGGAAATTGTTCCGTTAGTAGGAATATGTGATCTTTGTGGTTGTCGAGGTCCTAGTGCTTGTTCAAAGTGTAAAAAAGCCCGCTATTGTGGTCCGGTGCATCAAAAAATTGCTTGGAAAAATTATGGACACAAACAAAATTGTGGAAGAGAAAATGTAGCAAAGCAGGAAAATAAATTTTTGTTTCCGGAGTACGAAATAATTATTGATGGGGAAGATAATAAAGACGAGAATGATGATGATGACGAAGACGACGGTGATGAAGAAACAGAACAAAAATGTTTAGATGATTTTAACGAGTTAGTGAAACAAGGAAAAACTGGTGTTTTGGAAAATGTCAGCGATTCGGAATTAGCCAACTACATAACGGAGGGTGACGAAGATAAAACCTTTACGCTGTTTAAGCAAAGAATAGCAAAAGAACCAGAACAAATAATTCGTTATAAACGTGACGGTAAACCACTTTGGATAACCGATAAGGAACAATTAGATGATACTTTGATACCCAAATGTGACAACTGTGGCAGTGAGAGAATCTTTGAATGTCAAATAATGCCGCAACTTTTGAATTCGCTAAATGACGACAATCTGGATTGGGGTGTTCTAATTATTTACACATGCCGCAGTAGCTGTGATCCAAAAGGCAAATATATTCCCGAGTACATGTATAAACAGGATTTTGTTGTTAAAAAGGAATAAATAAATAAATAAAAAAACAAATTTTTAATTAATTGGGTTTTTGTTGTTTTTGTTTATTGCTGGCTAACAAATTAAACAATTAATAATAATTAATAAATGCAGTAATTGGTGTTTAAATCAGAATTAGATCGATTGTTTTTTTTTACTTTTTGTCTTCAACGTTCCTTAAGAAATCGTAGACGACAGAGAAATCTTTGTTGGCTAAACCTTGGGCCATGACAGCACGGTAGATTTGATGGGATAACGCACCTAATGGGATTGGTGTGTTTGATTGTGTTGCAACACTGGATGCTAAACCTAAATCTTTAGTCATTAAGCCAGTGGCAAAACCGCCAGCATAATCAAAATTAGCTGGTGCTGTTGGCACTAAACCGGGTACTGGATTATATAATTCTGATGACCAACAACGACCTGTTGATGAATTAATAATTTCCATAAAGGTCTTTGGGTCCAAACCCAAACGGATTGCTAAGTTCATTGTTTCTGAGGTTCCAATCATTGAAATAGCCAACATCATGTTGTTGCAGATTTTTGCTGCTTGTCCCATACCGTAGTCACCGCAGTGTGTTATCTTCTTGCCCATGCACTCAAGAATTCCTTTGACTTTATTGTATTCATCAGGTGTGCCGCCAACCATAAAGGTTAATGTAGCCTGTTCAGCACCGGGTACACCACCAGATACTGGCGCATCAACGAATTTTGCACCCTTTGACGCAATTAATTTTTGTACCTTTAATCAAAAAAAAAATTTTAATTCATAAAAACCAAAGAAAACACTTCTAGATAATTTTACCGATTTCGAGACATTTGGGTCAATTGTACTGGAATCAATGAACATAGTCTTGGCGTTAACACCATCCTTTACCATAACCTCGTATGTTTGAGCAACAATATCGTTGTTCGGTAACATTGTAACAACGAAATCGGAATTTTTCGCAACATCAGCCTGTGACTTGCATACAGTTGCTCCCTTTGCCTTTAACGCGGCACATGCTGGTGCAGAAATATCATAAACATTTAACTTGTGTCCCTGTAAAACAAAAATAAAACCGATAAGAATTAATTAGACTAGAAATTAGTACAGTTTATGTAATAATATTGTCATAAAAAAATTCAATTTTTTTTTATAAAAATGATGAAGGTCACTGTCGTATTTTTATATATTTGGCAAAAAAAAAAATTAAAATAACAAACGAAAGTAACATCAAGCCGTTACTACGTACATGTGCGTCAGACACGCTCTATACGAGAAAACAAAAATTTTTTTTCACGATAATTAAATGAACCCTAACTGTTAATTCGTTGTTTTTATCTTTAAATAATTATTATTGTTGTTGATAAGTGTACAATTTTTTATTTAATATTTTTTGTGAATAATGTCTGCTGATTACATGATAACTACAGTAGTGTGTTTTTGTTATTTTTTTTTATAAATTTCATAAGCCAACAAAACAAAAATCTTATTAGATAATACAAAAAAAATTCTAGTGAAACAGAGATGGTAGCATTGACAGTAGCATTAACCTTGAATAGATTTAGAAGGCTTGTCAAAAAAAAATAAAAAAATTAAAAAAATACATTTAACCACATAGAAAATAAATATTATGATTAAATGTCAGCTGAGGAGAAAATCTATTTATTTTAAAGATTAAAATTTTATAAATATCGCGATAAAAATTATTTAACAAATTATATAACAAAAAAAAAAAAAATTTTTTTTAATTTTTCCATTAAATGTCAACCAAAGGAAATCTACTGAAATTTATTTAGTTCGCCTATTCACCGTTTATTTGTGTTATTTTTTTTATTTTAATTTAATTTAATTTAATTAAATTCGTTTCAAATTGAATTAATTAATATTTATGTTATATAACACACAAACCTTTTTCATTAAATTGCTAGCCATATGACCGCCCATATTGCCTAAACCAATAAATCCAACATTTTTTGGTCCGCCAGCTGAGCACCATCGTACAAATAACAATTCACCACTTGTCTTACCCAATTTTACATTGTTTTGCTTTAATAAATTACGTAGGGCCATTTTTTTCTTCCTTCAATTAACTTTAAGCCACAAAATATTTCTTTTTTTTCTTTATTTATTAATTAGTTTCTCCAACTTGTTAACCAGCCAACGAAAAACTTGCTACTAAAATTTGTCTTTTTTTTTTTTGTTTGTTAAGTCGCTTTTGTGGTTTTTTTTTTTTTTTAAGTAAATTGCTTTCCTGCTTTTTCTTATCACTAAGCTATTCAATTTTAATATACATACTGAGCCAGTTCTACATTAAAAATACGCAAAACACACATTCAAAAAACACGCCATTCAGTGTTTACTTAATCTGATTATAGCAAAAAAATATTATATTTTATCAATAATTAAATTAATTGAATAATTTTTAGGTTTCAAATAACTTTCATCAACATTTGAACAACAGCTGCACGAATTAATCAAATTTCAATTCTTATTTTCACACATTTTCTTTTTTTATTAGAGAATGCATTTATTTTTTAATTGAAAATGTGAAAATGTTTTACTAATACTATGGCATACAAAATGTTTAAAAATAAATATTACTTACTTAAATATATCAAACTTTAAGTCACTTTGCATAATATTTATGCAAATTTATTATCTAATAAAAACAAAAAAGTTTTTGTGGTTTGAATATTTGATAAGTTATGTCATTTTCCATTCTCATCATTCTTTATTCTGTTTTAATTCGTTTAGTTCATTAATTATCTAATTTCGTAATTATTATTATTAAATTAATTAAAACTAAAAATTCCTTAACACAGGTAAATCATAATAAAACTTAATTTATTTAATAAACTTTAATATTGAATATAAATATTTTAGAAACATGCAGTGATTAATAAGTTATTTCTAGTTATAACCAGATGCCGCAGTTTAACTACCATGGAAAACATTTATTATTAAATAAAAACAACATTTATAAGGTTTTCGAAGAAAAATCCACTAATTTTCATTGATAATTTCCAAAACTTCCTTATCAACGTTTTAAAATCAACAAAAAAAAAAATATAATAAATTATTTTTATTTTTATTTCTATATTATTTATTAATGTAATAAAAAATATTATTATTATTATTATATAATAATATGTTAAATAGATTATTAAAATATAAAAACGAACTGGAATTTGATGTCACTTAGTTGCAAAAAAAAAAAAAAAAAACGAAAAAAAGAAAAATAGATAAGCAGGTGTGTACTTGATAATTTCTTTGTTTCTTTTTTTTTAACATTTATTATTATCTAAGGTGTTTCAGTTTTTAAAGTAAAAAATGATTAGAATTACTACGGTGTTACGTTACAATGATTTCTTGTAGATAGTAGAACAACCGGCGTAATCCGTTGATTAAAGCTTTTGTGTTAAAAACAGTACAGACTAAAAACATTGACCAACCAGTTGTTTAATTAAATTAATTTAACATTTTAACTAGCACACACCTGTAGAGAGCTGTTAATCCTTTAATAAAATACTTAATTAATTAATTAAATTTAATTAAACAATAAAACTGTCAGAGTTATTAACATTTTTATTAAATTTAATTAAATTACTGTTCGGTATCATGGTGTTGCGTTATTTTATGACACATTTTATTTAAATTAAAGTTATTTTTCTGCTTTATTATTTTATTAAACACATTGATAATGGGTAGAAGACAACAAACAGCAAGAGCACACATCGTTATATGTGAGTTTGTTATCAGTTTTTATGTCTCTGTTACCTCTGTGTTTACTTTAAGTCACATCATATAACAAAGAATAAATCTTTGTTCTAATTATTATTATTATTATAATTTTTTTATTATATTTTTAAGGCATCATATATGATTGTTTTATTATTAATTATAAATAGTACTTAAACTGTATGATTACTTTTGTGTAAATATTAACGCTTCCATTTTACATCGTCTACACATTATCTATTTACTTAATAGAATTTTTATTTAACTTTTTAAAACAGTCATTTATATAATAGCAAGAAAAAAATATATATATCTATTTATTTAATTAAATAAAATATAAATTTTTATTTAATAAATAATATGACACAAGAAAAATTGCACTTTTTTTTCTTTTCATTATTCTTTATCATTTTTAAACATTATGATTTATTATTGCAGACGGATTTATACATATTTAAATATAGAAAATAAAAAATAAAAATGTCCCGATTATAATTCATTAAAATGAGGTTTTACTGTAATAAACATTCTTTAGATGATGATTCTGCAAAATTTAATAAAAAATAAAAAAAAAAACACACATTTACTATGCTTTACAAAAACATAGCAAATTTCATTTATTTCGGAAATCAAATATCCGTAGAACGTTAATCAATCAAAAATTGAAAAACGTGTCTGTTGGGAAATAAAAAAAAAATAATTTTCATAAATCCCTCTTGAAATATAATTAATCAAAGTTTTGTATTTTTTCTAACATGAAATCAGTCACCTAAATATCCATCATTCATTAAAATTAATTAACTTTAAAAAAAAAAAAAAAAAAGTAAAAAATTTATTCTCCACTTCGACAATTAAGATAAAGAAATGCGAAAAAAAAAAAAACGAAAATGTGTGTCCAGCCTTAGTTAGGATTAGGGTGCAGTCTAGCTAATCACCAGACAATACCATGAGAAAACGGTTATATAAGATAAATAACACATGACACTTGCTTTCCGGAAATAAATAAATAAACAAAATAATTAAAATAAAAATTGTCTGAAAATGAAAGAAAAATGTCTGCCAGGTAGTGTGTAATAAACGCCACGAATAAAATTAATTAAAGTAAATGAAGAGGAGAAAACTTAAAAAAAAAATAAAAGAAAATCGTTATCAGTAATTGCTGTCAGTTTTTCGGTTTTTTTTTTTTTTTTATTATTATCAAAAACGTTATCAGTGCTTTGATTGTGTTTTAATTTAATTTAATTTAATTTAATTTTTTTTTCTATTAGAATTTTACATCACGCACAAGGAAATACACTGTGTGTACCTCGTATTACCCGACAGAGTGAATAATTATAAAAAAATTTTTTTTTTTTTTTTATTACCTTTGTGTATGTAAAAAATTCGTTTAAATAGATAAATAGATACAAAAATTATCAGAATTAAATGAAAAAGTAACGAAAACTGTTTTAATGCAAACATGAAAATCGAAAATTACTTTTGTGTATAATTGTTTCTTAGTTTTTGTCTACTTGTGGTTTGTGTAGGTGAGATAAATTATTATAAAAAAAAAAAAATAAATAAAAGTGAAAATAATTTATTATCATTTATTTATTTTATTATTATTATTATTATTTTTCCAACATGTTTATGAATATGGGAAGGGGTATATAAATGAAATTATCTTTTATATTTATTAATCATTTATAATATTGTGTTTCACGTTGAATTTTCATTTAGTTAGTTCGTTAAGTCCTTAACAGTCAAATGTGAGAATTTCGCTACTATTTTATTTTTATTATTTTTTTAATGTTTTAAAATTCCTCAACAAACAACAACAAAACATGTGATTCCATACAATTAATAATAATAATTTAAAGAAATAAAACTTTGTGATTTTTGTCCATTTTATTTATTTTTGTTTTGTTGGTTACCTTTAAAGTGCAATACTGTGGTTAAAAACGTTTGGTTTAGTAAATAATTTAATTTAAAAAAATAAAAGTAATAAACCAAACATCAGGTAAATAAATGGTTTTTTTTTTTTTCTTTTCTTTTTATCATTTCCTTTCACATTATTCCATTAATTAATTCAAGTGATGATTACGTTAAATTATGTTATCAAAATACAAAATGGATTCTATTTAATCTATTTATAAAAAAAAAATATAAAATTGATAAAATCAATAAAAAAAAAAGAAAATAAAAAATAGAAAACACTTTAAATGTTGTGTCATTAATTAATAAAATTCAATTTTTTATATATATATATATTTTTTTTTATGTTATCAAACATTTGTTATCGTCGTGAATTTATAACAAGAATAGGCAACCATTTTGTTGATTTATTATTATTATTAATTTTTTTTTTTGATTATGTAAAGGAAAAAAAACGAATCGTAGAAGGCGCGTTTTTCTTTAATTCAAAAAAAAAAAAAAAACCATGTGGCATGCTATGATTTTTTGATAAAGTGAAGTCATGCACACTTTTATTGTAACGTTTTAACACAGACATTTATTTTATATTAAAATGGAGGTACTGAAACGTTAAAAGAAAAACAAAAAAATTTAACTTATTTATGCCGAAATAAAATATAACAAAAAAAAAAAAATATATATATATATTTTCTTGTTCATCTTCTCAAATAAATTAGGCAAACAAATAAACACGTTTTATTATAATTAATAAATAAATAAATAACTAAAAAAAAAAATGATTTAAGGTTTTTTTTTTTTTTTTTTTTTTAAAGAAAAAAATTATCGTTTCTTACAAATTATCACCCGTAATGTGTTAGACAAAAAGAAGATAATTTTTTTCTTTCTTTTTGATATACGTATATATCTGTGTGTTTATCGTGCAGTTTTTAAATCTTTCACTAACCTTATTTCACCACAATTTAACTCTATTTGATATTCTACTTACCACAATATTGTTATTTTATTTATTTTTCTTATTTAGCTTGTGCCATTATTATTATTATTATTATTATTATTATGCTTTTCAATCGTTTGTAATTTAAGATTACTTATATATCGGTTGTCATGTCATTAGAAATGTTTTCTGTTTGATTAACTAACGTAATGTTAAATATTCTAAAGTTTGATTAAACAGACAAAATAAAGAAAAATTTATTAAAAGCACAGAGATGGATTTATAAGAATGTAATTAATATAGGCATTTTTGTGTTTATTCAGTTGTTAATTTGTTACTATTCTGTCGTGACACGTTTTTATAAATATTAATTAAGAAATGCATTTAGAGTAATTTAGTCAGATGTGATGAATGTTAAATAAAAGAGTTGGTTTCCAACTAAGGCGACGAACTTTATTTAGTTTAGTTTTAACGTTTCTAAAGTTTGTAAATAGGGATTTTTCCTTATGATTAACACGTATCTTGTTAGCACTATCCTTTCTTTTTTTTATATAAAATTCTATTCAACAGTTACCGAGTGCATTTTTCTTTTGTAGATCTAATCGAGACGCTTCTGTAACTTAAAAAAAAAAAAAAAAACCATCATCCATTTGTCAATAATAAAACATAAACACCAAACATTTGGATTAAATGTAAATAAGCTAAGCAAACAAAATATGTAAAGTTGTTAAAAACCAACAGGGAAATTATAAAAAAATGTTTTAAAAACATAACCAAAGTAGCTGCCACTGTAGAAATAAAGTAAAAAAAAAAAAAAAAAAAAATTGTTAAATCAACAAAAAGATAATTATTTTTCTTCTTCTTTATTTATTTATTTTTTGTTTAAGTTTAAATGCAAACATCTGAAGATCACACTTTGACTTAAATCATGTTTAACATTAATTATTTGTAAAATCAATACTAAGGCTCTGTAAGATTAGTTTGGCTCAGGTTGTCTATTTTTTTTTTTTTTTTTTTTTTTGATTATATTCAATGTCGGTCGTAATCAATAATTTTTTTTTTTTGATAATTAATAAGTACAATAATTAATTTTATCTTATCACAATCGAATAATATTTTTTATTTTAATTTTTTTTTTTTTTATCACATGCAATAACTTTATTGCAGCCAATATATTACTTTTAAATAATTTCAAGTTTTTCTTTTTTTGCTTTTGCTTTATGTTTGAAAATGATTGATTTGACTTTTGTATAACTAATTTTTTTGAACACATATTTAAATTAATTAATTAAAAAAAGAAAAAAATAATAATAATTTAACCTTAAAAAATGTTCTTCGTTTTATTTTTAACCTGAAAATAATACGATAAGCACGTGATATTTAAATATTGCATTAGAAAAGATATGAAGTATGATGCAGATTTGATTTTTTTATTTTTTTTTTTTGGTTTTTCTGTATACAAAGTTTTCCATCCATTGAAAACACCCAAAAAAAAAAAGAAGGTAATTAGCGAACTCAATTTACCAGTATTTCAGGAATAAAATAAATTTTTTAATTAGCATTTTTATATGAAAATATTTAAATGTTGATGATGAAATTTTTTTTTTTGTTTGTCATTGATCTATAATAATTTTTCTATGCAGTTTCACTGTTCAAATTTGTGTTAATTAAATTAACTTTTTTTTTTTCTTCGTTGATTAACAAATTTAGTAAATAATGTCACCTTGTCGTCATAGCGTAATTTTAACAAGTAAATCACGTGTTAAATTAAATTAGAAGAAAATTTTTTTTTTTAAACATTTATCTTGTCTTGTCTCTTTCCGTGATTATATGATTGATATGCCTTGAGAAATGTTATTTAAAAAAAAAAAAACGCCATTGATTGATCTCTTTTTTTTTTTTTTGTATTAAATGTCAAAATAGAAACAAAATTAATTTTGAATGATAAAAAATGGCGTCTCCATGCTAATTTACGTTAAAATTTATATACAATGCGTTGTTTAAATATTATTTATAATGAATTTTTATAAGAAAATCAAATATTATGTAATTGTTATAAAAAAAAAAAAAAAAAAAAGTAGATAATTTACCGCATTGACTTTATCATACATTTATTTAAACGCGATGCTCTCATTTTAATTGTTTTATTTCATACAAATATTTACATTTTACCATATAACGATTATATTTTTAATAAAACATTTGTTTATATAACTTTCTATGTGTAGATTAATTAAAAATTATTACTTTTGTCTGTGTTAACACATGGAAAAGTCAGTTAAAATAACGTACGGATAGAGAAATGTATCTACAGCTTATAAGGACACTTATTGCAAGCTTTTTTATACTGAATAAAAAGTTTATCCTTAAAAATTCCTTTCAAATATTATTATTAATGAAAAGTAAAAAAAAAAAAAAAAAAAATTAATTTGTTTTATAAAATGATATCAATGCGTCAAACATTAACGAAACTTCGATTAAAAATGATAATAAAAAAAAAAAAAAAAAATTAAATTTATGATAAGATGGAAATAAGTAAATAAATGTAAAATAAAATTTCTAGAAACTTGTTGTTTTGTCACTAAGTGAACAGTTTTTCCGTTTTTTTTTTTTTTTTTCTTTACTGTCGAAATGTAAACTTTTTTTGTTTGTTTGTTTGAAATACTGATAAAAGTTTCCTTATCACCTTATTACGTTAAAAATATATATATATATATATGTTTTTTTTTTTTTATTTGTTTATTTCTGTAATTAATATTTTTCTCTGTATGTAAGTAAAACCCCTGTCAGCATTAACAGAAAGAAAGAAAGAAGAAAAAAAAAAAACGAACTAAAAATAATTATTCAACGTGACAGGTTGACAAACGTTTGGTAATTTTACCTTTAAATTGTAATTAATTCAAGGTAAAATGTAAAACTTTAAAACTTAATTAACAATTATTATTAATTATTATTATTTTATTTTTTTTTATGTACAGGAATTTACAATGTTTTTATTATATATTTTTTATGTAAATTATGTGAATTGTATTTTTTTTTTATTATCAACGATTATGAATAGAACGAATATGAAAATAAAGAGAGCTATCCGTCGACAGTAGGGGATTGATTCACTGTCATGGTATTGCTCTCTTTATGTACTATTCGATAAACAACAAAATTAATTAAACAAATCAAAAAAAAATAATTTTAAATTTTTATACAGATTAAATTAAACTGGTGATAAATTAAATTTTGATTTTATTTTCTAACTAACCTTCTTTTTTTTTAAGGGTAGTAGACACATAATATTGGCTAGAACACGATCAAATCGTATTGCACGGTCAGTATTTTTATGTTGCCGTGCTCATTATAAAATTATCAATAAGAAAAAATTATGTTTTAGAAAACAATCAAAGATATTTATGCTGATGAATAAGGTAAAAGTGTAAAAAAAAATTTTTTTTTTTTTTGATTATTCCAGAAGCCATAATTCGAGTTTACACGACTTTATATCTCGTGTTACAGGCGTTGTAATATTTAGAGTAGCCGAAAAGCATCGTTTTGAAGAAATCTAATCGCACGGACGAATAATTTTTATGTTTCAGGAGTTCAGGAATAAATTTATTATAAATGTGAGTGAATAATAGTCAGGCGAATTGTCTTGTTTTTTTTTTGCTAGCATTTCAGGAAACTTAAAGAGAATAATTAAGCGGAAGGAACAGGTATTTCTACGTTAGATAAACTATGTGATGGCTTTAAACGAACGAACTGACAAGCACAGTAAATCTATGCATGACGAAGAAGATGAAGATTCATCCAGACATTCCTATTTGACATATTTACTTACTTCGTATGGAATTAAATGAATCGACAACAAAAACACAAAGAAATAAATATTTAAATTAATTTTTGTAATTAATATTATTTTTAAACTTATGTGACTTAAAACGTAAATATTAAAATCACAAATAAACGTTCGGGCTTATATAATTAGTCGTCGTATTATTTTTGCAATTTTTTTTCCGGGGTGGTGGGGTGCTCGATGGTGCTCCATTTTCTTCATATTTAATTAAACAAATATTTAAACATTAATTAAATTTAATTAATTAATTATATTATAAAAACAAGCAAAAAAAAAAAATTTAATTTTTATTTTTGGTGATAAATAAAAAGCAAACAAAGATTTTTTTTTTTAATAATTTAATTAATTTAAGTAATAAAAATGCGTGGCATTTGTGTGTTTTCATATAATTTCATTTAATTATCAGGTATGTTTACCTTTCTTATATATATATTTATCTCTTGTTATCAGGCTTCGGTTATCTTTTCTTTTTTTTTTTTTTTTTACCTAATTTAAATAATTTTCTTCTTAGATATTATAATTTATTATAAGAACAACGTTTACGTTAACTTTTGTTTAATTACATTAAATTAATTACATAATTTTATTTAGAATAATTTTTTTTTGCTAAGGAAATCAATTTTTAATAACAAAAAAAAAAAAACAAAACCAATGCACGGTGTTTTAGCTTAAAATGAAAAATAAACCAAAAAACGTGTAGCATCAGCAATGCAGTAAAAAAAAATAAATTAATAATAACAATAATAAATAAAAAAATTAAATTCCTCATCTCACTTAAAATCTTAAAATGGGATAAAGTGATTTGAATGAAAGACAAAAAAAACTAATTTAACCTTAATTCTAGTTTAAGTCACTGAATTTTTAATTTACTTGATAACTTGGTAAATTAATTTTAATTTTATTTTTAAATTATTAAACATTATAATCATGTAAATGGATCAAAATCTAAGGCTTTTAGGAAATCATCAATTTTCTCTTTTAAATCAAAATTATCTATAACGACGGTCGTATCTAAAATAGCATTTGTCATCGGTGATGTATTACGTCCCATATTAAACCATTCTAAAATCGCTAAACGTTCATAGGTGAAGCCATCTGCTGCTGTTGTCGGATTTATCATTAGCTCATGTGTTATCGGACATATAAAATCCAATGGAATATCATTTTGATTTGTCGCCAGATTAAATATTAACGATCGAACACCAGTTATGTGTGATTCTAGATTGTACGAGTTTGTTAAATCCCAGATAAGAACACTGCGATCATTTGAACCTTGAAATAAAGAAATTAATTTAAATAAAAAAAAAAAAAAAAAAAAAACTATAATATCTAAAAAGTGTTTTACCTGAAGCAATAATTGACGAATCGTTGTTAATTGTCACGCAATTAACGTAACGGGTGTGTTCGCTTAGTGTTTTCAAGCAAACTCCATGTAAATCCCATAATTTAATTGTCTTATCTAAACTAGATGATATTAATAAGGTTCCAGGACGATTAAATCTGTGTTTTTAATTTTTTTTTTTTTTTAATAATGATTAAATTAATTATTTTTATCTTATAGAAATTTTTATTTTTCATTATAATTTACTTGACACAAGTCACCGAGCTACCGTGTGCTTGTATCGTTAAGACACACTCAGTATTCATACGTTCAGTACAATAAATTGTTGAGGCACCGGATAAATGTTCGTGTGGACTTGATGGCAATAAACGTGATTTTGTGCCCTTTTGCTTTAATTTAAGCATAACGAAAACACGCCATAATTTTATTGTATGATCTTGGCCACATGTAGCCACTGTATAAATCGTTATATCATTATCTGCAGCTTAAATCAAAAATTCTAATTTATTAGCTAATCATATATTTACTACAAATCATATTTAACTTACGATCTGTATGGACTAATTTACAAAAATCAGCTGATAAAACACCTAAATCATGGGCACAATCAATCGCACAAGCGTAATCAAAGTCTGCTTACGGCACCACATAAAAATTAACAAAAAAAAAAAACACAATTTTGGATTAGCAGATAAAATAAGCAAATAACAAATAATTTAATTTGATTTACTTTCATTCACATGTTCATTAAATAAAAATAATCTAACATTTCCTAATGTACATGCGGTTAATAAAATGGTTGAATCTGATGAAAAGGCCAACGTGTGGACAGTTTCTTCGTGTGATTTTTTTAATCTGTTTAATAAATACAAATTTTATTTTTGTTTCTTTTTTTTTAGTAAACATTTAATTAGATTTATATTTTAAAAATATTATATGTGTTTTACCTAACAAGATTTTTATTTTGTCCCCAAACACAAAATGCCCCACTATCATCAGAACTTACTATGTATGCTCCATCAGGGCTTTAATTAGTCGTTTTAAAAGCAAAAAAAATTATTTTTTGTAAAAAAAAAAAGGAAAAGTTTAAAAGAACAAACCTAAAGGCACAAGCACGCACAGCTTCACCGGCTTCTTGTAATATTACATCGGTTTTATTTCCATTGTTTAAATCCCATAAAATAATTGAACCATCCACAGATGATGAGGCCAAAACACCACCCTGTTACATGTTATTACATGAAAAAAAAAAAAATTTTTTACATTGATTATTATTCAACATGAACGTAGTTACAATTTGATTAAAATTAAAACGGAGAAAAATTAAAATGTCTAGAATACGACTACATTTTGACATTTCGATACAAATTTACGTGCCGGTTTGTTTGTTATTTAATTGGACAATTCAATAATATTTTTCACATAATTAATAAATAAACAAACAATTATATTGTTGCAAGTGTGAATAACTAGTAATAAAAAGTGTTAATTAAAAATGAATACACGAAAGGATTTAGAATATATTAATTTTTGGACATCAAGTACAACGAATAATAAAGTTGACGTTCTTACGCCGCATAAAATTTCGGTTATTTTATTGATTCAAGAGTATTTAAATATGAAAAATATCCTTTTAAAGGATCCAAACATGAATCTACCATCAAAATATCGACGGAAGTTTTGTATGTTACTTTTGAAATTGATTCAATATCCTGATTTACCATTTAATGATTTGCGAAGTCTCTTGTTCTCGCCAAAGTATGAAATCCATTCAACTCATTTGAACAGCTTTAATCAGCAAGTCAGTAACGTCGATATTGAAACTTTATTTAATTTACAACGATCAACAGAGAAATTAGTAGAGGACAACAGCAATTCTGGAATAAGCCAATTTGGCATTGTGGGTTTATATATTCGCCGTATAAATGTTATATTAGATAAAATGACATTTGGTGAGCTGATGGGATTGCATTTAAATATGAAAAGTTATTATAATAAGGGAATTCGTGCATCGGCAATTGGTCCAGACTTGTCAATTTTAGACGATTCTCTAGAAAATTTGGAAATTAGAGAACGCGATGGGAATCATAGTAAATGGTCAATGAAACAAGCGGAATTATTCGTAGCTCAACAAAGTGTGTTGCTGCAGAACAATGAACCGAAAGCGATGTGTCCAAAAGATATGCAGGATCGACTTAATGAAATATTAGAAGATAATCCGCTTTATACCCAAGCACATTTTCTAAGCTACATGAATAGCGTACGCTTACGAGATTTCTACAATGCATCAGATTCCTTGCACCGTGCCTTTGACAGAAGTGCTGTTAAAAATGTTAGTTTTTGTGACATCCGAGGATTCCAGTTCTCTAGTTTAAACCAAGCCATACTCCATGCACAATTTAATCACAGGGAAGAGGCTTTGGCTAGCCTTAAAGAATGTATAATGTTGGCACAAGAGAATGGTGACCGCTTCTGCCTTCAATTAGCCCAAACTTGGTTAATGTTCCTCGATAAAAATCAAGTGCAATTAAAAGAGAAATGTGTTGCTAATAAAACGGAATTAAGTTTGGTACATTCCATGTCATTGGGAATACAGTTTGTCGTTAAAGTGTCTGCATTGTCTGGGTTTACTCCATCAAAGCTTTTTGAATTATTGCTGAAGAGTGACATCTTGAATTGCCAACACTCGATGATGGATTTAACAGCGAATTGTTTTGCGCAACGAACCGCCATTTGGACGTTATATGGAAAACACTCCATGGCATCTTTATATAGTCAGCTTTTATTAAATTCAAATTTACGCAGCTTAGGTAAAACATATAACGGCGAATGTATATGTCATTCGTTATGCTGTCTAGCACTTTGGCTGAGCCTTCAAGGGGAATATAATCTAAGTGCATTAATATTACAACACGCACGTCAATGCTTCCCACGTAATCCATTGGCCAAATATTGGCTAATCTGCGACTACTACATAACATCACAGCAATTAATTTTAAAATGTAATTGGAATGAAGCGGAAACAGTTTGTTGTAAACTCTATACGCTGGATAAAAGTTTGAGTATTTTGCAACGTGCAACAATGAATATAGCGAGAAAAAATCTGGAGACAGCACAGCATTTGTTAAATATTTTATTGAATGATGATCAAATAGAGGCATTAACACGTGTACGCGCAATGTCACTACTATCCCATACGTATATGCTTGAGGAGTCAATAGCTCCCGA
Source organism: Ptychoptera albimana (assembly GCA_961205885.1). Taxonomy (NCBI): domain Eukaryota; kingdom Metazoa; phylum Arthropoda; class Insecta; order Diptera; family Ptychopteridae; genus Ptychoptera; species Ptychoptera albimana. The sequence continues at coordinate 28,850,504 of OY540804.1, read as the reverse complement.
TGTTATAAATATATTAAATCAGGCATTAACGATGTCACGTCAAAAGTACTTTGATTATGAGTCAGCTATAATTGATATGAATTACGGTAATGTTTTGTTAAAAATGAAAATGCCACATCAGGCATTAAAAAGTGTTAAATGTGGCATGGAGATTATATTAACGAATGGTGGCATTTATGATCGTGCCAAATGCATGTTTCTATTTGTTAAATGTTTAATTGAGTCATCAAATGATATAGCCGATAAAATAAATAAAATCAATGACACAAAAGATATAATCGTGGAGATAATTGGACAATTTAAAAAATTAGAAGCGTACACAAAGGTTAAGGATGTATACTATTTTATGGCGAACGTGTATAATGATTGTAATTTAATTATGGAACGAAATAAAATTTCATATAAATTCCGTATGATCGATGAAGAGTTTCCAACATCATCTGAATATTTTAATGTATTTATATAATTAAAAATAATAATAATAATAATAAAGTGTTTAATAAAGTACAAACCTGTGGTGAGATTTTAACACTAGTTACACCATATTTATGGTGTTGTAATGGTGAAAATGTTTCCTCAACAAAACCACTTCCACTAATCCAACGCCATATTCTTACTGTTTTATCACTAAAAGAAAGAAAAAAAAATAATAATAATAAAAGAATTTATAAATTTAAAAAAAAAAAGTTTCTTTTTTGTACTTATTATCAATATTGATAAGGTTTTTTTTGTTTTTTTTTGTATAAAAGCTTAACAAACTGCACTTAACCAGTGAGGATTATTATTAGTGAAAGTTTGGCTGTTTGGTTTGGTTTAGTTTTTTTTTTTCTTTTTCTTAAGCGGCTTACTAATGCATTAACGTAACGTAACGTAACAGAGTAACGTTTTGATAGCTTTATAAAGCTTATTTTTTGTATTACATTAAACTTAATCATTAGTAAGAAATAATAATAATAATAAAAATAAATAAATACCTAGACCCAGTTACAAGTAATGAAGTTCCATAAAATTCAACACATGTAACGTCACTTGTGTGTGCTTTTAATATTTGTAAAATTTTTATATTATTATTATATTGATTGGACATAATTAATTTAATTATTTATTTATTTATTTATTTATATAATACACAAACAACAGTGATGAACAAACGACAATTATATTTATTATTATAATTAACTTGGTTTTCTGGTTAAACACACTCAATTGTTTTATTTTTTATTTATTTATTTTTCTCTTAACTAATCTTATCACTTGTTATCGTTAATTTTAATAACATTTTCATTTATATAATTTTATTGTTGCGATGGTTGAACAAATTGAACGTCACAATTAAAACAAAGAGAAATTATTTATTTTAAAAAAGAATTAAAAAATGTATCATTATGAAAAAAAAAAAAGAAAAAAAGAAGCACATTATTAATAAATAAATATAAATAAAATAGAAAAGATTGAAAGGAGGGAAACAGAGCTTTGGGGGTAGTGTATAAAAAAAAAAAAGTAAATAAATAATAAGGCGGTATAAATGTACTAAAAACACACCCGGGTTTACTGTAACATTTACGTTACGATGTTACGTTAATAGTAAATTATAATAACTAAGTATGACACATAAAAGTACTTGATAAAATTTGATTATAATTGTATAAAAATGTTTATTATTATTTTGTTATTTAATTCACTCAAAAAAAACTACGTTTGTTACGGTGCAAGATATTGTTTGACAAATTATAAACAAAACAAAAAAAAAAAAAACGTTGAGGACAGTGGTTGTTATTTTATTTATTTATTTATTTTTTTTGGCAAACCACTAAACAAACATTAAACGCACACATTTATAAATATATATTTTTCTCGTAATACACAACCACTAAAAAAAAAAAAAAAAAAGAAACGTCTCTTCGTTACATTTATTACATTATAACTGTAATAATACGGTCATTATCATTGACACACAACCAAAAAAAAAATAAAAAATATTTTACTTTAATATTTCTTCTCCTTTAAACCACTTAAAAAATAAAAACTTTTTCTCATTTGTTTTTTTGTGCGGTAATTTCTTATGGAAATGTTGTTGTAAAAATTAAAAAATAAAACCAATTGCGCATGTTTAGAAATTATTTGGAGAGATATTCACATGCTCATTCCCTAACAAGAGAGAAATTAATAGAAGGTGACACTTTAAATTTTTTTTTTTTTTTCTTTTTTGTTTTACCGGTAAATTAAAAAAAAAAATGTTTAATTCGCTTTAACACAAAATGATAATTTTTGATTGATTAAACAAAAATCGGTTACATCCTGTTATTGACCTTTTTTTTTTTTTTTTTTGCGCTTTTATTTTATACGACTTTTCGCTTGTCATCAAATCCACATGTTTAATTCAAACCTTTTTTTATTTCCACCTTTTTTTTCTACGGTTAATTATTTTCAAGTTTTAGTTTTAGTGAAAATAAAATTTTTATATAAAAAATTCACAAACATTAAATACATTTTTTTTTTTTTATTATTGATTTTAAATAATCTAACGCAAAATAGCAGTTATTTATTTATTTATTAATTTCACAAAAACATTAATTATTGATGTAATTTTTCAATTTATTGATTTAATAAAGAAATGAGAAAAGTGTTTTTTTTTTTGGTTATTTTTAGTGATAATTTTGGTGGAGACGCCTGGTTGTTTGTTAACAATTTTTTTTTATCTCCGTATACTTTTTGAGTAAAATAATAAAATTAATTTATTAATGCGAAATAATTGAAAGAAAAATATATTATAAAATACCTTAGGGGTGAATTTATTTTATAATGAAAAAAAAAAAAAAAGAGAAAAACAATTACGAACAACAGGTGGATATTTTTCATTAAAACATTAAACTTTTTAATAATAAATTTTCATTAAAAATTCATTAGAAATTCTATTTTCAATGTTTTGGTGTTTTTTTTTTTAAATAAATTAATTTTTCTTCTTTTAATAATTGTTAACACTTTACCCATGTGAACACGATTTTATTTATCTATTTATCATAGGTCTGATCTAATGAATATATAATAAATTGCTTTATTAAAAAAAAGGAACCCTAGTGGAGACGCCCGGTAAATTATGTAAAAACAGGAGGAAAATTTGTATTTTTTTTTTTTTTTGTTTTAAATAAATTTTTATTGAATAAAAAATAATATTAATATGATTAAGTAACAAATTATATTTCTATACAACAAAAAGAAAAAACGAAGGTAATTATTAGTAATTAAAACTCAACGTGTCTGTTTGTGATTTGATTAAAGTATTTTCGTTTAATAATAAAGTAATAATAAAAATCAATCAATAATATTAAAGCAAATTAATAATTAAATGTTTTTTTTTTTTTTCTTCTTTATGTTTTGTTCGATAATTCATTCAAATTATTAACAGAAAATAAGCTTTTATTTTACTCTTACTTAATCACATTTTTCTGTGCTTCTGCTTTATTATTGTTATAATTAAACTAATTTATGGTGTTAAACGTTTTGGATCGCGTGGGAACATTGATGTTTTCCTGATATTATCTAAGCCAAGGTATAACATAACGACACGTTCCATGCCGATACCACCACCGGCGTGCGGTGGACAACCAAAACGAAATGCTTCAATATAAGCAGCGATTTTTGTTGTATCTATAAAAATAATGAAAAATAAATTTAAAATTCCATGTTAATTAAATTCCGTAAAATTTTTTTTTTACCAATACAATGATGCTTAGCACGTTCAGTTAAGTAATCCGGATCATGTATACGTTGGGCACCAGATAAAATCTCTTCACCTCTCATAAACATATCGTATGAATTTGAATATTTAGCATCATGTGGATCTGGCATCGTGTAGAATGGCCGTATTGACAACGGGAATTTATCGAGAATATAAAAATCGGTGTCGTACTTAGCTTTCACTAAGCGTCCCAACAATTTCTCATTGGGTGTTGATAAATCTTCTTCGTCCCCTGTTTCGATGCCGGCTTCACGTAACATCGCTACACCCTCAGCAAATTCCAAACGTAGTGGTGGTTCTAAAAATTTAAATGGCTCCACTTTGTATTGCTGAGATACTGCCTGTATTTCAGTTGAATAATTATCGCGTAAGCCTTTAAACATTTCAGTGAATGTATCACCAATTGTAAACAGAACTTCATGATAATGATACTTGAATGCCATTTCTAAATCAAGCCCAACAAATTCAGTTAAATGACGATGGGTGTTCGAGTCTTCAGCACGAAATACAGCGCCCACTGTATAAACTTTGTCAAAATCAGCGGCAATCGCCATTTGTTTATATAATTGTGGAGATTGAGCCAAGTATGCTGATTCCTTAAAATAGGATACAGTAAAAACATTTGCACCACCCTCACTAGCTGCTGATATTATCTTTGGTGTATGGATTTCTGTGAAACCTCGTTTCTCCAAGATGTCACGGAATAGCTTACAAACTCCCGCTTCCAAACGGAAGATAGCCTGATTGGCTGGCGTTCTCAAATCCAAAACACGATTATCCAATCTAGTGTCTTGGTTCACACGAATATTTAAACCCTCAGTATCCTAAAAGTATTTTGAAATGAAACAAAAAAAAAATACAAAATTATAAAGTCAAACAAACGTCAGTTTCTGCTCTGGATGCATCTTCAATTTGTAAGGGTAATTGTGGCTTGGCAGCTGATACCAAATAAATTTCTAGAACGAACAATTCTAAATTTTTTTCTGTACACGATTCAATTTTATTTTCTACAGAAACTGCTTTAACACGCATATCAACAATACTTTCCTTGGATAATCTATTGAGAGAAAACAAATAATTTTAAAAATAATTTTCACAAAATATCATTTTGTGTTACTTACGATCCAGAGAATTTAACCATTTGCTTCGAAACTGTTTCATTGACAGCAATGACACATTGGACAGTTGCACTTTGCTGTCTTAATATCAAGAAACATTGTTTACCCTTACTGCGGGACGTATGAACACGACCACGAACCCAAATTGTATCCAAATTAATGAATTTTTCCAATTCAGATACTTTAACAAAATTTCTTTCACTAAATTTATTTTCAGATTGTATCATTTTCAAAGGACCATATTTTCCTTCAGAAAAATCTACACTTTCTTCCGTTGTTGCTTCTGCCGTTGTTCCAGCAACAGCCTTGTGCTCAGCTTTCTAATATAAAAAAATATTTGCTTAGTATTGAAAATAATTAAAATATTTTTCGTTATTACCTTAGCTGCTTTGACAGCATCTTTAGCTAATTTTTTTGCTGCTTTCTTTGATTGACCTTCAGCACCTGGTTCACCACCTTCAACTTTAGCTTCTTGTTCAGTTACCATTATGAAAAGTTATTATCTAGAAATGAAAAAAAAAAAACCACAAAATTGCATCATTCAAAAATTATCTGTTTTTTTTTTGTCTGGAATTATTATATTATCACAAATTAAAAACTTATTTTGTTATCAAATAATTAATTTTTGTATTAAAAAAAAAACCGAGATAAGAATATTCATCCGGCATGGAACATAACCTTTAATTGACCATATGGATATCAATTAAAATAAAACTTATTGATTTATTAATCAATTATTTAGTTAAGTTTTAATTAACTTACTTTATTTTATTTATTTATTACTGCACTTTTTGTTTAATATTTTTTAATTAATATACAAAAAAGTAACTTTTCTTGTACAAAAAGCAATCGACACGTCGCTTATTTATTTGGGAGATATTTTCTATCTACACCAAGCACACTTACACTAGTGTAAACGGGGGCTACAAAAATAGATTGTAAACTGGTATAATCTTTATTTAGATTATCATCCAAAAAATATATTTATTAATAGTGTCATTAATTAAATTAAAAACTTTAATATGTAAAATAATTTTTTCTATTTAATTCATGTTATAGTTTTAGTAAAGTATTAATTATTTAGCATTTTAATTACAAATTGTATGTTTAAAGAAAGTTTGATATATGAATGCACTCATTGGAATTGAAACTGTTATAATTCTTGTAAGATTTTTTTGACGTTTTGTAAATAAAGTAATTTAACATTTTCTATTTGTGTAAATAAAATAATTAATCCATTTACTTTAATTAAAATGAGTTTAAAAGCTGAGTAAGTTTAAATAGTTTTCGTAATAAAAACAACAACATTGTTTTAATTAATTCATTTGCAGATTAAAAATTTTTCCACGAGCAATAGTATGTGAAGATACAAATCTTCGTGGTGACATCACAATCGCAAGTGGGTGTGTTATTCATCCTAGTGCAACAATAATTGCAGAATCTGGTCCAATAATTATTGGAGAAAACTGTATAATTGAGGAATATGCTTCAATAATACATCGACGTGTTGATGGTGGTTCTACATCAGATAAGCCACCGGTACTTGTAATTGGCCCTAATAATGTTTTTGAAGTTGGTTGTACAGTGGAAGCATTAAAAATTGGCGAAAGAAATGTATTTGAATGTCGTAGTTATGTATCATCGGGTGTATCAATATCAAATGGTTGTATAATAGGCGCAGGATGTCGTTTAGAAGGAGACCATAATCTTCCTGCAAATACTGTTGTCTATGGTAATCAATGTCTACATAGACAAGCATTGGAAAAGCAAGGAGTATTCTCAATATAAAATTATTTAAATTATCCAATATTATAATCTCTTGATTTATTATTTTAGTCACAAACATTGCAACTAGACTTTTTAAGGAAAATCTTACCAAACTATCATCATTTAATTAAAGCGAATTTCGATCCCAAAAAAATTAGGAGCCAAGTTTAATTTAAATTATTACTAAATATTTTGATTTGTGATAATACTCCAATCTTACTATTTATATATATTACTTAATCCATGTTTATAATTTTCATTATTAATTGCTGTTTATTATTTAATTATCAATAAATTTTTGCATTTTCCTTGAAAAAATTAATTATTTTGTTGTTTTGATGTTTCATAAAAAGTTTCATTTCGTTGGCTGCACTGTTGTTTACCTTTTTGAAGTTTTAAACTTCAACTCGCGTCAATTCAAAATGTCAAAAATCCATTTGAATTATTTATAAAGAATTTAATTTTTTCTTTTTATTTTTCGTGATATTTATTATATATAAATAGTAATGGAAATAAATAAAAAACAATGTAGATTGTGTTTAAAAGAAAATAATAATTATTTAGATATTAACAGTGAGGAGTATACAAATATAAAAATAAAAATAACAAATATATTTCAAATTAATGTTTGTGTTTTCTTTATAAATTCAATTTTTATTTCAATAATTATGAATAAAATATTATTTAATTATAGATAAATAATGATGATAATTTACCGGCGAATATCTGTAATAAATGTTTTAAAGAAATTAATAGAATAACTTTTTATATTGATAAAGTTTTGTTGAATCAAAAAAGTTTATACAAAATTCAGGAAGATTCAAATAAAAACGAGATTTTAATAGATGAACTAAAAAAATGTGATAACAATTTAGATACAAATATAATAATAACAGAAGAAAATATACGGAAATCTATTGCAATTCCGGAGCATTTAACAAAACGTTCATCGAAATCAGACAGTGATGCAAAAATTCGTGATTTTGTGAACTTAACGTGTGATTTATGCGATAAATTAAATAAAAATCTCAACTTTAATACGTTTAAGGAATTGCAACAGCACTTCCTTGAAAAACATAATGAAAAAGGTTATGTAATGTGTTGTGGGAAGAAATTAAATCGTAAAGACCGGTTAATAACGCATATTATAAATCATACAAACCCGGAGGCATTTAAGTAAGAATAATTTCATTATCTGAGTGCTGTAATTTATAAAGTTTATTATTTCAGATGTCCGGAATGTGGACAAGTAGCAAAAAATAAAGGATTATTAATATTACATATGAAAATGCATTTACCAAATGATCAGTATCCGTACAACTGTGACAAATGCAATAAACGTTTTATACTGAAATCCCATTTAACAAATCACAAGGCAACGCACATTAGCAAAGAGGATCGTAAATTTGTTTGTGATATATGCGATAAAAGGTTTGCCCTAAATTTCGTTATGTTAAAACATAAAAAAATCCACAGTGCCGAGAAAAATTTTATCTGTGACATATGTGCAAAAACATTTTATTTCATAACGAATTTAAAATCGCACATGTTATCACATAAAAATCTAACTGAAACCCGTGTTCAGTGTAAATACTGTTCGATCTATTTTAAAAATATTGATACATTACGTTCGCATATTAAACGACAGCACAGTAATAATAATAAAAACAATGAGAATATTAACAATGATTATTTATGTGGTATATGTAATAAAGTATTAAAGAGTAAAATTGGCTTAAATGAGCACAAACGTTATGTGCATGAAAAAATAAAAAAATTTCAATGTCAATTATGTGATAGGGATTTTTGTAAAAAAATTGAATACACGGTTAGTGAATAAATTTAATTAAAAACATTAATTAAAAACATTAATTAAAACAATAAAAAAAAAATCATTTATTGATTACAGGAACATATGGCACGTCACCGTAATGAACAATTATACAAATGTCCATTTTGTCCACGTTCATTTTCAGCGAGTGCGAATTTTTTTTCACACCGTAAAAATTATCATCCAATTGAATTTAATAATTTAATTAATAAAAATAAATGTAATACTATTATTGAGGAGCCGATTATTTAATAAAGAATTTAATTTAATTATTTAGCGACATTTTTTTCTACCGTTACATAACCATAACTAGTCACGCAACAACAACAATAAAAATTCTCCAAAAAATCATTTTTTTTTCTTATTTCATTTATTTTTATATAAAAATTTACAAATTATTTAATTAAATTTTACTTTTTCTTTTTTCATTAAATAAAATAAACATTTCTTTTCTTTCTTTGCTACATATATAAACTAATAAATATGTATTTTTAGATTTTTTTTTAGTTTTAATTTAACAACAAATTTGATAAACGCTTTTTTGATAAAACAGAAAATATAAAATTTTTTCAATTAAAAATAAAATAGAAACGAAAAAAAAAAAAAAAACCGGTAACAAGATAAATTTATTACATATTATTTCACAACCTCTCCAGGGATAAAAATTCAATTCTTTTGATTAAAAATAAAGAGAAGAAAAATAAATAAAGAATTCTATGGGGATGATTTTTTTTGTTTTAAATTATTTTTTCCATGCTGATTGTACTGATTGTTTTTGGTGTTGTAATTGTGGATTTGTTGTACCGCTACTACTTGTTGTGTTTGGCGAAGTAACACAATTAGTGCCAAGTGTTGGAAAATTATTCTCCAACGTATGCGTTTGTATATGAGATTGTAAATCAATTGCACGCAACACCTGTTTGCACGTTTCACAAACATCTAATAAACTCTGTTGCATTGTCCTCTTTTTCACATCGGTGATATTCTCTTTAATATACTGTGAATGCACTAAATAAAGCTCCTGAAAACATATACGTTAATCATTTTTCAATAATTAATAAATAAAAACAAAAATTTGAAGTACCTGCTGTTTACTAATATCTGGCAGCAGTGTTAATAATTCTGGAAATATTTCATCGAATTTTGTATTTAAAGCAACGCGACAATGCTCGTAGTAGGGTAATGCCATGTAATCACCATCACGAAACATTTGTGATATTTGACGAAATTGTTCCATTGCCTCAATACTGTTTAAAGCGTCTTGGAAATGTTGAACAAGAACCTAAAAACAAAAACAAACAAAAATTCTTAATTAACTATTGACGTATCCACGCGTCATAACCTAAATATTACCTGATTCCGTTTAACAGAGTTGGTCGGTGGTTTGTAATAATGCTGTGGCAAAATACTATAGCTTTCCCCCAATGAATTTGTGAATGTTAAATTATTACTAGGTGCTCTAGCAACAGAATTTAATGTAACCGAATTAAAGCCAGGCGGTGGTGTTACATTTTGATTACCATTATCAAAACCGGGCGGTGGTTTAATTATAAGCGGTGATGGCTTATCGGAAGTGTTACTATTATAAATATTTGTCATTTCCCCTAATGCCGGAAATGTATTCTCATCATTTATTTTTAAATTTTTCATTTGTACTTGTTGTGAAGAGGAGGAAGTTGATAATGATGTTTTATGATTATTATTTTTATTATTAACTGTAGAGTTTTGTTCCTGTATTTTCGCTGCTGATTGTGTTACTGCCTTTATATCATTATCATACATATTATTAAATTTTTCCTTTTTTGAATTATTATTATTATTTGATTTAATTATATTTTTATTATTATTATTTGTGATATTATTATTGTTGTTATTATTATTATTTTCTTTTTTATCAAAATTTTTCTTTTTTTCCTTTTTATTATTGCCAACACCTGTTGTTGATGAGGATGTCAAAATACTTGTTGTACCGGCAACATTATCTTTTGTTGCTTTATGATTATTATTATTAAAAGCATTATTGTTTTGCTTCTTATTCGTTGGATTTAAATTTGTTTTATAATCATTCACATTGAATGTTGGTGGTGGTGGTTTTACCTTTTTCGTTTGTTGTTTAGTCTCCGTTGATGTGGATGTTGTCATTACCCATTGTTGTGGTACTGAATGATTGGTCGATGTATTGTTACGTCCGCTGCCACCACCTAATGATGGAAAATTATTTTTAGAATTTAATCGTGGCGGTTCAGCATTAAAACTATCATTAATCTGTTGCTGTTGTTGTGTCAATTGTGGTTTTTGTTGTGTTGAATTGATTAATGTTAATTTTGCATTGTAACTAGATGACATTGGTATATATTCATCGACTAATGAACGATGTTTTGCCGCAATTGCATTCATATTTAATAATAAATTTTGTTGGCCTTGGGCTTTTGGCATAGCATCCATATCAGCTGCTAATGCATAGCGATTTTGATTTTGTTGCTTAGATGATTGATTACTAGATGTATTTGTATTACTATTTGTTGAGCCCGGTAAAGCTGGAAAGTCAGAATCCATGTGTTTACTCTTTGGACGATTTGATACATGAATAACCATACCGGATTGTGGTTTTTTAGTTTGATTAATTTTGTTATTTGATTTTTTTAATAAAGCACTGGCTGAGCCTTGACTATAGTGTCCACCATTCGAATTCGAATTATTTGATGTAAAATTAGGACTAGCTGTACCACTACTATCACTACTTCCTAATGCTGGGAAATTTTCCTTTGTTTTTACTAAATTTGCCGGACCATAACTCTTAGTACGTATTGATAAATTAGGACGGACTAATGTAACAGCCGTTGTATTGCCACTGTTTGTAGCATTTCCACTGGAACCACCTAACGATGGAAATTCTTGTTCGTTTTGAGCATCAATTACTTTTTTCCTATTCACATTTTGCACTATTTCGTTACTGATTGTATTTTGTTCATTGTTCATTGAATGACTATAATTATTATTACTATTATTGTTGTTTGTATTATTATTTTGATTGCCATTGCTATAAACATTATTCAAAACCATGATATCATTATTATCATTTGGTTGTTCGTTGTTATAATTATTTTGATTATAATTATGACTAAAAATAAAAAAAAAAATCTTATAACCAAAAAAAAAAAAATGACAGAATTAATAAAAAAAAATTTATTACAGTCGGTTTCTGCCACCTCTTTGATCTCCACCACTTCCACCTTCTCTATTACCACCTCCGCCTCCTTGGCCAGACCGATTACGTGGTGCCAATGTGAATTCTAATTCCAATGTGCGAGCTTGTCGTGTAGCCACTTTACCTAATGTCTTTGAATGTTGCTTAGACATGTGCGCTAGTAAAATAAAAACAGGAAAGGAAAAGGGAAAAAAACAAATCATTTCACTTAAGAATCTTTTTACGAAACGCATAAATATGAAAATCACCTTTAAGGTCAATTTCTGAACGAAATACAGCTGTTAGTTTCTCATAGAAACAGTCACCTTCTTCACACAAATAATGTTCATTACGAAAATGTTCACGTAGTGTATCATAACAACTAGAATTAATTTTTTATTTTTTTTTTTGTTTAATAAATGAATCAATAACTTATGTAAAAATATTTATAAAAAAAAAATTATACCCATAAAATTGATTGCAACCATCTAAATCACACAAGTGGCAAAAGAAATGATTACGTCGTAAATGACGAAATAATTCATCACTATCCAAATACCGACAATCACAAAATTGACACAAGGGATGTCCACGATGTGATGTATTATCAGGATCACCTTTGCGCCGATGCATGCCCAATTCTTGTCTATTATAACATTTTCGTTCAAACGAAAATATCTAAAAATAATTTTTCAATAATTAATAAACAAATCAAAGATTTTTTTTTTTATAATAAAAAAAAAATAAAACCCACTCGTAAATTATCTGTGCATATTTCACAATAAAACAATTCATGTTCACGTCTTACATGATCTTTAAGATCAGAAAATTTATTAAATCCATGTGCACTGCATCTATTATATTAAAATTAAAAAAAAAGGAAAAGATATATTTAAAGAGATAATTATTATTTATAAAAAATAAATCTGTGAATAATTAGACTTACTTGGGACATGAATTATCCAACAATTTATTAAATGATTTTTGTATATATTGATTAGAAAAGCAAACACGATATTTTTTATCATATAAACCAGAACGATTATTTATTTCCAATTGACGATAAGGCAAAATTATATTTGTGAAAATGACCTAAAAACAAATTAAAATTATCATTATTAAAATTATTAGATTAATAAAAACTAATACAGTTACTAAAAATACTATTTTTCACCCAGTGATTAAATTAAAAATCAAATTTAATTTACATAACCAAAGTTTTTTTTTTCTTTTTTAATTTATTGTAGAGTTTTCATAAGTTTTTGTTTACCTGTGATAATTCACGACGACAAATTGGACATTCATTTTGTCGACATAGAACCCGCATACGGGCGGAACACTCATAACACACTGGATGATCACATTCCCCAATTGAATATATGTCAACGGTTTTAAAGCATACAACACATGTATTTAGATCATTATTTGAGTCATTATATCCTTGTTTAACTGTTGTTGGGGGTTCTTCAGTAACGGCCGTTTCAACAACAGGTACTGGCGTCATCATATCAGTTGAATTATCTTTCTTTAACGACGTCATATTGCCTCTCTAGCAAAACACACAATTTATTTAATATAAATCGAGTTCAAGGTTCACTCTATATTTATTTATCAATATTAATTAGCAAACAATAAAAATAAATAAAATTTTATAATTACTACTTAGGCACACGTTTAAAGCGTTTATTGAAGTTTATTCACGAACAAGATAGAATAAAATATTGAAATTAATAAAAAAAAAGAAAAAAAAAATAATAAACGAATAAAAATCTTTCTTTTCTGACACAAATAAATTTTCTTTGGCTATTTTTCTCTGAACTTTTTTTTTCTTCAATCTTTTTCTCTTTATAACTACAAAATAATCACCAATTACTTTTATTTATCTTTATTACTAATTTAACAATTTATTTTTTTTTGTATTTTTATATATTTAAATATATATTTTTTTAAATTATTTTATTAAAACGGATAAAAGGCAGCGAGAGTATGAATTTTTCGTTTGCAAAAAAAAAAAAAAATTTTTTTTTTCTTCTTTCTATTTTGCTGCCAAATGGTGATGAAAAGTCATAAATACTACAGCGCTTCAGGTGTCAGTTGTATAAACGAAATAAAGTTACGTTTACAACAAGCATGTACCTTAGCCAATCAAATTTATTTATAAATTACAAACTTTTGTGAAATTTTTTAAATGAAATTTTTTTTTTTTTATTATTATATTATAATTTTTTTCTACGTTTTTTAATAATTAAAGAAATGAAAATCTTTTTTTAATTAAAAATTATTAAAAAATTAACAAAATGTTTATAGTAACTAATTATAGATGTCAGTATAAATTATTTGTTTTTTATAACTTTGCGTTTACATTGCGTTTTTACATTAGCTGTCATTTTTAAGTTTACATAATCTTTTGTCTCCGCTAACATTACGTTTAATGACATTGCTAGCATTTGCTAGATAAAGGCAACTATATATACATTCAACGATAACGCACACAAATAAAAAATAAGAATTTTTCTTATTTTCTGAAATAAAAAAAAAAAAAGTAAAAAAAAAAAAAACCAGTTAAGAGTTTAATGTAGAGGAGTAGAGTACAACCAAACAAATGGATTTTTATTTATAATTAAGCAAAAAAAAATTATAATAATTAATTTGTTTATCAAATTTACTTTAATTTGTAAAATCATAAAAATAAATAAAGAAAAACAATTGTTTGTGTGGTGCATTAAAGTTTAAATAATAAAATAAAAGTAAAATATGTTTTAAAAAAAAAGTATTTTTTTTTTTGTTTTCTTACCTTTATCTATTTTTGTTGGTAAATCGAAATAAAAGGAAAATTCATAAACAAGAATAAGAAAAACGCAACGCAATTTACGCGTCATTGTATTCGTGTTAAATAATATTGCAAAAGTGTTGGTGTATTCTTTTGCTACAATTCTCAGTGTTTTGTTGCTGGTGCCTGTTTATAGGGACTGGGATTTAGCTTTTTGTGAATATTAAATTCTTAATAATCTGTAAAAGATTCATTAATTAAGCGAATTAATTATAAAAAACCGTTTAAAACAGAAAATAATAATAAAAAAAAAAACCTTTTAAATGTTCTAAACCTATTTTAATTTTGGGGTTTTCGAGTTGAATGCAAAAAATTCTAAATTCGCTGTGTTGCCATTTTTTTTCCACTACGAAAATGCAAAAAAAAAAAAAAAAAAAAAAAGTTTTCCTTTTTGTTTTTTTTTTTTTAATTCATTAAGCTTTAAAAGGCATTTTGTTTAATTAATGAAAAAGAATTAATCTTTGTTTCTTAATTAATAAGAATTTTTTCTACTATGACAGTTTTTTTTTTTTTTTTTTGGTTTAATTTTGACGGATTAGTTTGTCAACCCTAAAACAGAAAAAAAAAAAACAAACAAACAAATTTTTCTGCCTGCCTTAGAAATTTAATATCGCCCATGCAAGTGATGATATCCAGTTTCAAAGTGATAAATTATTCAAAACAAAAAAAAGAAAAAAACATTAATTCAGCGGTTTAAAAGTTTCCATCATCCGCCCTACTGGGTGCAATAAATTGAGAAAAAAAAAAATAAATAAATAAATAAAAATTCATTTCCGATCACCACAAGTAACGCGGGCATATTTCGTGCAGTTCAAAACACTGCGCTGCAAAAATTATTTCATTTAATAATACACAAAAAAAAAAAAAAATTAATTTAGGTCATTTAAAAAGCAGAGAAAAAGTTTTAAATTCAACACAAAAAAAAAAAATTTAAATTGAAAATACGCAAAAATAAATAAAGAATAAAAAAAAAAAAACCACCAAAGACCTGTTATTTATTATTTTTCTTCTTTTTTAAATTATTTTTTTACAAAAACATTTCTTCTTTGGTTTTTTTTTTTTCTCTTTTGCCTTCTTGGTAAATTTTTTGTTTTTTTTTTTTTATCCACTGATCACACACAGCATCTTCTTCGCTTTATTTTCGTTGCGGTTCTTTCGCTGTTTTTTTTTTTTTTTATATGTTTTGTCGTCGTTCTATTCGCTTTATGAATTTTTTCTTTATTATTATTATTATTTTTTTTTTTTTTTATTATTTTAATCAATTTGTTGAATAAACATTTTTATTTTTTATTTATTAGGAATTTGTGTTGTTTTTTCTTTAATTTAATTAAGCAAAAAGAAGTTTAAAAAAAAAAAAAATGAATAATAATGTGAGAAAAGAAATTTATTGAAAAAAAAAAAAAAAAAGGTTAAGAAGAAGAAGAAGAAGAAAGATAAAAAAAAAATCTTTTTTAGCGGGGTTAAAAAAAAAAAAAAAAGTTCATAAAATAAAAAAAAAAAAAAAAATTGTTAATTAATTAATCTATTCAATATGCCTGGATTAATCGGTGTTTGTGAGTTTGTCGATGAGACACGTGAGGATTATAGTTCACCAACGACATCAACATTTGTTTCCCGAATGCCACAATGTCGTCAATTAATTGCAACATTGGAAGAAGTAAGTTTTGTGATATTGATAACAATTATTTTGTTTCTTTATTAATTAGCAACAGGCGTCATAGCATTCAGCTACTAATTGTTATTTTTAATTTAAAAAAAAAAATAAAAAAAATAAATATGTTTTTATCTTGGAATGGCGTCATTTTGTGAATTAATTACAGTCGCTACTCGAGTTACTCGAGAAATTTGATAAAGAAAAAAGTTTTGTTTTACGTTTTTTCTTTTTCTTGTTATTTTTAAATAATAATCGAAAATAATTAAATTAACGATCGAAACACAAGTTAATAACCTTTGGTTAATTAATACGTTAATTTTTTTTTTTTTTTTGTAACACGTTACGATTTCCAGTTTTTACCAAATGAACCATAGATCAATCGAGGTTTTTTCTTGTATTATTCAGTCCTTAACCTAATTTTTTTATTATTAAATAATTAATTAATTCTTTAATTTAATTACACAAAAAATACATAACTCGTTATTTAATTTCCGGTTACCGGATATTTTGAATAATTTTTTTTTTTTGTTTTTTTTTTATTTTTTCAGTCATTTTTATTTAATCAAATACTTGTTGAAAGTTTTTCTGGTTTTTGTTTTGTTTGTAAATTTTTTTTTTTTTTTTTTAATTCGTGGTAATTGATGATAAATTTATTTTTATTTTATGTTAATCAATTGATAACACGTATGTTTTGTGCGGAATTTTTTCTGTTGTAAGGTTTAAGGCTGATTTCCTTTTGTAGAAAAAAAACCTTCGCAACGATGTAAAAATGCTCTCGACCAATCAGAAACTTCATCTTTTTAACCGAAGACGCAACTCATACATTAATAATTAGTGTATAAAAATAATAAATGAAACGTCAAACTCTATGGGTATTGTGAAATTACAAATGAATTTATATTTTAGTCGCAGATTAAAATTGCAGAGTGGTGAAAGCATACCTAAAATTCTGCAGACATTTTTCTCTTCGGCACACATTTACGAAGGTTTTTTTCCGCAAGAGGAAGTCGGCCTTTAATGTTTGTTGTTTCGAGTGAAATGTTACAAGAGACACAAATTTGTTAACCAGGAATAGGGATTTTTGTTGCAAACAATTATTTATAGTTAAAGGGCGTCACTTATTAAAATATTGTAATACCGACACGTATTGTATCGTAATGAACTTTTTTTGGTTAATTTTTTTTATTTACTGTGGCACTTTTAGATGAGAGGATTTTCTTCCAACATAAAGTTATTCGAGCGTTAAGCATAAATACCTTATAGGGTATAGGAAATGAAATTGTGTCTCTCCTGTGGTTTCTATTTGAAAGATAAAGTTAAAGTATTGTCGTAATGTCATTAAAGTTTTCTGAAAAAAAAAAAACAAAAACAAAAAAATTTTGTGTTATCATATTCATACGATTTTACCACTTTAATTATGGGTTCAAATGTTGTTGTTATTGATGATGTTGGCAATGGTGGTGGTGGTGGTGGTGTTGGTGTTGCTGGTGGTGGTTATTTTAGCATAAATTCTATGATATTTAACTTTAATTTACTTGATCTAATTTATTATATTACATTATCATGACTTTACCTGAACATTAAATTTGATTAGTTTACCTTTTACGACAATCTTTGCATTTATTTTTGGTTAGATAGAAGAAACTTTAATGTACATTCTGAGTCACATTTAATTAGAAAATTGTTTGAAGGTAATTTGATACTGTATCGTTTAATTAGACAATTTGTTAATTTATTTTTGCTTGTGATTATTTACCTGGATTTAAAAAGGTTATTAACTCCTGAATGCTGTATTGTATGCAATATTTTTTTCTAGTTTACAAAAACTAGGACACAACTCCTTTTTTTTTTATTTGGTGTTATAGTTTGTGTTTGTTATTTTGTTAAGCATTAACATGTGTGTTAACCTCTTCGTTATTATTATTATTATTTTTTTTTTGTTTGTTTGTCCTCCCCTAGCCCTATAACACTTTTGCTTCTAATACATACACGACCCCGATGTTTTTGTCTCGTCTAAAGTTATAATATCTACATATACACATGTAATGCATGAAATTTGTTAATTCTTATTAAAATTTTTAACAGAAAAATAAAAAAACTAATAAACATCTGCCTGCAGCTGACATCATTGATCACACATGGACACAGTGAACGTATAGCATAAGAGCGATGTTAAAATGTAATCGTTGCGCGTTGCCACCAAAAGAATTAAAACCATTTTATGTTGGGTTTGGTTTTGGTTCTTTTTTTTTCTTTTTTTTTTTTTTGGTTAATTTTATTATTGAAGGTACGTGATGATGACTTTTGTGTTGTTGTTTATTTAAGGTAATTTCGCTGTTGTGTAAGTTCGATTTTGTCCCAACATTTTTATAATGATGGATTAAGGTTTTTGTATTAATAATATTAAACAGTTTGAGACACACAATTTATCACCTGTCTTTTATTTTATTTAATTTAATTGATTTTTTTAACTGAACAGATTGTCAAAAAAAGAAAGAAATCATTTATTAAGCCAACTAATTAGACGATATTAAAGTAAAAATTGTGCTTTTTTTTTGTTGGGTATATAATCAGGATTTGAATAGATAGTTTTGTAATAAAAACGTTGCTAAGTGGTGTTTAGAAAGTTAATTAGAAGTTTTTTTTTTTTTGTTGCTTGTTGTATTTCTAAATATATAAAATTAGATTAATTTTGTTGTGTTACGCGAGTCATTAGTAATTATCGCTGTTTTTTTTTTTTTTATGACATTTTTATTTAAAAATGTAATTAAATTTTTATTCGTCTTTTCTGTTTCTTATTCTTTAATTATCTTTACTTATCTACAGTTTTTTTTTTTTTTTTTTTTTTTTTCAAATTAATTGAAGAAAATGAGATAGAAATTTTTTTTAGTTAATTGAAACAAAAGAATTTTTTGTAGCTGTATTAAGGGATTATTATTATTATTTTTTTTTTTATGTCTTATATTTCTTAGTGCTAATTCTGTTAATTTAGATAAGAGAATTTTTATTTTGTTTTTGTGTTTTATAATAAAAAAGCGAAAAAAAAAAAAAAAAAAACCCCCCATTTACTGGTTTTCCTACTACTGATTTTGCCTAGATTTTAATTCATCGCCTGAAATTACTCATTTCCTATTAAAAATTATTATTTTTTGTTCTTTGATTTGCTGAAAATTATTCTAATAAAATTGTGTGAAATATACAATTTTGAAATTCATTTTAAGGATTATTATTATGTTTTAAAAGAAAAAAAAAATGTATCAAAGAAAGTACGCATAGTAAATGAAGGAAAAGGAGACTAAAAAGTATCTTTTGCCTATGACAATATTTTTGGTATCATTTATACGTCGATTTATGCGATGAAAAAATGAATTTTTATATAGAGAAAAACATCGCGATAATTCGCGTATTAAAGCCTAACCAGAACGAAAGATACAACTACCAAATACAATCGTTTCTGAGCAAATACGCTCTAGTAAACAGAACCAGAACGTCAAACGTTCAGCGATCATTGGTTAATTGTCAAATAAGTAAAAAATAAGAAATAAGCAGTAAACAGAATGAAAGATACAATTTCTCTCTCTTTGATTGTCTCGGCGTGTAATTTGCTTGGTAAAAGTTGTATTTAGTCGTTGTATCATTCGTTCTGTTTACTACTTAAATAGACTTCAGATACAACTGTTGTCGACAACAACGCCATCGTTCTGTTAGCAGCTTTTGAATTTGTGTGCATTCTATTTTGACAGACGTTGTAGTTAGTAGTTGTATCTTTCGTTCTGTTTACCGCAATTAAAATAAAATTTTTTTCATATTGTAAATCGACCGATAGCTGTGTACAAACTTTTACGAACAAACATTTTTCACTCCTATTTACTTTTTTTTTTTTGTTTCCATCCATTTATTCATTTATTTATACAAATTTTCTCGGTAATTTTATTTTTCTGCAAAGGAAACAACAAAAAAGAAATAATGCGAAAGGAATTTTAAAATGAAATGAAATAAAAGTGTCTTGGAAGGGTAAGAATATTACAGGAATACTCGTTGAGTTTACTACTTGGGGTAGAGTTATTGGTGCAAAAAAAAAAAAATAATAAATAAAAAATGTTAAAAGAAGAGGAAAAATTCTCGAAATTAAGTTTTACTCTGGTGATGCGTTCTGGTTGGTTGGTTGTTTCAAAAGAAAATAAATTTTCTACAACTTAAAATTTCTTTTAGTTTTTATTTCCTTTTGAAATTATAAATTCACCTTGTTATTGATTTTATTTTTAATTTTACAAACAAATACAAAACGTAATTAAATTATAAAATAAATAAAAATGACCTCTTCATTGTCATATTGGCAATGGTTAATGTCAAAGACTTTCTCGCACACATAGAGATATTGAAGCAGATACACGTATGTGTTACGTGGTGTATGAAAATTAATTAAAAAAAAAAAAAAACTTTGTTTTTGTTATTATTGTGACTAAATTGTTGTTTGTGGGGTTTATTTTTTTTTATATTGTTGTTGTTGTTGTTGTTTGTTGTTCTTGTTGTTTGTTGTTGAATAAATAAGTAAACAAAATTCACAATTGTAATTAAAAATAATAATAATAATAATAATGAACAGGATCGCTTTGAGGTTTTTATTCACGTAAATAATTGAGGTTTATTGAGGTTGTAAAGAAATCTGTTAAGTCATTATTATTAGTTGTTTGTTTGTGTAAAGATGGATAATTTATAAGATTTATACCATAATAATGGATTAATTGCATACAAATCGTGTTTTTTTTTTTTTTTTTATAACAATAAACAAAAATGTAAAATGCGTGCAACACCTGGTTTTTAATTATATTTTAAAAAATAAATGCATAACGAATTAATATAGAAATATAATTTTATGGGATTTAATTGTTTTGTTGGGTTTGAAGGTTTTGGGTGTAGTTTTGCAGGCCCTCCAGCTGGTCTGATTAATTTTTTTTTTTGTATTCTGTATTCGGTTTTAACTTTAAATTACAGAAATTTAAAATTCATGTATGAATAACTCCTTTAAATTTATTTAATTCTCTTGAGGTAAATACAACAAGAAACAGTTTTTTCCTCTGTCAACTAACTATAATATTTTAAATATATCTCCTTAATGGTTATATTTCTGCTTTTTGCTTCTTTTAATTCCCAATCGTATTATTTATTCTGCCAAAAACAAGTAAAACTGAGACAAAAAAAAAAAAAAAACTATTGAAAAGAAAATGCTTGCTCTTATATCATGTAAAACATTTTCCATAACAAAATGATTAAATCACTCTTCTAAAACAATAATTATAATATTAAAATGAAAAGCTTAAAAGTGTTAATTGTTTACCAAATGTATTCTCTGTTATAATCACTATAAAAGAAAATTAAAATCATAGAATAGACTCATATGTAACTAAAACACAGAAGGCACACAATGAATCGGTTGTGTTGTTATTCGTAAAGCTCATTAACAGTCAGTCGTTTATTACATAAAAAGAAAAAAAAAAAAAAAAATACATAGCAAAGCCGCCGTAGAGCAAAAATTACAAATAAAATTCAAGTAAAACAACAGCAAATAAAATAGAAAATAGACAAAACCAAGTGAAAAGAAATACAAAGTAATAAATGGATAAACACAAAAAGGTTAATCTGACTTAATTAGCAAAATGAATTAATTAAAATCAAAAAAAAAAAGATGTAGCGAAAAATATTATTCATAAATACAAAATTTCTTCTTTTTTTTTTCTCAGCACGTTTCTGCTGATTTTTCTTTTTCTTCTTTTTATTAATTAATTAATTAATCAAAGCATTTAGCTTTTCTTTTCATTCCTTTTGTATATAAAGAATTTTCTTCATTTCTTGTTTTGTAATTTTTTTCCAAAGAATTTTTTTATTCGGGTGGTTACTTCACTAAACTATGTATAACTTGTTTAAATTTTATCGTATTCTCATGATTTTTAATTTAAAATGTCCTGAAAACTATAGTTAATGATAATTAGTAAAAATAATCAGTAAGTTGGTGGAAAAGTTTTTAATAAATATTATAATATCGGTACAAATACAAATGTACGTTTAAAACGACCCACCTGAGTTTGATTTTTGGCCATAAATTGAAAAATAAATTTTTTTCCAAGGGTTACTTCCATGGAAAGATTATTTTAGAATCATAAAATGTTACATACCTACCAAATTTCAGATCGTTCCTGAAATTGCTAGGCATCAGGAAAAATTTCTATTTTTTAGCAAAAATTTTTTCAGAATGATCTGAATTTTGGTCAGTATGTTCATTTTGAGATTCAAAACCGATCTTTCCATGCAAGTAGGCCTCTCAAAAATTTTTTTTGTCAAGTTATCGAATAATAAACATTTTTTCAGGATTTTATTGAAAAAAAATATTGTTTTCCTTTAGAAAATTTTCTCTACATCATTGATGTTGGTTCTGTCAACAGATTTATCGTACCATGCAAGGTGTTTTTCCTTCTTCTGCTTCTTCTTCTTCTTTTTATTTTGTTGCGTGATGAGTAAAAATTTTCGTTTTGTTTTATTTTGCCTCTTGACTGATTTTCTGTTGATTGAAATATTTAACCTTAAGATACCAATTTTCACCGAGTATTTTTAGTATTTTCAATTTTTGTTTATGCTTTTCAAAACAAGGTAAATAAAATTCTTTTTCCATTTTATAAATTTTTTTTTTACAATAATGTTTATACAGAGAATTGTTTTTTTTTTTGTATCATTTCCATATACCAACACCACTTGTCATAGTTACCAGGGAACATATTTATTTTTATTCTTGTTGTTGCTTTAGTTTCCTATTTTCTTTTTGTTCTTGTATAATGAAAACACATTTCAATGGTTGGTTAATGTTTAATTGCTAGGTGTGTAAGGTGATTTTATGTTTACTCTCGTTGTATTTACTTTACATTTTTATTATTATGATTTTCCTGACTTTTTCTGTTTCTATTTCTAGTTTTTTATTACGATGGATTTATTATTTAATTTATTTTTTTTTTATTTATTCTTTATATCAATAATATGAAGGTTTTTGCTTTATAGTTATAGTTATAGTTTATAGTGTGTGTGTTTGTGTGGAATTACCCCTTTACATAAAATTTCTTTGTTTCTGATCTATCTCAAAATTTTGTCAGTTGTCTTACATAGAGTAGCATGGTTAATAAAAACATTAATTGTTAGAGTTATGAAATTTAATTAGAAATCATTGAGTTTCCGGAGTTTTTATGGCTTCACATTAGATTTTATCTTTTTAATAAAATGACTTTGAAAAAAAAAAAAAAAATTACAAGTCAATCAACGTTGTAGAAGGATCTAGGATAATTTAATCGATTCGGATGGAATGGAAATCTCTTTAAAGAATCATTTCTTATCGTATATCTTTGAAGTTTATGTAAATAGTATATGTCAGGGCACGACTTCGATTGATTCATCAGTTCAAAGTTTTCCATATCTTTGGTCTCAAAGCCTCAAACTCTCAAGTGATATGGAAATTAGATTTCTTTTCCACTGCTTTTGCTTTTTTAATTGAAATTATTTATCCAAGGATAAGAAAATAAAAAATTTCGCTCCGTTTCATGTTATTTAATGATGGTTTTTCGATGATTATTCCATCGTTTTACTTCTATCGGTGGGTTATTTATAAATTTTTTTTTCATTATTACAAAAAAAAAAAAAAAATGAATTAATAATTTAATTAGCGCGTGACTGTATCGATTTATTTATTTATTTCATTTTTTTTTTCTGTTTCTAAAATTAAGTTTTGTTTAAGAGAATATATTTTTTTTTTTTTCGTTGAACATTTATTTTTTGGTTTTATTGTTTTCTGTTCCAGTCACATTAATTAATTACAAAAAAATGAAAAGAAAAAATATATTTTGTGATAAATAATTTAAAAATTCAATTGTGCTTTAAGAGCTTATGTAATTGTTGATGATGTCTTGCTGGTGTTTTGGGCTTTAGCGAATTTTATTTAATCGGTTGGTTACACAACAAAACTGTATGCAGTTAATGCACAATAATTTTGTAATTGTTGCTCCCTGTTTTTATTTTTGGTGGGCACAGAAGGACCAGTAATTTGTCATTTTCTACCATCAAAACTTGAGTAGGAGTTTTTTTTAAATTAAAATTCAGGACTTATCAGAGCATATCCATATTAATTATAATTTTTCTTGAAGTTCAAGGATTTTTAATCAAAATAATAAAATGTTTTTGACATTTTAGACAAGTAAAATATTAATTATAAATAACTTTTACGTAGCAGGCACAACCGAGAATCAGCAATATTTTTCTGACATAAAATAAAATTTTCCTATTTTTTGTTTTTTTTTTTTTTTATTATTATTACTTTGACAAAATATTTTTTATAAATTAATAATTATCGCATAGTTATATTAAATATTTAATGCAAAAAAAAATAAATTTAATCCAAAAAACAACATGTGGGTGGAATTTAAATAAAAAAAAAAATTTAACTCGCTCTGCTCTGGTTGACATTTTAGAAGCTTTTTGTTTAAAGTTTTTATTTAATTTTTTTTTTTTTCTTATTAATTTAATTCAATTAAATTCTTTCTTTTTTTATTATAATATTCTTGGCGGTTTTAAGTAGAAATAAATTTATTTTTATAACGAGTTAATAATTATTTACAAAAATTTTTGTTTGTGTTTGAAGCTTAAATAGGCAACAGTAGATAGATCTGTGCTAGCGTAAAGCAAGTAGCATGAAGAGAATTCTTATTTTATTTTTTTTTTTGTCTTTTTTAATTAATTAAGAATATAGAACGGAAGATAATAAAACAATAAAAAATTCTTTTATTATTCTTTTTAATGAATTAATTAATTTTGATTAATTTCAATTGATGATAGATTTTGCTTGTTGCTTGGTGCTGGCGGTGATGTCTTTTCATTGGCTTTAAGAACATTAAAAGAAATTGTTTTCTTTTTTTCTTTTTTTTTTTTGATTAATACTACGTAAGATATAATTTTTAATATTATTTCCGTCTAAAAGTCTGGATATTTTCGATTTTTTTTTTTAATACTTTTTAAAAGTTGTAAAATGTGGGTTTCGTGGAGAAATAATTTTTTTTTACTATTGATTAACAATTATGTAGTAATAAATAAGAAAAATTATATTACTGTATCGTGTTGTTTAATCGTTTTCGTTTAATTCGTGTTGTATCAAGCACCGCGTAATTGCTTATTTACCATCCTACGCTCAACGCTTTATTGTTTTTTAATTTTTTTTTTTTTTTTTCTCAAAAATGACAAAAATGTGTCAATGTCAAGGATCAATTATTGATTTTTTCTTAATTAATTACAAATGGCAATAATATTTTTAATCACTTAGTCATTTGATTTTTATTTTTTTTCTTTTTTTTTTTAATGTTTGCTTTCTGTGGTTTTGTTTTGTTTATTTTTAGCTAAGCATTCCGTAAAATTGAGTCACCCTTAACCATTTATATGTATCAGCTTTAAAAGCTTTTTTTTTTTTTTTATTATTATTTTATTTCCTTTGTGTAGATAAAACTATCTCCTTGTTTTAATTAAATAAAAAAAAAAAAGAAAAGAAAAAAACGTCAACAAGAAATGTGAAAATTAATTAATTATTGCTAGCCGACACAGACAATAAAGGTAAACACTTGTTGGTAAACAAAAGAAAAATTTCCGTTTTATTGTTTCGTTAATGTTTGTTAAACTCCTACCACCACCCCCCTTTTTTGTTTAATTTTTTAATTTTTTAATTTTTTATGGTTGATTTTGCTGATTTTTACCTTTTTTTTCTGTTTTTAATTAAACACCAAATTGCGGTTTTCAATTTTAATTAATTAAATAATTGATAGCAACAATGATGCGAGAAAAAAATAATTAATTAATCTAAAATAAAACAATTGAAAAAAAAAAACAATATGGCAGATAAATATTGTTATGAATTAAGTATATTGCGTATGCGCAATTTATATTTGTTTTCTTTAGTTGATTCATTTTGTTATTTGCATATTTTTATTTAATGGATAAAAATAGAGTAAAGGTGTAGGAATGTTATACAGAAATACCTTTTATTTAAACGAGAACATGTGTTTTTTTCGCTTATGTTGCGATAAAAGTAAACAACAACAGAAACAGCGACTAATAATAAACAAGAGGAACATGAATAAGAAGAAAAATACTCTCGGTGGTAGTACAACCAATGAAAGTGTTTAATTAATAAATAAAAATGTGTCATAAATTACATTTGGTTTTTGTATGCGTTGTCCGCTTTAATTGTATCTTTAACTTTCTTTAACTTTCGTTGTATTTTTGTTTTTAATTAAATTTTTAATTGAATAAAAAACATAATTCCGTTGCTTTACAAAAAAAAAAAAAAAAAAATTGTAATAACAATGCAATGGAATTTAATAACTTTCAGTGAATGTGAATTTAAGTGTTTTTTGTGTCATCTTTTCATTTTTTATTTCTTCAACAGTACTACCACGGTTTTTCCTAATAAAATTTTGTTTATTCTGTCAAAATGTTTTTTAATCACAAATAATTTGTTTGTTACTAACTTTTTGAGGTTTTACTGTAATCACAACATAAATGAGACATGTAAAATCATAATAATAACAATAATTATTAAAAGAAAATTAAAGACAAGACGTGACTGTTTTATTTAAAATTTTAATTTTAACAAGGGAAAAAGAATTAATTAAGCAAAGAAAGTAATTAGATTTTTCACCGTGTTTTTAATCGGTTTGTGAATGATTTATGAATTTTGATGTAAAACTTTACACTCTGACATGTTTTCAACTTGGCATCAAAGCAACTTGTGACAGATGTTGAAATAGAAAATAAAAAGTCATTCAGGATGTATTTGAGAATTTTTTTAAAAATTTTTTTATTAAAAATTTCCTTCCGGTTTTGTAATAAATTTTTTTTATTTTTCTACCTTGATAAACGGAATAATAAGAAATTCTTAGAAAGAAGGGCTGAAAAAATTGCTTGATTGAATTTTTATTTTTTTTTTTTTTAATTTGTAAATCGGATGTCTCCGGTACATAGAATACAGGATCGAAAAAAGAAAAGAAAAAAAAAGAAAAGGGTTATAGTATCCTTGGAAAAAAGTTTTTATTTTACAAATTTGTATGTCGGAAATTATTCAATATCCTTAATATAAACGATTAAATACTTGTTAATCCATAAGTTAGACAAGCGGTTATTGACATTTAAAAGGAGAAAAACCTCATAACTTCCGTTAAACGAAGTCAAGTTTATTTTTTCATAAATTTTATATATGTTTTGCGGTTTTCTTTCATTTTTTTTTTTTAATAAATATTTGCGTGTGTGCTGATAAAATCTAGCGGCAAATAAAGGGTTAAACGAATAAGAAATTTACCAATTTCTATCAATAAAATTACATCGAATTTATAAACAGGAAACACACATATAAATCTATTTATTACTTTTTATTTAAAAACATTAATTATTCATATTGAAATGTCATTATAATCGAATTAACATTTTTTTTTTTTTTTTTGTATATTTCATACGAGTTTATTGCTTTAAGTATGTCATTATCATCATCAATGTGTCATTCATCATGTTTTTTTTTTTTTTCACTTTGGTTTTATTGCTTTTAAATATCTTGTCCTATTAGTTGTTACGTTGCGTTACGTTACGTTACATTACATTAAGTTATGCTTTGAAGCATAGAGAGCAAGAAGAAGAAGAAGAGAAAAAAAAAATCAATTATCAGTAATAACCAGTTTGCTTCTTGTTTTTTTTCCACGGTTATTCTTTGTTGTTGTATCCAGTTAATTATTTATTAAAGTGTTGAAATGATTACTAGATATGCTACAAATTTGCATAATAATGATTAAGTCACATTGATGATACCAAGCGATTGTTTACTTAATCAATAAATTGTGTTAATACTTCTGAATTTTATAGAAGCTGCTGCTGTAAGCTAAATTAATAAGTTAAGCTTTGTTAATGTAAATTTTAATACTTAATAGTATTTAGATATGACTTAAACTGTTAAAGTAACCCTCCAGGTCACCACATAGTAAATAATATATAATTAAAATTCTTGCTAATAAAATGTTGAAAACATTGCCAAAAAAGACAAAACCAACTACCAACTATTTACCTACTTTTAATTAATTAAATTTATCCAAATTTGGCTTTTTGTTTTTATTTTTTTTAAATTGTAGGTTAAGTAATTAATTTTTTTTTGTTGTTGTCGTTGTTGTTGTTGTTTATTTAACTAAAAAATAAATTTTTTTTTAACATTTATTATTTATTTTATTAATTTTATTTTTTTTTTTTGAATTCTTTATCTTTATTATTATTGGTTTTTATGATTATTTGACTCTTTGTTGTAATAAAAATTTCTGCGCATGACAAATTGTCTTAAATATTTATTTGTTGTTGTTGTTTAAGAAATTTAATACGCAGTGCAATGAGGTTATGAATGCGTAGTTCTATTTTTTCTTTTTTTTTTATTAACTTTTAAGGTTTTTTTTTTTTTTAATTAAGTAGGGTGAAGAATAAATGGTTTCTTAAGGAAATGAAGTTTATTAAACTTTGGGTTTAAGTTGTGACTTAGTGAATTTTGTAAATTTTTTTTTTTGTTTTTTAGTTTTATTGTCAGTCTACGATAGCCGCTCCCAATGACAATCATATTAAAAATCTACTTGGCTGCTACCACTCGATAACAAAAAAAAAAAAAAAACTTTCAATGTACAATTTCTATAGTAGTTTCAATCGAAATACATTTTTGTATGCAATTTTGAATACTACAAGAGCCCATTGACTTAAGTTGTTTTATTATTTAAAATTAATTTCAACTAATTTCACGTTGGTTTTTGTATATTTTTATTTGCTTTTACTTGTCATAAGTATGTCAATGTTTCACTTTATGTTTTTTACTTGGTTTTTTTTTTTTATGATTTATTATCATCATTTCATCTCTCTTTATGATTGCAAAATGCTTAATAAGTTTTCAAGTGGTGAAATTAAAATAAAAGATGAAGAAGTGAAATAAATAAATTCCTTTAGAAAATATAAAATAATTATTATTCTGTTATGCCTGAGTGCTTTAAACAATTTTTAATTTTTTTTTTAAATTTTGACAATTAAGCAGCAGTATTGTTTAATACAAACGACGGCGACATGTATGTTTCTTGTGTAAATATATGGCTTCCGTTTCTTTAAGTTCGTTGTTAAGCAATTGAATAATTATATCCGTTAATTATTTTTACTAATTATTTGTTGGATTTGTTGTTTGATTTGTCTTGAAAACTACTTGTTGCTAATGGATTAAATTTTGATGAAGTTTTACTGAATTACTCAGTGATTATTAATTAAGAATAAATATTTCAAAATACTACAGATATTTTACGAATTTTTTTTTTATTAATTATTATGCAAACATATGATGAACCAAAACCATGAATAATCACCGTACAATAGTATTTTGTATTATCCCTACTACGTCTTTCAACACACCTACTCATACTAATTTCTAGACAAAATGTCTATATGACTTATGTTGACTAATAAATCTACTTTAATTAATGATTTTTACTCTGCCAAATTTATTAATTAAATTACAACAAAACGTCACAATTTAGAGCAAATTATAATTTGTTTATTAATTCGACCAAACTACCTGTCACAAGGTATTTTATTTTTAACTCTGTGTAATTTAATATTTTTCGTTACCTTTGACAAAAAATTGTATTATGATTGTTGTGTGCAGCTTTTGACTTTTTATTTTTTTGTTGGATTTGTCGACATTATTCTGGTTGTTGTTGAATTAAGTTTTCTAATTAAAAAACAAATATTTGTTTTAAAATAATTATTTTAACCTAAATTTATTACCAGAAATTAAGATGGAATTGATGACATTAGTCGGGTGTGAACGGTTTGTTGGCACGTTTCAAACGTGTACAGACGGAAAGACGATAGTTTTGAGTAATATCCGGTGCATTAGAGTTAATATTGATTATCGGATCTGTATGTAGCTTTAATAGGATTCTAGTAGTTGCTGTAATTATTAGTAATCACGGTAATGTCGGTAAATTATTGTGTGCAGGAAAAGATTTATGATGAAATCCGAATTTTTTAATTAAATTAAATTAAATTAAATTTTTTTTTCTTGTCTGTGTGATTGCGTTTTTTTTTTTTTTATTGTGATTTCATAACTTTTCGACATGTGTCCGTCAGTCTGTTTAATTTTTTAAACAATTATGTTCCTCCTCTGATTTAAATAAATAAATAAAAAAATTTATTTATTTATTTATTTTTGCTTTAAAAAAAATTTTTTTTTTTTTAATTTATTTGAATTAAATTTGTTTATCTCGTCGTTGTCTCTTTACATTTCTGCTCTTTTATTTATTTATTTATTTATTTATATTTGGTGGGCATATCGCCATCATAATGACGCAATCATTGTACAACGAAGTGCATGACACATTCGATTATGAATATAAATTTTTTTGTTTATTTATTTAATTAAATTAAATTTTTCTTTCTTTTTTTTCTTTTTTTATGTGAATCACATTTGCTATTTTATAATTTAGTGGCATCAAGGTTATTAAAAATAATAATAATTTGCTTCTTTTATTAGTTATAAATAGATTAATGCGAAGTGATTTTAAACGGGTAAGTACTGTGACTGTAATCCGGTAAAATTGTTTCAGGATTTATTTTCACATAAAGATAAAATTTGCTCGTTACTCAGTTATTCGGCGGCTCTGATCCCAGTTCTTTGATTTTATTTTTGTATTGATTTGATTGAAAAATGTCATCAGATTTTTGTATTATTTAAGGAATCCGTAAAACTTTTCAACTTCACCACCACAACCACCATCCTCTTTCATTTATCCATGTTTGATGTGTTTTCAGTTTTAAAATTTGATTAAAAACGAAGTTTTTGCTGTTGTTGCCGCCTGCCTATCCTACGGAATTTAGAAATGATAAATTCGTTACTTGGTTTTCTTTGTTTAAATTAATTTATTGATTTCACATTGATTAAAGATCAATTTGTAAGAAAATACAACAAAAACGTTTTTCCACTGTTGTAGAGAAATTTAATTTCGCTGTAATTCGCTTTACGTTCGATGGTTTTTTATGCTCTTTTAGGGTTTTGTTTGTGGCTTTGTTTTGATTCAACTTTTCTTCTTTTTTTTTTTTTGATTTTGATTTGTTTTTGCGACGTTATGAGTTTTTGCTTATAAATAAATTTCGGTAGAAGAGTTTTTGGTTTTTTTTTGTTTTTGTTTATGCAAAAAAATGTCTCTGCGAATTTTGTTTGTTTTTTTTTTTTATTTATTTATTTCTCTATCAATCAATCAGAAATTATTTTATAATTAATAAACAGAACATGTAATTCGAAATAGACTGAGTTGATTAATTAATTTTATTTTATTTTATTTCTTTTAAACTTTGATAAGAATTTAATTTTTTTTTTTTATATATTTTTATCAATTTATTTATCAGTTTGTATGATTTGTTCCAATTATAAAGTTAATTTTCAACTGTGGAATCAAAAGTTTTCGCAAAGAAAGAGGAAAAACAGAAATAGGAGAAAAGAAAAATGTTGCTAATACAACACCATGGTGTGTATTCTCTAATGACACAACAATTTTTTTAAATTACTGAACGAAGGAGGATTAAGAAATTTAATTGCATTCTTTCGCTGTGTGTGGATGGGGAGTTTACTTTTCTTTTCTTTTCTTTTTTTTCTATTATAAATTAATTTCAACATAAATTACTTGTTTTAGTGATTTTAATTAAATAAATAAATAATAAAAAATTCGTTTAAACATTTTTTTTTTTTTTATTATGTTGTAATTTTAATTAATGTTTTTTCTGTTATTTCATTTATTTATTTCTTTCTGTATCCATTCTATTTTTCTTGTAATTTTTAACTTTTTCTGTTTTCTTTGCTGTTGTGTTGTGTTGTTAATTTTTGTAATAAATCATCGTTGGTGTATGTATTTACAGTAGTGTGTCATTTATATCACAGGATATAGTTCAGACAGTGGTTTTTGTTTTTTATTTAATGTGAAATACCTGCTAGAATAACTCAAATCTTCTAATGTATTTCTAGCAACATTAAATTATACAAGTTTTGTTGTTTTTTTTTTAAATAATAATTTGGCCAAAATTGTCTATGAAATGTTAAAAAAAAAAAAAAAATAATAATAAAGCGGGATAAAACTGTTATTTAGTAACAAAAATAATAATTTTAATGCTGTGTGTCAATGTATCAAATGTGTGACAAAACAAAAAATAAGAAAAAAGAAAAAAACGAATAAATCTTGTAATAAAAAAAAAAAATAAGAAAAGAAATTTAATTCCGCATAAGTAAAAACATCTGTTTGTTACTAACTTACCTTCGCTACTACTACTACTAATAATAATCTTTAAGAAACATTTTAAAATTTAATGACAATTTATTGTCCATTTAAAAATTAACAGAATAATAATTTCTATAGAATTGTTTCACCTTTTTTTTTTTTAATAAAAACGTAGATAGAGTCAATACCGATTCTCATTTCAGTGAAAATTTATTTATTTATTTATTTATTTAGTGTTTTATTCATTGTGTGTCTGTAATCCTCCTTAGAACTTTTATTTATATAATTCAAAGTAGTTTATACTGTGTTATGTGACCTTTTTTCTTTTTTTCTTTTTTATTTAATTTATTAATTTCTAGTCGTTTATGTTTTACTTCAGTAAACATTAAAAAAAAAAAAAAAAAAATTGCACATCTGTCCTCTCCGATGTCTTCGTTTGTTAATTTTTTTTTTCGCTTCCTTTTACTCTGGTTATTTAAACAAAAAAAAAAAAAAATAAATAAAAATATTATTTATGATCGAAAAGGTAAGGTATAGGCGAGTTAATATTTAAAGAGAAATTTAAGTAAATCCATTTGGGATTTTTGTTTTGTTTTGCGAAATGTGTCAACTGGATTTTAATCCAATTTGTGACACACTGTACACTGTGTAAGATTCGCTTAATTTTGTTAAGTCTCTTGTGTCTTGTTGCTGCCATAGTTTTTTTCTTCCTAGGACTATCTTCCTTCTAATAATTTGTGTTTTCCTTTTTTAACCTTAATTCAATTGTATTGTATTTGATGAAAGAAATGTTACTACATTGCGTTAAGTAAATAAAAAAAAGTGTCATATTAATAACGATAGAAATAATAATAATAATAACGAAAAACTAAATTATCTATCCTGGGGATTAAAGTTTCTTTTCTAATGATTGTACATTCGGATGGTACTTGAAATTTTGTTACTTTTTCCTCTTATTTATTTTTTTTTTTTTCTCTTTCTTAAGTTGTTGTAATTTAATATGGATTATGTTTGTTGATTACGTTTTTTCTTTTGTTATTATTTAACATTTTGTTACCTTTATTGTTGTTTACCTTGGTCCTGTAATTTGTTTTTATTAAACATGACGGGACACGTTTGGATTGTGTGTAAATATAAAGGTGGTTTCAGGTACGAAAATTTACTTACATTCGTAGTTTTACGTCTTACTTTTTAAATGTGTTTTATGTATAATTATGATTTTTTTTTATTACATTGTTGCATATATTTCATATGCTTTACTTTTGTAAATACTTTCCTATAAACCACATCGTGGTTTTTACTTTGTTATTTTTTATGTCTTAAGTAATTACAATTTTATGAGTTGTATTTATTAATAAAAAGTTGGTAATTACTCTTAATTAATACTTTCCTTGTGTAGTTATTTCCTTTTTTTTAAGTTTTTTTTTTTTTTTTTTTTTAATTACTGATTAGTTTGCTTGCCTAGGTTTTTCGGTAAGAAAAAAAGTCTCCAATTATATTTTAACGTATCCTTCTGCTAAATTTAGTTACAATTTATTGTACTAAAAAGGGCGTTACAATGGGTGGGCACAAAAAATGTATTTTGTGTACATTTCATCCTTTAAAAATTTTTCTTGAACAAATCTATAGAATTACAAAAATAAATTGGGGACAATAAAGGTATTTCCCTAATTGTTTAATAAGAGAAATTTGTAAAAGAAAAGAAAAAAAAATTGTTGAAAATTAATTCCATAAACCACACGACTTATTTTTGTTAAGTAACTCGTGCAACTCGAGGTATATCAGTGTAATGTTTCCTAGCAGATTAAATCGATGAACTCCTCAGTTTAGCTTTATTAAAATAATAATAATAATAATAATAATAATCTCAAATTACATGTGGAATTTGTTATTGATATTAACGCAGGATATACAAACATGCAGCTCAAGTGGAAAAATGTAGCAAAAAAAAAAAAAAAAAGTGTGTGTAGCAATTGGATTTGTGCTTTTTTAGTTTTATTAATTTTTTCTTTTTTTTTTTTTTTATATTGAAATGTAAATAAATAATATGAGAATTAATTATTAATAAATATTTTTATTCTTTGTTTATTTATTAATTAATTTATTAATTTATTTATTTATTAATGATTTCTTTTGTTATTTTCCAATAGAATATTTAATTAAAAAATAAAAAATATAATTGTCCACCGAATCGAACCACGAACGATTCTGCGACGTAAAATAATTCTTTGATTATTTCAGTTCTTATTTGCTTGCTAAACACAAGCAATGATTTTATTTCAGGAATTATTTTTGTAAAGTATGAACAGCGATGAACTTTTGATGTTATAACCGTTGCGTTATGGTTTGCTTTGGTTTCGTAAAAGTTTGCAGCAAATATTTTTGCATATCCCCCCGGTTTATACCTGTATTTATTTTGAAGTTTTATTCTCACTCATATTTTAGTAAATGAAAAAATTTACCGTTTTACATGCACAGATTACATTTTTTTTGTTATTTATTTAACGTAATCACGATAATCCGTTATTAGCACTTTACGTAATAGTTTTTGACAAATAAAATATTTTTTTTTTTTAATTGAAAATTATCCATAATCACGATTTTATATATTTAATCAGTTTGAATTAAGTAATTATTATGAAGTTTAATTGGTTGTTATTTAAGAAGCAGTTATTAGCCCGGTGTTTGTGGTAAATAAACACGAATCACTGCCAACAATAAAAGCTGCGATGCTGCTACTATTTTATCGAGGTCTGGGTCATCACTCACTCAACCATTACTTTAATTATTTGCTTTAAAATTTTCATTTTTTATAAAGTTTTTCATCATTATTGTTGTTTGCTGTTAAAATTAATTTTTTTTTTTTTTGATCGAAATGGTAATCTTTTGGATTTTACAAGTTTAAAATCAGAGCGTGGAATCTGTTTATTCTGTTTAATTGTTGTTAAACATTCATTAGAGATGGGTTTTATGAATTTTTAACGTTTTTTTTTATATTTAAAACCTGAACACAGGTGTTATTGCTTGAAGTCTCTCTCTCTTTTTTTTTTTTTTTTTTGCAGTAAAATGAGCTTTTTATACGATATTCATTCAATCAAAATGCAAAACTAAAGCCAGTTTATAAACAATAAATAAAATTAATTAAAATTCAATCAGAAGAACCTGCAAAAATCGTTTTTATAATTTTTCTTTTTTTTATTATTATTGCTTTTGATTAAATTAATTTTTTTTTTTAATCTTAACGTTTCATAGGCGTTTTATGATGGTTTTGCTATAGCAAATGATTTTTATGTTAATTTTTTTTTTTTTGATTTAATATTTGCTGTGTGTGTGTATTGAGAATTAATTTTTTTTTTTTATTTACGTATAATCAAATCTATAACTGTTTAAATAAGTTTTTTTTTTTTTTTTGTATTAGAAAGATTGGCTTTCAAAAAAAGAAAAACCGTGCGGCTCGCCCGCGGTCAAATAGCACAAACAGTCGTATAACCGTTTATAAAGCTTACGAAATAGCTTCATTTTTTTTTTTTTATTCTTTTATTTTTCAATTAATTAAAATGTTTCTCCTCTCATCAGTAATTTTATTTCATTTTTAAAGGTAGCTGAGTTACATTTTTACCAACAGTACGTATGTACATCTGTTTTTCGTAATTTTTTTTTTTTTTTTAGGTTATTTTCCTTTGGTAAAGGTTTTTGAATATTTTTGTTATAATAAAAATATAATTTTTTTTTTATTTTATGAAAATATTTCAAACCGAAATTGTTGCTTTAATGGGTTTTAAACCCTTTCAGCAGCTAGACAGATTTTTCTTTTTTTGTTGCGTTGAACGTTTTGCGAATTGATGGTAGAAATGTAACAAATGAAAAAGACAAAAAACATGTAGCTAAAAGCTTTGAAAAGTTTTCTTTTAAATGCAAAAAATAAAATCTAAATTTGTGACGATTACTGCATTTGAGAATTTTTTGTTTAATTATCAAAAGCTATGATAAAAATTAGAAAAGTATTCACTCAAGTGCAAAATCATGCTGTTTCGGGTAAAACTATCTTTTTCTTTAGTTTTTTTTTTTTTTTCTAACAAACTCCTTTTTTTGTGCTTTTACTTATTGAAGAAGAAGAAGCTTTACGTGTCGTTTGATTTAATAAAAAATTAATTTTGTTTCTAATTTAACTAAAATTTAAGTAATTTGCTTTAATAAGACTGGTGACTGTTGAAATGATTTTGCTGTTGTCTGTGAAACTTCCTGAAAATATTTTCTCATTTCAAGATGTAAATAAGTTTAGAGTTTTTCTATATTTACCATTGGAACAGTAATCTCAATCACAAAAAACAATCAGGATGTAGTTAATTTCGTTTAACATAAATAATAAAAATTTCTCATTTTATATTTTAATAAATTTTTTCTATCCTACATCTGTCATCAATGATTATGAAAACATAAAAAAAAAAAACAAAAATCTACAAAAACTCCGAAATGTTGTTGTCACTGTTGCTGCTGCTTTGACTATTAATACAAAAAATAAAATAAAAAATTCCTTCTTAATTCCAAATTAAATTTTGTTAAAAGTTGAAAATTATTTACCAGATAATTTGTGGATTGATCTATAAAAAGGAAAAAAGAAAAAAAAATAAACAAATGACACAGACCAGACAGAAGGAATTTTTTTTTTTATTTTTTTTTTGTTACTCTCTTGAAGATTTTTTTTTTTTTTTATTTTTATTTCCTATTTTACGGCTTCTGTAAAGTCAATTATAAGATAAATAATTTTGTTTTGTTATATTCGTTGTTTATTTTTTCTTTTCATTTTTAACATTTCTAATGAGTACTTAAGTGTGTGATTCTATTTTTATTAAGGTAATTGGTTTCGTTTTTTTTTTTTATTTATTTTTTTTTTATTTAATTTATTTTATTTTTTTTTATGTATTTTGGTATATAGAAATTATTTCGACAGAAATAGAATTTAACGATTTATTTGTTTTCGTTGCTTTTTTTCGAAGCTAAGTGAAGCATTAACGCACGATGCCTGTTAGTTGGTACTTAGAAATGAAACAAGTTGCTTATTAATTTACAGATTAAAATCAGATGAAATGTTTTTGTCATTTTTTTTTTATTCTTACAGGGTGAATTTTTATAATTCTAGAATCGATTACATGGAAAATAATTTTTTTATGGTTAAACTCGTAGAACAAAATCGATTTCTATTATTCTAAAGAGTATCCCTGCAAAGTTTCAGCTCATTTGGAATTTTTTTTTTTTCATCGAAAATTGAAAAAAAATGCATGCTAGGCATCAGCTTTTTTTTCAAATTTCGACGAAAAAAAAATTAATTCGGATCATGCTGAAAATTGGTAGGAATATTCGTTTTGAGTTACTGATCATATCTTTCCATGGAAGTAGCCCTCTAAAAAATTTATTCCTCGAGTTAAGAATTTTCTAAGATTTAAGGGCGCCAAAAACCATTGATTTAGTGTAGTAGCTGTGATATTTTATTTCGCATTTATTCAAATCTTATCGCAGCTTCGATATTTTAATGTTTCTGAATTCAGAAATGAATTATCTATGCAAGCAATAAATAATATTATGCGGACTAGTGCAAACTTTAGGCAGCAAATGCTACTGAGTACGGAAAAAAGGGCAAAATCCACATTTTTTCTTCATAATTCTTAAAATAAATTTTTTTCGGCCATACCCGTAGAACAAAAGTGACTCGTAACATCCCAAAGATTATCCTTGCAAAGTTTCAGCTCATTTAAAAATGTTTGATTTTTCATTGAAATTTAAAAAAAAAATGCATGCTAGGCATCATCTTTTTTTTCAAATTTCGACGAAAAAAAAAATAATTCGGATCATACTGAAATTTGGTAGGAATATTCGTTTTGAGTTACTGATCATATCTTTCCATGGAAGTAGCCCTCTAAAAAATTTATTCCTCGAGTTAAGAATTTTCTAAGATTTAAGGGCGCCAAAAACCATTGATTTAGTGTAGTAGCTGTGATATTTTATTTCGCATTTATTCAAATCTTATCGCAGCTTCGATATTTTAATGTTTCTGAATTCAGAAATGAATTATCTATGCAAGCAATAAATAATATTATGCGGACTAGTGCAAACTTTAGGCAGCAAATGCTACTGAGTGCGGAAAAAAGGGCAAAATCCACATTTTTTCTTCATAATTCTTAAAATAAATTTTTTTCGGCCATACCCGTAGAACAAAAGTGACTCGTAACATCCCAAAGAGCATTCCTGCAAAGTTTCAGCTCATTTAAAAATGTTTGATTTTTCATCGAAATTTAAAAAAAAAATGCATGCTAGGCATCATCTTTTTTTTCAAATTTCGACGAAAAAAAAATTAATTCGGATCATACTGAAATTT
Organism: Ptychoptera albimana; assembly: GCA_961205885.1. Lineage (NCBI taxonomy): Eukaryota > Metazoa > Arthropoda > Insecta > Diptera > Ptychopteridae > Ptychoptera > Ptychoptera albimana. The sequence continues at coordinate 28,811,659 of OY540804.1, read as the reverse complement.
GGTAGGAATATTCGTTTTGAGTTACTGATCATATCTTTCCGTGGAAGTAGGCCTCTAAAAAATTTATTTCTCGAGTTACATGCATTATAAAAACTAACGAAATTTCAACTAAATTTCAATAACAAAGAAAAATCAAAATCTTATCAAAGTTCAGTAGCTTAAACTCATAAAAATTCATTAAAGCACTAATTTTCATGCTGAATAAAATACAAAAAATCGATTTATTTAGTTAAATTATTGTTCATTACCTGTATATTGATATTCTATTTATAAATTAACATACGCGATTGTTGTTACAAGTTGACAGGTTTATTGTCTTTTCTATTGTTTGTATAGCATACCATGCCAGCAGCATAGCATAGCACCCATTGTTCCCATTGTTGTTCAGCTAATTACACAAACACCGAACATTTTTTTTTTTTTTTATTCATTTTTAATTAATTTTCTATAGAGATTTATTATTTATTTTACTTATTTTTATCAATAATTAATTAATTAATTAAGTTTTCGTTGTTTTTCATTCATATATCTAAATTGTATAATTTCGATTTGAATTATTAATTTTACTTTTGGAATTTTAAATATTTTGTTTTTTTGGTCTAGCCTTAATTTTCTTTATTTTCTGTTTGGTTTTTGGTGCTCTCTTTATGGTGTTTTATGTGGATTTAGTTAATCGATAAAATAATTTTATTTTTTTGATTGGATTATGACTTGTGTTCAGGGTATGGTTTTGATGATGTTTTTCTGGTTAAGAAGATGGTATCAGTATGTTGAAAAAGCATTTTACATTATTTATATTTTACCGTTCGTTAATAATATTGGGCCGGTCCTGTTTATTATTTATAAACCTTTAAACATTTAATGTCCTTTACCAAACATATTTCTCTTTATATGATATTTCAAGGAATTGTGTGTATTTTATTTATTTTTACTTAGATATTAAAGGAAAATTCCTTGTTTTTAGGAGGGTGCATGATGGAATTTTTGGGTGTTCTTCCATTTTTTTTTTTTTTTTTATTAGTTAATAAAGGATTTGATGGGCATTAATTATCTTTATTCCATTTTATTGATTGAAATAATAACAGAAATTTGTAATAAAAAAAATAAAAATAATTTAATTAATCATAATAAATTCGTAGAAAATATTTAAATGATAAACAAAACGAGTTATTTCTATTATTATTATTATTATTACTCGGTAGTAATTTCAGTCATAATTCTGTTTAATCTGGTTTAAGTGGATTAGATAAAATAAAGCAAAAGGTGAATAATAAATAATTTATATAACACGGTGCATTACTGTATTCAGTTTGTTAACCCTACCGCTAAAAATGGAATTTGTCGGAATTCTGAGCTGGTACAGGACAAATAAATGTTTAAAAACAATTCGATTTATACAGTGTTTCAGAACTATGCAGCATTAGTATTACAGACATTTTATTTGTTAAATGTTTAACCTGAAAGATTTTTAAATAAATTCCAAAGTGACGAGAAATTTTAACACAAAAGAGGGAACAAATAAACGGCGGCTTTCGGTTTAACAACAAATGGACACAGAGAGAGAGATAGTGAGAATGTTTGTATTGCACGCGAACAAAACATACACCAGGGTGTTAAGCCAGTGTTATTAATTCGTATTTAAATGATGTATAGAGAAAAAGGGTAACAGACCTCAAAGAATCGTTCAAAATTCAACCGAATATTATTATTAACCAATCAAAATTAACTGAAATTCATTAAATTCTACTTAAATATTGATTTTTTTTTTTTTTTTTTTTTTTTTATTTACTCATAATTATCGGAGTGCTTTATGCGAGTTTAATGTTTTTTTTTTTTTTTATTTTATTTATTTGTTATTGTAGCCACTTCAAAACGTGTTAATCGTTGGTAATTAGTTTAGATTTTATTACGTTTTATTATTATAATCTTTTTATTTTCGTTTTTTATTGTTTTTAATTAAAAGAAATCATGAAATGTTTACAAAGAATAAACTCGCGCTTAATCCGCTGTTTTTTTTTTTTTTTTTTTTTTTTTCTTTCGTGTTTTTAAGCTGGTGGTAACTGCTGTTGGCTAGCCACCGCATTGTTTGCTTTTTTCATATTATTGTTGCTCAGGTGAATTTACTTCTTTTTTTTCTTTTTTTTTTATTATTTATTTCTGTTATTAAATTCTTTTGATTGTTTACTGATTATAGTGAATTTTATATGATTCAGAGAGATATTAATCGGATCTCTTTGTTTGTTTCTTACATTTTTTTAATTTTTTTTATTTTTTTCTTTAAGTTTTATTTACTTTTGCTTGTTAACACCATGTGTGTATGTTTGTGTGTTTTTTTTTTTATTTTTATCTATCTAACTGAGTCATCTTGTTTTCTTAGTTTTGTTACACAAATACCGCATTCATGATTTTTTCTTCTTTTTATTTTAATCTTGTGAAATTTCCGCTTTTATTTATCTACAAAATTTGAAATTGAAATTTTCATTTGATTTAAGGAATTTAATAACAATTTTCCGTATTTAAATTAATTGGAAATTTTTTTTTTACAGGTGATGAAAGAGTTAATTTAAAAAAAATAAATAAATTTAGTTCTTTTAAATTAATTAATTCACCACCAACGTTTCTGTCAAAATTTATTGAAGTTTTCCATGTTATAAATAAAATGATAAATGGTAGGAAATTATCAAGAAATTGGTAACAAAATCGGGGGGTTAAAAAAAAAACATAGAAGCACAACATGAAGGAAGATAAATAATAAAAACATTAACTTTGTGATTTTTTATAATCAAAAAGTAAATTTTCCTCGCTGCATGATTATTCGCTGGTTTAATTTTTTTTTTTTTCTTGTTTATCCTTAGCTACTTATGTGCTTAGTTTTTTCTTTTCTTTTCTTTTTGTGTAGATAGTTCAACAGCAACAACAACAACAACAACACAGCACCATATGAATCAAATAAATAATATTTTCACGTTTCTCGTCCCATAATTTCCCTAAAAAAATGTGTTTGTTGATGTTTCGTGTGTTGTTTATCTTTGTTGCCTGGTTCGTTGTTGTTTTCTCTCTATTTTTCATTCGTTTATATAATTATTTATTTTTTTTTTTTTTATCACATAGTTTTTATTGTTATTATTATTGTTTTAGATATAATATTATGATAATTAGAATTTAACACATATTTAATGTAATAAAATAAAATAAAAAATAAATAAAACTACAGACAGTCCTCAGTTTTTTCGTTGTTACGTTTAACAACGACGATTGTCCGAAATTTATGCTTCATTACCATTGGCCATGTACTAGAGAAGCAGAAGTTTAACCCAGCAACAAGTACATAAAAGTAAAATTCGCTCTATATGACATCAGTATGATGCCACCCAACATATTATCAAAACGAGGTCTATCTGTAATATGATTTAATAATCATAATAATAATAATAATGATGATGATGATGTGTATATCGTGTTATTATTATTTATTTATGCTTTTTTTTATCTTGTTATTGTGATTCTACTTCTTCTTTTTTTTTTTTGTTTTTTAAGTTATTTATCGTGTGAAAGTGTCAAGGGCAATTTTGTTTAATTTATTTCTTTTTCGTTTTCGTTTTTTTTTTTACTATTTAATTAAGTTTGACGTTGTTGGTGTTCAGACGTGTTTGCGAAACTGTGCTGATGAAAGGTGTTTTTTCTGTTGTTTATCTAAACTATTAATTTAATTTATTCATTGAAAGTGCATTGGTATTTTTCTTTGTCCGGAATTTATGTAGATTACTGCGTAATTATATAAGAAAAATAAGTTTTGTAGGTTGTAGGTAACAGGAAAAGTTAATTTTTTTTTTCGGTCAAACAAAACCCGTAGACTGGAATGATTAAAAAATGAGATTTACAGAACATTTATTTCCAGAATAATACAAATTTTGTAATCATAGAAATGTTGAAACAGTCTTGATTAGCACTGTTTTGTTTTTCCGTGGTTGATAAAGTACGCTGTTGGTATTAAAACACAAATCACAAATCATACGACTTGTATGAAGCCATGCGTTACGATTGTAATGGCGGCGGATCTGTTTGCTGATTTTGTGTTGCATCGTTTTGTATATGACTAGGAAGGTAAAGGTTTTATTCGGTTCTAGACGAACAAACATCCCGTCCTAAGCAAAAATTTGATTGATTACTTGAATCTCAATAAGCGTTAACGGATAGTCGTTTAAATTCTTTTGTGTTAAGTGTGTGTGTTTTTTTTTTTAGAAGCCTAATTAGGAGAGAACATTTTCTTGTTTTTCATGTTTATTTGGTTGTAAAAACGAAGCAAATAATTTAATGCAATTTTTATGTAAATTAATTTTTCTTCTTCGTTTTTTTTTTTTTTTTGGTGTTTTTATTGTTTTTAATTTATGCGCTTGTTAATTTTAAGTTATGCTAAACATGTCTTTAACGTTTCTACTTCTTTTTATTTTTGTTATTTGGTTGAACGCAGTTCATTGTCGTCGCCGTTGCCGTCGTTTATTATTGTGCTGGTGCTATTACTGAATTTTGCTTTTTTAGTTTTCTGTAACTAAAACTATGACCAGCCAGACATGCTGGCTAATCTATGGTTTAATTACAAACTAATTGCATATATATATATATTTTTTTTTCTTTTTGTTTCACTTTTTAATTAATTTTTGTGTTTAAAGCCAGACATGGCCTACCTGGTTGTGTTTTCGGTTTTCATTGCGTCTATTGTTTTGCTAATGTTTGGAGAGTGCTGTACGATTTTGATTGATTTTGATTTTTAAGATTAGTGAACTGAATGTTTTTTTTTTTTTTTTTTTACTAACAACGTTTTTAACCTCCATTAAAAATTAGCGAGCGAACATTTTATTTCCTTTTTATTAAAACTTATGGATAAAAAATTATTCAATCCAAAGCGGATGTGCAATAGTTTTTCACATTGATTTTATTTTATTTTGTTTTGTTTTATTGTTTCGCTTAATTATTATTCAATGCACATTTTTATTGCGTTTTTTTTCTTTTTTTTTTTTTTGTGTGCTGTTTGTGCTGTTCCATCATTTACTTGTATGGCCCCATGTCTCTTCCGTTTTTATTGTTATTTTACTTCTCCTATTTAATTTGCAAAAAAAAAAAAATTTTAATTAATTTTATTTTATTTGTTTATTTTTATTATTTATGCTTTATTATCACCTTCTATATTGTTTTTTATATTTTTTTATTACTTTTCATTCAATTACTGCTTATCAATTTCGTTGGTTGTCCAACAATATTTGCTGCTCTTTGATTAGAAACGTAATAAAATGAATAAAAAAAAAAAATATTTCTCGATTTACACGGTTGAGTTTTTAATAAACTCCTATCATTTCTTAATTTATTTAATTAAATAAATAAATAAACGTTATCACCCTGTTGCATTTGTTTTAAACAAAAAAGTTTTCCAACACTAGGGAATTTTTTTTTCTTTCAATTACAAACGTAAAAATTGTTTTTTTTAATTTTTTTTTCCTTATCAGTATAATGGATAATGGATAATGATGTAGCAGCAAACATGTTATGGTAGTGGTGGTGAGGATGGGTGTGTGATTCATGATTTTTTTTATTCTATTTATTCGATATATGCCTTGATTTATACGATATACTTGATTGACTCCCTATTTGACTGTGCACTTGGAAATTAAATTACGTTTAAATATAAAAAAATTACTCTGAACGAAATTTTGGTTCAAAAAAAAAAAAAAACTAATTTATCCACGTGTAAATTAAGGTTCTGGTGTACGAATGTCTTGTATTTCGTATTTTTTTTATTTTTTTTTCATTTCATAAATAATAAATTTCTTATCATTTCTGTTCGTTTTTATTTTATTTATTTATTTATTTTTAGTTCAAATTTGCATTTTATTTTGTTCCGCTGTTGCTATAACTTTTCTTTGAATAATTTTTTTTTTTTTTTATTTTTATTTTCGTTAATTAAAGTTTTTATCAAATTTTGTCTTTGTTTTTTTTTTTTTTTTTGTTATTTTTGCATAGATTAAACACGCGAATATTTTTGTGTTGATTTTGTGATTTTTTTTTTTTTTTTTTGGGTTTTTTATTTTTGGTTGGAACTTTGTTATTAAAATGTCTATGATAAAGTAATAAAAGAAAATTAAAAAAAAAATTAAATTATCGCGAAATACACGGAATGTGTGGGGTTTCGTTCTGCCATTCTGTCTTCTGTTTTCTGTCTATAACCAACCAACCAACTCATTTTAATCATGGTAATTTGTTGCGTTGTTATTATTCTTAAATAATAAAATGATAATAAAACACCAATAAAAGTGTGGTAAAAAAAAAAAAAAAAAAAAAAATTGTGTGTGGTTCTTTGTTGTGGTTTTGATTTGAATTGTCTTAATGACAATAATCATATAATTGTAAAATTATGTTTTCGTTGTTTATAGAAAAAACAACGAAATTAAATTTTTTTATTTTTATCTGTGAAAGGTTTTTTCTGGGGTGTTAGTAATATTTGTTTATTATTATTATTATTGTGACAGTAGAATCGCGCTTTAATCTATCTGTTAAAACATTTAAGGAGGTAGTGAATCTACTTTAAAGTTTTGACCATTGACATAAAATGAATGAAGATTGATGAGAGATGAGTCTATCAACAAAACTGTGTAAAATTCTGCGTTCGTTATTTCTGTTTGTTAAATCCGTTTTTAATTCGGAACTCTACTGTATTTTGTTTATAATCCTGCAAATATTTTTATTATTATTTTAATGTGGGGATAAATATGGTGTGTTTGTATGGCGTAAAACATTCCTTATATAAATATTTAATATTTATTTCACATGTTTATTAATAATGATAAAATTCTACTTAAATAGATTTTTCTTTTTATAAATTCTTTAACGTAGAAGAAATGTGTTGTCATTTATGTATGTTCCACAAAATACGCGTTCCAAAGATGTTTTATTATTTGTAGATAAATAATTATACGTTTTTTGTTTATTTTTTTTTTATTTAATTATTTATCTAATTATTTATTTATTTAATTAACAGACGTTGGAGTTTGATCGTGAAGGTTTAACAAAGTTAAAAAAGGCAATTAAGGCGATACACAATTCAGGAAATAGTAAGTAAAATAATTCTTTAATAAACTACAAAAGCTGTGATCACCTGAAACTTATATTGGTATCCGTAAATTAAGCTTCCTTAAGTTTTCTAATTTTATTTCCTTTTTGAAACTTTTTTTTTTTTTGTTTTATCAAATCAAATCAAACTTTTTTTATTTCCACTGATGCCAGTTTCTTTTTTTTTTTTTTTTCTTTCTTTCTTATCCATCGATTATTTATTACATAATGGTGTCTCGTGTCCAGTGTTTAATATTCTTGAATTGAATTCTCTCTAACTCCCCATGAACTTTTGTTAATAATAAAAGTTTCGTAATATTTAACAGTCTGTCATTTTTTTTCTTTCTCTTTACTTTGTATCTGTTTTTAGCACATGTCGACAATGAAATGTGTCTTGTTAGGGCATTGGAACGTCTTGGCAGTGTTGCTTTATCAAAAGAAGAACCAGATATTGGGGCGGCATTCTTAAAATTCTCTGTCGTTACAAAAGAATTGAGTGCATTAATGAAAACATTAGTAAGTTTTTTTTTTTTTTTTGCCGTCTTTGTTTTTTATTACTTTTTTAATAAATAATTTATTTAATTACAGATGCAAAGCATAAATAATATAATAATGTTTCCGGTTGACTCATTATTAAAATCAGAATTACGCGGTGTTAAAGGTGAATTAAAACGACCATTTGATAAAGCGGCTAAAGATTATGAATCAAAATTTATAAAAATTGAAAAAGAGAAAAAGGCACAGGCTAAAGAAGTTGGTTTAATACGTACCGAAGTGAATCCAGCAGAAATTGCTGATGAATTAGAAAAAGAACGTAGACTATATCAACTACAAATGTGTGAAGTATGTTTAGCATTAAAATAGAAATAAATTTAATGAATGAATGAATTAATAAATTAATTAATATTTTTTTATTTTCAGTATTTAATAAAATTCAATGAAATTAAAACAAAAAAGGGTATCGAGTTGTTACAACATTTAGTTGAATATTATCATGCACAAAACAAGTGAGTTTTTTTGTTTTAATTATTATTAATTGATTTAAATAATTTTATTTATTTATTTATTTATTTAAAGCTATTTCAAGGACGGCTTAAAAACAATAGCACATTTTGGCACATATATAGACGATTTAAGTATTAAATTACAAAATATAAAACAGAAACAGGATGAAGAAAGGAAAAAATTACTTGAATTACGTACATTATTACGTAGTTCACCAGATTTTGATCGTTCAGAGGTTTGTCTTCGCGTCTTTTTTTTTTTTTTTTTTTTATGTGTTTGCTTTGGCTATAAATAGATTTTTTTTTTTTACTTTTTTATTATTGCTATAGAATAATCAAGCTGATAAAGGTACCGGTTATTCATTACATCAATTACAAGGTGATAAAAATCATGGTATAACACGTTCTGGTCATTTGTTAAAGAAAAGCGAAGGTAAAGTACGACGCGTATGGCAAAAACGACGATGTCGCGTTACAGCTGATGGTTTTCTTGATATTTGTCATGCTGATGAAACAAAACCACCAACTCGTGTTAACTTATTAACATGCCAAATAAAACCAGTACCAGATGATAAAAGAGGATTCGATTTGATCAGTTGTATGTAGAAATTTAATTTTTTTTTTTTTCATTTGCAAATTTAATTAAAAATTTTGTTTTGTTTAAATCTAGATAATCGTCCATATCATTTCCAAGCAGAGGATGAAGGTGATCAAAAAGCATGGATGTCTGTACTGGTTAATTGTAAAGAGAAGGCATTAGCCAAAGCATTTCAACATGCTAATCCACAAATGAGTCCCAGTTTAATTGAATTGCAAAAAACAATTATACGCTACATACAAAATTTACCAGGAAACGATCAGTGTTGTGATTGTGGCTCTAAAAATGGTAATTGACAAACGAAAAACTAATTTAAGTTTCGCTTTATGAAAACGACTCAATTTTATTTCATTTTTTTTTTTTTAAAGATGTTACATGGATAAGTTTAAATTTTGGTATATTAGTATGTATTCAATGCAGTGGTGTTCATCGTGATTTGGGTGTTCACCATTCCCGCATACAAAGTTTAACATTGGACAATTTAACAACATCGAATTTACTAATCGCACGTGCCATGGGTAATAGTCAGTTAAATGAGGTTATGGAGGCAACATTGGGTAAATTAAAGATTGGACCAGATAGTACAATGTATGTAGAATCATTCTGTTGATTCAATTTCAAGTATAATAAAGTATTTATTTTGTTATAGGGAGGAACGTTATGATTTTATTCGTGCCAAATATGTTGCAAAACGTTATGTGATGCGTACCTGTGCTGATGATCGTGATTTGAAAAACGATTTGGAGCAAGCGATTGTTAATGGTGATTTAAGTCAATTGCTACAAGTGTGGGCAGAAGGGGCTGACTTGACATCAACACTGCCATCATCTGATTATGGTGAAACAGCCATACATTTGGCTGTATTACGTGAAATGGGTGTATCATTGCATATGATTGACTTTTTAATACAAAATATGCCAACGCATGGTCTTAATCGTGTCACAAATTCACCAAATCCACTTGGTATGACTGGAAAAAATACGGCATTGCATTTATGTGCATTGCATGACAGACGTGAATGTATGAAATTATTATTAAAGTCGGGCGCTGATTACGATATAAAAAATTCACAAAATAAAACGCCATTAGACATAGCCAAAGAGATGGGACATGAAACATGTCGTGATTTAATTGAGTGCGCAATGCGTCGTGAAAAGAGCGCATTCGATCATATAAATACCGATTGGAATCTACCACACGATGATGGTTCTACGGATTTCTCTGACGATGACACAGTTATTGATGAAAGAGTAATTTAATTGGAATTATTATTGCTTTTCTAAATGGTTTAACGATTTTTATTTTTATTTTAGAAACGTTCGAGACCGCCTAGTTATGCTGGTGGAGATTCACCAGTAGCATTGCGATCGCGTTCATCAACGTGTGACTCCATACAAAGTGGTTCGAGTCCGAATTCTAGTTGTAATCCATCAAATTTAGGTGGCAGACAAATTATTGGCTTACCATCATCGGGTGGTAATAGTGGAAGCGCATCATATCCACAGCCGGGCACCAGTCCAAAACAACAAATTACAATGACTCAATACAATTTATCAAGTCCTGGTTCAACATCTAATAGTTCATCGAAGCAATTAATTAATAGTTTAAGTGCTGGACAGAATAATTCATCAAATCTTGGAGGTAGTACAGATAGTGGAAGAGGTGGTGTTGGTGGTGGTAGTAGTGGAGGTAGTAGTGGTAGTAGTGGTGGTGGTAATAATAGTAGTACTAGCTCGCAAGGACGAAAGTCAACATCAGCCAGTACGTGTTTGCCTTGTAATTACTCTGTTTGTTATTTTTAGAAAATATTAAATTTTTATCATTTCCATTGCTTTTGTTTGGTATATCGAAATTATTTTGATTTTTATTTTTCTATTATTTAATTAATTTATAAAAACAATTATTTATAATAATCGGGTTTGAATTATTATTTATTTTTTTTTTTTTTATTTAATAATCAAGTAAATCTTGGCTCATGGAAAAAACGTACAGCGCCAGCTCCACCGCCAACCGGTCCTGGGCAACCACAACAAACAATGTATAGTACATTGCCGCATGCTCCTCGTCATTCACAAAATTTAGACGCCGCAATACATCATGACAGTTCTGGTAGCGGTAGTGGTGGAAGTGGTAATAATATAATAACGGGCAGTATTGGACGGTCACTGTTTGGCGGAAGTAAAAATTCCAACGATATGTACAGCACGTTACCACATTTAAGGAATAATGATAAATCGGGATCATCAATTCATTATGATACAAAAATTTACGAACGCTTCGAACAGCACAATAAATTTGATTCATCTATTGATTCTGGTCATAGTGGCTTAGAAACAGGTCGGAGTGGTATACAAACGCATATAAGATCACCGAGTGGGGATTCATTAGGACGTAATATTCATTTACGTGAGGCTTTTTTCTTATTAATTTCTTGCCGTTTTGAGATTTTTTATTAATTAAGTTACATTTTGGTTATTTCACAGCTGGTGCCAAATTAGTTTTACCCACTGGGGAAATACCAGTGTTGAAACCTGTTGATAAAAATCTAGCAAGACCACGTTTGCCACCTCCAGGACCACCTGGGATAAGTAATAATGGCACAGGTAAATTCATTTTTATTCATTTCTATAACGTAAGTTAGTTAAAATATTTTTTTTGGTTTCTTGTTAAAGATCGTGGAATGTCAAACGGCCAATCAAACGAAAGTATATGCTCATTAGACGAAGGACCAATTGCACCACCCAGAAAGGTAACAAATTATTTCGATATCTTTATAGTTTATTCTATTTAAATTATCTTTTGCTACGCTAATTTTATTATTTCTTTTTTTTTTTTTTGTTATATTTTTTTTTACGTAGTATTTTTTTTACTAAATATTTTTATTATTATAAAAACCAAACCAAAAAAAAAAAATGTTTTTTTTTTCTCTTCTCAAAATAATTATTCCACAGCGTAAAACAAAGACAACGAGTATAATTTTATTGAATTTACTTAAACCACAACATCATCAGCATTTGATGGTATTTTTAAAATTAAGAAAATAAACGTTTTGTGTCGATTTGTTTTTACTAATTTATTAACCGTCAATGAGTAAAAAATTTTCATTTCTGTTTAGTTGTTTTTAGAAAGAGTTAAAATTGTTGCTTAATTAGTTGTAAAGAATTTTTTTTAATTAGTCGCCCTATAATCAATTTTCGATTAAATATTCTCGCGTCATTATTGAATGCAAAAAACCGTGTCTGCTATTCTGCTCAAAAGAGTGAAATTGCAATGGCTATAGGAGTTGTGATTGGTTAAAAAAAGATTCAATGCATCAATCTAACCAATCACAACGTCAATACACAAAAGCAGTTTCACTTTAGCCGAGAGAATCGTGCTACAATAAACTCAATACAAAATCAGATTCACTAGATTTTTGTTACTAATTTACTTTTAATTTCTTTTTGATAACAAATACACAAATTACCCATAAGCTTTACCGTAAAGGGGCTTATTAATTACCTAGATTAATACTTTTTTTTTTAACAAATAATTAACAAAAACTCAACCCCTTCCCCTTCGCAGTAATTACAATTTTATTTTTATTTTTTTTTTTTTTAGTTATTAAGCCAATCACCAACAACACAAATGTCACAACATTATCGTGATTATGATGATGATGATGATTTAGCAATATTAGATTGTTCACATATACACGATTTAACGTCAACGACCACATCAACGTCAACAGGTGGCGGCTTAAATAATATTTCAAATGAAACAAATAAAAGTTGTAGCAATATTAGTAATATAAGTAATAATAGTATGCGTATTGATACAAATAATTCAACATCATCACCAAATAATGATAATATTAATTATAAAACGTTAAAAAATTTAGTAAGTAGACACAAGAGATAATGTTTTGAACTTGAATTTTTCTTCTCATATTCAATGTTTGTTTTGCTTTTTTTTTAACATGATTTTTTCATTTAATTTTCTTATTTTATTTTTATTAATATTGTTTTATTAATTAATTTTATTTTAATTTTAGTCTGGCTATCGACGTTGTCGTGCTCTCTACGATTGTAATGCAGATAATGATGATGAATTAGAATTTAAAGAAGGTGAAATATTAATTGTGTTAAATGATAAAACCGATGATGAGAATTGGATGGAAGGTATAATTGAAGGTGATCGTGTACGCCGTGGTATGTTTCCTGTTAGTTTTGTACATATGTTACCAGATTAAATTGTGTAAAAAGCACAAAAAACAATTTTTTTTTTATTATTATTTAAAGAGAAAGAGAAATAATTTAATCCTTTACCGCTATAATTGTGAGTTTTTCGTTGTTAAATAGCTACCAAAAAAAAAAAAGACATACATATATTCGATACTATTATATATAAAAACAAATATCTAATTATATAAATTATAATTAATTATTGTATAAAGACACAAAAAATTGGGTGTTGTTTGTTGCATGAAAATTTACTTAGCAACATTACTGCATTATCGGCTAGGATTAAAACGAATTTATTCGCATAAATTTCTCTTTCTGAAATTTTGATGCCATAATGAAATAAATCAAGAAAAAACAGGTGGAAAAAAAAATTTAATTAATAAAAAGAAATGAAAAAAATTAAAGAAGTAAAATTAAGTGAAAAAATTTTAATTAAGAAAGCAAGAAAAATTATGGAAAGTAATTAATAATAAATTACTACTAGTCCCCCCAGTTTTATATAATTAATTTTTATTTAATTTAATTTAATTTATTACATTTAAGGATTTTTATTTAATAAAATACTCGGCTCTTTCATTGTTTTATTTCTACATAGCATGAAACATGTTTCTTGTTTTTTTGTATTTCTTTTTTTTTTCTTTTGTGTTTTCTTACCTTGAAACAATTTTTATTAATGAAAATTAATTTATTTGACTGATTTTTTTTTTTTTTTTTTTTTTTTTGCGATAGTGAAACACACCTAATCCTTGTAAATGTAGTCTTGTTACAATATATATTCAGTTTTTAATTAGTTTTATAATTGATTAAAGGTTTGTAATCAAAATTAATTGACCATTGATAGCAAACTAGTAGCACAAAATATGTACCAAACATTATTTACTGAATATTCCTTTAAATTCGTGTTGTTGTTAATCACATGACTCTGCATTACATTACATAGCGAATCTATTAAACAATTTTAGTGCAAAGGATTAGGTGTATTAATATAAACTCATTTCTATGTAATTTCAATTAGTAAACGTTAAAAATTTTAAAAAACAAAAATATACCAGAAAAGTATGATAAAAAAAAAATTAAGAAAGAAAAAAAAAAAAGAAAAATGTTTATTAATAATTATTAGAGTTTATTAGAAATTGTATTATAATGATAATATTAAAATTCGTGTAAAATTAAATTAAATAAAAAAAAAAAAAAAAACAATTTTCTTTATTAGTAAGTATTATTAAACAAAAAAAAACTTAAAAATTAAAATGAAAGAAAAAAAAATATATCGTTGAATTATGATGAGAAAAAAAAACATTAAATTATTTTAAGTAATTAACCTCTAAGTACGCAAAGTACTTTATAATTAATTAAGCAGATAATGAATAAATAAAATGTTCTCAATACAGAAATTGAAGGTAAACCAAAAAAGAGTTTAATTAAAACTTTAATTAAGTAAAAAAAACCGAGATGTTTATGAGACTCCTTTCAACATTAAATGTTTATGCTGTATACCAGTCTATAATGGTGAGGTCCGTGTAAGCCATATAAATAATTAATAAAAAAAAAAAAAAACTGCATGTAATAAGAAAAGAAAAGAAGAAAAAAAAAACTTTTAAATTACCTTTAAAAATTAAGCTTTTAACCATACTTAACAGTCGTAATCCAAAAAAAAAAAAAAAAATCTATCACATGTGTTCACACATAATCATCTGTGTTGAATCTGTGTTGAAGACAATTTTATGAAGATAGCAAACAAACAAATAAACAAATGTCTTGTAAATAATACAAAAATAATTAATTTAAATAAATAATTAACAGATAATAATAATAATAATAATTGTATACAAATGAAAAGTTTAACAGAAATATAAAATAAATATTTAAAATTATCTAATTTAACAAATAAATAAATATATATATATATATAAAAAAAAAAAGAAAAAGAAAAAAAAATTTTGTTGTGTAAAATGTGTAAAAGATTTAATTAAATTATTAAAAGAAACTACTAAATTATAAAAGAAAGATGATGACAAAAAATAAAATGTTTATTAAATATAATGACTATTAATAATTTAATAAATGTAATGAGATATTAATATTAGAGATTAAAAGCAAAAAAAAAAAATAAAAAAAAAATTTTTCCGATGTTATTCTCTGTTTAGTGGTGAAACATATATCGTTTAATTTATCGTTTAACCAAAAATTCATTATCCAAGACACATTTAGTTTTTTTTAGTTTTTTATTATTATTACAATTAATTTTTTTTTTGATTAACTATTGAGTATTAAAAGTTCCTTTCAATTAAAAAAAAAATACTTTTCAATTATTTTCAAATAATAATTTGTTTTTCGTTTTTAAACAATAATTAGAGACAAATTAAGATTTATTAATTAAAATTGAAAGTTAAATCATGAAAAATAAAAAAATCTTATGAACCAAAGATGGGCGAAAATAAAACAAATTAATTTTAATATAATATAAAATTTATTATTTTTATTTTTATTATTATAAATTTTCTTCTTTTTTTTTTTTATTGTTTTATTAATTAATAATATTAAAAAAGAAAAAATTATTTAAATTAAATTAAGAAATTATGTATTTCTGTGAAAAATAATAAAAATTTAATGAAAATTATGTGAAGTTTTTATTTTTTGTTCATTTCACGCCATCTATACATTTAAACAAAAATACATTGCATGATTATATGATTTTTTATAAATATGGCTACCATTTTCTAATGTCAATGTAATAAAATTCCTATTGAAAATTTGTAATAGATTGAGAATTAGAAGATGGAATAAAAAAAGAAAACAACAAACGATTCGGTTTAGTACAATTTAACAATAAAATACCTTAACGGTAACACTGATTGTGCCGATTATTATTTTGTTTTAATTCCGTGTGCTTTCATTTACTTACATAAATAAATATATATAAAATATAAATAAATAATAATTTATAATAGTGATCTCATATAGTTAAGTAATAATTATTAAATATCCACATATTATTATAATTTAATAATTATTATTTAGTTATAATTAAGAAGCAAAGTAAGTATAATAAAGAAAAAAAAAATAAATTACAAAAACAAAAAGAGAAAAGTAAATACCAACATGGTGGTGGTTTCTACACATTTAATTTTTATTTTATTTTTTTCTTTAATCAAAAAAATTTAATTATTTTCCGTTTATTGTTTATTTATATATGTAGTTGTGAAAACGCTATGTTTAGTTATAAAAAAAAACAAATAAAATTATTAATAATCTAATGGTTTTCTAAATAAATTTGAATTATTATTATTTTTTTTTTTTTTTAAGATTGCACAAATAGAAAAATTAAGGATTTGAAAAACGTATAAATACATTTTGTTGTGTTTTATAAGATTAATAATTACGTAAAAATAAAATAATGTCCTATGTCTAACACTAATGATAATTACCGCGAAATTGCGGATAATACCGATAGTGTTTTACCCAATATAAGAACAGCATTTGATGTTGTCGGTGATAATATTAATATAAATAACAACAATAATAATACTACAGAGCAAGGACAAGAATTTGAAGTTGAATACGAAGAAGAGGTTGAAGCTGATGAAGTAGACAGTTTTGTAATAACAACACCACAACAAACACAACCGCCAGCAACAAATTTTAATATTCGTAAAAGACATTTGCATTTACCTGGTGAGCAAACATCAACACATAGTTACAATCAAATATTAACTAATTACGTTAAACGTCTTAAACCGATTGAAAATCAAAAAGACATAATGAATTTAACAACTGGTGATGGTATTGAAGAGGTCCAAACAAATGAACAGGGACAACAGGGTGGCAGTGTTCAATTATCACCATCTGGACAACAAACAAATAATAAACGTCCTAATTTTTCGGCAATCAGTGGTAGTAATATGAATAATTGTAATAATAATAATACAACAAATGGTTCATTAATTAAATTACCAGCATTACAACCAAATAATAATATAAATAATATGAAAAGTGGACAAATAAATGCGCCTGGTATAAATACAGGAAGTGGTTCTATATTAACAAAACCGAGTGATGTTAAAAAACTTGTTATTAAAAATTTTAGAGGTAAATTTTATTTTATTTTTAATTTATATTTATATATTTTCGCTTCTAATTTAAAGATAATTATGTCAAGGATTCGTTTTTTCATTTTTTTTTTTCATTTTTGTGAATAAAAAGAAAATGAAAAATTTTTTGCTGTTGCTTCTTGCACATCAGAATTTTTAAGAGAAATTTATTATTTCTGTACACCTTCTTATTAATGGCATTGAATTATTATTTTTAAGCTTTTTTTTTTTTTTTCGTTTTTAATTAATTTTTAATTTGTCATCCGATGTGTGTTGATTTCGCATAACCACACTTTTTTTTATTTAAGGTTATAATCTTTTTTTTCTTTGTTTTAATTTTAGTCTTACCAAATTTACCAGAGAATTATCAAGATAAAACATGGGATATGTTACAATTAGCTGTTGTTGCAATACAAACATCAAAATCAATAAAATACTCATTAGAAGAATTATATCAGGGTGTTGAAAATATGTGCAGTCATAAAATGGATTCACAATTGTACACAAAATTATCAACATTAACTGAGATGCATGTTAAATCAAATATAAAACCATTTTTAGCAGAAAGTATGGATAAATTGGTTTATTTAAGAAATATGAACAAATGCTGGCAATCACATTGTTATCAAATGATTATGATACGAAGCATATTTTTATATTTAGATCGTACATATGTATTGCAAAATCCTACAGTACACTCAATATGGGATATGGGTTTAGACTTATTTCGTAATCATATTGCATTAAATACATTAGTGCAAACACGCACTGTTGAAGGTTTATTAATGTTAATTGAGAAGGAACGTAATGGTGATGCCGTTGATCGTACATTACTAAAAAGTTTATTGCGAATGTTATCCGATTTACAAATATACGAGGATGCATTTGAAGAGAAGTAAATACAGGGAAATTTAATTTAATTATTTATTTTTTTATCTAATTTTGTTTAATTTTCTTTTATAGATTCTTGTTAGCAACAAAACAGTTGTATCAAGCGGAAGGACAACGTAAAATGCAAGAGTTAGATGTACCCGAATATTTAGTACATGTTGATAAACGTTTATCGGAGGAAAATGAAAGACTTTTACATTATTTAGATTCAAGTACCAAGTATGTAGTTTTACTTTGTAAAATAATTTATGTTTTTGTATAAATTCATTTTTATTCTATTTTTGTTTTTAGACAACATTTAATATATACCGTCGAAAAACAATTATTATCAGAACATTTGACTGGTTTATTACAAAAAGGTTTAGATACTTTATTAGATGAGAATCGTTTATCTGATTTACAATTGTTATATCAATTATTTAATCGTGTTAAAATGGGTACAATCGAATTGTGTACAAATTTTAATCAATTTATAAAGAAAAAGGGTCGTACAATTGTTATTGATCCGGAAAAGGATAAAAGTATGGTACAAGATTTATTAGATTTTAAAGATAAAATGGATAATATCGTTATAACATGTTTTGATCGTAATGATAAATTTTTAAATTCATTACGTGAAGCATTTGAATTCTTTATTAATCAACGTGCCAATAAGCCAGCAGAATTAATTGGTAATGTAGAAATTTATTTTATTAAGAAAAAGAAAAGAAAATGAAAAAATTATTTTAATCAAACTTAATTTATATAAACACGAATTAAATTAATTTTTTCCTTTTCTTTTTCTTTTTTTATACAACGAAAAAATTTTTTTTTTTTACTTATTTTTATTGTAAATTTTTTTTAAAAAATATTTAAATTAAAATTAGAAACTATTCGTTATTTATTAGCAAAATATGTGGATATGAAGTTGAGGGCTGGCAACAAGGAGGCAACTGAAGAGGAATTAGAACAAATATTGGATAAAATTATGGTATTATTTAGATTTATTCATGGCAAAGATGTATTTGAAGCATTTTATAAAAAGGTTAGAGAATGAATTTTATGATTTTGTGATTTAATTGTAAATAAAAATAAAATTAATTTTTTCAGGATTTAGCAAAACGTTTACTTGTTGGTAAATCGGCATCTGTTGATGCTGAAAAGTCTATGTTATCAAAATTAAAGCAAGAATGTGGTGGTGGTTTTACATCAAAATTAGAGGGAATGTTCAAAGATATGGAATTAAGTAAAGATATGAATAGTGCATTTAAACAGCATATGACTAATTCAAATTCAGAAAAGGAATTGCAAGCAATTGATTTAACAGTGAATATATTAACAATGGGCTATTGGCCAACATATCCTGTTATGGAAGTAACAATGCCAGTACAATTGATTAAATTACAAAATCATTTTAATAAATTTTATTTAGCTAAGCATAGTGGTAGAAAATTACAATGGCAACCAACATTAGGGCATTGTGTACTTAAAGGGCGTTTTGATCAAGTAATTATAATCATAATCAATCATTAATTTTTCTTTTTTAAATTAAATAATGAAATGTTTGTTTTGTAGGGTCCAAAAGATTTGCAAGTGTCACTATTTCAAGCACTAGTTTTATTATTATTTAACGATAGAGATGTTTTAAGTTTTGAGGATATTAAGGGTGATTCTTTGATTGAGGTTTGTTTGTTACAAGAATTTTGTATTTAAATAATAAAAATAAATAAAATTCTTATGTTTTAGGATGGTGAATTACGTCGTACGTTGCAATCATTGGCTTGCGGTAAGGCACGAGTTATTATAAAAATACCAAAAGGACGTGACATTGAGGATAAAGATAAATTTCAATTTAATAATGAATTTACAAATAAACTGTTTCGTATTAAAATTAATCAAATACAAATGAAGGAAACTGTACGTTTGTTTGTTGCTTTTTATGTTCGGTTCGTAGTTTTTTATTTTTTTATTAATTAATTATATTTTGTAGACTGAAGAACAAAAGGCAACCGAAGAGAGAGTATATCAAGATCGTCAATATCAAATTGATGCAGCTATTGTTAGAATAATGAAAATGCGTAAAACGTTAAGTCATAATTTATTAATTACAGAGTTGTATAAACAGCTTACGTTTCCTGTTAAGGTGGGATTTTTTATTTTAAAATTTAATGATTATGCTAATGCTAATTAATTAATTAATTTTTGTTTTGCAGCCATCTGATTTAAAGAAACGAATTGAGTCCCTAATTGATCGTGATTATATGGAGCGGGACAAAGATAATCAAAATCAATATAATTATGTTGCATAAGCTAGATGCGAATTATTTTCAATTATTATAATTGCTAAATTAATTTTTATTTTTCTCCTTTTTTTTTTTTTTTTTTTTGTTGTAATTTATTTTTTATTTCAATTAATTATATACACACATATATATATATAATTTTTATCTATCCCTTAATTATTCGTTTTTTTTTTTTTTTTTTATTAAAGAAATGTTAAATTCGATACAAGAATAATTGTGCTTAAAAGGGTTTTAATAATGCAATCAGATATTTATCAAATTGTTAATTACTCTGTGTTTTGTTGGCAAGATATAATTGCCCATTTTGTAAAGAATTAATTACAAAACCAAGCACACACACAACAAATGATAATTTTGGAAATAATTGTATAAAAAAAAATAATTGACGTTTAGTGTTTTTTTTTTTTTGTTATTCACCCCCCCGCCCGTGATTTTATAAGTAGAATCTTATTGGCTTTTTTTTTTATTCTGATCTTTTATTTTATACTTTGTTTAAATGTGTGGCATGGCTGCGATAGGGTGAAAAACACATGCACATTTTATTTTCTATATTGTTTTTATTTTGCCCCCAATAAAAATAAATTTAAAATTAAAAAAAAATCACAGTTGTACTCTGTATATATATATAAAAAAAAAAAAAATTATAATTAAAATATTAAAATAATTTAATAAAGAAATAAATATAAATAAAAACACGCATTTTTTTTTTTTTTTTGTAATTTTATCACAGTATGGTTTTTTTTTTTTTTTTAAAGGGAAAAATATATCTGAATTAAATATTTATAGAAAAAAAAAAAAAAAAAACAATTTCTTATATGGGAGTGTGAGTCTGTCTTTATGTGACATATATTAACGAAATTAGAAATCACCAACTTCAGCAAACAACAATTTACAACGGGATAACGACTTCATATATACTAAATACCAAACATTTTTCTTTTTGTTTAACTTCCTGCTGTTCAATCAGTTTTTTTTTTTTTGCTCTACACATTCATATTAATTAAATAATAGAAATAAATTTAAATAACGTAATTATCACGTCCCTCAATCTTTCTACTAATCTCATTTAATTTCTCGTTGTTTATGTCAATCTCATTGATTAAACATTTGGCCAAGTTACTTGGTGTGACATCACGTTGTAAGAAATTTGACACTAGCTGCCGACTGGGAATACATCCGCCATATGATAAACATTCATGGCGATACTTTTCTCCTTTGATTCGATTAAATGGATCTTCATTGAAGTAGGTCTGCCAGATCCAGGAGGCGATTGCTCGTGATATCAAATATGAATAATACTTTGCGCCATAGCCGACCAGATGAGAGAATCTTAGCTGCCATGCTGTGTTCGTCACATACGGTAAATTATAATATTTATCCTGGACGTCGTTTAGTATATCTGTGGTAGAAGTTGCATCACTAATTGGCTCACTGTGATACACTTGATCTAGCATCGAGTAGAACACCTGCAATTGCGTTTCACTGGCACCGAAAATATTCTTTGAAGCGCATAACCGCATCAGCATTTCCTCTGGCATCGGCTCGTTTGTTTGAAAATGACGCGCAAATGTTTTCAACACCTAAATTATCAATGAAATAAAATTTAAATATTTTTAGGAAAGAAAAGGAGAAAAGAACTAAATGAATTACCCTTGGATCACTAGCGAAATATTCCATTAGTACGGATGGTACTTCTGCAAAATCAGTGCTGCATCGTGTGCCAGTGACATGTTGGTATTCAGTTCTGGCTAGCATCGAGTGCATCGCGTGTCCCATTTCGTGGAATAGGTTATCCACCATTGCTGGAGATAGCAGCGTCGGTCCATTCCACCTGGGTGGATTCAAATTCAGCATTACGACTACAATCGGATTTTGGTAAGTGCCATTATCCAGTTTCTTGCCACCCTGTATCGTGAAATGACAATCTTGATTCGGTTTGCCTGGTCGCTCATACAAATCACAGTAAATGTGCCCGAGGAGACCTTCAGTCTCGTGTATCACATTCAGTTTATACACATCCGGCGACCAAGACTCACCCGGCCTCAAATCCTCAGTTTCCCAGTGAATTCCATATAAACTTTTCATTAAATTATTCAAACCGTCAATGCAGCCGCCCAAACTAAAGTACGACGTGAACTCACATGTGGCTACCTTCATCCATTCCTTTTTATACTTCGACGTGTAATAAGGTGTATCCCATGGTCCCAACGGTATATTCATGCGAGTATCTTCATTCTTCATTCGTTGCATTATATCGAAATCAGCTTTAGCGCGATAATGCAGATCGTTGTTCAGCATATTCAAGAATTCATTAACAATATCTGGTGTTTCAACAGTGCTCGATTTTAATGCTCGATGGCTATATGTTGGAAAACCACATATTGTTGCCAGTTTATATCGTGAATTCAACAAATCTTTTAAAAATATTTCTTGCCCATGATCTGGATATAAAAATAATCGATATGCTGCCTCTCGTGCCATACTACTCGATGAATCTGCATATAGGCCAGATACTAAAATATTATCACCGTCGTGCATGAAACTAGAATAAAGAGAACAATTTATAGATTTTTTTTTAGATTTGTGAGAATGGATTCCACCTACTATTTCCGTATAGATTCTGGTAGCATATTTTTGGATACACTTCGTGGATTGACAGTCCCCGCCATAAATTTCTGTCCCAATTGCAAAATACAATTATTTAAATAGACAACAGTTTTGCGTTCTTTTTCCGGCAAATGAATGCCGCACTGTTCGAAATCAAAGAGGAATAATTGTTGGACGTGCTTATCTACATCGGTGGTATTAAACGTATCACCAAAATCATTCACTGTTGACAATGCCTTGTATAGCTTACGATGGGTATTTAATTTTTCAACAACGCCGCTGACACTAATGCACGCGTTTTCAGCGGCTGTTGTGTAATTTATATTTGGATGTGCTAAACGTATAAATTCAGCTAAATCTGCCACTTTACATAACGAATCAGATAATTCATCGAATATATGTACGATTTTCCGATTACGATTTTCTCCAGTCGCTTCATTTATTAATTCATCAGATTTGTGGATAACATTTTCCTTCAACAAGTAAAACCCCTCATGTGATATTAGCTCAGGAATATTAAATAACCCCTAAAACAAAAGAAAATAAAATTTAATCCATCACGTTCTTAATTAAGTTTTTATAAACAAAAATACACTTTGACCGCGTATAAAATTGATTTTCTTTTCCGGACGTGCATTAAATGTAACCGCTAATGGTGACCACACAGGTTTTGGCCTTCTTATTTCATTATTATTATTTTTCACATTTGTTATATTTATATTATTTCCGTAAATTGTTGTCGATGATGCTGTTGTACAGTAAAAACATTTCGGCAATATTGTATTCAAATTTATTTGTGATTTTGTTGATAATTTTAACATTTTTCGTTTCCTTTTTTCTAGTGACTAAAAAATCATAATAAATCTTAATACAACAGATAATAATTAATTACATTTTGTTTATTTTTTATATATAATAATACCTAAATTTTATTGTTTCAAATTTATAATTTAATTTTTTTATATTTTCCTTTTTTTGTGGATTTTTAGATTTTTTTTTTCTTAACAATTTTTACTTTTCTTTTTTTTTTGCAATTTTTATAATTTTTTTTAAAATTTTTAAAGGTTATGTGAACTACAATAATTTTTATTTTTCCATTTTTGACATTTCGATAATAATTTTATTTAATTTTTTTAAAAGATATTAAAAAAAAAAAAATAAATAAATAAATTTACAGTGTTTTGATAGAGAATCTATCAATGAAGTATTTTTTTATAGTAGAATAATATAACTCTAGCGGCAATAATTATATAGAAAAATTAATGGCGACGTAATATTTTAAAGTGTTTTGAATTTTTTTTTTTAAATATTGTAAATACGTGATTGTCGTGATAGTTGTTATTGTTATTATAAATAAATTATAATTTATTTTTAATTACATAAAAAATGAAATAATAATAAAATTAAATTATAATATTTTATATTTATGGATAATTTCTGTTTAGCATTAAAAACTATAAACTCCAGACAATAAAAAAAAAAACTTTTAAGATAGTTCATTGAGTATTTTGATTTTATGTGAACATATAATAATGGCTGCCACAGTGTTTATAAAATGTTTAATTATATTATTATTATTAAATATTTGTCGAGGTAGTGTTTATTTAAAATGTTTATTGAAATATAAATTATAATCAGCAATATATAATTAATAAAAATTAATAATCATTATAATAAAAATAATAATAATAAAAGAAAAAAAAAAAAATTCTTATTTGTGTGGTTCATACATATATATTTTTGTTTTGTGTGTTTTTTTTTTTTTCGGGAAGAAAAAAAATTTTTTTTTTTTTCTTTACTAGTGTCGAATAAAAAAAATGTCTTCAATGGGTGAATTATTATTAATGACCATAATGGGGATTGAATTTTTTAATTTAATTTTCATAATTTCAGTTTTGTTTCTTTCATTTTATTTGGATAATAAATTTTATTAAAAAATTAAAATTAATTTGTTTTTAAATACGTTTTTAATTTAATTATTATTGTTATTTATTTATTTTTTTTTTTTTATACTTTGCTTGTCAATTTTTCTTTTTTCTTTCAATTTTTGTTGTTGTTGTTTATTGAATTTTATGTGCTTTAAAACTTGTTGATGTTTTAATTAAAAGGGTTTATTTTTTTTTTATATTATATTAATTAATTAATTAATTTTTTATTTTTAGGTGAAATAAGTGATAGATTTTTAAATGAAAATGAAGAAAGTGTTGATTTAGATACAAATCAAACAAATGGAAGAGATCTTCCAATACAAAATTCAATACAATCACATCCAAGGTAAATATTATTGTAATTATGTGATTTAATTAATAAATAATAACCTATTTAACAATTAATGAAAAAAGAAGTAAAATTAATTAACAAATTTAATATAAAAACAAAAAAAAAATTTTATTTATTTTCCCACTTTGTGTGATTAGTTCTTTCTTTCTCTTTTATTTTATTTATATATTTCTTGGAAATAGATTAGATATATAATTAATTAATTATTTATAAGTTGATAAATAAATGTGTAAAATTAAAAATAAAAGAAAATAAATGCGATTGTAAAATACATACAGTAGATTCTCAAAAGTTATTTACATTTCTATGTATGTTTGGATTATCCTGATTTCCTGGATGGGTTTCTTCTTCGAATGTTATTTTGATTATTTAGTGAAGAATAGAATTATTTAAGAAGTTCCTTGATTTTTAATAATCGTGTATATTAACACTGGAGATTTTTTGTTTTGATATGCAGGACATTTCTCTGGTTTTTTTTTTTTTGACATTCTTTTGTAGCATCCTGTTAATACATAATTAATATTTTTAACTGGTACTACTGTTGATAATTTATTAATTAAAAATAATAATAATAATAATAATACTAATTTACTGACTAAAGGCGTCGTACTACAGTGGATATTCTTTCTTTTCTATAAATAAATATTTATTTACGTTTTATAATATCTATAGATTTGTTTATAAATTTTATCTGATTTTTTTTGTGTGTGTGTGTTATTTTTAAATGTAGAAAAATAATAATAATAATTAATTTATTTTTTTTATTATTATTGTAAATATAATAAAGTGTTATTTATATTTAATTATTTCAGTTTAATAAAGAAAGAAGTTGGTTTGTGCCTGTCTGTCATTTTATTTATTGAATGAATGATTTTATTTATTGTTTACATGCGTTTTACCTGTGTTTTATATTTTTTTATATTTATATTTATATTAATATTGATAAGAAATGTATTTAATTAAATAAAATATTTTATTTTCCTAGTTGTTAATTATATAATATGTTATTAATAAATTTTTTTTTGTAATATACTTAATTTTGCCCCCCTATCTATCTAACTAATTAATTAACTAATAAATGTATTTTTCTTTTTATCTGTTTTGTTTGTTAATTATTTAATTAAAATTAATATTAATTAAGGAGACATTCAAAATCAAAAAGACGTATGAGAAGAAGGTAAATTTTCATTCATTCATTTCATTCGTTTTTCGTGTATTTTTTTTTTTTTTTTGATGTTTGTAAAAATTAATTATTTTTTATTATTATTAAGTTTATTTATAGTTTGGGTTTGTTTTTTTTTTTTTTGTATTTTTGTGTTAATTATTTATTCATTTATTAATTAATTAATTAAGTGATTTTATCCTATTTTCTTTTCTTGTCTTTTTAGATATAAATGTTATTCATGCGAACAATCACATTGTCACAATTCAACATCGAATTCACATTTGTGTCAAAATGCATTACAGGTAATGAAAAATTTAATATAAAATTATTTATCTCTTATGTTTATATGAAATGTAAATGAAAATTTCTTGTTTTAAAGTGTTGGAAATCACGTGTAAGAGATAGTTTTGGTACTGAAAGAGTTTCAAGAGGATGTACATCATCATTGGATCAATTGCAATTATTTTGTAATCAGGTGAATATAATTAATTAATTCATTATTTTCTTTGTTATAATTTTAATTAAATTTTATGAAATTTTTGTCACAACAGAATAGCAATAATTCTGGGCCTAGAAAACGTCATACATCGGGACAATGGAATATGGAATGTTGTACTGGTGATTATTGTAACAGTGGCAGTTTTCCAGATTTACCACCAGTTGTTTATCCAAGTAAAATTATTATTTTTTAAATTAATTTTCGGTAAATTAATTGTTTTTTAATTATTCAAATTCTTTTTTTTTTATTTTAGATGATGTTACACGAATGGAAACTTCCAGTAGTTATTTTTTAAAATTATCATTTGCTATATTTGGCCCAATTTTAGTTATAAGTAGTTTAGCTGTTATTGTTATATTTTTTATGCGACGTAAACATCGTAAAAATTTATTAGCATCACGTTCTAAACAAGATCCAGAAACATATTATGCAAGTGATGATATGTTGAGAGCAACAAGTGCTGGCGATAGTACATTAAGGGTATTTTATTTTATTTTATTTTACTTTACCTTGTTTGTTGTATGAATTTATTTAATTAATTAATTGTTTTAATTAAAAAGGAATATTTACAACATTCTGTAACATCGGGAAGTGGTAGTGGTTTACCATTATTAATACAACGCACATTAGCAAAGCAAGTGTCTTTAGTTGAATGTATTGGACGTGGACGTTATGGTGAAGTATGGCGTGGTATTTGGCATGGTGAAAATGTTGCTGTAAAAATATTTTTCAGTCGTGATGAAGAATCATGGAAACGTGAAACAGAGATCTATAGGTAATACGGAAAATGATTGAAATATTTTAATAAATAATAATAATAAAATTTCTTTTAATATATTTTAGTACTGTTTTGCTACGTCATGAAAATATTTTGGGTTACATTGGTTCTGATATGACATCACGTAATTCATGTACACAATTATGGTTATTAACACATTATTATCCATTGGGTTCATTATTTGATCATTTAAATCGTACCGCATTAACACATCATCAAATGGTTACAATATGTTTATCAATTGCTAATGGCTTAGTACATTTACATACAGAAATATTTGGTACAGAGGTAAATAAAGCAAAGAATTTTTATTTAGTTTTCGTAAATATATAAAAAATTTTTTCTCTGTTTTTTTTTTTAGGGTAAACCAGCAATAGCACATCGTGATTTAAAATCAAAAAATATATTAGTGCGTATAAATGGTACATGTGTTATAGCTGATTATGGTTTGGCTGTAACGCATACACAACAAAATGGTAAAATTGATTTAGGAAATAATCCTCGTGTTGGTACAAAACGTTATATGTCACCGGAAGTATTAGACGAAAGGTAATTTGTATATTTTAATTTTTGTAATCGTAACTGAATGATATTTAATTATTTTTTTTTTTTGTTTTTAAAATATAGTATAAACATGGATTGTTTTGAGGCGTTAAGACGTGCTGATATTTATGCATTAGCATTAATATTTTGGGAAGTATGTCGTCGTACATTATCAAATGGTATTGCTGAAGATTATATGATACCATTCTGTGATGTTGTACCATCTGATCCCAGTTTTGAGGATATGCGAAAAGTTGTTTGTGGTGATAATTATCGGCCATCATTACCAAATCGTTGGAGTTCAGATCCGGTAAGTTAAGATGAAAGATTTTCATTAATGAATTGAAAAATTAATTTTTTTTTTTCTTTCTTTTTTTGTGACTAGCTGTTGGCTGGTATGTCAAAGTTAATGCGTGAATGTTGGCATCAAAATCCAAATGTACGATTACCGGCATTACGTATTAAGAAAACATTATTAAAATTAGCATTATCTGATGATACAGTGAAATTAAATTATGATGGTGACATTATTGTTTGATTATTAATTATCTATTATCATTATTATTATTATTTAATATTTCTATAAATAATTATTAATAGTTTATAGAATTTGTAAAAAGAATTAATGAAAATAAACTAAGAATGTTGTATGTTATGTTGTGTGTGTGTGTGTGTGCATACGAAAGAATGAGATAAGAAAAGGCAAAAAAGAAAAGAAAAGAAAAATCATAAAAAAATGAATGAATGAATGGATTAATCAATTTGTGTGAATGTTGTGTGTTATTTTATTAGATAAACTAAATATAAATTAATTATAATTGTAATAATAATAATAATAATAATAATCATAATAAAAAGTGAAAAGGGAAAAGAAAAAGAAAAATATGAATTATGTAAGAAAGAAAGAAAGGAAGGAATGACGGATAGGATACACATCTATTATATATATTTTATTAATTATTTTTATGTTTTGTTTTTTTCATTCACATTTCTTTGTGTTAATAAATTATAGACTTAAACAATGAAAAAAAAAAATTAATTAAAATACAATAAACAAACAAACACATATAAATAATAATAAAGAAAAAATTGAAAAGTAAATTAAAAAAGGAAAATTAATATAAATAAATAATTAGTTTTTATATTAAGAACTATTACTACTTACTACTTACTACTACTACTATGATTATTATTTACTTTTAGTATTATTAATGTTTTGACGATTAAATAATCAATAATCAAAGATGGGAAAATTAACTACAAAAAACCGACTTAATAAAAAAAAAAAAAAACTTGACTTTAAATTCTCTTTAATTACTATTAACATTGTCTCCCAGTTTAGATCAAATTTTATTTTTTTAATTTGTTAATTACTAAAGTTTATTATTATTATTAATTAATTAATTAATTAAAATATTTGTTTTGTAGTTAATTTTTTGCTTAATATGGTATTACACTCAGAGGTATATATGTTTACCTTAAAGTGGTAATATAATACCGCCAGTACAATATATTTTGTTTATTTGTTGAGTTTTTAAAATGCCTTTCTGTTTATTTTTTTGTATTTTAATTAATTAATTTAAAACACAGGCAGCAAAAATTAATTATTAAATTATTTAAACATTTTATTTATGTTTTATTATTATTAAAAAAATTTAAAAAAAAATTATTAATTAAAGTAGATTGAAGCAAATAATAATTAATATGAGCAAAAAAAATTTTAACAATCACAACAAAACTGATTAAAAAAAAAAAAAAAAAAAAAAAAATGTGAAACCAATCGATGGGAAAGAGGAGGACACTCCGATTTAACCTAATCCCCAAAAAGAAACCTTTTTATTTATTTTTTTTTATTTCTAAATATAAGTTGTTGGTCTTGTTGTAATTTAAAATTAAATTAACAAAAATAAATAATAAAAAAAAAAAAAAAACTCTTAATTTAACAAGAAAAGTGAATAAAATAATTTTTTTTTTTTTTTTTATATTTTAATTATAATTTTGTTTGAATGAGGAAAATGATTAAATTAGAGATAGAGAGAGAAATAAAATGAATTAATTAAAAATAATTGTAGGGAAAAATGTTTTTTTTTAATTAATTGACAAAATTTTAATTAAAAGATAAAAAAAACAATTAATTAAATAAAAGAAAAGAGAAAAAAAAAATTTATTTTTTGTGTTCTTCTTGTGTCCATATCAGAGAATAAATATTTTAAAATAAACACGAAAAAAAAAAAAATTTAATAATTCTATAGTAAAAAAATATTGTATTGGTTATAACGACGAAAGGTTAAGTAACCAAAAAAAAAAAATCTGTTTTTCTGTATTAATTAAGACATGAAAATGTTAATTAAGGAGACTGAACAGTCTAAGAGGTTGGTCTGGTTTTAGGTTAAAAAATTGTAAAAAACATTTTCTAACAGTTTAAGTACGAATTAGTGTTAAACTCACTTAAATTATTCGTGTTAATCTAAAACGTTTGAGTTAGATAAGAAAAAGGAATATTCAAGACACAAACCTAACACACAAACATCAAAAATCGTTTGGTCACAAAACTTTGTCACTTCGTCACCTGACCAACTGGTAGAATGAAAAACAAAAAAGTTTTCGTTTTTTTCGTTTTTTTTTTTTTTGATGTAATTAAATTAATTAATTAAATTTTTTTTTTATTCTTTTTTTATAATTAATTAACAATAAAAAAAGAAAAATATCATATAAAAGAAATAAAAAAAATTAATTAAAAAAAAAAGAAAAAAGAAAAATCAAATCAAATATTTATTTCCGAATAAAACAAAAAAAAAAAAAGCAATTTTTCTAACAAAAACATAAAAATTTTTTTTTCTGTTGTTTATTTTTTTAATTATTTGTTTTTTTTTTTTTTGTATTAATAAATAATTAAAATATGTACACATATCCAGAGATACATATTAACTGAAAAATAAAATTAATTTATTTATTTAAAAAAAAAAAAAAAAAACCATCAAAAGGTAGAAAAAGAAGGAAAGAAAGAATTTTTTTTTTCTTCTTGTTTATTAATTTTATTAATTAATTAATTAATTGAGATGTACATGTAACAATCAATCATTTGTAGGTAAAACAAACAAACACACACATACACACACAAAATTACATTTTTTATTTTGTTTATTAATTTTTTTATGTTGTGTGTCATGTGTTGTTCTTCGCCTGAGTACAATCAACGCGTTTCATAAACGACGTCACTCTATATAAGGCGTAAACAACGCTAACACGACCCAGTGCAGTAATTTTAATTAAAAAGAAAAAGGAATAGAAAGTGAAAATAAAATTTAAATGATAAATAAATGTTGTTTAAGCTAAATTATTCTTCTTCTTCTTCTTCTTCTTTTTAATTATGATTTATAAAGTGCGAAACATAAAATATTACAAAACATGTTTCACACATGTTTCGTTAATTATTATTTTACTTTTCTTCTTTTTTGTTTTGTCTCTTTATTGGAAATTTTGTTATTAAATAATTAATTAATTAATTAAAATACTCCTTTTTCTTTGTTTAAATTGAGCTTTTTTTATTTATTGATATTTTGTGACATTTATGTTTTAATTTTTCAAAATCAACAATAACAAAAAAAAAAAAGCTCAATTGTGTGCAAAATGAAATAAAATTAATTAAAACTTGTAAATTACTTAATAAATAAAATTAAAATTAAAACTAAAAAAAAAAAAATTGTAAAAAAGGAAAAATTAATGAATAATTAAAGAAAAAAAAAATTAAAAAATTGCTCATAGACTTGTATTTTATTATCATTAAAAATTAAATAAAGAAAAAACAAATAATAAAAATTATACAAATAATAATAAAAATTACTTACTAATTAAATATTTCTCATGTGGTTTTTTCTTTTATCTAAATTAATTTAATTAATTAAATCACCTCCTAATCACCAGCCATTTTGTCGGAATTACGTTTTTATGATATTCCAATACCCAAAAAAACCTTATAATTTTCATTTTTTATTATTATTTAAACCAATCAATTCCTATTTGAAAATTAAACAAACATTTACAATGCTTTAATTGTTTGTACAAGGAAATAAATAAATAGAAAAAAAAATTTCCGCATCGTGATCGTAAATAATAATTTAATTTATTATTTCTTTCTTTATTATTTAATAGAGTACAACGAACATATTATAAATTTCTTTTTTTTTTCTTTCTTTCTTTTAATTAAAAATATTACTTAATTTATTTTCCATTGTTACATGAAATTAAAAGCAAAAAAAAAAAAAAAAGAGAAATTGCTAAGCTTTGTAGGGGAAGCAGCATTTTTTGGTATATATGTCATTTTTCAAAGTTTAATTTTTCTTTGTTTGATTTTCGTTACGTTATTGTAAAGTAGGGGAAATAGAGAAAATTATATAAATCTAGTACTACAATAAGAAAATTCCTCTACTCATAGTAGAATAATAAAAAAAAAAATACCTTTAATACCGAGAGAGCTGTCAAACGTTAAAGCGAATTTAAAATTTTTTTTATATATTTATTTATTTTTTTTTTTTTCAAATTGTGTAAAATAAAAAGAAAAAAAAAAGAAGCAAAATACGTCACTTTGACAGTCTAAACTTCATTCAACTTTAAAGGCGATAGACGCGTGTAACAAAAAAAAAAAAAACCAAAATTTAAATTAATTAATTAATTTTACAAACGCTGTGCTTTTAAAGCTTAAAGTTTAATTTATTTAATTAAAAAAAAAATATAATAATAAAATTTACAGTGCACAAATAGTAAAAAGAGAAGCAAATAGCAAAAAGCAAAAAAAAAAAAATGTTTTTATAACGTAACGAGGCATTAACTACGTACCCGCAATTTGATTTTCATTTATTCAATGGAGTTAAATCAGTGTTATTTAAAGTGAAAAAAAAAAAAAAAAAAAATTACTTTTGTCGTTTATAGACACGGTAATAATCCATATTTTTCTTCTTTTTTTTTTTATTAAATAAATATTTAATTTAATTATGTGACGTTTAGAGGTTTAAAGGTGACAGTGGCAGTCTTATTGTGTTGTGTTGTGAATACTGAGTTCGTTTGCATCCATTCAAATGATGTCATCAGCAACCAGATTCTTAATTTATTACCAAACACTTTGTCTCTCGTTATTTCGCATTAGGAAAAAATTAAAATTAATTTTTTAATTAGATATTCAGAACACAATTTTTTTTTTGTTTGTGTTAGAAAAAAAAAAATTCACCGTGTAGCCTACTTAAATTAATTTTTTTTAATTTTTTTTTTTATTAATTACAAATTAGTCATAATTAATTAAATAAAATAAAATAAATAGAAAGTAGATTTAATTAAAGTTAGTTGAATAGAAAATGTGTTTGTTGTAATGTGATGGGGTACGGTTTATACTAGACAATAAGCGTACGGTACAGTCGTGTGTGCTTTTATTTCTATACAGTAAATACGTAACCAACACAATTATTAAATAGAAGACGAAAAAAAAAAAAATAAATAACAAAAATTCAGTTAACACGATTTTATAATAGAATTTCTTGCTAATCTAACTGAATTAACAATGAAAAAAGAAAAAAAAAACAATAAAAAGTGCAATAAACTGGTTTCTAATACTAAAAGCTTGTCTAATAAGCTTTTAAACAAACAACAATAAATGCTCTAGAAACGAAATAATTCAAATTTCAACGGAAAAATTCATTTTTAAAAGGATTAATAATCGATGTTTATAGGAAAAATAATTTCTATAGGAATTCACATTATATTTTTGTGTTGTTAATGCGCAGAAACAATTGGTTTAACTTGTTCATTCGTACTTTTATTGCTACTGTAGGTAGGCTACTCTGTATTGTAGGTTTTTTTTTAAAAATAATTTTCGTTACTTCACTATCAGGTAATTTTCCACCACGTTATAAACTTTATTGTGTGACTTAGTCATTTATGATTTTAAGCATTTTTAATTAATTAATTAATTAATTGACATTTATGATTCATTTCATTTATTTGTCCAGGTATCGTACGGAGCCTTTTTTTTTTTTTTTGTAGAGTGGCTGGAGAAATATTTTGTGGTCGAATCGTTTAATTAGTGTGTGGATGTGTAAATAATTCCCTTATCACCTTATCAATATTTGTGATTAAGAATGGATTTAAGACATTTTCTAGTATAATTTTAACTAAATTCTTATCGCATTTCTTTATATTTTTTCTTTTTTTGTCTTTTATGGGAGGGATAGTAAAAAAAAATTCTCTGGTATTTTCACCTTATTTTATTTTTTTTTATTTTAATCAATTCCTGATAAGCTTGGATAATTTTCTACGGCCGATGTATACACACATATAGATTATTTTTTTGTTATCTGTAAAAAGTAATTTTTCTTCTTTTTTTTTTTTTGAGTATTGAGAAAAGTGGCAAAGTGGTAAAGTTTAATGGAATTTTGTAAGCAAAGTGTTTGATCTGAATATTATTGGTGATTTATGTTGTTTGATTTTTCTGTATACAAATTCAAGTGATAAATATAAATTTTGTTCATATTTTGTAAACAGGTAACCGAAATCTGTAAATGTTTTCTATTTAAAATTACGTTTCGAAGTTAAATTACAGTGGTGTGTCGTTAATCGTGAATAATTATTTCATATAAAAATTGTAATAAAAAAAAAAAAAAAAAAAACCACTTAGTTTATTTGATTTATCTGATCTGATCTTTAAACACCTACGCATTTTACAACCATGTGATTTATGGGTCTAATAAATTAATTTACGCAAATTATTTGACAGCAGCTAAGTTTGTAATCAGTTTTGTTTTCTTTTTTTTTTTTTTTATTTAATTTAATTGAAATTAATCGGTGATAATCTGTGTTTTAATCAGCAGTGCTTTTAGACTCTTGCAATTTAAGGTTAATTTTGTTAGTCAGCTGTTTTGTTGTTAATCGATGGTTTTATTATTTTTTTTTTCTTGTACTTGTAACCGTGATTAGTTTTGCATAAATATGCTGAGTTTTTATTTATTTTCTTTTGCTTCTTAATCAGTTTTAATAGCAAACAAAGGAATTGCAGTAAAAATTTTTTACAGACTTGAAAGCGACATAAGAGTAAATTTACTTTTTTTTTTTTTATTTTCGCTGTGACTTCATTGTGTGCGTGTTTGTTGTTATTATGCCGGTTGTACCTGTGGTTTTGTGATTGTGCGATTTTCGCTGTTATTACATATATGAGGCTAATTAATGTGAAGTTCGAATAGTAAAAAAAAAAAAAAAATCTTTTGAGGTTAATTAATGGCTGCAATGGTTTGTTTTAGAAATGTAGGTAGAAAAAACTTTAGATGCTCTGCTGTGTGGCCTCCAACAATAATTATTATCTAAAAACATCTCGAAACTTTTGTTTCACTAACGGAAAATTTCTACAGAAATTTTATTAGCACAAATCAATAAAATAGAAAGAAGAGTTTTTTTTTGTTTTTTTTTTTTAATCACCACCCACAATTAATTTGTTTTGTGCTTTGTCTATTATTACAGATAAAATGAAAAAAAAAAAAAAATTAGCTTTGAATTCCACGTTTTATCATCCTTCTTCATTGGAATAAAAAAAAATAATTT
Source organism: Ptychoptera albimana (assembly GCA_961205885.1). Taxonomy (NCBI): domain Eukaryota; kingdom Metazoa; phylum Arthropoda; class Insecta; order Diptera; family Ptychopteridae; genus Ptychoptera; species Ptychoptera albimana. The sequence goes on along the minus strand of OY540804.1, from coordinate 28,776,016 downwards.
TTTGTGTATAATTCGTGACGTTGATTATGTTTGATAGTAGTTGCTTCGTTAGCTGGGTTATTAATCAATCAACACACACTATTAAACATAGTAATTAAATATTATTGGAAAACAAAATAATTTCTTATATCACTTTTCCTATTATAAATTCTGCACCTACACAAATTCGTATTTCATTGTTTTCCTTGTTTTTAATTAGATAAATAAATGTTTATTCAGTTGTTTGACTTTACTTTAAAAAAATAAATAAATTTTATCTTTTGATCGTTCGCTGTTTTACTACTGGTGCTGTTGCCATTTAAAACTTTTTAAAATGACGTTAAAGCTCGTAAAATTCACGTAAATGCCACGTTGATATTTTATTTTATTAATCGCAATTTTTTTTTTTATGTTTTTGTTTTATAAAATTCTTTTCTATGCACACTACGATTTAGTTTTTTTTCTTCTTTCTTTTTTTTTTTTAAATAAATAAAATGCGCTGAATAAGATTGTTTTTTGTTTTGCATATGGCGTATCATTGTGTTTTAACTTTTTATGTGACGCACATTTTAACATTATTTATGTATTCAAGGGTGCAGAAAATTAATAAAAATGAAAATAATGGAAAGAAAATACTTTTCGATCGGATTACCTATGTATAGTCTAAGGAATATTAAAAGTTATTGACTATAGACATCATGTCATGTTTTAATGTATTTATAAATTTATCTAACCACATTACGTGTGTCGTTATTAATTATTTACTAAGGATTCAGCGTTTTTTTCAGCATTCTTATTATTACTTTGCGAATAAATTCAATGAATATAATTTCATTGAAAACACGAACATTGATTATTTCGCATTTTATTTTTATTTATTTACATAATTTTATTTCTTATCTATTTTCTGTGTTTTCATAATAAATTTATAATAATTACGCGAATTACTGATGAATCATTTTTTGCTTTATTTTAGAAATACGATTTTTATGACTGAGCGAACCTGGACTGGACCTGGAATTATTTGTGTTAAGAATTCTAAAAAGACGGAATTATTGTAAAAAAATGGATTCGTTAATGACAAATTGGAATAATGAGAATTTAGTGGAGGAACTGGAGCAAATATATTTTTCACCAAATTCAGAAGTCTGTATGGTGGTGAATCGTCATAATAAAACGATAATAACGAATGCATATGAGGGTATACCGGAGACATTAATATTGAATTTGGTCGCCTGGATATTTTTATTTATGTTATTCACATTGTTACGTCAACAAGCATGGGATTATGGGCGTTTAGCATTAGTGAATAGTTATGGTGATAAAAAACGTTGGACACAAATATTCTATGGTGATAATAATAATGAGAATATAACAAAAACTGTAAATGAGGACCGACAATCGGTAGGTTCGACAACAGGTGTGGGATCATCGTCAGTGCATGCAGCCGCCACCACATCAACCGGACAAATAATTCTCAACAATAATAACAGTCAACAATCAATAAATCATATCGACAATGGTTATCTGTCCTGGATTTGGATGACAATCAAACTAAAACCGGAACAGATAATGAAACAATGCGGACCAGACGCTGTGCATTATTTATCATTTCAAAAACATTTAATATTTGTTATGTCGGTTATAACGTTTGTGTCTCTGGTTGTAATATTACCAATAAACTTCCAAGGAACGTTGAGCGGTGATGTGAATAGTTTTGGTCACACAACCATATCAAATTTAAATCCAAAATCAAATTTATTGTGGATTCATGTGTTTATATCAATATGTTATGTGCCGCTGGTTGTGTTAGTTATGCGACGATCATCCGGGCGTAACTCAATTAAAACGGCGTCCACATGCACGATTATGATCACAAATATAAATAAAAATGATTGTAATAAGCAAACGATCGATACATACATAAAGGAACTATTTCCGGATGTTATTATAAACGATATCCAATTAGCGTACAATATTGCGAAGTTAGTGAATGTGGCGAACGAGTATGAGAAAGTGATCGAGGCGCGTTCTTATTGTGAAAAGTATAAAAATTATAAAGTGATAAAGATAAAGCAGCATCAGATATTGTGCTGCTTGAATAAGAAACGAAATGGTGCGGGGACTGAGGGCTCCAGTATCAATGATGAGAGTGCAGAGAGTTTAGACGCGTTGGAGTATTATAAACGAAAGGAAATAAAGCTGTACGGTGAGGTGATACGCTTGAAGGCATCCGCACTGAATGAACCGCTGGGCATCGCTTTCGTCACAGTTCAGACAACACTTATCGCTAAGAACATAATCAAATACTACCGTCCGAGTACATATCGGGAGTGGACTTTAACCTATGCGCCGGCACCGTCAGATTTATTCTGGGAGAATTTAAGTGTGAACTCCACCCACTGGTACATAAAGTGGTTCTTCGTTAATCTAGTTTTGTTTTTATTTTTATTCTTCTTGACAACGCCGGTCCTCATTGTTAATATTGTCGATGCTTTGACAATATCCAAGAATACCACAGAGGTGATCAGCAAAATAAATCCATTAGTCTCGGAATTTTTACCAACGCTATTGCTGTGGACACTATCCGCACTGATGCCAGTTATTGTTTCTTATTCAGATAAGTGGCTGTCACATTGGACCCGTTCAAAGCAAAATTACTCAATTATGACCAAGACCTTCGGGTATTTACTGTTTATGATTTTGATACTTCCTTCGCTGGGATTAACATCGGCACAGGCGTTTATAGAATGGACAATCCACTACAATGATAACACGACGTATCGGTGGGAGTGCATTTTCCTTCCCGATAAAGGTGCGTTCTTCGTAAATTATATTATCACCGCAGCGTTTATTGGTACCTCACTGGAGCTGATACGTTTTCCGGAGTTAATAATGTATTTGTGGTCCTTACTGAGCACAAAGTCACAGGCAGAAATTGTGTATGTGCGTCGTAACATCCTGATTGAGTTTCCATTCGGAATACATTACGCATGGACAGTGATGGTGTTTACAATGAGCACCGTTTACAGCATAGCCTGTCCGCTGATAATGCCCTTCGCAATGGTTTATATCTTGCTGAAACATTTTGTCGATCGACATAATTTGTACTTTGCGTACTCACCCAGCAACATGATCAGTCAAGGCGGTGGCAAAATACATTCATCCGCAGTCACAATGACGAAAATTTCGGTTATTCTATTGTTGATAATAACCGCAGCGTTGGCATCAGTGCGCGGTGGTAAATTAGCTGATCCTCGTGCAATTGTATTGATCATCGCAATTGTGATCACATTAGGCCTATTTGCATTTATGTCACCGATTAAAAAATGTACCACGCGTCCACCAACAATTAACGAACCGTACGGACCGCCACCAATTTATATTGCTGACGTCCTGCTGAATGAATATCAACTTAACGAAATGACGCATTTGCAACGATGTGAATACGGAAGTGATAGTAACTCAGAAATGGTTAATATTACAGCAAGTGAAAGTGAACAAGATTTATCATCGATGCGACCGATTATTGATGCATAAAGGCCGGAAACAAAGATAGAATAAATATACAAAAAAAAAAAAAAAAAATTGTTGGTTTGTTCCTGCAACCATTTTCACGAGTCACCATTTTGTTTTGCTTTGCTCTTCTTCACTAAAGTCTACTACAACAAAATGGCGGTTCGTTTTTTTTTTTTTTTAAACTAATCAGAGCAGACAAAACAGCAACGGATTTACCCGGATATCCCAAGATTGCCTTTTTCTTTTTTCTTTTTTTTTTTGTAATTTTATTTATTTTTTAAATTAATTTTGATAAAAAATTCTATTTTTTTAAAAAAAGTTTAATTTTGTATTTTGTGTATGTATAGAGAGTAACTGAGTTAAAAATAAAAATTAAAAATGTTATTGGATTTAGTTGTGGTTGTTCGTTAGTCTGTTACGTAATTATTATGTGACATGATCTAACCGCCATAATATATTCCCCATAAATTAGCGATAAGTTTATCATAAACGCACCGTAGATTAATTGATTTTAACAAAAAAAAAATTAATTAATGCACGAGTTAATAATGAATTAAGTCTGCTTGTAATTAAAGACGACGACGACAAAGAAGAAAAGGAAAAAGAAAAAGAAGATTTTTAATATTCTATCAGTGATGAATTAATACAAGGAATGTGTGATGGTTTGTAACGAGGATGTTAAATATTTGGATTGGAATTTCAATACGTTTTACCTATACGTGGGTGGTTCTAAAAAAAAAAAAAAAAAAAAAATGCTTCGTATTTAACGCGTAAAAAGCAGACAGAATATTTACGCTTTAAATGAAATTTTCCAAAGCACAATGCTTGCGGATTATCACGCCTTTTCTGCTTTTCTACTTTACTTTAATACACTAGCTGAGACGAATTCCAGAGAGAAAAAGAAAAACCCCTCAATTCTCTCGTTATTAACCAGCATCTACCATCTACTGTTGTTGTAATTTAATGAAATTATTATTATTAATTAAACTAAATATAAATTTAAATAAATTTTTATTATTATTGTGATTTTTGTAATTTCGTTTATTTTTATTTGTTTTCTTTATTTTTTTTTTTTTTATAGATTTATATATAATAATAATAATAATAATAATAATAATAATAATAATAATAATAATAATAATAATAATAATAATAATAATAATGATAATATTATTTAATAATTTATTTTGTAAATAGAAGGATAAATATATACATGATAATAAAGAGTAAAGAAGATAAAAAGAAACAAAAAAAATAATAATGATTGTTTTTCTCTTTGTATTTCAGTTGAGAAGTGTTTGAAGTGTCATAATATGAGAAATAAATTTTTTTTCCAGGGTTACTACCTGCATGGAAAGATCAACTAGATAGAATCACAAAATAAATATCAGAACGTTTTTTTTTTTTTATTAATTGGGAATATTTGTTTTTAACCCTCTAACCCTCTAAAAAACTTTAAATTCTCGCGATATCGTTGAAAAACCCGCGGAATGTTTTAAAAATTCATTAATCCCCTCCTTAAAATTTTCATTTTGTTATCTAAAATACACTAATCTAGGTTAATGTCCTTTAATTATAGGTCATTGTCATTCACACTATTTAAATATTTATTTTGATTGTTATTAACTAGTTTGAACTAGTTAACCTTGTTGACTATTTTTTTCCGCTATTATAGAAAAAGAGAGCAAACCGATTAGATGATGATAATGATGAGTTTTTTTTTTTTTATTAAAGCTACGATTACATGGTATCGACAGAGCTTTTCTACAATCACTTTGGCGCAATGCATTAAAACGGTTTAAAGGAAACAAATCAATTTCTTTTTTTTCTTTTTCAACTACATTTAAATCAATTTATTCATTATACACAAACGTTTTTATATCTACGTTAATATATTTAAATTACTTTTTTTCCGTTTTTTATTTAATTTATAATGTTTTATATATAATTCTGGTAACCAAATAATAACAATAATTGCTAATAATACATTTTGTGCATGTAAACACATTGGAAAACTGTTTGTATAATCACGGATCCATCCTGTAAATTAAAAAAAAAAAATGTTTTAAAAGGTGTGAATAAATAATTTTATATATATATATAAAATCACCTAATAACTGTCCAATTGATATAACAAATAAACCCTTTGAGATCATATTTAAACCTAATGCTGATGGTAATTTATCATTTTTTATATGCTCAGAGATACATAGATTTTGATTGACAACCGCTATTGCTCTGATAAAACCATAAATTGCCGATACAACATATAAATTATTAATATTATTATTTGTCTCAGCGAATACACCACGTATTATACCCAATAATATTGTACCGATTAAATATGTAAAACGACAGGATAAATTTAATTTATCGGTTATACTTGGTATCGTTAAACGTGATATTAGATCAGAGCTAGCTAATATTGACATGCACATTGCTGTATTACTTTTATTTAATCCCATTGTTTCCTGTAAAGTAAACGAAATCAATTAATTAATTGCTTAAAAGAAAGGATTGTGGAGATGGCACTCACCTGTAAAAAGAATGGAAAAATCATGGAGAAATTAACGGATGCTGTATAGCCTAATGCTAAACCAACAATAATACTGGTAAATGTCAAATCATTTAATAAACTAAAATCGATTAACCGATTAATACGTTGACATAAATTTAATTTCTTATCATTCTTATTTTGTTTCTTCATTAATTTATCATTTGATGGGTTCATTTGGATTTGTATGCTGTTCCCACAATTACTTGTTGATGCCTCTATTGAATTAAAATTTGTTTCCGTTGATTTTTGTGTTATAATAATTTTATTTTTATTTGTTTCTAATAGGTGGCGTTTCTCCTCTTGTTCATCATCTGTCGTTGTTGGTGCTGTGGTTGATGTCACCACTGAGTCACCATCCGTTAAAACATTTGCTGTGATCGTTGTTGTTGAATTTTCATTCATTTTTATTTGTTTTAAATATTTTTTCTTCAGATGCCATTTAACTGGCTGCGAAAAACTGGCACCAACCACCCCATTCAATGCTAAACCACCTAATATTAACGTTGTACCACGATAATCATATGTCTCTAATAAGATTCGCACTATTGTGGGCATTAACATTTGTCCAACACCAGTGCCTGCTAATGCTAAGCCCACAGCACGTCCGCGACGTTTTGTAAAATACGAATTAACAGCTAAAAATGCTGCTGGTGCTATTAAACCTAATCCTAAACCTGAAAAAAGACAAAAAAAAAAAAAAAAATAAACATTAAATTAATAAACTGGGAATATTAGTTTAAAAAATTCATAAAAACTGTTACAAACCAACAAATAACCCGTAGGCAACAACAATATGCCAAAATTCTTTAGCTTGTGAACATAATATTAAGCCAATACTTGTTAATATACTACCACCAATTGTAACTTTACGTGGTGATGATTTATTTATAGCAAATCCAATAATTAATCCGGCTAAATTTTGTGAAACACTATTTAAATTCATAATTAATGCAGCACCGGATGTACCATAACCTAAGCTATTTAATTTTTCACCAAATAATAAACCAAATTGTGAACCTAATGACTGATTAAACATATTTGTTAATGCTATACCAAATACAACCATCCAACCCCAACCACCATCCGGTGGTACTAATATATATGGTTTATTAAATTTTGTTGATGATGAGGTTGTGCGTCCTAATGCAACATTCGGTGACATCTTTAATTTTTTTTTTTTCTTATTCCTTCTTTATTATAATTTTCTGTATCAACTGTAGTTTAATTTTTTTTTTTTTAAATAAAGTTTTTTTTTTGAATTTGCTGAATTCGCTGAATTGGTTGAATCTAGAAGGTGGCGCTAAAGTAAATAACGAGAAAACAGAAAATAAAATATTACGTCAATTTTTTTCCTTTTTTTTTCTATTGATGTTGTCCGTTATAATTTCTTAGTTAATTTATTAATTTTTATATTTTTTCTATAACTAGATTATTATAAAATGATTACGTTATTAAATTTACTCGATTTAGCATTTGATAATGGTGTTAAATTTAATTTATTACATTTAATACTAAATGTTGTGTTGAAACGTTTAAACTATGAAAATGTGTCGGTCGAATTGAAAATAAGGGAGGAAGTTTTTCATAAGGAAATGCTCAAAGACACTTTATCACCTGTATACGAAATTGAAGAGTATTTAATTAATAATATTGATCAGATGCGTACAGAAGTGATACGCATAGCAGATGATGATCCAATGATTGAAGAGTTGATCGTTGTTAATGAAATTATTAATGATGAAATTGTTGAGAAAAATTTAGAGGAGGAAACTGGAAACGATAGTAAATTATCAACAACAAAAACTGAGGAATTATTTCAATCGTTTTCGTTCCAGCAAAATAATAAATCAGAAATTCTAAAATTATTCGAAATGATGAAAAGGGTTGGTGACGTGTTATCGATTGATTTGTGTAACGATGATACCGAGAATTGCTTCCTTAAAAAATATTTTCAAGAATTATATGAAAAAGGTAATGGAAACAAGATAAAGGAAGACTGCTATTTGTATGGTGAAGGTATTTGCAAGACCGGAATAATGAATGAAACAATAGAAAAATCTTCTCCGAATATTGATTACAAATCGTTCGAATTTTTACAGAAGCAAATATGTAAAATGGAAAAGGAACTCGGCCATCATCACGATAAAATTAAGAGCATTTCCGAATGTATACATATGTTTAAGGATAAATTTGATTGTCTCTATCCTATATTACATGAAATCACGGACACATTGAATAGAGCGATGTGTAAAATAGAAGAGCTAATGGAAGAGCGTGCAAAGCGTAGGCGGCAAATTGACATAATTATAGAGGAGCTGGAACATATTAAGGTACTTAAGTCGGACAAGGAAATTGTGGATGAGGCATTATCTAGGAAAGCTGATGTTTGCGATATGAACCGTCGTGTTCCATTTGTTGTCTTTAACACAATACAAACTGAATTGTCCAACGGTATAATTCAAGCTCTGGAGAATATTGTTGATTTAGATATCGAGACGCATGTAATTGAGGATAATTTGAAGAAACTGATTGATAAGAAATTCGATAAGATCGATATAATGCAGATTAAGGATTATTACAACAATAGATTACAGAAACTCCATAATGACATTCAGATAATGGCGCAATTGCGACTAAATGCCGAAGGTGCGGCAACAAACACACGTTTCCTAAGGGACACAAATTGTATTGTTTGCAACGATCGTATAATTATGTCTAAATTTGAGGATAAGTTTGAGGTGCCGGAAAATAAGAAACCAAAACCGATTGCAGTTGTGCAAGCAATATGTGAGGGTCATGACGTATCGAGAGGTGGTGACAAATGTTTGGAGCACGGCATTGTTCATCGTTTTCGTTATTGTGGCGGAAGTCACACGCTACTAGAACCGCCCGAAAAATTATTCCGAAACAGTAAAGAACCTGATGTTAGTGGTAAAACAATAAATCCGCCACCACCTGTGCCACATTATGGTGGTCCCTGCGTTACAATTGGAAACGATGGGATTTACTATAGATCACAATCACCGACATGTCCATGTGCCGAGGAAGTTGCAAAACTGGAATCAAGATGTATTGAACGTGGTACACCAACATGTTGTGCTCCGGCACAGCCAAAAATTAAAGGCAAGATCATAATGCCACGTCGACGAACCAAATCAATAACAAATTATTGTTGTGTGGACAAGAAGAAAAAATGTAATTTGCCATTCTTGGATTAATGATTATCTAACCAAAATACAACAAATCTCCACGCCTTATTTTCTTTATTTATAAATTAATTAAAAATATTTGTTAAAACACCACCCATCGTGTTTATTTATTTAATTAAAAATCACTGATTACGATTTATTATTGATTAATTATTTAATTATTTATTTACATTTGTAAATAAAAGATCACACATTGATAATGGAAAGCAAAAAAAAAAAAAAAAAAAACAATTAATTAAAAAATCGCACGTGGCCATTTTTGATTTAAAAAAAGAAAAAAAAAGTAACATCGTTAACCTTAAGCCTTAATGATTATCGATTTTATTAATTAATTTATTAATTATTATTAATTAAAAAATATTTTATTGCTTTGATCTGGTTTTATTGATTAGGATTATCTATTTAAGTCATATTAAAACAAAATAATTTAAAATGGCAATGAGAAAACGCTGCGTTACGCATTCAATTGCGTTGCGTTACCTTTATTAACGTTACCAAATTGATTTTAACCAAAAACAACAAACGAAATAAACGTTTTTTCAATGTTTTTTTGTTTTTATTATTTTTGGCTGTCAATGTCGCTATTAAGTTTTTTTTTTTTTCGAATGCTTTTATTCAATACAAAACATAATAAAGGGTTTTCTTTCTGTTTGTTTATAAAGCTGCCTCAGAATTAAATTCAGGTAGACTGTGGAACTAGAAACAATTTTTTTTTTTTTTGCCACTACGCATTAGAAACAAATTTAAAAATTCGAATATTTGCTGAATGTTGTTTCGGTTTTTGTTCTTGGTGTCCATTTTCTTTAAAGTTTAAGCATGACCTGCGCAGTAATTAAATTAATTTATTTTTTTTTCTAGTTAGATTAAGTAACATTTAGCTACTAGCTTTAAATTAAGCGTTAATAGAAGAAAAATAAAAAAATTGTGACTTAAGTTTCATTGATTTTTTTTTTTTTTTTTTGTATAATTGCATCACGCCAGGCAGATAAAGATTATTTAATCCAAAAAAAAAAAAAAAACAAAAAGTATTAAGGAAGCAAAAATTTTAATCATTAAATTAAAAAAAAAAAAAATTAAACTAAGCCAACACAGACACCAATGCGCTTATTTTTCCTAAAAAAAAAAAAAAAAAAAACAATTTGACTCGTCTATAGATAATGAATTAAAATAATTAAATTTACAATTTTAACTGACTTAATCTTTTGACTTAAACATTTCATATTTGTAATAATAAGTATAATTGTGTATTGTATATATTTATATTTATATTTATAAGCGATAATGAAAAATGTCTGATAATAATAATTAAAAAAAAAAAAAAATTAACAATACAAAAAACTTTTGAAAATTCATTTGCTAATCATGCTAAACACACCACACACACATTATTTATAATAAATTTATCAAATAATTATAGACAAATTTTTTTTTTTAATTTATTCTATTAATTAATTAATTAATTAATTAATAAAATTAATAAATTTTTGTCGATTTTATTGACGTTGAGATAAATTTATGTCAACGACATTTTCATTCATTTTTTTTTTTTTTTTTATATTACATGAGCCGAACTACTAGTAACAGATTTTCCATAATTAAACATGTTTGCCATGCGCAATTGTTTACAATTAAAATTTTCAAATGTATTGAACTAAAAATTCGTATAGAATATTCTTTGAAAAAAAAAAACCTTTTGTATCTTTGACATAAATGACTTAAATTCGCGCTGAAAATATAATTTTTTTTTTTTTTGTATGATTTTACGTTAATAATGACTTAAACACCGTGCTATATAAAGTATTTACGTTGTTTTTCCATATTTTTGTTGTTTTGTAATTACTTAAGCGTCGCAACGTTGTACATTTTCTGCTTGTTTTTCCGTCTTTCAACCATTTTTATGAGTTTTTCTGTTATTTTTCTTTCTGTTATTTTTCTTTGTTGCTGTTTCTTTTGAATCTTTTTCTTTTTTTTAACGACGACAATAAATAAGTCAAATAAAACACCAACAAAAACGGTTTTCTTATTTTAAGAAATAATTTTTTTTATTACTTATTTTCGTTCTTGGTTTTTTTTTTTTTTTTTATTGAACAGAAACAAAATCAACTGAATAATGGGTATGCTCTGGTCGAAAGTGACTGTTTTACTTAGTTAAATCCACTTTTGATTTATTAAAAAAAAAAAAAAGGTTTTTTAATTTTTTTATTTTACTTACTTAAGTCACGATTGATTATTATTAATTTTATAATTTAATATCAGTTAAGTCACTTAGTAATTAATTAATGTTTATTATAATTTTTTTTTCACAAGTTTTCACTTAGTTTAATCCACTTTTCACTAATCAAACGTCATTTTTCATTGATTGTCAGTTTTTTCTTCCTTTTAGTCACAAAATTTTTTTTATTTCTTTTCTTACTTATCAGAAACAATTGAATTTTTTTTTTAAGTTACTTAACTTAAAGTTAAGTTAATTTTTATTTTTTTTAAAATAAAGAAAGAAAAATAATTGTCTAGACAAACATCAGTAATTTTTTTTTACTTTTTTTTTTTTTGTGCAAATATTACCGATTGCTTGTTTAATTAAATTTAATTATTGGTTATAACGACAATGAGATATTCACAGCTAGTGAATTTTACTTGACATTTTATTTCATTTTCCGTTTATTTATCTACTTAAATAAATTTTATTTACAAATAAAACCATAAATTCACTTAAAAACTAGAACAGAATTTTTTTTTTCTTTTTTTTTTTTTTTTTTGTTTGCTACTTAAGCCGTTTTTGCGATGTGTTTATTAACACAAAAAAAAGAAATTCTTTTTCTTTTATTCAGGAATGACAGACAGAAATTTCACAAAAAATTTTCACATTATTGTCGTTCACCCCTATTATGTATCCAACGAAAGTCACTTAAGTTATGTAAATTATTTATTCCTTTGTCACTTTATTTCGTCATTTTATAATAAATAAAAAAAAAAAAAATGTCCCCTTGCTTTAAAAACTTTAAAAGCTTCTTTACACATCAATTGCAAATTACAAACTAAGTCATAAGCGTTTTTATTTCTTCGTTTTTAAAGTAATAAATTTTTCTGTTTTTTTTTTGCGATTAAAAAAATGTTTCTCTGTCGTCGTCGTTGTAAAAATTAATTTTTTTTTTTTTTGTTTATCATAAATTTTATTTTTGTAAGATAGTAAAATTTTGTTGAATTGAGAAATTAATTTTGTGTTAATAACAGTAGAAGCATTGACTTAAAGTTGTTTTGTCGTTTTGTTTGGATGTTTTGATGGAGGTGCTGTATTTGTATGAGAATTTATCGTCTGTGTATTGCGTAGTAAACACACACAACAACAATAACAACAATAAAGTTTTATGCATGCTTTGATAATAGAAACATGTGCTGATAACAGTTTATACTTAAATAAACATTTTTCACTTTGATTCGCATTGATTTGACATTTATACACTTTAACGCTTTTAAAGCGTGTAAGCTAATAAAGCGGTTTTTCTGTTGTCCTTAGAAAGGAATTTTATTAAACTATTACGTCGTAATTATGATTTAATAATTTCAAATAGAAACGGCACGACAATTTTTTAAACGCTGCAAGTAAATATTTTCTCTCACAACAAAAAAAAAGTAAAAAAAAAATGTAAATAGAATTATCTACAAAAAAAATAATTTTTTTTTTTTTTTTTTAATCAGTATTTGTTGTTTTTTATGTCAACACTAAAACAATAAATAAATAAAATAAAATAAAATAAAAGACGATTCATGTATTTTAATTAATTAAACGAAAAAAAAAAAAAAAAGAAAACGATTAAAAATCGCACAAATACAACGATGATACGGCTAAAGTCACACTCAAAAAATTTACTACAGCTGAAAACACATGTTTGACTAAAATAAAAATAAATTAAAAAACAACAACAACAACAACAACAGAAAATTTAATTAACAACTCTCCCGTTGCTAAAACCTAATTAATTAATTAATTAATTAATTAATCAAAAATGTTTATTTTTTGTTAAAAAATTATTGATAAAAATCTATTGATTAATTATTGTTAAGATTTCTAATCATATTATTAATTAATTTATTGATTTAATCAGATTTTTTTCTTTTATTAATTTGAAAAGAATAAAAACACGTTTTATGTGATATTTTGTTTTGTTTTGATTTTTTTTTTGTTTAACGACTTTTTAAATGTCAATTTAACTGTTGTTATTGTTGTTGTTTTGCTTTTAATTTGTTTGTTTAATAAATTAACGAAAATTAGCTTAAATTAGCTTAAATCATAGATTTTGTTTAAATAAAAAAAAGAAGTTTTGTTTTGTTGATTAACTTATAGTGGAGACGCCGTGTTTTTAATTTCAATACAATACATATCAAGTGTATTGCTATCAACTGAAATGAAATCGTATTCAATACGATTGTTGTTGTTTTGTTTATTTTTTTTTTCCATTCTTTCTTTTCAGTTAAGTTGAACGACTTTACGTTACTTACCTTAACTTAACTTTACTTAACTTAACTAAACCGGATATTTACTTCCGATTTAATTAATTAATTATCAATTAACAAATTTTTGATTTATTTATTTATTAAGCATAAATCATCAGTTTTTTTCTCTCTGCTTTCCACAGAACAATTTTTTAATTTTTATTTAATCGTTGTATCCCTTAATTAGTTTTCATTTGATTGTTCTTCGTGTAAGTTTAATTAATTTAATTAAATAAAAAAATGAAATTTATTTTCTTTTTAATTATTTGTGCTGTGATTGATGGGTATTTGGGTTTGGACATGCCGCCAAATATACCAACCAGCAGTGGTTTTAGTAACAATGTTCAACCACAAGGTGTTTCTGGTTACATTACGAATCATTATCAGGGTGATCAAAAACAATTACAGCCTCAACAATCGACACAATTAGAACCAGTAAAAAATGTTATGCAGCAGAATATACCGCCGAGTCCATCGAACGATTATTATCAGAAACCACAATCCACTCCACTTTACGATAAAAGTGTGATCAATGAATTAAAGTTTGTGGAATTTGGAGTTTTTTTTTTAAATGAAATCTCAGAATAATAATATTCCTTTATATTTCAGGGAGGAAGTGACACTGTTACGTGATAATGTTGGACTGTTAGCTGATTTACAAAAGGATCTTATTTATGCAATGACACCATCTGAAAATAGTTACCAGAAACCTCAAGAACAAGCAGAACCAACAAAGCCAGAATATACAAAAGAGCAAATATATGATGAACAAAATTATAAACAAGATCCTAAATTGGGAACGTTTCCTGCGCTGCATTTGCACCATCATCGCGGTCAGTTTCCATTAATTCCGCAAGCTCCAACCTACAATTATCCACCATCCAGTCAGAATAGTTATCAACAGGATTATACACCAGCGGTTGCACCAATACCTGTTATTAAAAATTTGAGGTTTTATCCTTGAATCATTTAATTTTGAATTTTTTTACAAAAATGTCAAATTTTAGGCAACTATTTCGACTTCCACATTCTCAACGGCATCGACATCGTAGCAATTCATCTGGTCGTCATCTGAAAGGAAGAGGTAAGAATGTAAAGAATAATAAAGGTAAATCTAGGAAAAATAGAAAAAACTCCAGATCCACGGAGATTAAAGCCGTTGAAAGACAAATGGATTCCATTCGTCGTGGTTTGATGAGCGCAATTTGGACAGGCTTGATTGTGGTTGCCGTAAAACTGATTCCATTGTTGGTTTTAGGATTTAAAGTAGGCTCATTAATATGTAAATTTTAAATATTTTTATTTAAAACGGAAAATCTTGAAGGTAATATTCAGATCGTTCATTCCATTAGTGGGAATGGGATTTATAAATCGAGAGAAGCACGACGGAAATAATAACAAAATTGATCACGACGATGATGATGAAGAAGATCGATTTCTAGATGATGAGGATTTAAGTGCAGAGCGTGATGAAGATCTGGAAAGTGATGATGAATTCATAAATATCCGAAATATTGGTGAAACTTTTGATGATTTTGGGCGCAATGATTTTTCATATTCAAATTCTTATTAAATCATAGCGTGATATACATGAACGTACTCATTGAACATAAATGTTTAAAAAAAAACTCCACCCATTTTTGTAAATAACTTCATTGTAGTCAAAATCATAATGAAAAAATAAAAAAATTATTTGTGAAAAATAAAAATTAAAGATAAAAAAAATTATTCAATATGGCGTTACAAAAGACATGGCGTACATTTGACACTCTGTCACTTTTTTTTTTTTTTGTGTGTTAATTAAAAAAAAAATATCCTAAAACAAGAAAAATATATTTTTTAATTATATTTATTTATAAACAAATAAATATTACGTTTATTTAATTGTGTTTGTTTGATTAATTATTTATTGTTTTATTTTTAATGTATTAATGTTTTCTATTTGAATACATTCTAAGTGAATTGAAAAGTAACTCAACGCAATCATGTCTGAGGTTATTAATAGTAATCAACAGCAACAAACAAATACAGTTGCTAGTGATGTTCAATTAATTAATAATAAGATAAATAATGATGAAAATATTAAATCAAAAGATATGGGACAAGTAATAACAGTGAATAATAATAAAGTAACAACATCAACTAAACTACGGCGAGCATTTTCAATGCCCAAAAATCCATTTCGTATAACAATTAAACGTAATAATTCAAATAAAATAAATGATACAATAAATGATAATTGTGGTATTAATGATGATAATAAAAATAATTTAATTGGTGGTAATAAGCGGGTATTTCGTAGATCATCATGGAAAAAATTTCTAACACGTATTGCACAACAAATGACATCTGTTAATAATATTGATGTAAGTGACATTCTACGGTTTTTGTTTTTTTTTTATTTAATTTAAATAATTAATTTAATTACATTTTCTTATCAGTTTTATTAAAATCTACTTCTTCTTCTTCCTCTTTATATATATATATATATATTTATATATATATTTTGTGTGTAATTTAAATTTATTTTTTCGTTTATTTCCGTTAATAAAAATAAAAAAAAAAAAAAAAACTTATTCGCTTCTCTTCAATGTAATGTTAAATTGTTATGAATTAAATTTAATTAAAAATAATGAATTAAACGTAATAATAATAGGGGGGGCAAATAGTGAATTTTATTGTGTGTTAACATATTAATTTTTAATATAAAATTATTATTTTATTTACTTGTAAACAACAACGGTTGAGTTAATTTAATTTTTTTTTTTTTTTTATTATTATTATTTTTCTGCTACTCATTTATGTTATGTAATCACATTTCGCGCTTTTTAATAGATAAATGCTAATAATAATTACTTTTTTTTTTTATCTATTTTTTTAATTTAAAATTGTGTTAATTTAATGTTTTAATTAATTAAAAAATAATGTGTGAAAAAAAATATTTTTTTTAATTAATGTCCTTCGTTTGTGTTTTTTTTTTTTTTTTTGTTTTTAATTTTTGATCTATTTGTTAATAGATGGCAGGTTAGGGATATTTGTTTGTTCCTCTTCTTCTTCTTCTTTTGTTTAATTAAAATTAATCAATGCTGCTGTCGTTATTTATTTTGATTATTAATTATTAATTTTGCCTTGAAATGTTTTTATTTTTATGATTATTATTTAGGCTACTTAAAATTAATAAAATTACTGATTAATTGGTTTTGTTTTTTTATTTTTTTCTAATTTATTTATTGATGAGGAATTAAATGGTATAACGTTGCAATAATTTGATTTGTTTTTTAATATTAATTTAATTAATTAATAAATTTTTAATTTGATTTTTTTTTTCAATGAAATTTATTGGTAATTAATGTAATTATTTATTTAGTATGATCAAGAGATGGCGTTATTATTCATAACGTTTAACGTTTCCTGATTATATTTTGTTTTGTAATAATTAAGTGACTTTTTTTTTTTGTTTTAGTTACATTTCCTAGTCTCTAATACTACATAAATGACTATGTAAATTTTTATTTTATTGTTTTATCCGGGGATATATATATGCTATGCGTTTTATTACTACCAGTTTAATAGCATAAATTCCATTTGATGATGACCTTTAGTAATTTATAGATCAAATAAAATTTTCTTTTTTTTTTTGCTTGTAATATTTATTATTATTTACTTTTGTGTTGAATTAATTAATTTTTTTTTTAATATTTGTTTGTTACAAAAAGTCTCTGGCTAGTTAACAAGCTTTATTTATCAATCATTAAGGATAATATATGCATGAATGTACTTGAGCCGATACTAATCTTTTGTTTATTTATTTAGGTTAGTTTGTTTGTTTTTTTTTTTTTACATGGAACTAATTAGTGTACATCGGTTATTAATTAGTTAATAATAAAGTAATAATAGGCAAATATTTTGTACGTTATCACACTGTCTGTCTAAAATTAGCTACGTTAAAAATAGCAAATAAATCGTTGATCGCTGATGATTTTAGCGATAAATTGTTGATTTTCTAGAGAAATTAATTCTAATGAATCTTCCGTGTTATAGGAAATAATAATTATTATAACCTTGGAATGGTGTTATATTGGTTAAATGCGAAGTTTTTCTTGTCACAATAAATTTTTCTGGAATTTTTTTTTGCTTTGCTTTGTTTTTCTATTGTTTTAAAGGGTTTTTTGTGGTTGTGCCAAGAACATTTTGTATCTAAAGTAATGAAATAAAGAAATTATTGGTTATTTCGTGGAGGGTGTTTGTTTTTTTTTTTTTTTTTTATTATTTCTTTTTTGTTGGGAATGGGAATGGGGGTTTTGTATGAATTTTGTATTAAATTTAAAAAATTGCAAATGACTTCTGGAGAAATGTTTAGACAAATTTTCTTTTAACAATAAATCGTTGAAAAACATTTTTTTTTTATTATTTATAAATGTAGGAAGATATGTATGACATTCTCCAGATTGTTTGAAGATGACGCCCTATGCTCTATATTAGCCAAAAGTTTTTTTTTTTTTTTTTTTTTTATGCTTCAAGCATTTTTATTCTTTATTCGTTGTCGTTTCTTTTTCTTTTTTTTGGCAATTATTATTTACTTTCTTGTTAATTGAATCAAAAATAAAGTCAGTTATATCCAAATAAATAAATAAATTGGTTAAAAACGGGTTTTTTGTATGTCGAAAGTCCTTGATTATCACTGCTTGTTACTATTTTACTTCATATAAATAAGCAAATAATTATATTAAATAAACGAAAAAAAAAAAAAAAAATGATTAATAATAATATTTATAGAATATTTATTTATTTATTTATTTATATATAAATAATGATAAATATTATGATTAAAAACTTTAATTTTAAATAAAAAAATAGCTGCTGCTGGTTCAGCTACTTTATGGCTGTACTGCTGCTATATCATTTTTTTTTGTTGTTTAATTCTTTTAATTTATAATTTAAAATAAAAATAATAATAAAATAAGAAAAAGAGAAATGTTTACAATAGTTTATAGAGAGATAAGAAATATAAATAATGAAATATGTTTTTGTTGTAGGCAAAACAACAAGATAAACAATATCAACAGCAGCAACAACATCAACATCAAAAAGGAATATTAGATCGTGTACCACCAATAAATAATCAAGAACAACAACAACAACAGCAAATATTTAATAATCAATTGGAACATATTCCTGGTGTTATTGGTTTAAGAAATCATGGGAATACATGCTTTATGAATGCTGTCTTACAATGTTTAAGTCACACAGATATATTGGCTGAATATTTTGTATTGGATCAGTACAAAGTAAATATTTATTATCATATATTAATTGAATTAATTAATTTATTTATTTATTAATTATAATTTTAGGTTGATTTGAAACGGCGTAATAAATTAAATTCAAAAAAATTTGGTACCAAAGGTGAATTAACCGAACATTTAGCATTAGTATTAAAATCATTATGGTTATGTAAAGATTCACCAGAATATAGTACAAATTTTAAATTAATTGTTGATCGTTATGGTACACAATTTCGTAGTTCAACACAACATGATGCCCAAGAGTTTTTATTTTGGTTATTAGATAAAGTTCATGAAGATTTAAATACAGCAACGAAAAAAAAATATAAAATCATAAAGGTGAGTAAGTGTGGGAGTTGACTTACTTAAGTTTTAACTAGAAAAATGCAAAGAAAAGAAAAGAATTTTAAACTATGCAAAGATTAAAAATAATAATTATTTTTTATTCTTATCATTTATGTAATCATAGAAGATAATTATATTTTAATTATTTATCGTTCATTTCTAATGCATGGTGTGTTATTTTATTCTTATCTTATCAAACAGAAGAAATAAAAATAAAAAATAAAATCTATTTGTTCTATATTTATTATTAATTAAGATTTATTAATCACGTGAATAATAATTAATTTATCTTTTTCTTTTATCTTTATTTTTTTAGAATAACTATGGTAGATCAGATGAAGTAAATGCTGCTGAAACATTAGCAAATCATATACGTTGTAATAATTCATTTGTTCAGGCTGTATTTCAAGCACAATTTCGTTCATCTTTATCATGTCCACGTTGTCATAAACAAAGTAATACATTTGATCCATTTCATTGTATATCTGTACAATTGCCACAATTATTACAACAACCAGTATTTGTTACTGTACTATATGGTACACAACATCCACGTCAAGTTAAATTAGGTATTGGTGTGCCGCCCGGTTCAACAATACTTGCATTACGTGAACAATTAAAAGCGGATACTGGTATACCATTAGAAAGGATAATATTAACAGAAATTGGTATAAATGGATTTAATCGTGTATTCTGTGATTCACATCATATAACAACAATTAATGAGAATGATCCGATTTATTGTATTGAAACACCTGAAGTGACAATAAATAAAAATGACACCACAACAACGAAGGATACATCCACCGCCACCACATCAATAACATCAATTAAAAAAATAACCACCGATGATAATACAATACAATTAATTTTATGCATTAGTAATGTTAAACGTAATTTAGATAATAATAATATGATTGAACGTTTCGGTACACCGTTTTGTATAAATGTTAATCGTGATATATCATATACGGAGTTACAAAAATTATTGCTCAAACAAATGTCATCGATATTAAAAAGTGAATTATTTACATATGTTACGGCACCGAAGGATATGTTTAAAATCTATTTACAAGATCCATCTGTTGATCCAGATACGTATCTAGATAAAAATGTTGAACATCCATTGTTTACCGAAATTATTGATTTGGCATTAACAGTATTACCAAGCGATGCTGGTCCCCAACATATAAAATTATTATTAGAATGGTTTAATCCAGAATTATATTTTAATGATATAAGTGATCAGTTTGTTGAGCACGAGAGTGTGCAACAGTTGAAAAGTAAATTATTACCGGAACAACAAATATTAACATTAGAACAATGTTTAGACCATTATACAAAAGCAGAAACATTAAGTGCCGAGGATGCATGGCGTTGTCCGCATTGTCAAAAATATTTACCAGTTGTTAAGACATTAGGTTTATGGTCACTGCCGGATATACTTGTTATACATTTTAAACGGTTTCGACAGCAACAGTTAAAAGGATCATTAGCTGCTAAACTGACAACAATGGTTAAATTTCCATTAAACGGTTTTGATATGACACCACATTTGGCACGTATAAATGTTAATTCTGGAGCACCGAACGGTGGTGGCACCGAAACTCCAAATAATACACCGACCACCTCAACAAATATTAATTTAGAAAATTGGACAACATCGACTTGGCGTAAAATTAAGAGAAAAGATTCGAATTTATTGCTCTTGCAACAGCATCAGCATGAGCAACAGCAACAATATAAAGATAATCGTTATGATTTATATGCGGTGTGTTATCACCAGGTAGGGTTTTGCATAAATAAATTCTGTTTTGTTTTTTATTCATATAAAAAATTATTTTTTTATTTACAGGGAGATACATTAGAGACTGGTCATTATACAGCAGCATGTAAAAATCCATATGACAATGAATGGTATAAATTTGATGATCAAAGAGTAACGCATGTTTCCTCAAATAATATCACCGAGGAAATTGTTAACAACGAAGCATACATATTATTTTATCAGCGTCGCAAATATGATATGAATGGTGAATGTTCTACGACGACAAGTTCAACAAATTCTTACAATGAACACTGGATAACACGGTTAACAGCAAAGAATTTATTAAATACGACAAATAGTGCTAAGAAAAATAGTTGCACGATATTAAACGATGAACGAGTGATAATTGATGAGGAGATAAAAGATGAGATAATAATCGATGATGTAATTCCAAATAATACTAATCATATTGATACAGATCTTGATGATAATGTTAAAGATAATACTACTATAATAATTACTACTAATAATGATAATTCTAATAATAATGATAGCGATAACGAAAATAATGATAAAACTACAATGATGCCAAATTTAATGAGTGAAAGTAGTACAGAGAACAGTTTAAAAATAAACGATGATAGTAATAATGCTATCAATAATGAATTAACAAATTCATTAACCAATAATGATGTCAAAGAATTCTTTATCAATAATTTTGATTCCAATTTAACTGATAACAATTTAGTAATAGAGGAAAATGAAAAAATTCCTGAAATAAATAATGTAAATAATAATGAACCGGAATGTAATATACCAATAAAAAAGGAGATTTTAAATATAAAAACACCATCACCACGTACAAGAAAGGAAATTCCAACATTAGTAACAACAAATGGATTAACAAATGGTAGAACATCACCAATCTTTAAACCACATTTATCGTCGTTAACAAATGTTTCATTATCAGCATTTAATACGAAAATAAATATAAATTTTTCTGATATAATAACACCGTCATCGTCAACAACAAATTGTCATAATCACAATTTATTAACATCGTCGCTAATTAATAATAATAATAATAATGGTAATATGACGAATGGTACAACCGCTGCTGATACAATATCGATGATACGTGGTGCTAATTCGTGTAGTAAGGATACATTAATGTATATCGATCAGCAAGTACAACATAATTTAATAAATAATATTGATGATACAGATGATGAGGATAATGATAATAATTCAATTATTGGACGATCTTTATGGGTTTGTTGAAAAGAAAAAAAAAAAAAATCTTTATGACGTTTATTAATTTTTATTTAAATTTTTCTATTCTAGATATCACCAGTAACACCACATAAATTAATAACAGTATCACCGAAAAATTAATTAATTAATTGTTTAATTTATTGCAATGAAAAAAGGAGAAATTATTTTCAAGTTTTTTTTTTGTTTTTTCCGCGGTTTTTTTTTAATTTGTTTTTTTTTATTTTGGGTATTTTGGTTGTATGGCTGAATTTTACGCTTGCAAGTAAAACATTAAGTCATCATTATTATTGTATTTTATGATTTTAAAAAACTAATTTAAATGTTCAAATAGAATTAAATTAATTTATTTATTTATTTATATATACATATTTATTTTGAGGTTATAAAATGTTTCCAATGTTTTTTTTTTTTTTTTTGTTTTCGTTATTATATTGGGTGGAAGAAAATAGAGAGGAAAAAAAAAAGCTTGAAAATATATTTTTTTTTTCTATTATTATTAACAATAAATATGTGTTGTGTGCACTTTGCCGACACATCCTTGAAAGTTAATTAATTTTTCTGTTTTTAATTTTTTTGTTTTTGTTTTTGTATTAACAAAAATAATAATAATTATTATTGTTTATTAATTAATTAATTAATTATATTAAGCTAAGTAAACATGACTATTGTGTATATGTGTTTACAAAAGAAAATAAAAGTACAATTTTATTAATTAATATTATTATTATTATTGTTTTAGTTCAAAGCGTAAGTTAAACAAACATTAAACAAACATTAAACAATAATAATAATAATGAAAAAATTAAAATTAAATTAAAAAAAAAGAAGAAACACACAAAATGAGAGGCTCTAAAAATATTTATTAGTAATTTTAAAAATTACAATTAACAAATAATAATAATATAGAAATTTTATAAATAATAAACACAAAATATGTCAAATTATTAATATTAAAAAAAAAGTTAATTAATTTAAGGGTAAAAACCAAAAAAAAAAAGATTAAGGAAATATGTAAGAAAAAAATTTTTTTTTTATTTATTTTTATCATTCCTTTTTATTGTATTTATATTTTATTCTCTGTCACAAATCTATGCATTTGTTCGTTAATTTATTATTAATAATTAAATAATTAATTAATAGAAAAAATATTGCCGAAATTACCATTAATTTTTATTGTAAAAAAGGAGAAAAAAAAAATGTGTGACAAACTGTAATAATTTGTCACACATTTAGGTTTTAAACTTTGCTAACCGTCGTCATAATTCGTTTGTCATTTTTTAATTTATTTATTTTGTGCATTTTAATTAATTAAAATAATTTATGTTAACCAATATTATAATTAATTTATTATTATTATTTTCAATTTAATTAGATAAATATATATATATATATATAAAACAGTAAACGAAAATATCATCCCAATATAAGCAATAATTATTTATGATTTTCTTTTTCTATTCTTTTCCTACAAAATAAAATATTTAATTAATTAATTAATTTTTCTGTTATTTTAATTATTTATTTAATTGTTACCAATAATTATAATAATTTTATTTTTTTTTTCCTTTAATTAGAAAACAAAACAGAAAAGACATACATAGGTTTTTTTTTTTTTTTTTTATCAAAATACCAAAATTTGTATATTTTGATTTTAAATTATGGGAACGTGCCTTAATGCTGTTGTATAAAAAAAAATGTGTCCCCAAAATTTAATAATTAAAATTATAATAAATTAAAGAGAAAATAAATAATAAAAAAATTATTTAAAAAAAAAACGAAATTAAAATTTTAATTTACGACTTTTATATTAAAAAAAAAATGTATTGAAGGGGCTATGACGTCACATTTATTTATTTATTTCTCCCACCCTATTTTGAAATGTCAAATTAGGCAACAAATGAATAAATTTTAACCTAACTTCTCAATTGATTTTTTGAATATAAAATAAAAACCGAATTTAATATTATTGTGATTAATTACAGATAAATAATTCAAATAAGAAATAAATCTGATAATGTCTAAAGAAATAAAAGGAGCCTTAAAAGAGGCTAGGGAATTTTATAAGAATAAAGATTTTAAATCGGCTATCGATAAATGTAATGTAAGTTGGTTGTGAATTTTTGTTCTTGATAATTTAGCTAAACGAAAAATTATTTTCTTCTATTAGTTTATCTTGAAAGAGGATGATAAAAATTATATGGCTTTATTGCTTATTGGTGCAGCTTATCAGGATATTGATAAGAAACAATCTGTGAAATATTTAAAAACTGCTTTAACTTGTACAAATGAGCCGCCAATTGTTGCATTACAAGGTTTAGCTAATTGTGTCGATACAAATGAATTACCGGATATTTATGAGAAGCTTTTGGCATTAACTCCGTAATTTAAAATAAATTTAACTTTTTTTATTATATTCATTTTCCTTATCTTAACAATTTACAGAGAAAAATTCGTTGATTTACATTTAAAGTTAGTTAATGTTGCACCAATGCTCAACAACCCATCAATTTGTATTGAAATTTTTGATAAAGAATTAAAAAATGCAAATACAGAGCGTACAGATAACGCTTTATTATCATTGGGTACAATTTTTCTAAAACAAAAAATTGAAATTGATGAAAAATATAATGGAATTTATGAAAAATCATTAATAAAATTCTTGGCAACAAATGAAAATACTGAAGAAGCCTGTGAATGTTATAAAAAATTTATAAAATTCCTTTATAAGCAGAAAAACTATCCCGTACTATTTATTTATTGTGAGAGAATGAATAGTCAATTTCCTGGTGATATGTTTCCTGTTGAATGGTTATTAAAAGTTTTCATCGAAAAGTATTCGAAGGATAATAATTCAATAAAAGATTATCTAAAGAAAAATTTAAATGATTACATCAATGAGTTATTAAAGAGTAATGAAAAGTCATTGATTGGGACAATGGCGA
This sequence comes from Ptychoptera albimana, assembly GCA_961205885.1. NCBI lineage: Eukaryota > Metazoa > Arthropoda > Insecta > Diptera > Ptychopteridae > Ptychoptera > Ptychoptera albimana. Next base: position 28,750,646 of record OY540804.1, on the reverse strand, counting down.
AGGCAATTTTTTTGTTTAATAACGAGGATTACCCTTCGGCTAGAGATAATCTGTTAAAAGGTAAGAGTGTTCCGTTTATTTGTGTCTAAATTTCACTCAATCATTTTTTTCTTCAGTAAACGAAATACAAGAAAATTGGCAAACATGTTTGAGCTACTTATACAAAGCGCATATAAAACTAAATGCATTAGCTGATGCCGAGTTTATAATGCGTGAAAAATTAAAAATAAATAATTCGCTAATGATAAAAGTGCTGGTTGAACAGGAAATTAAAGAAAAGTCCTTGGAGGCAATAAAAATGTGTAAAGAGATAATACCAACAGTTGAAAATAATGTGGAACAAAATGAAATTATTGAGTTTTTAGCAAAGTAATAAAAAATTTAATTTCCTTAGTCAATTGGTTAATAAATAAATTAATTTTCTAGAGCATTATTTCAATCTGGACAGCAGGAAGCATTTGTTAAGACTATAGAAAAATTAACCGAACGTAATTATGATGAGAAGAAATTAATTTTATTAAATGCAATGAAATTGAGTGTATTAAATATAAATGAAGGAGTTAAATTCCTAGTTGATAATCCTGATGAGACATTTGATTATTTTTTGTTAATGAGTAAACTATTACTGAGAGATAACAATATAAATGAGTCGTTGAGTTATATATTAAGGGCGACTAAATTACAAACATATAATTCTCTGTGCTATGACATTTTGGGTGAGATTTATAAAAAACTGAACGATCCAGTTCGATGTTTAAAATGTTTTAAGAAGTGTTTGTATTTGAATCAATTGAATAGTAATGCCATAATTGCTGTAAGTACAGATTTACGGAAGAACAACGATTGGATAAATAATAAAAATTTACTTGAAACAATAATAAATAAAACGATAAATGGTAGAAATAATAAAATACTTTGGTTACAATTGAGTTTGAATTATTTTGAGCAAAGATTATATGATAAAACGATTGAATCATTACGTTCCTGTATACGTTGTGATATAAATGATTATTTAATATGGGAACTGCTGGGTGATGCATATTATAAACGTGGGTCATATAGTTCAGCGATGAAAGTTTACCAGAAAACGTATGATTTGAATAAAACGAATTTTTATTCAAAATTACAAATTGCACACATTAAAATGGTTTGTTTAGAAAACTTGGGGAAGCACACAAGGCTGAATAATTTACTTTTATTTTATAATTTCTAGCTACTAAAAATGTACGATGAAGCAATAATTTGTTTTAAGGAAATTTTAAATGAGACAACTGATTATTATCCCGCTTATAAAGGTATTGCTGATGCTTATTATGGGTTAGCATTGGAATTATTTAAACAACGACGGTTGGGTACTTGTCGTGAAAATTTACAATTAGCTGCTGATAAACTTACTGAGTAATATCTAGTTTTTTCTTCTATTTTAATTAATTTATTAATTTATTTGTTTTTTATTTCAGAATAATACACAAGCAAAGTAATTTCTCCTGTTTATGGCGTTTATTATCGAACGTATTGAATTTAGCAGCAACATTATCTAATCAATATGCATTTTTATATTTACCAAAATCATTAATTAATAATATGAATACAAATGATAATGAAAAAATTACCGAATTAAAATTATTTACAATAAGTGGTAAATGTTTGTGCAGATCAATCAAATTAAATAAATCAAATAACATATTATGGTTAGAGTTATCAATAAATTATTATTTACGAATAATATTCTATGAGAATTTATTGAATTTTAATGAGAGAAAAGATTTATTAAATTTTGCAATTGATTCGTGTAAATATTCAATAAAATTGTTACCAAATAAATGGGAAACGTGGAATTTATTAGGCGTATTATGTGTACGAAAAGGTATTGATTGTTGTGTGAATTTAGATTATTATTATCGTTTTTAATTATTTGTTTTATTTTTAGAAATAAATAATCTTCCATTAGCACAGCATTGTTTTATAAAATCGCTGTTAATCAATCGTAAAAGTTCAATAACATGGACAAATCTTGGTGTTTTATATTTGAAAAATAATAACTTAAATTTGGCAAATCAATCGTTTAAACACGGCCAAGAGAATAATATAAATTATTTAAATTGTTGGTTGGGACAGGCTATAATTGCTTATTTACTAAATGAAAAGGATGAATCAATTGATTTATATCGTCATTGTACGCATTTGGATTATCATAAAGTTTCATCAATTGGTTACACAAATTGGATTTGTAATATAATTAATAATTTTGATTATATGAAAAATACACGTCATAATTATATCATACAGAATATGTATGGTATACAAGTTGCAACAGATTGTATTACATGGTTTGTTAAATAACTAAATTTGTTTAATTAATTGTAGAAAGAAAATTCGTTTTTTATTTTTATTTTAGGCATTGTTCATCAGAGGATGTTAAGACGTCAGTTGAATCATTATCCCTTTTAGGTTATATAAATTATAAACAAAATTTGTATAAAAATGCTGTACGTGCATATTGTTTAGCTAGTGAAAAGTCAACTGGAGGACAAAAGTTTGTTTAATTCAAATTTCTATGATGTTTTGTAGTAAAAAAAAAACATTTTTTCTTTCTTTACTTTTAGAGATATAATTCTGTTGAATTTAGGTTATTCCTACTTAAAACTCGATGAATCAACAAATGCGATTAAAGCATTTGTAAATATTGAGAATCAAACATTTAAATCAACAGTTGGATTAGCATTGGCTTATTTTAAAGGTAGACAATTAGATAAATTTGTTTCATTTTTATTCTTTTTATTTAATTATAAATTCAATATTTAAGCAACACAATATGAAAAATCATATGAAATCTATCAACGGGCATTAGAATATTATTCAAAAAATGACTCTGAAAAATCGTTTATATTAATTGCGATGTCAGCAATGTTATACTCATTCCAAGGTGAAAAAGATGCTAAAACATTATTATTTCAGTGGTAAGAAATATTTTCATTTACAAAGTGAAAGTTTTTTAAGTAAAATCAGAGCAACGAAAACAAAATTTAATTAAATAAAATTTAATAAATGTATAGCCTTCGATAGCTCAGTTGGTAGAGCGGTGGACTGTAGAATTGTTTAGAAATTGTTATCCATAGGTCACTGGTTCAAATCCGGTTCGAAGGAGTTTCTTTTTTTTTTTGGATTAATAAATTTTTTATTTCTAGTATTGGACTACCAGATCCACCAATTGAAGGTCTATTCTCAGCTTGCGCCCTTGGTTTATTACACGAAGATTTACAACTAGCAGGATTAGTTTTGAATGAATTAAAAATTTATGAGGACAATCCAGAGTACTGTCATCATGTTGTCTTCTTTAAGTCACAAATGTTTTTACTTACAGTGCGTTTTAGTTTCTTTTTAAAGCGGCCTTTTACCATTTTCCTTTTTGATTTATTTTTGTAGAAACAACCAAAGCAAGGCCTAATGTATCTTTTATCGATGGTGCATAAATATCCTGCACGCTCAAATTTACGTAAAATATTAACAAATTATTTATTAAAAAATTACCGTAACAATCAGAAATATTTATTATTTGCAAATCGTATGAGTCAAAGTACAATTTTACTTGATTTACGTCGTTATCAAAGGTTAATATAATTAAAATTTTTGGGGTTTTTTTTATTGTGTTTGTGTGTGTGTGTGTGTAATTAATAAATCTTTTTTTATTTTGCTTTTAGTAAATCCTTGGATTGTAGTGAAGCAGCTAAACAATTAGCGATTGCTAGTGTATCGATGCGTTATGTTGATCAACGTGAAAGAAAATTATTGGCACAACGTGCTGTACATATAAATCCAACAAATAAAGAAGCCTGGTCATCGTTAATTACTTGTTTATAAGATAATTAATTAATTAATTTTTTTCTCTATTGAAATATATTTTTTTTAAATTAAATATTTTGTGTCTTTACTAAATTTCCCTGTATTTTATAACGACCACAAAATTCCTTTATTCCCGTTATTTATTTACTCATAGAAACGTTTTAAAATTGTAAAATATGTATATGCGGTGTTTAGTATTGACTGAAACATTTCCAAAGTCATTGGATAAATATTTCCAATCATAATTCTTAAAGGTATTTGTGATCGTAGCATTAGCAAAAGAAGAACTTTTTTAACTGGTATACTATAAGCAACCCATGAACTGGCGTACGCTGCTTCTGATAATTTTAAACTCTAAATTTGAAAAAGAAATTATTTATTATTTGTTTGAATCATGATTAATTAAATTAAACGAATTATTACCTCTTCCAATAATATATTTGCGTGATAATAAATTGTATACAGTTGAGCCATTATTAAAAATATATAAGCGCAAACAATAATCGTTTGTGCCATATTATCTACCTGATAAATAAACAAAAAAACAAGAAAAATATTTATTCTAACCTCAAACCGAATAATAAAAAAAAAAAGCCAACATCTGTCACACGGTTCTATGTGACAGAAATAAAATACGCCTAAATGTGACCTAAGGATTATTATTCATTCCAATAATTAATAAAAGTTATTTGCTTTTAATTAATTACGAAGATAATCGCGTTTTTTTCTACAACGAAATTAATAATTAAAATGGAAAATTGATTTGAATAATTCAACGAAAGTAAACCGGAATACAGAAAGTGTTTGTAAATAAACGAAAAATAAACAACACCTTCGATAGCTCAGTTGGTAGAGCGGTGGACTGTAGAATTGTTAAAGAATATTGTTATCCATAGGTCACTGGTTCAAATCCGGTTCGAAGGATTTATTTTTTGTTTTTTTTTTAATTTTTTTTTTTTTTACTTACTATTGCTAATAGGAACAACAGGGCACACAGCATAATGGCAAAAGATAAAAACTCCAAAAAGGAAACATACGTCACCAGTTTATTTAATTCATCGATGTAGCTGTGAATATTTTATTTTTTATAAATTTCATATTTTTTGGAAGAAACTTTTATTGAAGTCACCTAATAATCTCTGTATGCGTTTTAATGCAAGCCTTTAATCGCAGCTCAATGGCATTGTCCGTGTCATTTGGTTGTTTTAGATTAATCAAACGATGTTGCAGGATACGCACCTGAGCAATGCCAAAGACAATAAACGAAGTAAAAATATTTGAATACGGAATGTAAAGAAAGCAGCCTAGATTTGTGGTAATCGCCTTGAAAAAATGTAAGGAAATTAAAATAAAAAAATATCAAAATAAAATCACCCTTGGAATTTACGCACCTGGATAACGTATAAAATTTCATAATTTGGCGATACAAAGATATCAACACCGGGTATCCAAACACCATACGGTAAACCTTTTGATTAAAGATAAAAAGGGCTCTCTGTGAAAATTATGGAATTTTTTTGGTAAGAATGACAAACCTCGTTCTTTGGTGAATAGCGGATATGACACAAAGCACATGTTTGCAACCTCCGCCATTACTAAATTCGATTTTGATAATTTTTCCATATGCACCGTGTATTCACGAAGTATTTTAATCATTTCCCAATCACCGGTACTCTAAATAAATAAATTTTTTTTTTTTGTATTAATTTTTAATTAATTAATTTAAATTTTCGTTTTACCTCTATAGCGTTATAAGCGTCTTCAATGAATTTCATGTAATTTTCAAAGCGATCAGCATATCTTATTGTCACAACAGTTCGTACCTGATTTTTTATTACAGTAATTAATGGTTAAATACGAAAGAATTTAATTAATTAATTAATTATTATTATTATTATTTTTTTTTTTTTAATTACTTACAACTGCGTTAAAATATAAAACCGTAAAATATGCATTCAAAATTAAAATATCAATTTGTTTGGCACGACAGAGGAACATCCATTGTAAAATATTTAAACCGGTGACAGGGATCATGATTAGATAACGTTTATAATTGTGATAACGGATAAACGACCAAAATAACCAAATTTTTACATTCACAGATAGTATTGGGCAGTCCTCAATCATTTTACTTTGCGTTTTTCAAGTAAATATTTCACAAAAATTCACTCAACCTGTGAAGCGAACAGTGAATTACTTTGTTTTTATAAACAAACTCACAAAAGGGAATATTTAATTCGAGAATTAATTAATTTATTTATTAAACCGCAAAATAACATAATGATTCTGCGGTTTTTGCATTTTAATTTCTTCTTTTTTTTTTTGTTAAATAAATAATTATGAAAATGCTGTTGTTGGTAACTCAACACCTTCGATAGCTCAGTTGGTAGAGCGGTGGACTGTAGAATTGTTAAAGAAAATTGTTATCCATAGGTCACTGGTTCAAATCCGGTTCGAAGGATTTAATTTTTTTTACTTTTAACACCCCCTAAGAATTTTTTTTTTCAATTAAATTTTCTTGTTTTAGGGAGTTGAAATCAAAATGAAATTTTTTATCCGAATATTTTTGATAGGTTTGAACATTTGCTATAAAAGGTAAATGAATGCAACTGTGGTGAGTTTGTGTTGAATATTATCGAAGGCGCAGATTTATTTAATTTTTTTTTTTTTGTTAAACCACAGGTGAAGTAACTGGATGTGGCTCAGTTTAAAAAACTTTAATTTTTAATTCAGGTAGACGTTATATAATTTATAAAATTTTCTCTTTCTCTTATTACCCCACTTCTTTTCTGTGTTTATTAGTTTAATAAAAATGTCTGTTGGTGTTGGTGCGTTAAACTGCTCCGCGGTTTTTTATTTTTATTTTACTCTTCAATAAAAACGAAAGAACAATCAACCTACACACAACGCTGTTAAATAAAAAAAAAAAAAAAAAACAATAATAACGCTGAGTAGCATGAATACCAGAAGAAATATATATAAAAAAAAAAAATTAAATACAAGCAACACAAGCAAATTTCCACAGCATTCAACAACAATTTCAATAATTTCTTGTAGGAATAAGAAGGTAAAAAAAAAAAAAAAAAAAAAAACCAACAATAGTTACACACCTCCCTCTCCTATTATTATCATAATATTATTTTTATTATTATTAATTTTTTTTCTTTTTTTTTTTTAATATAAAAATAAAAATAAAACTCCAACTGTCGACGACGACAAACTTTAAACCACACTCAATAGCAGAAAATAAAAAGAAAAAAAAAAAAAAAAAACGAAAAAAACTTTCAGAGCGAAGAAAAAGTTGAATTTTTTTTTTTTTTATTCAACAAAAGTAGTCACAGAATATAGTTCGCGGTGTTCACAGGTGGTTTTTGTTTAAAAAATAAAATTAATATATTTTTTTTTTTTTCATTTTCATATTCTGTCGTTTTACGTGCGTTTTATGTTCAAAAAAAAAAATAATAAATAAAATAAATAAATAATAATAATAAAATTTCAGTGAAAATATAATTTTATTATTTTTTTTTTTTTTAAATTGGATTAAACAACACAAACAAGTGACTTAAAACATAAGTGGATTAATTATTATAAAACAAAAAAAAAAAAAAAAAAATCAAGAGAGAAAAGTAATTAAAAAAAAAAAAGTTTAATTATTTTTTAAATGGATTAATTTTTGTCTACACAAAAAAAAGTTTTATTTTTTTTATTTTATTAAACTGCAAGGTGAGTCCATTACTTGTTTAATAAAATTAATTAAATATTTAAGTCACATACGTAAATAATAATAAAAGAAGGATGTTAAGTCGTTATTAATTCTAAATGACATTTTGACATTCAATAATTATTTAAATGCAACACACAGAGAGAAGGAGAAAGACAGACCGAAAAACAAAAAAAAAAAAAGTGAATTTCATTAGTCATTTGTTTGAAAAATAATAAAAATAAATATTTAAGTACATTGCGCATGTGCCAATTGATTTATTTTAAATAATAAAGCCTACTGAGAATTCTTAATGAAAAAAAAAAAAAAAATTAAACAAATAAATAAAAATAATTAATTCTGTATAAATAATTAAAAAAGAAAAGAAAAAACATTTTAAGTAAAGTGATCATGCGCATTTGTTACGTAGGCGTTTATGGTCATTTTTTAATTTTCATGAATAAAAAAAAAAAAGAAGATATTTATTTCCATTAATTATCACGCAAAAAGTGCGGGTGGTCGGTTATTTAATCGTTAAATTCCCGTTTCATTCGTTTGCCACAAGAAATTATTCCGCAAAATTTCTATTACTGTTATTTTCGGTTTTTTTCTTTCTTTAACTTGCTTTCTTTCGGTTTTTGTAATTAAAATCAATGACAACAATGGCGCCAAAATGACTTAACTTTAATTTAAGTACATTTTATTGCATTTTTACGGGTGTTTTGTTTTTTTTTTGCTTGTTGTGCGAAAATTACTTGTTTATGCAGTTTTTTTTTTTTGTATAAGTAAAACATGAAATGCTTAGCTAAGCCACTTTTTTTTTTGTTATTTAATTATTTAATTATTTTCTGTAAGAATGCAGTTAGAAAATGTATTGTAGGAATTTTTTTTTTTTTTATTATAATTTAACTAGTTTAAGTCATGATGATATTTAATTTCTATTATTTAAGCATATTTTATAAGAATTTTAAATCAGCCTTGTGTGCTAATATATTTTAGCTAGATTAATTGTCTTGTCTCCATTGATAGCCTTTGGATTAAATTTTCTCTTATTATATAACAAAAAAAAAAACACAAACCAGAAAACCGACTTAAATAATCATCTGACATTTAAAAAATGAAAATAAATGAAGATCAATAATATTAATAATTTATTTAATAACAAAAAAAAAATAAAACGCGCCATTTTTAGTTTTGTTTATTTTGCTTTTTTTTTTTTATGATTTTTAAGTCAAATGAAATAAATGGAGAAACAGAAGTTGTAGTAGTTGTAGAAGAAGAAGCAGCAGCTATAAAAGCGGCAATAATTTTGAATAATTAAATATTTAAGTCACACCTTTAAGCTTATAATTAAATTAAATATCAAATTATTGTTTTATATAAAAAAAAACCGATTTTGTTTTTTTATTATTGAAAATGAATTGATATGAAAAAAATAACATAAAACAAAAACAAAAAATTTAATTAATAATTTAGTAAATCGATTGACACGTGTTTTCAATGTTAAGCCACTCGCTTGTTTTGACGTTTTTCATGATAGCAAAAAAAAATTAACGTTTTCACCTAGATAACTTTTTAGATTTGTTTTTAGAAGTTTATTATTTATGCTTTGGTGGAGTTTTTTTTATATATTGAATAATGAAATCTAATCAGTTTAATCCCATAAATCACAGTGCATTAGTTCAGAAATTAAATAGACATAAATTTAGTACATAATGACGTGAAAAAATCACAAAATCATCAAAAATCCTTTTTTTTTCAGCTAGAAAAAAATTTAAAAAATAAAAAATGGATTCTACTGTTTCGCGCGGTTTTTGATTTTCTTTTCTCTTTATGTTTTTTTTTTTTTTAAACAACCAAAGACCCAACCACCTTACAAGAAACAACACATAATTAATTAATTACAACAGACATTCATTTGCATAATAAATAAGCAAAAAATAAAATCTTTTTTTTTTTTTACTTTATTACAAAACCTAGTAAAAAAAATTACTGAATGAAAAAAAAAATTAAATTTTTTTTATTTATTTTTTAATTTTGTTACTTCCTTGTAAAATAAATGAATAAAAAAATTTAATATTTTTTCTTTATAATTTTCATGTAATTGTTTGCTATTTATGCGTTTTTTTTTTTCAACCTTTTATTACCTTGCATAGAATTTTTTTTCTTTCTTTTGATGAAAACACAAATTAATTTCGTGTTTTTTTTTGTTGTGGTTGTTAGAAAATTTATTTTGTAATTGAAATTGAGTGAAGAGTTTTCTGAACTAGTTTCCGTGGTTTTGGTTATGGCATTTTTTTTTTTACTATTGTAAGTACTTGATGCGTATTTGAATAAGAAAGAAAATCTTTTGTTAGCTGGAACAAACTAATTACACAAACTAATCACTTGTTAAATTTAACTTAGAGAAACTTAGAAAATTGATGATTTTGATCTGAATTCCTGATTTTCCATTAAATGTACGAGAAACTGTTTGTGTCCACGCTTAAAACAAAAGAATTTGCAAAGTTAATAAAATGAAGTTAGCTGAATGTAATTTAAGTCATGTTTCATTATTAAACAAAAAAAAAAAAAATCACTAGCCACGCAAATATTCTTTAAAAAATAATAAGCCAAACCGTTACTTAACTTAGCTTTTAGATTAAAAAGTTAAAAACAAGAACAAGGAAGAAACTTTAACCAGAGTGGCTTTAAACTAGAATTCAGACAGTCAACAATATGGAAGTAGGCGTTAAATGTTGTTATTTTCTTCTCATGTATTTTATACAAAAAAAAAAAAAAAAAAAAAATGCCAAGCTTAAGCTAAGCCAATTTTATCTGTGGTTTTTTTTTTTATACAATAAAGTGCACTGCACTGTGAACTTATTTTTTCTTTTTCTTCGTTCTTTTTCGTTAATAAAAAACAAAAATTTCTTTGCTCGTTTACAATGTTTTTGTTATTATAATAAAAAAAAAACAAATAAAATAAGTGACTTAACTGACATGTATCAGGTAATAAAAAAAAAATCAAAAAATGTTAAGGAAAAAACATTTAAATTTTTGTGCAATAAAAAGGTGCAAATTCTTTTAATGCGCATAAATTCTTATATAAAAAATTTGCTTTTTGTTTTTTTTTTTTTTTAATTCATGTAGTTAAGCAAACAGAACATGCGCAGTGTTCACAATCATTATATCAAACAGTAACAGCAGCAACAACATCAAGAGAATAAAATGTTTCTTTTTTTTTTTTTTTGCTTTTTCGTTAATTATTTTAATTTATTTAATAAAAATAAAAAGTAAAATTGATGTCGTGACAATATTATTGTCTTTTTATTACTTAAAGTACTGGGCCCATTAAGCCCATTTATAAATATTTATTGTATGGATTGAAGAGATGATCTTTTAAAGCTTAAAATTTAAGTTTAATAAAACGTTTTACAGAGGACTTTTTAATATTTTACTTTAGTATTCTCTTTTCTAGTTTGATTTTATTAATTTTTTTTTTGTTTTTGTTTTTAGTGGTTTATTAGTTGGCTTACGCATTTGGTTATAACTCATTTGAAATCGATACGAAATAAACCACAAATGCGGAAATAATTTTTTTTTTTTTAATTTAAAGTAAAACTCGTTGAACATGTTAAACAAGCTAAAGCTTAATTAAGAAAATTAATTGTTAATTCAAGCTCGATGTCATCACAAATATTTTGATTAAAAAAAATAAATAAAAACAAATAAAAATTCGTTACACAAATCACCATCGCTACCATCACCACACAAGTTTGACAAGTTTTCTAACATAAAAAAAACATAAAAATAAAATTATGAAATACACAAGAGAGTAAAATTATTATTATTATTTTTTTCTCTTAAATACATAAATAAATTATTAATAAGCATAATTTCATAAAAAAAAAAAAATGAAAAAAAAAAGTTAATAAAACGATGTGAAAATACTGTTTTAAGGTTATGTAAGCTGAGATCACATTTCAACAAAAAAAAAAAAATCGTTTTTCTTTTTGTTTTAATTATTATAGTTCAGTGGACTAGTTAATTATTATTGTTATAATTTAAAAATAAAAATTTAATTAATTTGTCATAATTATGTATTGCAAAGTTTGGCTTTTTACTTTGTGGTGTAAAAGTGAAATGAAGCTTAAAGCTTAGCTGAAAACGGAAAACAGGTGATGAGATAATAATAATAATAATAATGTAATGGAATAGAAAAACAAATAATATTACAGCAATGTGTTTTGTAATTTTAAAATTCAGAAGTATCTGGATGTGTTTAATCCACGTTAAATGAATAATTTTTGTATGATTAATAATTATTATAATTAAACCAAAATTATTGATTAAAACTAATTCGTATGTGTCGTTTTTGTGAAAGGTTTTATTGATTGAAAAAAAAAAAAAAAAAACAATTTAATGATGATTCAAGTACGAGTTTACATTGCTCCTTTTGATTGTTTCAAGGTGGTTATCAATCAATTTATTCATTTTCTAATTACCAATATAATTGATTTAATAATGTGGGAAATTGTGGCTTTTTTAGCAGCAAAAAATACTCCTTAATTAACTCTTGTTATTTCTGTTGTTTTCTATATAAATAATTAACCGACTTACGCTAATGTTATTTAAAGATTTTTGTGTGTAAATTATGGGAAAGTAGATACAATAAAAATAAAATAAACAGTGCGTTCACCACTTTTTAGCAAATGAGTCTCGGTGACTTAAGTTTGTTTATTGTTTTTCTCTGTTTTAAGCCATTTATTACTTGTTAACCAAAATTGAACAATTGAAAATTATCAAATGACTTGCATATTTTTTTTTTTTGGTTATGTTTTTCGTTGTCAATTTTAGCCACTAGATTATAATTTTATTTTTTTTTTTTATTTTGTATTTTTTGGGTTTTTTTTTTTTTATTGAGTTACAAGAAACAACACACTAAGTAGGAGGCTTATTTTCCTACAGACTATTAACATAAATTTTTTTTTTTTTTTATTTAAACAAAAAAAAAAAATAATAAACTGAATACAACACAATAAAACAATTGGTAATAAATTATAATAATTAATAAAAAATAATTTTCCTTTCTAATTTTCAATCTTTTTCTGTTCTTTCATTTTCTTTTTATTTAACTTGAATTCGACAGTTTTTCGTTTAAATGAACGGAAGTAGAATAAAAATTCTTAATACATTTTGATTATAATATTTAATAAATAAAGTCTATAATCAACTTTGTCATTTTGTGTGTGTGTGTGTCTATAAATAACACTTTATTGTTTAACCTAAGAAAAAAAACGGTGGAAAAGTGTTTGCACTTGCATTAAAGTGATGATGAACAAACGCAAAGGTTCGTGTCTTTTACACCGTTGAACTCTTTTTATTTATTTTTTATTTTTTAATTTGTACACACGTTTAACTTTTATTATTTAAATAATAATAATAATAGAAAATTCTAATTATACTCATATTTTGTTATTAGAAAGGAGAATTAAAAATTTTTTTTTTTGAAAATAATAACACAACCGTAGAGTGTTTGTCTTTAACAATGCATAGAAAATTATGTTACGCATTGATTACAATTTTAATTAAATTAATTTTGAAAAGTTTTTTTTTTCTATCTCTGTTTTTTTTTTTTGTATAAAACTTGAATGACAAATAAATAAACAGTATGGAAAAAAAGCAACAATTTTCCTAATCAATTAATTTACGCTAAATTCTATTTTTTTTAATTTTTTTTACAGTTAAATTAATTTACTTTAATTAGTTAAAAGTATTTTGTTTGTTTGTTAAATTTGTTAATTTTTTTTTTTATCAAAGTGTATCTTTCTTAATTACTGACTTATAAAAAAGAAACAACAAAACTGCTGGTGTCACGTTTTTCCAGCATACCAATACACACTTTGTACGCTGTTTTTACAAAATAAGCAACGACTCAACAACTCAAGTAACGTTTTTTTTTTTTTTTTCATTTGTTTTTTATTGTTAATTATTTTTCTGTTTTTTTCTTTTTTATAAATTAAATTAAAAAAAAAAAAAATTAAAAATATTACACAATATAATAATTATACAATTAAATGATGTCACGATATATTTATGCTACTTAAGACAACTTAGCTATTTCGTTAAGTCATCCTCCTCGTTTTTTATGTTGTTTTGTGTTTTGTGTTTTGTTTTTTTTTATTAATAATATATAAATAAATAAAAGAAAAAAAAAATTAATTATAATTACAAATTTGATTATATTCTATAGCAAAATATGATTTAATTTGATTGAAATCCATCCTACGAAGCAAGCAAGCAAAAAAAAAAAATTAATAATTACTTTTAACAGAGAGGAAAACCTATGAAAAAAAAATTCCATAATAACCTTCGTAATGGCCTCTATCGTTTTATATAAATAATAAACAACAAGAAAAATTTATTAACGTAACGAAACAATACGAAAACATTGAATTTTGATTATGAAGATTGAAATGAAAAAAAAAAAAACGCAAAGAATCCGTAATCAAAATTAAAGAAACCAAAAAAAAAAAAAAAAAAAAACAAATCAAAACACTTGATGATGAATAAACTTGACTTGACTTAACGTACAGCTTAGGTGAATCAGGAGAAGAAGAAACAACAACCAAAAAAAAAAAAAAAAATGTATAATCAAAAACACGCATGCGTTAATAATTTAAATTCTGTTTTTCTTCAATTATTTTTTTTTTTTATAAAATTGAATTTCAATTTGTTTTAAAGTCAAAATAATGAAAAAAAAAAAAAAATAAATAATAATAATAAAATAAATAACAAAAGAGAATCGTGTTGTGCCCTTTGTACGCTTCAAAAAAAAAAAAAAAAAAAAACCGTCTGTGATAAATCGTTTTTACATGCGTAAAAAAGAAAAAGAAAAGAAAACCGATGGATGCACAATAATCGCGTCCATTTTGTCTGTTTTATTATTTTTGTTTTGTACAGAAATTTTTTTTTCAATAAAACAGTAACAGCAACAAATCATACTAATTTTCTTTATGCAATTTAGATAGATAGAATTATGCTTAGTTGTGTTCGATTGTTTTTTTTTTTTGTTTTCTTTCTTATTTGAAATATTTAAGTCAGTGGAATAAAGTGTTATTTACCGTGCGTTAAGAAAGTCTTTGATGAAAAATTATTATTTATGTTTTTCCATGAAGTGAATGTATATTTAAATTAAATAATTTACTTTTCCCCCTTTTTTTTTTTTTTTTTTTAATACACTTAATTAAGTTAAGTGTGTTAAGTCGCCGACTTATCAAGTAATCAGAAATCAGGTGTATTTTTTTGGTTGTTACTGTTGTTGTTAATTAATTTTTTTTTGTCAAGTTCCGTTTTTATTGATTAAAAACAAAAGAAAAGAATAGAAAAGAAAAAAAAACTTTAAGTCTTTTTTAAGTCACTTCAATAACTAGATTTTATTGAAACAACTAGAAAACTGTTGAATTTTAATGAAATATTTTGTTTTTACGAATTAAATTGAATGTACTAATACGGTGTACTAAAACAATAATATTTTTAGTACATAAATGGTGTGCAAAATCAAGCCAATTAATTATTACAATGAATATGGAATGATCTAACATTTGAAGACAAACCTGAACTAGATTCGTTTTTTAATTAATGTTATTATAACACGGCTTAACTAAGTCAAGTCTTATGTTTTGTAGTTTTTTTTTTTTTTTTTTTGCAATACTTTTCTACTTAAAGTTTTTGTAAATTTTTCTTAATAAAATCTCTACACTTTCCCGTTCATAGTGTGCACTATGCACTTTACTTACGCCAGTTTACCACTATTATTACCACCTGTCATAATGCTTATGAAACCGTAAATAAATGATTAAAAACTCTTATCACTCATTAATTACAAGAAAAAAAAAAAAAAATTATAATTTATTATCAACGTACATTAATTAATTAAATAAAAATTAGTACAAAGTACTTTACCCTCATTTGAATATGACCAACATTTTTTTTTTTTATTAATTCTAATTTAATTTCAGTTTTTTTTCTTTTTTTTAATTAGTTTTCATTTAAAAACTTAATTAATGTTAAATTTATTTATGAATTTAACTTTTTTTTTGTATATTAATTCAACGTTAATTGATGTTTTTCGGTTGGTTTACTGTTTGTTGTGCGTATTTTTCCGTTGTCTTTTCGGTGAACATTCGGTTTGCTATGTAAAGAATTTTCTTCAATACACAGCATAACGTTAATTGATTAAACATCAACAATTCGTTTAACATTATGTAAGTTAATAAATTTTAAAAATAGAAATGCGACAATATAGACACAAATCTATAAAACAAATAAAAATAGAAAAAAAATTAAAATTTCTCTAAAACTATTTACGATAAAAATCTTCATACAAAACAGTTTTTTTTTTTGTTACTTCCTCTAGCCTTTCGTTTTAAATAATAATTTATTTTAATTTGTCAATAATTATGAGCATTTAATTTAGAAATTATTCCTCAAACAACAAGCGTTTTTATTTTGAAATAATTTAATTAGATAATTGTGGTGAAAAAAAAAAAAACAAAAATTGATTGAAAAAGAAATGAAAAATTATTGAAGCAAAATATGATTAAAAAATTTCACAAAATGCGCAAATTAAAAAAAAAAAAAAAAAAAATCAAAATTGTTATGCAGTTTGTAAACAGGTGCAATGTACGCGTTTGTATTGTCTGTTAAATGGGTTCATTGTTGGCTGCTTATGAGTAATATGTATTGCTGCTTATGTATTGCAGTGAAATAAATATTGTGCGGGCTAGATATTGATCTGATATTCGAACTGTTAATCATGCTTTAATCATAAACAATTTAAGCGAAAAAAAAAAAATTAAGAAAATCAAAAAAAAAATTCAAAAGACTTCAATAATCCAGTAGAAGAGAAACCCGATAAAAATGACAAAACACAAAAATAAAAGAAAAGAAATCGTTAATCACTTAAATAGGTATTTACAAGCTTTTCAAAAACAAAAAAAGCTAACTAGACAAACATCTAAATTACCTTAAGTCGTACCTTTATATAATTAAAAAATAAAATTTTTCTTTTCATTAATTCAAAACAATTTCATTCAATTAGAGAATAAATAAATTTTTTTTTTAATTTTCTTTGAGCTTTTCTTTCATACTTAAGTCTTTCTTGCTGTTTTTGACTCTTAAAACAAAACCAAACAATCTGAATATCTGAATACCATAGCAGAGTGTTTTAAGAAAAAAAAAATAAATAAAAAATTTAAATCAACCTGCTATGCTTTTTAGCGGAGTGTAATAATCGATTTTAAGTGTTTTTAAAGATTTTTTTTTTTTTGTTAATAAAAAATTTAAAAATTTTTCACATGAAAAACTCTTAAAAATCCATAAAAAAAATTTATTTTATTTTTTTGATGATCGAATCGAATCAAATCAAAACAAATCAACTATGCAAGCATGAGAGAAAGTTTTTTTTTTCTTTTCATTTCATTTCTTTTCTTTTCTTCTTTTCTTCACTTGTTTTGGTTGTTGTTTGATTTTTTTTTCTTTTTTTTTTTTTTTTTTGGTAATATTGATTTTTATATTTATTTTATCGATTTCTTTTCAAACAAGTTTGGTTTTTTAAACTTTTGTTTGGTGTGCGCACACCTTTTGGCTTTTGAATTATTTTTCTCTTCCTCGTTTCATTTTTTTTTTTTTTTTTAATTTAATTTTATTTTTGTCATAACATTTATGTGTTTCTTGTTGGAAATTTTTTTTTATTTAAACGCACAAAGTGATTATTTCCTCGTCTACCTGTAAGATTTTTTTTTTCTTTTTTGGTTACTTTATTGCCGTAGGGAATTTTTTTTTTCAATCGTTTTTATTCATATTAAAACGTTTTATGTTTCACTTTATTGCTTTATTGAAATTTTGTTATTATTATTTTTTTTAAATGGGAAATAAATCACATGAATTGTACGTTATGGAATTTATTTAATAATAATAATAATAATAATAAAAAAAAAAACTGTGCGAAGCCAAATCACGCACAAAAAAACACGCGAAAATTATCAATTTTTCTTCATTAAATTGTGCTAATTTCAACGTAAAATTTTCTTATTTAAATCGATTTTTCTTTAGCAAGTGTTTTGCTTTTTAGCAATCAAACGAGTTTGGAGACTTTTTTTTCTTCTTTTTGATTTTAAATCAAAGCATGCGCTGGTTTCGTATTCATTTGTTTTCTTATTTAAAAACAGAAAAAATGGTTTCTCTTCGAAAATGCTTTGGTATTTTCTGTCTTTTGTATTTTCTTTATTAATAAAGTCAGGTGCGATGAATTGTTTTTCATTTTAATACAAAAAAAAAAATTAAAACCATAACGTGCCATTAATATTAACAAAAAAAAAATATAATATCAATTGATTTGTCGTATTGTGTTTTCTTCTGTTTGAAAAAATTCCATTTCATAATTAACCTAATTGTTTTTTTTTTTCTTTTTTCGTAAAAACACGTCGAAAAATTGTCGCAGATATTTTACATTGTGTACCTGTACACCGTATAATCGTAATTATTAAGTGAAATTAATTGTATTTAGGTCAAACGATTTATTTTCGTTACATCTTCCACTCAATCAATTGTCAAAAAAAAAATAAAAAAAATCGCTTGTAAAAGCACAAATATTTGCGATTTGTAATCATTTTTCATAGCGATATCATGTCAATTAATTATTTTATTTTAACATACAAACAAAGGAGGTTAAGTACGAATTAAAATTATTTATTATTTCCTTCTTTATATATAAAAAAAAAATTAATTTCACAGACTCCACCAAGTCTCTCTTTTGTGAAATAATAATAAGAAAACAAAACAAAAAAAAAATTCATTTACGTACTTGACTTACTCACATGCGTGTGAGCAGAACTTTCTAAATGATGGATGAATAAATACTGCGCATGGCTTTATAAATTTTTTTTTTTTGGTTTTATTATGATTACTGCTCATTGCTATTTTATTTATTAAATAAAATAAAATTAATTAACGGGGTAAAGAAAGAAAAATCTACGATTGGGTGCGTGCTGTGCGAATTTGTACTTAAGCGAACTTACTTATTACTCTTTCAATTAAGTAAAGAAATTATTATTATTGTTTTTTTTTTTTTTTTATAAGTAGAAACAGTGTTGCCTCCTTTCGCTTTTATTATTAATTTTTTTTTTATGTTTTCTAACAGCCAAACACTTACGTAACGCAAATTAAATTTGCTTTGCTATTTTGCTTCTCTAATTATTTTTTTTTCTTCTCTTATTTACAAATGTCACAGCTGCAATTAATTATTAATTAATACTGTGGAGAGTTTTTATATATATATTTTTTTTTTTTTTATAATTAATTAATAAATTTCTGGTAAAATAATTTTGTTTTCTTTATTTCTCTTATAGGAAACACAACATAGCAGAGTAGCAGAAAAGTTTGAAGCGAAAAAAAAACATTCAGTGACATTAAAAGTGAAGTTTTTGGTATTTTGACTTAATTAAGTGACTTAAATTTTTTTTTTTCTGTGTGTGTTTAGAAATGTCTTTATTGACATAAATTTACTTTAAAAAAAAAAAAAATTTATTATCTGTTTTGGTTTCAAAGTTTTTTTTTTTTTTTTTTTTGTTCTGAACAATTTTTTCCACAAAGCGATTAAATATGGAACAAAATCGATATAAATCTGTGATATGTTTATTAATATTAATAACATTAATAAATAAAATATATGGGCATGTTGCATTAACGTATCCTCAGGCACGTTTATATGATTTAGATTTTTTGGATAATTCACGAACGAAGGGACCGTGCGGTATGCCTAAAGGTGAGTTTTAATTAAATTTCTATCAAAAAAAAAAAAAAAAAATGACTTAGTTATGCCATAAAAATTATAATATCTAATAAATCATCGTTAATTAAATAATTTATGAAAATCACATCACACGATCTGTGCCCATCTATTATTCATATTTTATTGTGCATTAAAAAATGATTTTAATTAATTAAAAACAATAAGAAAACAAGGCAGAAATTATGTAATTAGATTTGCAATAGCGTAAAGAAAAACCAACAAAATATTTTGTGACGAAAATCAATTGGAAAAAGTCTACAAATGGTAATAAAAATTAAAGAAACAAAAAGCTTGAGGAATTTTTTTATTGTTTTTAACGATTTTGTACTCAATTGTTTACATTTCGCTGGTGTATGTTGCGCGTTTTTAAATTTGTTTTTTGTTTTGATAATAAAACAGTAAAGTCTCAACTTAGACGATTAATTATAAATGATTAATGCGTGTAAAATTGTAATGTAAAATGGATAATAAACCGTTCAGTGTATGATGATTGATTATTTAATCTGTTTCTGAGTATTCTGAGTTTTAGCTATGAAAATTGCTTGTACACAGTTTGTTAAAGCTTAATTAAAATCATACTAATTAGAACTAAATTACACTAAACTACTAAAACCCCTCGAAAACGGTGGGGTACATTTAACGAGGTTTTACTATAATCCACAGCAATAAAAAAAGAAACTGAATTAAATAAAATTTTACAATAAAATTGAGGTTAAGTTCGATTTTATTTATTTATTTAAAAAAAAAAAAAAAAAACTTTTAAAAAAGCTCATTTTCAGTTTTTATAAACCAAAAACCCAGCGATAATTTGTAAGGAGATAAAAAAAAAAAAAAATGTGAAAAATGTTTTTCTTTTGTTATTACCTAGGTTTTTAAGTCGCTGTCTAATGAATTAAGTCTTTTGTTTCATAATTATGATTTTTTTTTACATTAATAATTTTACGTCATTAATCCTATAGTCACGTTTTTTTTGTTTTTTTTTAATTAAGAAATAATATTTGATCGAATTGTTTGCGGTTTTAATGTTAATGAATCGGGGTTTTAAGTCACTTAAATTTACTGAAAATAATGTAAAAGAAATGTAAATTAAATAAATGAACTTTCATTCCTGGAATTAGCTTAATTTCTTTTAATAATTTGCCATATTTTTACAAAACAGGTAAAAACAAGTTTTTCTGTATTAAAATTCAATTTTTAAACTTTTTCAATAAATATTTTAATTAGTTTTCAAGTAAACTTGATTAAATAAATAGCGGCCATTTTAACCGTTAAATAAATTCCAACGAAATTTTGGTTGAAACAAAACTTAAAAACATCGCAAAACTTTCCTTCTCAATCAAAAACAAAAAAAAAAAAAAGCAATAAAACAAGACAAGACTTAAAGTAACATCGATGAAAAGTTGTCTAGTCATGAAAATAAGCCGACTAAATGAACGCACACGATAGAAAAATGAACAAATTAAAAAACAAAAAAAAAAAAAAAATGAATCTAACATGACTTAAAGCAAAAAGAAAAAAGTAGTAAAGTCATGTACATTAATGAAATTATAAATTTTTGATAAAGAAACAAAAAAAAAAATTTACACTCGTTAAGCAATGTGTAATGTGTTAGCGGTGTGTTAATTTTATTTTGTGAAAAATTTAATATAATTTTTTTTCTTTTATTTATTTATTGACTTACTTAAGCCAATGAATTAATAATGCCAACGCTAGGTTAGAAATCATAAAAATAAAAATTAAAAAAACGCCAATAGTTAATTATCATCGATTTTTAATTTAAAACACAGAAAAAAAAAATAAAAATAAATTAAGTGACTCAGTTAAGTCACATAATAGTCGTAAAAGGCGATCATATAATTAATTATCAACAAAATATAAAACTAAATTCTTAACTAATAAAATGTTAAAATTTAACCTATCGTCGCAAAGAAATGATTTTTTTTCCCTGTCAACTTTTAAGTCGACTTTTTATTATTATTTGTTTATTTTGACTTAAAAGTTAAACTGATAAGTATCTTGTTAAACAAAAAAAAAAAAAAGAAAAAGCACAACGCACAAAACAACATGATTGGCAATCGGTGCGCTGACTCAAGATAAATTAACTTTAAACAAAACAATAAAAAAAAAGAAGGTAAATGATATAAGTAGGATTAGCATGCGCAGTAATACATAATATTCTTTTTTAGAAAATGAAGAGAATTTTGTTTATAGTTTTATTTATTATTATTATTATTATTATTATTATTAGCGCGACGTTTATTTTTATTTTTATATATTTGAAATCTTGCCAAACAACATTCCATCCCACCACCATTATTACCACCATTTTGCAGTTTGTTTTTTTTTTTTATTTGTTTTTATTATTTAAATCCGTTTACTTTGGTTATTTTTTTTTATTATTATTATTTTTATTTTTATAATAATTATTACTAAAGCAAATATCTTCTCTCTTTTTTTTATTACATTTTGGTATTTGCTTAGAAAATTAACAAACTTTACGACGTCACATTCATGCAAACAAAAGCAAAACACATGGAATGTTTTTTTTTTTTTGCTCATTTGTTTTGTTAAATTTAAGCGGCAATACGAAACACCGACGTTATTTGATTTGATTTACAATGGAAAATTTTTTTTTTATTTTTTATTATTATTTACTGAAATTTAAATGAAACTTTTAGCTAATTAATATAAGCGAAAGTGTTATTAACTATTGCGAATTTTTTTACCATATGCTTTTCAGTGGTTTTTCATTTCATTTATTTACGCCAAATAATTTATTTTATTGATTTGAATTTTATTTACCAAAAAAATAAAAAAGTTCGTTTCTGTTATCAACATTACAAAGAAAATAATTTCTAAAGTTTCTAAATTAATTAATTAATATTTTAATTTTTTGTTTTCTATTTATTTTTGCATGAAATTTTTCGCACAAATTTTTTTACATAATTTTTCCATATTTCCTGTAACAAATTTTTTTCTTTTTCTTGTTCATTGTTGCAAATGATTTATTAAATAATTAATTTTTAATATTAATTATCATGATTTTCTGATCGTTACGTATTTTGTAATAATGATGTAACTGGGAATAAATTATTTAGAAAATGATTAAAAAACAGAAGAAATAAAAGAAGAATCAAGTTTAGAAAGAGAAGATGATGATAAGATTTTGTGTTGATGTGAAATCTATGTATGAAACATACAGATGAAACATGTTTTTTCACGTGATAGAACGTTTTTTTTTTTTATTTTTATTTATTAATTAATTAAGAAGTTTTAATTTTATGTGTTTACGTAGGTGGTAGTAGTAGTATTGCCAGATTAGTAATTAATAAAAAATTCTAAAAGAAGCGATTTACGTGCAAAAAGTTTATTTCTACGTGTGATACGTGTGTAGATTTTATTACAGAAAACTTTTAATTATAAAATGGAATCGAACACAAGACTATGTATTATTAATTACGTTATAAACTTGAATAAACCTCGTAATAATAAAATATAACAAAAATTATATTTAGCTGACAATGATAAGTCACATTTCTTTCGCATTCTTTCACAGGTAAAAATATCATAATTAATTAATTTAATAACATTTATTTCATAATTACATTACATAATCATTTTTTTGTTTGTTTGTTTGTTTGTTTTTTTTTTTTATAACTTTACTCTAATAAAAAGAAAAATGATTGCATTGTAACGTGTCAATGCAATTCTCACTTAATTATGTGAAGCGTATAGTGTTAAAAGCAGAACTTAAAAAATGAAAAACAAATGACAACGAAAATGAATTTTTTTGCTTTAAAGAATTTCCAGGGGTTACGTCATTTGTGTGCTTTTTTTGCGACGTTCATTTTTATTACTTAATTTTTTTGAAAAGCACATTATGGAAATTTTTTATAATAGAGAGATAGAGAGAAAAACAGAATAAAAGAATAAAGCTAATAACGCATGCGCAATAGTATCATCTTTTTTTTTTTTAACTTAAATTATGTGTGATTTTACCTTTTATTATTATTATTATTATTATTTATATTATTATTATTATGATTGTGTAAATATTTGTTGTTTGATTATTTATTATTCATCATTGAAATAAGTGAAAATATACTAGAAAAAGCTGCGTAGAAAACCTACAAAAAAAAAAGCATATAAAAAGCACTTTATAATAAATTATTGACAATAATAGAAAATAAGTAAATAAATAAAATAAGTATAAATGATGAAATCTGTTTTAATAGGTTAGAGTTCAGATTAAATTATTTTAATTATTTTATACAAGAAAATATAAATTAAAATTCAATTGATAAAGATGAGTAAAGGGATTTATTATATAAATAAATTAAATTTAAATCGCATTCATTCTATTATTACGTGTTTAATGTAAACCGAGAGTAGAAATGTCGTGAGTTCAAAGTTTTCATTACTCTTTGCTTCAATTAGAGGCGTTTATTTATTATTATTATTATTACTATTTTTTTTTTCGTTATAATTTTTCCAGAAAACATGAGAAAACGTTTTAATCGAAATTATATATTAGATGTATCTTATAGTTGAATAAACTGATTTTATTTACGATTACACAACACTTGATTTTAAATAAGAAAAACAAATGGAAAATGCAATGAAACATAAATGTTTTAATAAATTTGTTAGAAATTAATAAAACATAAAAAGGTAATACTTAAAAATCAATAAAAATACCATTTTTATGTGTGTGTGTGTGTGTAAAACAAATAACCGACTTAAATTATTTCTAATAACAGAAGAAGTAGCCATCAGCCAACAAAAACACGAAAAAACTCTTCAATCAATATTAATCGTTCTATCATTCAATGCATGAACGAACATTGTTCTTGCTATCTAATCCGGATTTAAGTAATTTAAATTTAACAAAAAAAAACAAAAAAAACAACAAAAAACAATCAAAAGCACAGCTTAAATGTAGAAATATATTATTATTTTTTATATTATGAATAAATTTCCGTTTGTAACCTCTGTTTTAAAAACATAAAAAAATAAATAAAAAAAAACTGCATGCTGTGTTCTGCATAACAAATTAGCTTAAAAAAAAATAAAAAATAAATATTTTATAAAATTCCACACAAAAATAAAAATTCGATAATAATTTTTTTTTATTATTATTTCGCCATTGAAATGTCAAACAAATTTCAAAATCATAAAAATCCGTAAAGCATTACGTTAATAAAATGATGTTTTTCTTTTTCTTTTTTTTTTGTGATAATATGTAATCCGATTGCTTGTTAATAAAATAACATCCAAAAGATAATCGATCGTTTGTTTTTTGTTTTTTAATATTTAAAAAAATTTCGCATGCGCAAAAAATTTGCAAAATCGCTATGTAATTCAGTTTATAACTGCATTTATTTTCATACTTAGCTTGAGACGGAAAATATTAAAAAAAAAAAAAAAAAACATTTAAATTAAGTTGAGTTTGCGGTAAATTTCTGTTTTTTTTTTTTTTTTTTTTTAAACATTTAATACAAAATAAATGACGATGAATGCATGTGAATTTTAATATGCGCGTATCAGCTAAGCTAATTTTCTGTGTATGCTTTCTCAAACTGTGGTGTGGCTTAATTGTGTTGATTTGTGAAGAATCCGACAGAATCAATCAGAAATTGTCTTGTTGTTAAGTTTTAAAAAACAAGTAACATTGATTATGGAATTATTCGTGCGATAATCAAACTTCTGAAAAATTCAGCTTAATCATTTAAAAAGACTTAATTCAACCGCAACAATTTTAGGAAAAATTAAATAAATTTTTGTGTAAAACAATAGATGTTAAAAATTGATTAAATAACTAAACAAAAAATACAAAAAAAAAAGTGTGGTTAGGAAATATCATCGAAAATATCAAAGAAACAAAAAAAATATGGAACAAATGGAAGAAAATCACACATGAATAATCCTCACCTATTCTATTATAATCATTTTAATTTTGTAATCATTTTAACGAGTTGCTGTTGTGTTTCTGTTTGTTTAAATAATAATTTATACGGCTTGAAAAACAATAAAATAAAACGAAAACAAACGAAAAAAAATAAAAACAATTTGTTAAGTCAATTAAATATTTGTATACTGGAATAACTGTAATAATTATTGGCAGAAAAAGAAAAAAAATTTGCATACAGTGTTTCATGGTTATTACGAAATAAATAATTTAAAAAAAAAAAAAAAATCTTATTTAACACGGAAAACAAAAATAGCTATTCGTTTTGTTCTATTGACTTAACTTTGTTAGATTTAATCAATCAGCGTTATTAGCTTGACAGAGTTTTTTTTTTTTTTTTTTCGTTACGGCTTAAAAAAACAAAAATTTTAATTCAAGTAGTCTTGCACTTTTATGTGGCTTAACTTTAAAAAAAGTTTATTTGGCTTAAGACAAAAAAAAAAATTTTTACACTTAAGTTCAAGTAAAATCTTAAATAATAAATTACAGTAAATTTATCAACTTGATGATTGTTAACGGTTTTGCGTTATAAGTAAATATATGGTAGCGCATTTTGTGTTAAGTCACATTTCGCATTTGTATTAAAAAAAAAAAAAAAAAAATGTGATTCATTCATGAAAATTAATATTATTAATCACAAATGTTTATTATTATTATAATAGTTAATTTCCTTCCTTTTAAATAAAATATTAATTTATGGCTTAAGCTTAAATTGCTGTGTTGTTAACGATCGTTTTTTTTTTTTTTTTGAAACACGGCAATAACTTTTCTTCTTCTTTATTTCTTTTAAAAGGTGACGCAATGGCTTAATAATAGAAAAAAATTAATTAATTAATTAATTTTTTACCAAAATAAGAAATTATTATTTAAGTTCAATCAACTTCATTAATTTAACTTAAGTCGACTTATAAGTGGTATAAAGAAATTTATATTTATTATTATTATTATTATTTCAATTTTATTTATCTAATAAAAAGTGAAAATTATATTTAATTGTATAGAAATAATAGTTGAATAAGCATAATCAGCATTATTAAAAAGAAATTTCTATGAATTAAGGTAGAGTAAAACTGGATTAAATGTAATGAAATAATAATTATATGAAACATGAAATAAGTGAAACATGTTTCATGTTTTTTGTTTGTGTTTCTGGTGTTTTTTTTTTCTTTTTTTTACCTAATAAACCAATTTTCCAAATTAAAAAAATATTATGATGCGTTAAATGCAATTTTAATTAATTTATTTTTTTTTTTTTTTTATTATGAAATAATTTATTTTGTATGCGATTTTATAATTTACAGGAAGTCATTACATTGCATACCTAATTGTTAACGTTAGTCAGGATGTTTGATAAATATTCAACAGTAAAAATAGAATTATTTTCTCATGTTAAGGATGCTCTGCTATTTATTTTGTTGTTGTTCTTCTTTAATCTTACGAAATTTAATTAAATTAATTAACGTGATTATCGTATAAACACAAAAAAGAAAAAAAAAAAAAAATTAATAAATGTTGTGACAGGTGTTGAGAGATTATCTAAGATTATTTACCGTAAAATTAATAACGATAACCAAAGTAGTTTATTTATAAACATAACCGTTTATTCTAATTTTTGCATTTTTATTTATGTAATGGAAATATTGGCGCCAATGCCAGTTTTGCTCTGTTTAATCCAAGCGTCTTGTTATCGATGCGGTTTTAAATTTTTGATATAATTTTTTTTTTTGTATCGCATAGTGTCAACAAAAAGATTTTTTTTTTTTATTTCCAACTAGACATTGACATACTAATTAGAGAATGCATACCGAATAAAAAAAGAAACTTCTGTCTTACGAATGACATTCACTAGTTACTTTGCATCCCAATCATAATTTTAATTTAATTTTTTTTTTTTTTATTATAACCGATTGTACGTGCTGTTGAATTATTAAAAAAAAAAAAAAAAAAACGATTATTAACGATTTATTTTGCATAAAAATTCGCTGTTTAATATCGTACCAAGGTTTGATTATTTAATTTTTTTTTTTTATTTTTTTGATTACTTGTTGATAGTAAAAAATTTGTTTCTGATTATAAATTCGATATCAAGACTAAGTTTATGTAGTGAAACTCGAGGCTTTTCTTTTTTTTCATTTTATTTTTTTGGATTATCGTTGATGGTTTTTTTTTTGTAGTTTCACTCTGTGAAAGGTTTTTTTTTTTTTTTTTTATTTGACTTAAATATTTACGCTTTTATTTAAACCTTTTGTTACAATTTTGATAAAGATTTATGTCAATTAAAAAAACAACAAAACAAACACAATAGACCTCACCTATAATTAGGTTATTAATTTTACCTTCAATTATGATTTGTTTTGTACTTTTATGAACTAGATTTAATCATAACACTCATACACATATATGTATAAAAAAAAAAAATAGCATACGCAATAAATTTAATTAAATAATAATAAAATGAGAATTTTTTCTTGTTTTTTTTTATATTTGTCTTAAACAAAAATGTTGTTGTTGTTGGCTTTATAAGGAGGCTCTTCTGTACTAAAAAAGAGAAACAAACAAAATATAATAATAATAATAAATAATAAATAATATTAAAAATAAAAAAAGCATACCTCTAAATACAAACTCTTCATATAAATTAATAATTAAATAAAGAAATAAAATTAATTAACCGTGAAAAAAAAATAAATAAATTAAAGATGTAAAGACCGCAGCAGCATATACAGAAAGAGTATACCCAAGTATTATCATAACATAAATGGTTTAAAGCTAATATCAAGCCATAATAATTATAATTGTAATAATAATAATAAAACTAACTAAATAAAAAGAAAAAATTATTAAAAACAATAAATAAATAAATAAAACGAGGCTAAAGTATATTTCGAGGTCGATTTTATTTTATTTTAATATTATTTTTTTTTTTTTGCATTCATTCATAAAAACAATTCACTAAAAAGACTTTTTAAAATCATTAAATGTGAAACGTAAAATTTTTAATTTGCAACAAAGTTCATTGCAGTGCGTAAGTATAATGCGCAATGATTATGTTTTTAAAGAGAAAAAAACAGAAATACGTTACAGGTCGTGTTTTTTTTTAAATAAATTTAATCAAAAAGGTAGAAAAATGTGTGTGTGTGTGATACTTTTTTTTTTTTTTTTTTTTATACAAAAGATTTCGATTTCACTGAATTTTATTAACATAAAATTACACAAAAAAAAAAAAAAAAAAGACATCATTTGATTATATAATTTTTACGCTAACAAAGGGATTAGATGGTATAAAAAAGAAAAAACAGAAAAAAAAAATTGAAGACATAAGACACACCTTGTTAGTCATTTGTTATTTTATTAAAACAAAAAAAAAAAAAATGGAATATTAAGCGTTAATAAAATGAACAAAAAAATGCAAATTTAAGGTAAAAACAAATAATAATGCGTGAATAATTAGAAATCGATTAATAGAAAAAGACAATTAATTAAATAATTGATAGGAAAAAAGGTCACTGGTTAGAAATTACTCAAGCGAAGCCTTTTGCTTACTTTTTTTTTGCTTAAACGTTACTTAAGTAAAACAAAAAATTATTGTTACCAGAATACAGAATATTTAATATAACCCCATAAATTCCTGCATAAATCTC
Organism: Ptychoptera albimana; assembly: GCA_961205885.1. Taxonomy (NCBI): domain Eukaryota; kingdom Metazoa; phylum Arthropoda; class Insecta; order Diptera; family Ptychopteridae; genus Ptychoptera; species Ptychoptera albimana. The sequence continues at coordinate 28,721,658 of OY540804.1, read as the reverse complement.
AACATTCCAATGTAAAATAATTAAACAAATTACAAAATCATAATAAAGTAAACATAACCCAGTTTCACATAAATAATTATTAAATATTAAAGCAGCAATAATAATTGTAAATACATTACATAAACAAGAAGCAACCGATAATAAGTGCTATAATTAATGCTATAAATAATAAAATTAAAAAAAAATAAAAATGCTAAATAAACAGATGATTGCATGTAATGAAAAAAAAAAAAAAAAAAAACAGCAAAATACAAAACAAGTAAAGTAAAAAAATGTCCTTCAAATATAAAAAAAATTTAATTAAATAACAAAAATAAAACCAATAGCACGAGCTTAACTTGTTTCATTTTTATATTTTTATTACTTATGTAATTGAAGGAATTACATGGAAATAATTACAAAAGAAAATTAAATTTTTTGTACAAACAATTTTGATTTATTTATTTCGTTACGATGTGATATCATGAATTTAGTTATAAATAAAAAAAAAAAAACATAAAAATTTTATTTCTAAGGTCAGATTTTTGTCAATTTATTACAAAGAAACAATTTTATTGCAGTCAGACAGTTTTAATCTATGCGACATAGTAGCCATTGCTTTAACTGCCAAATTACGCCATTTTTCTTTTCGTTAATATTTGAATAAAGTGAAGGTGAAAAAAAAAAAAAAATAAAAATCGTTAATAAAAATAATAAACATTACACGTGCATTGTGTTTATCGTTTATTTCTTCAACTATATAGAAAAAATTGATTAGCGAAATTATGCTAAATTGTGGTTTGTTTTTTTTAGAAAACTAGGTGATAAAGGGGACACGTGAAGGGAACAAGTGAAATCTGTTTAACAAGCGTAATAAATTTGTTAATATAAATAACAAATAATATTCGTAGTAAAATAATAAAGAAAATTTAGTTTTGTAATTTAAAAGGTGACTTTAAGGTATTATATTATGCAGATTTCACTTCTCTTCACTTTAAGCCATTAGCTAAATAGATTTTTACGAAATTCTTCATTAGCTGCAGCTTGCTAATTGGGTAAAATATTACGATTCTTGGTAAACAAAACTACCTCACTTTAATTATTTTAACTCTAGCATATACTTAACTATGTTTAAATCGTTTCTATTTCTAAGTAATTGCATGCCATCGATGATTAAGTCAGAAATATTGCAAAATGATGTAATTTCTGTGGTTAAAGGTAGAAAAAAATGCAAAAAACTTGCTAATCAACCAAAAAAAAAAAAAATAAGTAAAAATGTTTGTTGAGTGATGTAACTGTTGAATGTAGCGATAAATATATATATATAAAAAAATTAATCTCTCAATCTGACCTGACCTGCAATGACTTTTTTGTTTTGTTTTTGTGCTTAACTGACTTTAACACCGCACTTGATTCATTTGTTTTGCTTTTTAATCCGGTTTTTTAGTTTTTTTTTTCGTTTTTTTTTTTTATTAAGAGTCCCCCAAACGTCCTTGGGTCATTTGTTTATTTATTCAGTTATTTTACACCTCCTGAAGAAAAACATCAAAATTCTTTTGTTAATTATTCGTTCCTTGTTATTATTGTTATTATTTGTCTGACTTAAGCTTTATTTCGTTCTTATTTTATTTGCATTAACAACAAACAATGTTAACGACTTTTCGCCATTTTTTTTTTTTTTTTGTTTGTGTTTTATTTATTTAAGTCTACAAACAAATAAACCACGCGGATTAAAGTGCTAAATAAAATAAATTATTGCCATGAAATTATTATTTTTTTTTTTTGTAAATTTGTGCGGAGTTAAGTTAATTCTTTGACGACGACAACGACCAAGACGTGATATTTTTGCTTCTTCACCTTCTTCGTCTATTTTTAAATTTTTAAATTATTAAATTATTATTATTTTTTTTCATTAATATTAAATAAACAAAATAAGCCAATCATCATCTTTCTTTTGTAACATTCTTCACTGATTACGTAATTTCAGTTTCGTTAATTTTAAACAAAATTTATCAACAAACTGAAGAGACGAACTTTTTTAGTCAACTTCCTTATCGTATGAGGTAGACTTTTTTTTTTGTTTTTTTTTTTAATCATCGTGTGGCTGCTGGTTAACAAGGTCAATTAAGTCGTTGATACATAATTTAAGCGGCTTCTTATGCGCTCTACTTGTAATAAAGTATTTTGATTAAATTTGCACGATGCTTTAAAGTTCGAGAGAGAGAGAGAGAGAAAAAATAAAAAAAGCGGTTTAAGTAACCCTACTTAAGGTGGTTAAAAAAACAGAAAAAAAAGTGAAATTTAATTTAAGCAAAGAATAATAAATGACTGCCGTTGGCGGTTATTTTACTTCGTAATTGATTGGTTGCTGCCTTAATGATTTTAAAATATAAGCAAATTACTCTCCGATGATTTATTTCTGAATTTAAACTTTAAGCTTTGTTCCACTATTGTAAAAACCACGACAAAATGGTACGCCTTAAGATAAATTAACTAAGCAAATGTAACGCAAATATTTTTCAAGCTAACTTTATTCCGTTACACAAAAAGAAAAAAAAAAAACATTCGTCAGGTGTTTAAACTCCAAATAACAAGTTTAAAAAAAAAAAAAATGTTTTTTTTTTTTATATTTCCCCAAAATTAATCAATTTTTGATCGATTATTGTGTTAAAAATCTCTCTAAAAAAAAAAAAAAAACCACATCATGCTGTGTCTTTTATAATTTCTACGTAATTAATTTTTGTTTGTTTTTGGTGATTTAATTAATTAAAAATTTTTATTAATCTCTGGTTGTTTCTTCTTTTTTTTTTTTTTTTTTTATAATAATAATAAAAATATTTCCTTTTTCCTATATTATTAATTAATTAAGTAAAAACTTTCTTGTGCGATTTTTATTTTATTGTGTCGCACTCTTTCGCTCTCTCTCTCTCTCTGTGATTTTATTAAATTTTCTAAAAATTATTATAGCGAAAAAAAATACCAAACAACACCCATTACTGGAATTTTTAAAGTCAATGCGAGTTTTTAAAAATGCGAATTTCCCTACATATTTTCCCTATAATAAATATTACGTTACACAGTAGAAAATTTGTGCGTAATTATGTTGTAGGAATGTTGTCATTAGCGAGACGAAATTAAATTTAATAAGAAAAAAAAAAAAAAAATGAAAGGCTAATACAGATTGAAAAAAAAAAAAAAATAAATAGAAGCAAAACAAATAGCATAATTATGTTTAATCAACATAAACAAGCGAATGATGTTTGCTAGATTATCAACGCTGGCAATACTTGATTAGAAAATATTTTTTCATTTTTTTAGTTACGACATAATAGAAAGAAAGAAATTTTTCTTTGTGGCACTGTCTGACTTAACGTCTATTAATTTTTATTTTGACTTTACGACGCAGAAAAGAAAACATAAAAATCGTAATTAATCATTTTTATTATAACAATGGCAGTGACTTAACTTAATTATAACTTTTAAGCCAGTTGGCTTAATTTATTTTTAAACATTTTTTTTTTTTTTTTTTGTTACAAATTAAATTCTTTGGTATTAAGTCGTCTGCAGAACGCGAAAACCTTCAGTCGTTCAATCAAAAGTATTGATTTCTAAGAAAAAAAAAAAAAAAAAAACTCATTCGACTTATGTACGCTTAAGAAAACAAAAAAAAAAAAAAAAAAAAAAAACAAAACATTAATTTCCTCTTATAGCAGCTATAAAGCTTTTGCATAAACAACATTGATGCTTACTGAATATCTTTCAAATTCAATTCAAACTTAATTAATTATTGACTGAAACATGAATGAAACAAAAAAAACAGACAGAAAGATAATATTAATTATCCGACTGACTTAATTTGTCTTTAACAAAAATCAACGTATTTAAAGCGTGTTATAAGAATATTTAATAATTTTTTTTTTTTTTCGTTTGCTATATAACCTTAATAAATTTTTATTGTTAATATTATTAAATAATTTTCTTTAATTAGAATGGAATGTGTTATAATTTTGCATTGTTATTAATATTTAAAATTTATATTGACTATATATATATGAATGCCATTAGGTAGAAATAAATAAAATAAAATAAACAAATGAAATAGACAAAAACAGGTGCGGCATAAAAATTTAAGTAAATCAGACATGCGCAATGTTGTGGTTGTTTTAAACTTCTTATTATATAAAGCGAATGCTGTGTGAATTTTATTTATAAAAGAAATTTTATTTGTCTGTTTGTTTATAAAATATACACAGGGCTGCTAATAATTTTTAATTCACGCTCATAAAGTTTGAACGAGCTTTAATTATGAAATAGAAATTTTTCGATGATTGTTATCAAAAATTTGTTTGTTTCTTTTTAACACGACGTTAAACATGTGAACAAACGCTTAACATAAGTCAGGTATCTCGACCTAATGAATTTCACTTGTTTTTGCTGTTACCAAAAAGAAATGAAATCGAAACAAATCACGTTGTAAAAGCAGCAGCAACAGCAGCAGCAACAGCAGCAATATGGCAATATGGGTAAAACAAGTGAAAGTGAATTTTTTTTGTTGTCTGTAAGATGAAAATTACTTAACGTTACCATACACAGTGTATGCGATTTGTTTTGTGTTTTCTTAATTATTTATTATTTATTATTATTATTGACGGCATATGTATGATTTTTTTAATAATAATAAAAAACTAAAAAAAAAAAACAATTTTTTTTTTTTGCAGGCAACATCAAAACATCCCTACTCTCTGGCTCTGTGTTTAATGTTACATGGCATCTGGCCTATCCACATCGGGTAAGAAGATTTTCATTTTTTTTTTTTATTATAATTTCAGTTTGAATTTAAATTTATATTTAGTTACAAAAAACAGAAATTTATTTCGAAAGTTTTTATTGAATTTTTTTTTTTTTTTTTTTTTTTTTTAAATTAATTATTCTGATTTCTGTTTATCAGTTTAAAATACTGGCCAATCGTTAGCCTTGTGACCGTTATAGTAGTCATCTGTTGGTTTGGTAAAGTGTGGCCGAATACACATTACGTACGTGATCCATGTTATACAAAATAGAAATACTACCGAGCAGAAAATTAGTGTGGCCAGTGGTATTTGAATGTGTCGCACCGCTGACGAGTACATTGTTTGATTATTACACCCAATGCCATAATTACTGTTGCATTTTGTGCAGGTGTTTTGATTATTATCGCATAGATAACCATTGAAACTGCCGCATGATCTTATCACATGTTTATTATCTATATGGAGAAAATTAAATCAATAACCAGAATGATAAGAAAAATTAAATTAAACGTACCAACGAGAACAGTGAAACAATAATCATTCGGATCATATTTGGTGCAAGCTTTTGGCTGTAAATCTTTCACCTCAAAGCAATTTGTGTTCATTGAGGAATTACAAATGAAACAGGATTCCCGTGATGGTGGAAATATATCGGCGTTACAAGAATTACCAAAGCACGACGCACATTCATCATCGGGATAATAAGTGCATTTTTGTATCATTCCGTGCTCCAAATCTGATAAACATCCACGCCATGTACGTCCGTCTGTTAAACCAAAAATTATTAAAATTATTTTCAGAATTAATTGAATTTCCAGTTACCTGCGATCCGTGTGTAGCATAAAACGTTATCGCTGGGACATTTTGTGTATGGCAAAGCGCCAGGGTTGTACGAACAAATGGGATCACGTACTGAATCACAGTGTATACACTGCGTTGTAAAGATTTCAGTTGGTTTCGGTGGAAAGTTCGGGTGATTACAGTTTTTACTATTGCACACCAAACAACTATGATCCGTCAAACAAGTGTCGATAGTTTGCAAATTGAAATCACTTAGACAACCCAAGTAGGTGATGTCCAATGTCACGTTCTTAGTGTTGATGAACGTTATGCACTGGTCCTCGAACATATAATTGTGGCACGGTAACGACTCAACATTTTTCTCATTACTCACATCACAGGGTGGCTGATGACAGTAATAACACTGTTGCCGCTCCTCCGGTATTATTTTATCATTGCAATGATCTGCATGACATATCTGACAATCAGTTTTATTATCTAATTTACATAAATATTGTTCATCCGTTGATAAATCATCGAGACAACCCCGTATTATTGCTTTTTTATTTTTATCTAAAACGGAAATTCCATTGTTATAAAGTTAACGCCATCTCTTGGCACAAGTAACAAAATAGAAAAAACACACTCACCATTACTGTACGTATTTGTGTACAACTTTGTTATGCAATTGGTGTAACAAAACTTTTTATGATCTAAATGAAAGGGTTTTTGTGCGCACAACGTATTATAATTTGAGTCACAATCAAGACAAGAAATGTAATCATTAACACTCGTCGCACGATTACAGTAATTCGATTTACATAAATAACATTGCTGATTGTTATTAAAGCAGTAATCCATCGTTGTGTCGTTTATCGTTTCATAACATCCCTTCTCAATAATTAAATCTATCAAAAACACAAAATAATTTTCTATTTTTTCTTTTATTTCAACCTTTGTATCCAACCTGTTATTAAATCAAAAACTGTTAAACACCCAATACTATTTAATTTACAATTACGTTCCTCGCCCAGTATATCTGGTAAATTACATTCTAAACCGAAGCAGGTAAAACATGTTAGCGGATGATCACCATAAAAACGTTTAACACCATTCACGATCTCACTACTTCCAGAAACTTTAAAAAGCACAATTACTATTAGTAGGAATGACTTTAGTAACATTTTTCAATCAAAATATTCAAAAAAAAAAAACAACTTTAATTAAAATCAAAAAACCAAACTCAACTGTTATCGCGTGTTCAATTAGGAAATAAATTTTTGTTTTTAAAATTTATTTAACACAAAAATTAAATAAATTGATAAAGAAATAAATAAATAAACAAAGAAACATAAATAATTGTAGATTGGTATCAATTTATATTATTGGCAATTAATTAAATAAAGGAAAATTGTTAAAAATAATAAATAAAAATTAAAATTAAATGTAATTGCGGCATTCGGTTTCCGTGTTGTCGTTGTGGTAATATTATTGGGTATTGTTACGTTCGCATTGGGTGTTGATGTTGTTGTTATATTACTAGCTACAGTTGTTGTCGTTGTCGTTGTTGTTGTTGATAAATCAATATATTGTGAGTTGCATCCAGATGAATTACATACTAAACAGAGTTGATAGTTATTTGTGCATGTGAAACCACTTTGTTTGGCACAACCACGATTGATTAAACCCTCCCCTGTGAAATTGATTGAAATTAATTTTAATTTTGGTTACAAAATAAATGCAATAATAAGGAAGCTACTTGTGACATAAGTGTAACACGTTGCGTCATCATAATAATTTGGACAAATTGTTGGTGTTTTTGTGCTGTGGTTAGCATCACAGTTTGGATCGCTCAATGAATCACAGACGTGACACCGTAAACGATTTGCTGGGTACACCTCCTTATTACAGTTCGGTTCATCGCATATTGTACAGAGACCATTTTGGGCTAGACATTCGTCAATACTCTGTAATTCGGATGCACATCCGCGGGATGTCATTGTGTTCACAATTCGCATGTAACACTTGTTCGTTTCCATGGTAACCACTTTGCAATCAATTGACTCAACTGCAGTCACTTCATTTGCACATTTTGGATTAATTGACGAATTGCAACTGCCGCAAGTGATTGGTTTTATTGATTCAGCAGGATTATTACAGTTCGCTGTTGTACACGCTGTGCATGAATCATCTGCACACTCTGTTGCAACATTGATAGCGCTTTGGCAATCAGCATGCGTCACATGCGTATGGTACTTGTTTAAGTAAGCAATCATGCACTTATCATCGGCCTCGTATGTAGAGCAAATTTGTTGGACACTCGTGGAACAATCACCAACACACTTGTGACACGATAAACGATCTTTTGGGAAAATTTCCGAATTACAATTAGCCGTACCACACTTGCGGCAAATCGATGTTGCCGAGTCATTTTCATCAGTGCATAGTGTCTGGTCAGCAGCAGATAGTTTCTCTAAGCAGTCCCGGGATATTATTTGTGCTTCAAAGAAAAAACAAAAAATTTTAATTAGATTTTATAACGAAAATAAATTTGCTGATTCACACTTTGACCGTTGGTTAATTTTGTGTAGCATCCTGATTGACATGACACGGTTTTCACAGTGTTCGGATGCAACACACATTGGCTATCGGTGTCAGAGCTACAGCTGTGACAAGTAACACCAGATAAATCGATTGTCGGCGTATTACAACCATTTGTGTTGCAATGAAAGCATAAACTAGGATTATTCGCACAATACAATTGTTCAGTGGCTGACATTTGTTTCTCGCATGCCAATTTATGATTTGCTGCAACCGAAATAACGATTATTAATAAACAGAGAAATATTGAGTATTATGCGTGGGTGGCGTTTACTTGTTGATTTCATAACGACGCAATTATCACTGGGATTATCGCAGTAGGTGGGAGCAATTTGTGCAACAGTGCATTCCGCATTTGTACATTGATAGCACTTCCTTCGGTTAGTTGGATATTCATAATTATTACACGGTGTCACCGCATTTAATTCACAAATGCTGCATGATTCGGGCTGTTTTTCACAAGATTGCTGTGATGTACGTTCCGTCAAACATCCACGTTCAGTCGTCATACCAATCTGTTCACAATTTATATCCGTTTTTATGGAAAATACAATTAATTGAATAGAGTTATTACCGATTTAACGTAGCATAAGCCTTTGTTGAGTGTTGTCGCCGCACACTGTACTGTCGTCATACTACTCGGATCTGTTAAACACCTCTGATCGGCCAATGATGAACAATAAATACATTTATGATCATTACGTGATAAATAATTACAATTATCAGCATTATTACACTTATTGCATAAATTATTTGTGGCTGTACTACAGATAAGATTCTCAGCATTCGTTAAGCTGCTGCTGCAATCACGCTTAATTGGTGTAACTAATGAAAAAAAAAAAAAAAAAACCAATCAGATTTCTGAATGTCACAGATTATCCATATTTATTAATTTACATCCATTAAAAATCGTAACGCATTCATCGTCTTCGTTCGGACACGTAACACTTTTGAATTCTGATGGTAACGCTACACATTCAGTGCCACTGCATTGGAAGCATGACTTCAACGATGCCACTAATTACAGAATAAAAAATAAAAAAAGTATCAAAAAACCGAGGAAACTTAATTCAAATTCATATGAAAGTTACCATAAACTGGTAAAACAATAAATAAAATTCCTGCCAATATCTGGATTTTAATCATTTTTCAAAAAAAAAAATTTTTTTTTTTTTTTTAATTGGAAATTTATCACAAAACACACAGAACAAAAACACTCAGTAATAATCCATAAAATGTATTTTTTTTCTTTTAGCAACAATAAACCTATATTCGCTAGGTAACAACACCATAAAACTGTTCACCACTTGAATGATGGTGCGCGTTACCTATTTATAGTTTTTTTTTACTTTCAAGTTTTTGCAAAAAAATGAAAAAAAAAAAAAAAACTACTCGAAAGTTAAACTAGAAAATTGTTGTGTAAACAAAGGAAGTTTAGTTTTTTTTTTTTTTTTTTTTTTTGCGGTCACTTTAAACGAGAATTTGACTTGAGTACAAGTGCGGACTTGGGGTGAAAAACATAATGGGGCCACTTTATAAATGTCTTTTGTATTGGTAAATTCGGGTTTTTAACAAACAAATACACCACTGATTACGCACGTTATCAGCGATATTAAAATTTCTTCTTCATTGTTGTTTATCTATTTTGCTTTTAATTTAATTTTTTTTTTTTTTTATTTTTCTTTTTGTTTTAAACTTTAAAGTGCATATCGATTTATCGAATTGGATAAATATTGATTTTATGTAATATTGAGGAGTGATGTAATGATTTTGTTATTTTTTCAGGGTGGATTCCGTTTACAGATTCTTGATCATTTGGAGCGACCAGTTCTTGATTTAACACCATCTGTTGGTGGGACGGAATTCGTTCGTAATGACGCAACGTAAGTATTGCATTAAGGGAGATGACACTCCGTAAAATGTTCCATTATGACGGATCCATTTATTTTCATTAGATCACAATCATTTGAAGTACGCCTACCAACGGATTTCACCTGTGATGACTGTACATTGCGGTTATTACGTCAGGCCGATGAGTGGTCAAGCGGTTATCGTTTTTGGTCATGTGCCGATATTGATATTAAAAATCGGAAACAATTTAAAGAGACTTGCTCCAACCATGGACAATATTTCCCATCCAGATGTAAATGTTCGAAGAATTATTACGGAAGCCGATGCCAGTACAAGGATGAGTGTACCGCCGATCAGGATTGTGGTGTTCATGGAAAGTGTATTGATTTAGGTGGTACATCACTGCCGCGTAAACAATGCTATTGTAAATTGGGATGGTTTGGACCCGGGTGTAATCAAAGTAAATTTTTTTTTTTGCGAATTTTTCTCGTTGAACCGGAATTGTATTAATAAATTTTCTTTAATCCTAGAATCTACTATAAAATCAACGGAGATTGATTATACTTTATACACAATGAAACAATTGTCACCAGATTACCGTATTTACTATCGTGTGTTAAAGGATTTAAAGGAATTGGAAGTGGTAATGGTAGTGAACGGTACATCCTGGGTAGGTTTAGGCTGGCGTCCACGTAAAACAACAAAGGAATGTCAAAATTTCCCAGCGATAGGACCACAATCTGCGGATGGCAAATCAGCTGCACCGGAGCCAGAACCAAAATCAGAACCAGAGCCCAATGCAGAACCGGAACCAAAATCAGAAACTGAACCTACATCTGAACCAGGTGCAGAGCCAGAACCAAAATCAGAACCAGAGCCAACATCAGAGCCAGGCGCAGAACCAGAACCAACAAGTGAACCAAAATCAGAACCCGAACCATCTGTAATATCATCGAAATCAAAACGTGTAGCCGGTGCACATGCCGATGAAACGACAGCCAAAAGCGACATAACCGTTGCAACAAGCGTTTCTTATCGTGTCAGTGCACAATCTGGTTAGTTACTCACTTTATTCTCCTAGCAAAAATCAATTAAATCAATTAAATCATTTAAAATTTGTTTTGTAGGACGTAAGCGACGTGCAGCCGCCAATACTCCAGCTAAAGGTACGCTCTCAGAAAATGTTGCATTTAGAATGAAATTTTGTTTAACGATAGAAAAGTATTTTGATGTCACGTGTTGATTTTAAAAATTTGATAACAAATGATAACAACCATTAATTACACAACTTTTTGAGTGCACAGAAACCAAACTAAATAAATAATTTTCTCCTATTTTGTCGTTGTTGTTGCTCTTTGTTTTTTTTTTTTTTTTTTTTTTTTGTTGGAATTTTTCTTTATCAGCACTTATTTAGAACGTACTTGAATTAACGTACTTGTTTTGTTTTGTTTTTTATTTTAATTATTATTATTAGATAATTAATTAATTTTATAAAATATTTCTGTTTCTTTTCTATATAATGAATAACCAAACATAACTAAACTAAACAAACAAATGCACAAACACTTTTGTAATAACAAAACCACAAAAATTTAGGTCAAGCAGAGCCTGAGCCTTCGAGTGAACCCGAACCAGAACCAACAACGGAGCCAAGTTCAGAGCCAGAGCCAACATCTGAGCCAAAAGCAGAACCGGAACCAACATCTGAGCCTGAACCAGAGCCAACAACAGAACCAAATGCTGAGCCAGAGCCAAAATCAGAGCCTGAACCCAAGTCAGAACCAGAACCTACGACAGAGCCAGAACCAAAATCTGAACCAGAACCCAAATCTGAACCTGAACCTAAGTCTGAACCAAAGTCTGAACCAGAACCTAAGTCTGAGCCTGAACCTAAATCCGAACCTGAACCAAAATCTGAACCTGAACCGAAATCCGAACCCGAACCAAATTCCGAACCTGAACCAAAATCAGAGCCTGAACCGAATTCAGAGCCTGAACCAAAGAAAACAGGATCAAAGAGTGGGTCTGCAGCACCAAAAGGTATCATTTTCAAAAAGAAACAAAAACTTTATTCTTTAATTCTCTATTGGCTTAGTTTTATTATTTTGATTTTGTTGGTAACGGATTAATAAATTGCACTTTATGATTAAAAACAAGGTTTTTGGCCTAATTATCCACAGAATTTATTTACCAAAAATATTAATTTTCGTTCATTGAAACAATTTTAGTTAATTTGAATCCCTACACACCGAAACATGACTTCAATCCAATGGACTGCACGGATATAATTATTGGAAGTGCAAAGGATAAGTTACACAGAGTTGGTGATTATTACACTCGTGATCGGTAGGTTTTTTCTTTTATTTCATTATACGGGAGTTGATTAAAATATTTCCTTTTACAGGTCAACACCGCGACAAGATGATTTCTGGGGTGGAAGCTTTGATTTAACAGCAGCTGGTGGTTTCGAGATTAATGGCACAACAACAATTGTTTTCCGTAGGAAATTGGAATCGACCGGCCCAACCGATTATACAATTGAGAATGACCTGATGAATGTGATTTGGGCTCGAGGACAAGAACCAGGAAATTATATTCATGTACCAGCCAGTGGCTTGGAAAAGGAAATGGCATCCGTTCAAGAATTTTATAAACCGGACGAACTCAAATATCACGGCCACAAATCGCAACGTGGTGCAACACAAATAAATTTCTTTGCCGAAACGAAAGTTGAAAATACTGGCGCTTCCGGCCATGAATTGACAAATGATTGTCATGGTTATTGGCGTCATCCACATGATTGTGCTGTAGAAAAGGCGAATTGCGAGTATTATGTAGCGTGGGAGACGGTCGGTCGAGGTGACGAAGTCAAGTTTCACATTGAAACAACCAACACAGCTACATGGACTGGCATTGGTTTCAGCAATGACAATCGAATGGTAAATTAATTAAATTTTTAATTTTTTAATTGTCTTTTGTCTTACTGAATTAATTCGAATTCTATGATTTATAGTCACAAACAGATGCCATAATTGGTTGGGTCGACAAAAACGGCCGCCCATTCCTAATGGATACTTTTATTAATGGCTACTCAGCACCAAAATTAGATGATGTGCAAAATATTTACAATACATCGGGCAGAATACAGAACGGTGTTACAGTATTGGAATTTGTCCGTAAACGTAACACTGGTGACGCAGAACAAGATCATGCATTCACCGATGAGCAATGCTTGCATTTAATGTTCCCAATCAATGGGGGTGCATTCAACGCTGTTAATAAAAAAATCCGCAAGCACGAACAAGTGCCGGTCGTGACAGATAATCGTATTTGCATTAAGTCATGCGGTAAGGAATTGGAACAATTGCACAGTGGACCAACAACACCTGCACCCAGCCGCCTAGCATATTCGGTTGGTGTAAAATTAATGAATTTGGCTGATTCATTTGATGCTCCCCAACGCGGTACACCAGAGTTTGACAGTCTTGCAACAACGATCACTGACTCATTCCACGGAGTTTTGGGTGAAATTCCCGGTTACCATAAGGTCGATATTCTAAATTTCGAGAAGTAAGTAGCCTGCTTATTAGCGCAAAATTGCTGGGGTTTTTATTAATTATCATTTGAAATTGCTTTAGAAATGCTGACACAATGGTGGCAAAAATGAATGTGATATTCGATAAGGATGAGTACGAGAAGGGCCAGGCGAAACTTGAGAAAAACAAAACAATTGTAGCTACGGCTGGTATTAGTAGCGCATCAACATCCACAAAGGATAATGGAAGTGTAACAAAAGATGGTGGCGCTATTGTAAAACGTGCCCTACTCGATAGCTTAGCAACCGGCAAAGTAGGCTCTCTAACCGTTGATCCAAATTATCTTGATTTCGAAGCACTTGAATGTAAATTTGATTGAATTGAATTAATCTGAAATGAGAATTTTCTTTAAATTAATTTTGTTTTTTGTGTTATTTCAGTTACACAAAATTTACAAAATGAGGACGATAACAATCAGGGAACAACATCATTTTTCCAATTATCCGAAACCCGTTTATATATTGTCTTAGGTTGTATTGCCGCATTAGTATTAGTCGCAATATTACAAGCTGGCTGCACAATTTATAAAACAACGAAAAAGTCACGTAATCAAAAGGTGAATATATTGGTTTTACTAAACGCTTATTAAACACATATGCACATATACACACAAATAGAAAGAATAAAAAAAGCTTAAAGCTTTTTTTGTTTGCAAAGCTTTTATTCTAAAATTAACTCTCGAATTAACTTCCTTCACAAAATTGTTTATTAGTTTTTTTTTTTATCTAAATTTCTGTTTTGTTTGTTTGCCTTGAAACTCTTTTGTTTTTCATTCCTTCATTTTGTTTTTTTTTGTTTAATTTTCCTTCATTATTATTTATTGTTTTGTTTTTTTTTTTTTTTTTTTTTTTTCTTACTTTAATAATTTATTTTTGTAGCTAATTTATACATTGCCAATGGATGCTAGGATGATCTATCATCACACATCAAGCAGTTTATAGTTTATCTTATCTATATACACACACACACATGAAAAAAAAAAAAACAAACAAAAAAAAAAAATAATAATAATAACAATTTCCATAAAACGAAATAAAAATAATTAATTAGTTTAATGCCAGAGTAATAATTAACAAATAATTAATGCCTTTAATGTTTTGTAAATGCTTGGTAAATTAATTTTTTTTTTCTTTTTTTTTTTTTGTGTATCGATTATTAGTTTGGCAACACTCTACGATTAACGAATAATGTTTAATACGTGCATGCGCTTTATATAGTTACCTTAAACCCTTTTATTGTTTTTGTTAAACATTTTTTTTTTTATGTCAGAAACGTGCTATTAAGCTGCCCCCTTTTTTTTTTTAAGTAATTTAATTAAGTAGAGAAAAAAAATTAGTAAAGAAAAAAAAATATAATTTTAATTAACAGAACGTTACCGGTAATTTACATATAATTAATAACCGCAATGTGTATGTAAAAACTTAAATGTAAATAAATAAATAAATGAATTAATTAAAAACAAAAAAAAGAGACTTAAAGTGCTGCCAAATTAATTATTAAATATTAAAAAAAAAAAAAAAAAAAAAAACAAAACAAAACAAAATTAAAGCAAATTAGTTTAATTAAAATATTAAATAAATTAATTAATTAACGTTAATATTGGTTGTGGTTGTGAATAATTATTACAAAAATTATTATTATATAGAATAAAAATATAATTAGTTAATTAATTAAGTGATGAATAAAGAATTAAGAAGTAGCTTAACTGTGTGTATGAATAGATCTCACAAACGTTCTAGCTGCTTACCAGTAAATAAATATTAAGATAACACTAGCTACTAGTCAAATGTATAAAATAAAATAAAGAGAAAAGAAAAGAAAACAAGCTTAAGTCACAATTTAAGTTAAAACAAATCAAAGTAGAAAATAGAAAAAAAAAAAAAAAAAAAAAAAATCAAATCAAATCCTTTCACTCAATAATCAATTAAATAACTCGGGTAATTTTCCCACTTTTTTTTTTTTTTTTTCTTAATTAATTAATTAATTTTCTAACTTTTTTTTTTTTATTAATTAAATTTTAATTTTTTTTTCTTCTTCTTTTCTATTTTGAAACAAATTAACAAAAAAAAACAAAAACCAAAAAAAAAAAAAATCATTCTGGAAATTTACAACAACAAAATCGAAATCAAAAATAAAAAAAAAAAAAAAAAAAAAAAAAAAAAAATTATTTCCAGACACAGTTGATACCAAATTCAGCTTGGAAAGATTACTCATCGAATACAAATTATGCTTTTGATGCGTTTGGTGAGACAGAGGAGAAAGCACAACAACAACAACAACAACAGCAGGCAGGGACAAATACAAAATCACGCCGTAGCCAGTCGGGACAAAGTCAACAGACAACATTACCGATGTCACATTCACCATCAAAGTCACCACAATATTACGATAACAGTATGATGGTGACATCTACAGGTGCATCACCGGCACGTAATGGACGTAACAGCTATCAACAAAATGGTGGCGGGTAAGCTTGAATATTTAGTGAAAATAAATTTAAACAAAACGCAACTCACAAACGGTTTTTTTTTTTTCAGTTATCAAAATGGTGATCAAATGATGATGCGAAATGCGTATGGTGATCGTACCTACTCATTACCACGTACGACAATGGGTGGTAATCAATACCAACAGCAAGCTGGTTACTATACACAGGATAGACGGCCACGAAACGGTACCAACGGTCAACAACCGTCCGGTGGTAACGATACACCCGATTTCTACTTTATGCCATCACAACGTAAATATTCTGGTGAAGTTGTACGCGTCTACGTTGATTACAATAAAGAACCGAAAAATTAATTATGTATCAATGATTAGCTAGTTCTAGTTACCAGATTTTTACACATGAAAATGCCTCTACATCTTCTTCTTCTTCTTCTTCTTCTTCTTTTTGTTTTCATTTCAGTTAATCAAAAAACTCAGTATTTTCATACAAAAAAAAAAATCAAATCAAATCAAATCATAATAAAACACAACGAAATCGATTAAAAACTTAAAAAAAAAACCAACAATAAAAACAATGTAAATAAATTATAATACAAATTTGCACAAAAATAAAAAGTGCATAAAATATAAGCAATATTAATATATAGATAAAAAAAAAAAAAAATTAACAATTTAAGTGGTCAGTTCAGCAATGAATAAAAAAAGAAACGAAAAAAAAAAAAAAAAAAACATGTTTCATCATTGTACAGAAATATGTGTCATACATGTTTCATTAATAGAAATAATTTCTTTTTTTTTTCTTTCACATTATTATTATGTTTATTAATAATATTTTTATTATTTAAAAAGTAAAATACAGTAAATGGATTAAGCTTTTATGTACAAAATAAATAAATAAATAAATAAATAATAAATAAAAAAAAAAAAAAACAATTTATATTAAATCAAAACAAACACAGATCTTGAATCAGATAAAAAGTTAACCAAAACCCCAATACAATAGTCATTTTCATCACTAATTAATAATATAATTAATTAAATATTTAATTTACAGACACATACACACAAACACCAGAAACATTAAGCCAAATCATTTAATTTTTTTTATTTTCGTATTACAATAGAAACAAATAAAAAAAAAAAAAACATTTTTTTTTTTAATTAATTAATTAATTAAATAAATGAAAACAAATAATAATAATTAATTAATTTTTAATGTAAATAATAATATTTTTATGTTTTTGTTTTTTTTTTTTTTTAATAATTAGTAGCTAGTAGATTTTAATTAATTAATTAATTAATTAAATTTAATTAATTAATTTAAGAGAGACAGAGAGAAATTATTTTTCTTTTATATATAAATAATATAAAAAAAAAAAAAAAATAAAATTGTTTAATTGTTTAATAAATAAATAATAAGTAAATAAAAATTAAATTTAATTTAAATATATTTGTTTCTTTCAATTTAATTAATTTTAATTCATCGAATTTCTGGTAGTCAAATTATTATTTCTACTATGAATTATAATTTTTGTAATCGGATATGGAAATTAACAAAAAAAAAAAAAAAAACTTTTTCAATCATTTTATTGTTGATTGATACACTTGAAAATTTATAATTTTCCATTCGGAAAGCTTTGTTCAGTGCAAGCTTTAATAATAGAAATTAAGTCAAAAGAAAAAAAAAAAAAAACGACTTAAGTGAAAGTAAGGCAAATAATTAACATAGCAAATAACACAAGAAAATTTCATGTTACAAACACAACACCTTCGATAGCTCAGTTGGTAGAGCGGTGGACTGTAGAATTGTAAACGAAAATTTGTTATCCATAGGTCACTGGTTCAAATCCGGTTCGAAGGATTTAATTTTTTTTTTATTTTTAGTTTTATTTAAAAGAAAAATAAAATCTTATTTTTTTTTATACAATAAATCAAAGCATTATTCTACTGCTACGTTTCGTATTTTCACTTTATTGATTTTCTAGCATTAAATCAAAAAGAAAAAAAAATATTGCAAATAAATTGAATGTCACTTAAAATAAGTCGCATAGGCAAAAATGCACTTAGGTGTTGTACTTGGTGTTTTGAAAAATCGTGCATAGAAAAAATGTTTCGTTAGAGGTTTTCTCTTAATATAAATGCTCATTACTAGATGGCAGTACTATGCAGTAAAAAGAAATTATTTTAAAAACAAAGCAAACCAAAACAAAATCAATTGAATGAAAAGCACGTTTTTAATTCTTAATTTAATTAAATTTTTATTGTATTTTTTTTTTTTTATTAATTAATTACTATTACGGTTTTATATAACTTTATAAAAGTTGTTTATTTATTTATAAATTAATATTTCCAGTTATGCTTTATTATTATTATTTTAATCCTTTTTGCATAATATTTAAATGCGTCTGTAATAAAAGCACCGAAAATAAATAAAAAATAAAATCATTTTAACATGAAAAAAGAAAATTAATTTAATTACAGAGTCGTTTATCGATGATAAATATAACTTTAGGCCACACATATAATAAATTTAATTATTTATTTATTTTTTTTGTAGAAATAAAATCACTTGTTCTTCACAAGGTTTACCTGTGTAGTAATTTAATCAACAGAAAGAAAGAAAGACAACAGACAACAAAAAAAAAAAAATATCGCAATGAATGAAAGTGAAAGTTGTTCTGTATTAAAAATGCCGGGCCAAGTGATCACCGTCTTCCATATAAAATTAATTTTTGAAAACAAGAAAAAAAAAAAAAATTAAACCAAAAGGACGACATTCAATTGTTCAAGCGAATTTTTTTTATCTTTTTTCTGCTGTTTAAATGTTTGATGATATAAAAGCGGAAATTCAATGAGAATAATAACATGTTGAAAAAAGAAAAAAGAAAAGAGAGTAAAAGTATAACAAAGTTTATTTTCATTACATTGGGAGTGTGCAAATGTCACGTATTGAATCTTCAACCAAATAAAAATTCACTTTTATATAATTGCGTATAGTTTAAGTACATTTGTCATGCGCAGTTAGTATTGATTCTTTAAATTTATTAAAACAACGATTATAATCAATAATGATTGCCGGTAATAAATGTTTTTTTTTTTTTTTTTTCTATTTCTTATAAATTAATTAAATAAAAATTAAAATGAATAAACAGGTTTTGAATAATCAACAAAAAATAATAAAAATTTCTTTTCGTTGTTTTATTATTCTTTAAGCATTTCACTTGTAATTAATGTAATAACATAAAAGTGAACCACAGATAAATAAAAAGAAATTAAAACAGATCATGTAAGACAGAGGTGATTAACTGTTGAAATAATTATTTAAATGACTTAAGTCAGTCTGAATTAAAATTATTTAATTAGTTAGCAATGGAATTTGTTTTCTATGGCTTTGTAA
This sequence comes from Ptychoptera albimana, assembly GCA_961205885.1. Taxonomy (NCBI): domain Eukaryota; kingdom Metazoa; phylum Arthropoda; class Insecta; order Diptera; family Ptychopteridae; genus Ptychoptera; species Ptychoptera albimana. The sequence continues at coordinate 28,702,216 of OY540804.1, read as the reverse complement.
AGTCTTATAACTGTTGGTATGCAAATTTGAAGAATTTGTGTGGTCGGGTATGATAGGTAGTTGTGTGGGTGGTTCAACATTATTTAAATGTAGTAAAATCCTACTGATTCACACTGCTACATGTAATACCTGAATAATCATATTGTTTAGCTTTGTTTGCTAAATTTTGTTTGAAATCAAATCGAAAGACAAACAAAAAAAAAATGGTTTTAACCACCTGTAACCACCCAAGAAATGTACAACAAACACAACAAACATTTAATTAATTCCTATAATTCCTCTGTTTTAATCCATATTTGTATTTGATTTTCACTTTGTTTACCACGTTTATTCAAGTGAAATTATATAAGTTGTCAAAAAAAAAAAAAAATAAATAAATAAAATAATAACTGGTGCGGTTTTTTTTTTTTGTAGGATTTTTCTCTATATATATTAAATGCGGTAACACATCGATGATGTCAATAAATAATTAATTTTGTTTTTAAAGAAAAAGAAAATGAAAAGAAAACATACGTTTGCTTAGGTATGACTGCTGTTCCAACCAAAAATGGTATCCATTAAAAGAAATTGTTTTGTTTTTTCTTGTTTTTCATACTTTAATTAAAACGCGCATGACTGTTATATATGTATATATTTTTTGCTTGAATTTTAAGTAATTAAAATTTTTTTTATTATTAATATTAATTACATTAAACTGGAAGAAAAAAAAATTAATAATAATAATAAAATTAATTAAAAAATAAAATTATGCGAATTTACTTAATTAAATTATTTTTGGTTTTACTTTCGTTAATTAAATTTTATTTTTTTTTTTTTTTTTTGCCTTTTTTTTTACTATTTTCTGCACTAATTACTTAATCGTTGTTTTGCTTGTTTGTTTGTTTGTTTTCGCGTTTACACAATAATGTTGATGTTACAGATTAAAAACACCAAACAATATATAAATGACTTAACTAATCACCTTTTGTAAATAAATTTTCAGGGTTAAAATAAAATAAAAAAAAAAAACTGTTTTGCATGCCGTTGACTTGTTAATTTTTTTATTTTTTTTTTAATTTTTCATTGTCAAACGTCTATAAAACAATTAAAAATGAAATCTGACAACATTATAAAGCGTGCCATGCATTAATCTAAAAACGTGACAACGTGATTAAAAGGGTTACCAACATAATATTAGATTTGATTTTTATTCGTTTATTGTGACACATTCAAACAATGTTTCCGATTGGTTAAATCAGTGATATACGCGTTTAACTAACGGTAAACAAATGCGTTAAGTAAAAAAAAAAAAAAAAATGAATTAATTAAATCATTTTTTAATCCACAAATAAAGAAAACAATTCACAAAAAGTGAAAATAAATCAAAGAAATTAAAGAAAAAAAAAAAAAAATCATAATTACTACGCACACATTAACGCTTCTAATAAAGTTCATAAATAATGCGCAAAACCGACTATTTCCACTTTCGTGAACAAAATCTTAATTTAATTTAATTTAAAAATTTGATATGACTTAAAGCTAGAAAATAAAAGTAAAACACAGAAAAAAAAAAAACCAACGAAAAAGCTTAAAAACTAAAAAAATATTCACACTGACAGAGATTTTTTTTTTTTTGTAAACTTTAAAGTCACTTAAAAATAGAATTTTAATTAGGTTAAAAAACAAAAAATATAAATTAATTTAAATTATATAGAAAATTATAATAAAAAGAAAAGAGTTTTATTTATTTTTTTTTTTTTCGTTACAGTTTCATAAATCGGCATCGCCTTTGTAGCGTTTTCTGATTTTCACCTGGGTTTTACTTAAGTAAAATTAGAAAAAAGAAAAGAAAATCAGAAAACCGAATAAACCACCAACGCTTTTTAATTTTGATTAACATAAAAATTCATTTTTTCTAACACAATAATTATGAATATTTTTTCTTAAACAGATGCTGTGCGTATTTATCCTTATGATAAAACACTTTTACTTATTTTAAGTCGTTTACGCACAATTTTTTTTTTTTTTTTTCGTTTTTTTGTACTAAAGTCTTGTAGCTTAAATACTAAGGCGCAGCAAATTTAATTTTATTCATAAAATGCACTAAATTAAAAAAATAATTTTTATTACATATTTCATAGATCAAATTTAGTCTTAAGTCATAACTTATAAATTATACATTTACGCACTGTATAGAAAAAATAAAATTTTACAAAATTTCAACTAATGTAAAAATGCAGCAAACTTTGTTGTGTCTAAAAATTTCTAATCAAAATTTAATTTTCTCTTTAAAATAAAAAAAAAAAAAACGAAAATTCATTTCTTTCTTTCTATATTTTCCAATAATCATAATTAAGCGACTTAATTAATTAAATTTAGGTTAAAGAAAGAAAAATAATAGAAAAATGCATTTAAAAATTTTTTTTTTCTTTCTTTTATTTATGTGAATTTTCTACCCGAAAACTGTAATCTTGAATTCCAAGACAGCGATACAAGGAGGGAGATTTACTGTCTGTGTTTACTGAATTATCCAAAAAAAAAAATTAAATTAACTTAAAATGTAGGAGAAGTGTAGGAGAAATGTATGTTTAAGTGGGGAGATTTTTTTTTATTATAACAAATCACAAAAGCACAAGAGACACAAGAGCTTGCATTTTTTTTGATTTTCTCCTGTTAATACGTTTTTGTTTCGTTTTTTATACGTTTTTTTTTTTTTGTTTTAAACGATTATTATTATAATAATTATTATAAATTCAATATATAATACATTTCTTGGTACTCGTCTAGAAAAAGAAAAAAAAAATACTATATAAAACATAATGTTTAAAGTAGAAAGTTATTCAGTTAAGTTTTTTAACTTATTATAAATAGATGGTAAAGTGTATAACATACGGTTAGTCTTTACTTGGATTTTTGTCTATTAATAAAATTACACTAAACAATAATAATAATAATAAAATTATCTATTTTGAAATAATAATAAAATAAAAGTGTTTTGTGCATATGGATTTTGAGTAAAAATAAATAAAATAGAAGACATTTATTTTGTGTTGTGTATTATACTCAGTGTTTTATAGATTTATTTGGTGAATTAAAACAATTAAAAGAAAACAAAAAAAAAAACACTTGTGGTATTTTACTGTGGTGATTGACTTTCTACAGTTTGACTTAAGTTTTAAACAATAATAATGGGGTAAGATCTTTAATTATTTTTTTTTTTTCATATTTATAAAACGTTTAATTAGTAGAAAGAAAGAAGAAGAAAAAAACACCAAACAAATTGTAGTAAGCACAACGATTAAAATGCTTGACACAGTTAAATGCTAAATCATTAATTTAATTTAATTAATTAATAATATTTTATGCTTAATTTCATTAGTTTTCTCTTTTTTTGTTTTTTGTTTTCTTTAAATCGGTTTTAAACTTGTTTTTTTTTTGTGTGTAAAAAACAAAAAAATTAATCCAAAACAGCAGCAGCAAAAAAAAAGAAAAAACCTGAAAAGAAATTATTTTATTTTTTTTTTTTGTGTTTTTGTTTTAATTGTTTGCGATTTTTTGTTTGTTGTTAAGAAACGTTCCGTACCCGCAATTGCAAATTGCAAATTAACTAAGACACTTTAACCAAATGCGACAAGTACTGGTATAAAAAAGAAATTATATAATTTACCAGGCCAAAATATATATTTTATACGGTGACTTAAAAAAAAAAAGAAAAGAAAAACACAAGCAATATTGATTGATTAATATTTATACAAAAAAAAAAATAGTTATACAATACCAAAAATCCATTAAGAAAAAATTTGCAAATCAACAAACGCAAAAAACAATAACAAGAAATTGATTTTACATAACCGAAACAGAAATATTAAAATACGTTAAAAGGGTAACAGTTTAAACCAGTTTTGTAAATCTGAAAATAATTTCTTTTTAATAAAATTACATATTTTCCACTGTTTAAAGCGTTAAAGATTCATGTGATTTCCTTAACACACACACTTATTTTATTATACCTTGTGACCTTTCTGAAAAAAAAAAATAGAAGAAAATTCTAATTATGCGCAGAAGCGTTATACTTAAATGTAATACGTCAAACAAAATCATAAAAATAAACCTTTTTTTTTTTTTTTTAAAGCTTAATTACATATTACATAAGATGAAAAACACTTTCACAATTAAACAATATAATTAATTATATTAATTAATTAATGAGCTTTTATAAAATATTTATTATAGATAAATTACCATCATAATAGTGAAGAAAAAAAAAAATTATTTATTTAAATGTCAGTATTCTAAAAGTCAGATAAATAAATTTATTTCTGTAGCATAATTTTAAGAAAGTCAAATCAGTCATTCGTTTTAATTCTTTTAAATGAATGTTAAGTGTTGCTTCTAGGGTTTGTAGTATCGGTGCATTTTGCTAGTATACCGATGCATCGATACTTTTTCATAAGAATACCGATACTACCGATACTGTGCTTTGTGTTGTTACTTTGCTGTATTTATATGATTATATTCAAGTATCGAAAGTATCGATATTTCCCTTTTCGAAGTATCGATACTTTTGATACTGGATTTTAGCCGATAGTATCGAGAACCGATACTGAAAACTCTTCTCTTATCATAAATACTGTTGTTGTTGTTGGGAACATAACGAAAAAAGAAAAAGAAAAGAAAACAAATTATTTAATTAACACATTAAACCATAATTAATACTGTTAACTAATTATAATTAATTATTATCAATAAATTTTCATATATATATTTTAAATTATCTAATATGAATTTTTTTTTTTAATAAATAAAACATTCTTACAGTTATGAAAGTTAAACTACTTTTACTTGTTTTGAGCTAAATTAAATAATTTTGTGAAATGCTTTTACTTTATTGAAAAGCACAACGGTTTGTAACACGTTGTAAAACTGTTGATTTATTTATTTAATATAATTTTGAAATAAATAAATAAATTAATTAAAATGAGTAGATTTTATAAAATTTAACAGCCTTGTCCTATCACGGCATAACAACTTTTTGTTATAAAAATAAATAATTTTGTGCAATTATTAATAAAAATGTACGATTATCCAACAGAGGCAATACGTTAAAGTCAAGGAAATTGACGATATAAAAATAACATTTGCTATGATTATGTTTTTGTGTCTTTGATAAGTGAAATTACCCTTTTTTTTTTTTTGGGTCATAACTATAGTGTCACCACTAGAAAGTTGTTTGTTGCACTGTAAACGTTTTTTACGTACATATGCTTGCAAAGTTGATTTTTATATGAAAAATTATTAAGTAACAACCGTTTTTTTTTTGTAAGTACAATCACTTTGTGTACTCAAAGGATTAATTTCTTAACATTTATTTAATTATTAAATGATGTTTTCCAATCATATACAAAAAAAAAAAAAACAATAAATAAAAACAATAACACGATTTTTATTGTTGATTATAAACAAACTTTACAAAATTGCACTTCTTCTCACGTTATAGTTAAGTTTTGCAATAAATAAACTTTACAAAAATTATTTGTTAATCTCCGTTCTTACTCTGTGTGTAACAAATCATAAAAAAAAAAAAAAAAAAAAAACCGAAAATAAGTTTCAGTAAAACATTCGTTTTTGTTATTTAAGCTGATTGTTTATTTTTTTTTTTTTTATATCTAGAACTTATTGGATTTAAGTACATTTATTAGGTTTATTAAATTTTGTTGTTGTTGATTTTAGCAAACAATTTAGTTAGTCACTAACAGAGAATGTATTTTCTTATGACATAACTGAAGGCTGTTTAATATTTAAACTATTTTTTATTTTTTTTTAATAATTAATAATGACTCAGTAATAAGCGTAAAATACTGCAACTATGTACAAAAAAAAACTAGGCCTAAACGCACCTAGTTACAGCTGTATCAAAATACAAACAAAAAAAAAAGAGTTTTTTTTATTGTTCTTTCCAATCAAACAAAGTTTTAATACGGCTTAACGATGCTTTGATTTCAATGTTTTATTTCACATCAGCGTGTTACCGTAGCATTAGACAGCATAATAAACAAATAAAAAAAATAAAATTTAATTAAATAATTTAACCAAATAAATATAAAACGAAATTAAAAATAAAACCAAATTATTTGTAATATAATAAAGCTCAAGAAGACGAAGAAGAAGTGGAAGTAAAAGAAATTACTTTCACTTAATCTGTATTAATATGATTATTTATTTACATACAATAAACATTAAATAATTATTAATAATAATAATAATAATAACAAAAACTGTATTATTATAGAGAAAAAAAAATTTATTCGTTGTTTTATTATTTTGTGCGAGATTTATTCAAAGAAATAAAAAATTGTATTTTTAATTCAGAAAAAAAAATTCACATGAATAAATATGAAATAGAAAATGAAATGAAAAAATTAAATAAATTTTTTATTAAATATATATATATATATATATTTGGTAATAATTAAATGCAAAGCGCGCGCCTTTCGTTATTTATTTTTTAGTTTTTGGTTTTATTATTCATGCAATGTATTCTGCTTTGTTTTTTTTTTTTTAATTTTTTATCTTTTGTGTATACTACACACACACATATATATATATATATAAATATAAATATAATTAAATTAATTAAGTAGTTTTTATGATATCTTTACTATTTAATGCTTAATTTCTTCGTTAAAACATTTGAATATAAAGTTTTTTTTTTTTTTTCTTTATCTTTAATAGAAAATATTTGTTTTGAATTTTAATTATATTAATTCACTTTAAAACGGTAATTTTGTTACTTTTTTTAACGTGATTATAAACGGTACGGTTTGTGTTTTAGCACGGTAACACGTATCACCATTTTGTTTTTATCTGTAACTGAAAATAAATTGTTGTCGTTGTCGCCGTTTTAAATAATTTGAAAAAAAAAAAAAATAACAATTGTTCTATTACCAAACGTAATTATTTGAAAAAAAAAAACAAAAAATGTTACCAAATGACAACCTGCCAAATGTCAACACACTTTACACGACGTAATTAATCATGTCGTGTTATTATCGCTTCATTTATTAATTTATTACCCCCGAACGTACGAGCAATATTAATTTAATATTTTTGCTGCTTTTATATATTTAAAAAAAAAAAAATCTAAAACATGCAATAAACAAGGAAAACACACAATTATAATGTTTATGCACCACTTTCATTTACTTTTAAAATAAATAAATTTTCGTTGATTTATAATAAAAAAAAAAAACAAAAAAATAATCGCGTAATTCCTGAAATTTTTGCTTGATAAATCAATGTTTCAAAAGAGTTGTTTTTTTTTCCATTTTAATTTGACCATAACGTGACATGGTGGTAATAAAATTGTTTAATCAACGGTTTTTTTTTTTTTGTATTTTTATGCAATTCAATTTTAATGCAATCATAGGTGACCAAATAGTATTTTTGTAACTAGGAAATCATTTTCTTTTTAAATTGAAATTCGCCTCCATTTTATTTAATTTAAATATCATGCAGCTGATCAATAAACGTTCTTCTGTTTGTTTGTCCATCTTCACCTACAAACAAAAAGTAAAAGTTAAAAGAAACAAATTATAATAAAAAAAGCGCTTCAATGTCAATGTCATCAATAAAAATTTTTTTTTAATAATTACAGCAAAAATAAAAACTTTCAAAATATGATTTTCTACAATTATTTGCATTTATTTCTTCTCTCCACTGTTCAAATTACAAATTGCTTCCATCTGCTACCACATTTTCTGAATGTGAAAAGAAAGAAAGAAAGAGTTTTTCAACAGTAATTTGTAATTAATTTGTAAAAATAAAAAAAAATAATTAAATTTCACATTCAATCATGCAATAAAAAAAAAAAAAAAAAAAAAAAACAAGATAAAATTTGCTCATTGACCGAGTTTAAGCAAAAAAAACACAAAACACAAAAATTTTAATGGAAACAAAATTTCTTCTTTTCTAGTTTTCATATACGATTATCCGTTTTCACTGTGTTAGTGGGCACAGTGGTGATAGCATCTGCACAACAATTCCTGCCAGGATCTGGATTTGTGCCACAGCAACAACAACAACAGCAACAACAAGAGATTAGCGATTCGTCACCATCTCCATCTAGTGTACAGTACAGAACACGTCCATACGATTATAGTCAAGAGGAAAGTGAGGAAGAAAATGTTCCAGCCTCATATCAAATTAGACGTCCACAACAGCAACAGCAACAATTTAAAAAACCACAACAACAGCAACGACCAACAAAAGAAGAAATTGAAGATGAATTAGAAGAAGAGGAACCAGATCGTCTATCTTTATTACTTGAGAAATCCTCATTCACTTGTAATGATCGTAAAACTGGGTAGGACACATTTTTCTGCATTCTTTTAAGGAGAACAAAAAAATTAATGTTTTTCCTTCAAAACATTTACAGTTACTACGCTGATGAAGGTTTAGGTTGCGAAGTTTTCCATTACTGTCAAGAAACAACAAAACATTCATGGATCTGTCCAGAAGGTTTCCGTTTCCATCAAGTACATTTAATCTGTATGCCACCAACCGGTGATAATATTTGTGAACGTTCCTCCAGCTATCATGTAGTCAATGATTATCTCTATAAACCAATCAACATGGCTGAACATGAAGCGAAACCAAATGTTACCTTAAGATACTCAGAGAGATATTATCCAGAGGATATTTATCATGATGAAAGACAAGACGAAAGAGAGGAACATCAACATGAACGTTATTCCCAACAAAGACAACCAGTAATTAACAAAAAAAAAAAAATTTTTTTTAATCAATTTCCGATAAAACAAAAATTTCTTTTCTTTTTGTTTTTAGATTCAAGTCGGTTTAGCTCGTAAGTCACCAGTACAGCCAACAACACCACTTCCATACCGTCAACAACAAATTCAAATTCAAGCACCACAACAACATCATGTCTTCCGGTCTCCCGATGAAATAAACATTTCCCTACAGCAACGCCGTCCAAATCCAAATGTCTACAGTCAGCCCACACCCAGATACGAGGATGACGAATACCATTATGAAAACTAATTACTTCCAGAAACATAAACAAATGTTTTCTTTTTGTTAATTATTATATAAAAATTATTTTATTATTCAAAATTATTATCTCATTTCGTAAAAAATTAATTTAATTAACAGAGAACCAGAAAAGAAAAATCGAAACATAAAAAAAAAAAAAAAAAAAAAAAAACAAACAAACGAACGAAATTGCTCACTCTCGCAATGAATTAATGAAAAAACACAAATTTTCCAACATCAACATTTATTCTTTTTTTTTTAAATTATTTATTTTATTTTACGTTAAAAAAATATTCTTTAATTATTATAAAATAATTTTTATAATTGTATTTAAATTAAATTTATAATAAATAAGTTAAATAAAAAATTAATTTTTTTTTTTTTATTTATTCATTCTCGATTCGATATTCGATTTAAAATTTTGTGTGTGAAAAGCGGATAGAAGAAAAAACAATAAATGAATTCGATGAAAATTAATCAAAATAATTCGCTCAATCGAAGCACTGAACTGAAATTTGACAGTAACCAAATTGTTTATAAAGTTAAAATTTTTTTTTTGTTTTTCTATCATCAGTATATTAAAAATTATTTTATTTTAAATAAAAATTAATTAAAATGTCGCGTGCAATAAGTGATTATATGTTTCTTTATGAGTAAGCAATATAATAATAATTGTTTTCCTCTATTTATACTAATTATTTATCATTTATACAGACATTTAATGGATAAGGATATTGAGAATCAAACTTTTGAATATATTTCTTCGGTTTTATTAAAACATTTCTCTAAGAATGATTACCTTAGTGTTGGGACACTGTTGATATTTTTAATGAAACAAGGTGATCTGCCTGGTGTTATACAGAAAATGTGTTCTTATTATATTATTTATGATATGTTTAAAAGTGACGGACAAAATGATTCTCCATTTTCACAATTTTTATTGAGTTCCATAGAGACGAAGGATCCGATCACAACCAAAATAACAATGATCGAAAGAAATTTTTTAAATAAATTATTAGTTGGTGGCACAAAAGAGGTAAATATGAATTAAAATTTTAGTAGGACAAAGTGTTAAAATTTCTTGGTTTTAGATCGCAAAGCAGACACCACGAAATCTTTTGCAATTAGATTTTTATCCAACGACTGTGGATATATCAAGCTTACGAGCTTTATGTGTGGAACAACAAAATGAGTTACCAATGACAGTTCGGTCGAGTTTAATAAATGTTATAGCTGCTCCAACGTAATTATTTTTATTCTTTATTATTATTACTTTTGATTCAATTATTTTCATTTTTGTGTTTTGTGTTAACAGCGGAAATATAACAGATTCTTCTGCATCGGACTTAATGGAAGGTTTATGCTTAAGCGATACCCCGTTAAAAAATGTTTTATCACCACAATTCTTAACAATTGCCCCGCCATTACTTTCCTGTGATGATGAATTAATTTGGTTTGACTTAACAAATCCTGCCTGGCATAAACCAGCGTACGATTCGAGTATCTGCTCTACAAATAATATTGGGTTAGAAGCAAAACGTTTAATAACACAAGCATTTAAGCAAGCACTGTGTTTAACGGATCAACAAACGTTGCTGATTGAATTGGAGAAAGATCCGAACATGGTTTATCACATAGGTCTCACACCAACAAAATTACCCAAATTAGTTGAGAAGAATCCTCTGGTCGCTATTGAGATTTTATTAAAATTAATGAACTCCACACAAATAACGGAATACTTTAGTGTATTAGTGAATATGGAAATGTCATTGCACTCGATGGAAGTGGTGAACCGGCTAACATCATCCGTGGACTTGCCAACCGAATTTGTTCATTTATATATCAGCAACTGTATATCAACATGCGAGACAATTAAAGATAAATATATGCAGAGTCGTCTAGTGCGTCTTGTCTGTGTATTCCTGCAAAGTTTAATCAGAAATAAAATAATAAATGTGAAAGAATTATTCATAGAGGTGGAAGCGTTTTGTGTGGAATTTAGTAAAATACGTGAGGCGGCCGGCTTATATCGTTTATTAAAACAATTAGAAATTGGTGAAACGAATGTTAATAATTTTAATAAAGTTAAAGAGTAAAAAACAGAGAGCATATATCTTATATTTATAAATATTTTATTTTATATTTAATTATATATTATTGCATAAAAAGAATGAAAAACAAAAACACTTTTAATTATTTAATATTAAATAAAGATTATAATAATAATGTTGATAATAAACCGCGATTTTTTTTTCCTTTATGTTAATGTTTCCCCTTTTGTTACACAAGCCTCCAGATAATCGATACGTCTTTCTAGTGTTGTTAACTTTTCATTTAATACAGCTAAACGTGAACGGCAGGACATATCTTAAATGATAAACAAACATATTTAATTAATCTAAAATTAAAATCCAATGATTTGTTTTAAATTACCGAAAGAGTTAAGGAAATCGGTTATTCGTTTAATACTAGCTGTTATCACTTCAATATATTCACGATTAGCCCAATCTTGGTGTATTTGTTTTTGTATCGCTTCACGGTGTACAGCAGCCATAATTTTCTTTACTTTTTCGTTTAATTTAATTAACAATTAATTAATATTTGTATAAAAAAATAGAAAAACAAATAAAAAAAAAACTAATTTTACATTAAAGCGCTGTCAAAAAATTATTTATTAAAACTTTTGTTGTACAATCTGACATATCCTCCTTTATTATAGGAAAAATTAGGGTCATATGTCAAAAATGAATCACAGTGGTTGAATTCTAGTATTTTAAATTTGATTCTCGTTCGATTCTCAAGAAGTAATAATCTGTCATGTTTTAACCAAAAAGTTTTCTTTGCAAAGAAAATAAAAAATATTTTTCTTATTGAAAAACAAAGTTATTTTTTTATTAATTAAAAATAATTATGTCATTCGTTGGAATTAATTTAAGAAGAATAATAAAAACCCAATCCAAGTATTTACAACCAAAATATAGTTTAATTACAAGATGTTGTAGTAATGAAAAACAATTTTTAAATTATGGTAAAGAAATGTTAAATTAGGTTATGTTTGTACAAAATGGTTTAATGAGATAAATAATTTTTTTATTTTTAATTCTAGACAAGGATCCTGGTCCTTCGTTTATTAATGATGAAACGCAAAAGCTATTAAAATCAATGACACGCTTAGATTTAGATAAAATATATCGTAAACGTTCTGTTCCTAAGAATTCAGTTGAATACAAGTAATTTTTGTCATTTTCTTTTGTGTTGATTTTGCATTTTATTTTTTTAATTTTTCAGGTTTATGTCGACTCAACAATTGGAAGATGAATTATTGGCAGCTTCAGAGAGGGCCGAACATTTTCTACAAATGCCTCCAGTTGTGAAAATACTTGGTGAAGAGCATAAAGTTATTAATAAAGACCCGGCTTTATCAATGTTTTCCGACACTAGTTACATATTTACGGATATCACTTTTGGCCTAAAATCTATGGAGCGTACAATTGTAATTCGTTTACCTGACGGTACCTTGGAAAAGGCTCCTCATAACATTCATAAACGAGTAAATTTAATTTACTTTCCAATTACTGGTAGAAAAATGCAGCCGTCAAAATTATTCGATAAGGAGTACCTTACACAGTGCTTAGACAAGTTTAATTATGAATATGTTTTGGACCGTCTATGCTTACAGTTTGAGCCATATGAAAAAGAGTTCCACGACATCAGCACCCAAGTCTACACCCATATTAAGGAAAATAAAAATTTTGATTATTTACGATCAACACGTCACTTTGGTCCGATGGCATTTTTCCTGTGCTGGCATAAATTAATTGACGAATTATTAATCGACATGATTAAACGTGATTACTTGTCCAATGGTGTTGAATTAATTTTATTAACATATAAATTGAATAACATTGAGCACGATACAAGCATTTTGGATAAATTATCCACACAACATTTAGACAGCAAAGAATTAATTAAAAAGTACACAGTTACTAATGATATACACGTAGAGATTGAAAAGGATGTCGGAAAATCAACGGATGACTTCAAAAATGATGATATTTGTATTGAGTTTATAAATGAGTTCATTCAAAAGCATTCGTTAAAACGACCTCAATTGGAAATAACGATGCAAACATACAAAGAAGTTCACGAACAAAAACGTAATTTATTAGAAGGACTTCAGAAAGCTCATGGAATTAATTAATATGTATATTGATTGTGTTGAAAAGATAATTATTTGTAAATTAAAGAAAATTTTAGTTAAAATGTTGCGTTTTTATTTTTGATTTTTTTTTCGATTAAAACAAAATGGTGCTGTGTAAGATAGTCCTGCAATATATATATTTTTTTAATCATTTTGACAGTTCGATACATGCATCGAGAAAAATCTCCCATTCGTATATGTCGTTTTTATTTTGTTGGTTGAACACAAAATACAAGAAAAACATGGCTGCAGCACGGGGTATAGTTAATTTTTTAAGTCCATTTAATTTAAAACTTATCGGCACTAGAACAATACAACCCTTACAAATACGCCACCAAAATATATGTTATTCCTGTAAAAATTTAAATGGATCATTCACACCAAATGTCTTATTTGATAATAATAAAATAAATAGTAAATGTAAGTATTGGCACCCGGTTACATCATACAAATTTTTTGTTTTAATATTTATTTTATTACCGATTAATTGATTTATTAATTATGTAATTCTTATGTTTTTATATTTTTTAGCATTTCCATTAAATAATGTAAGAACCTTTTATCAAGCATCGAAATTAAATCAAAAAGATTATTATCAAATACTTGGTGTTCCAAAAAATGCATCAGGGAAAGACGTTAAAAAAGCTTATTATCAATTAGCAAAGAAATATCATCCTGATACAAATAAAAATGCAGATGCTAGTAAAAAATTTCAAGAAGTTTCAGAGGCGTATGAGGTAATTACAATAAAAAAAAATTTAAAAACATTTTTTTTTGTCTGTAATATTGAGGTTATGATTAATCGTTATTGTAGGTGTTAAGTGATGATACTAAAAGAAAAGAATATGATACTTATGGGCAAACGTCAGAACAAATGGGTCGTGCTGGTGGTCATCCCGGTCACGGTCCACAAGGTTTTGAACAAAATTGGCAATTTCGATCAACAATTGATCCAGAGGAGTTGTTTCGTAAAATTTTTGGTAATGCTGGGTTTCGATCAAATAGTTTTGATGATTTTGCAGAATCCCAATTTGGATTTGGTGGTGCACAGGAGGTAAGTAAAAACATTTTACGGTTGTGATCTTAATTAATTAATTTTTTTTAAAGCTTGCAATGAATTTAACATTTGCCCAGGCGGCAAGAGGTGTTAATAAAGATGTAGATATAAATGTTGTAGACACATGTCCTAAATGTACGGGCACACGATGTGAACCCGGTACTAAACCTGGACGTTGTCAATATTGTAATGGCACTGGAATGGAAACAATATCAACAGGGCCCTTTGTAATGCGTTCAACCTGCCGGTAAAATTAAGAGAATTGAATTAAAAATCAGCTTTTGTTATTCACTAATCAATTTTTTTAGGTATTGCCAAGGGAGTCGAGTTTATATTAAATATCCATGCGCTGAATGTGAAGGAAAAGGGAAAACTGTAAAAAAATAAAAATGATTTTAAAAAAATGTCTGTATAAAAAAATTTAATTTAATTTCAAGGTACAAAGAAAACGTATAACCGTGCCAGTTCCAGCAGGTGTTGAGGATGGACAAACAGTACGAATGGCTGTTGGCAATAAGGAAATTTTTATAACATTTCGTGTAGAAAAAAGTCAATATTTTAAACGGGATGGTGCTGATGTACAAACAGAAGCAAATATATCATTATCACAAGCTATGCTAGGTGGAACAATTCGTGTACAGGGAGTTTACGAAGATCAAGTTATACAAATAATGCCGGGTACATCATCACATACAAAAATAGCATTAAATGGAAAAGGATTGAAACGAGTTAATTCATTTGGACACGGAAATCATTACATTAATATTAAAATACAAATACCAAAATATTTAAATGAAAAACAGAAGGCTTTGTTGCAGGTAAAGAAATTTAGTTTGTTGTTTGGAAGCAGAGATTTAAATAAAATGTTACTTTCCAGGCTTATGCTGAACTAGAAGATGATACACCTGGTCAAATAATGGGAGTTACATTTAAAACTGATGGTAAGTCGTCTAAATCAACAAAAACAAATGATAATGCGACAGCTAAAGAGTCGACGACAACAGGAAAAATAAAGGAAGATGAATCGATATCGAAGAAATATCGTCAAGGTGCTAATGTTACGAACGACGGCGGTTTTAATACATATGAGAAAAATGATTTTAAATCAACGGATGATTATGCTAAGGGGAGATTAGATAAACGTTTTTATTTCTCAGTTGGATTTTTGGGAATTTGCTTATTTTACATGTATTATATATCAACAACGACAGAAGCATACTTGGAGCGTGAAAAACAAAAGGTTTTACGGCAGCAACACTTGGAACAAGAATTATTACTAAAACAACAATTAGAACAAAGGCGGTATCTAGAGAGAAAGCAACAAGTTGAAGATCACCCATTAAGTCCGTTTAAAAGTGCTTAATTAAAATCACTTTCGCGTAGTTTATAATTAGAAAATATTTTCCTACTTCTTCTCTGATTTGATTATTACAACAACAACAACAAAAATAAAAAGTTTTTCTTAAATTGCGTTACTTACATTAATAACCGAGAAAGAGAAGTAGAAAAACTGTTAAAATAATTTTCCCATTACTTACCTTACCTTGTAATGAAAATTTAATTTTATTTATTTATTATTAGTTTTTTTTTTTTTTTTGGTTTAAGAATGACAAAAGAGAAAATTATATTTCGGTCAACCCATGCTAATTTCACTGTAATTAATGACAAATTGTAATTAACCTTGTCGTCTGGTGTTACACGGTTATTATCGCTGTTTTTTTTATTATCTTTTAATTTCCCTTGTATAAATTTAATTATTTAATTTTATTTATAAAGCTTTAAGAAAAATATCTTATAATTGTTTATGAAAGCATTAAAAAAAAAAAAAAAATGAAGAAAATTTATTTAAAAAACTAATTAAAAAAAATATTTTTATTTAAAAACAAAACAAAAAAATTTGTTTCTTTTCATCATTATTCTTTATTACTTTTCTTTATTTTCGTTTTTATTATTTCTGCTTCTTAAACAATTATAAGACTGTGAATGTGAAGTATTCTCTGAATAATATTTTGTAAATTTTTACCATTCGATTGCAGGCACTAAAGTAAATTATTCCGAAGAACCATCAAAACTTAATGAAAAATTACGTGAAGTTCTTAATGATGAAAATAATTTAAAAAAGAAAAAAATAGTAACAGAAACTGCACAAAAAATGGATAAAAACACGAGAATTAAAGATAAGCCACAAGCGGAAACCGTAAAAACAACAACTGAAGAAACAATTTTGAATGAGAAACAGCCAACAGAAAGCACGACTAAAGAAGAAACAATAAAAGTCGGTGAAGATGAAGCAACAACGACAACAACAAATAAGGAAAATGTTAAGACAAGGAGTAAAATCTAAGTGAAAATAGGCACGTAAAAAATTTACAATATAGGCACACATTCAATTAGTATATTTTATAAATATTATAAAGAATTTAACATAAATAACAATTAATAATTGTTAACAAAAATAAATGTTAAAATACAAAAAAAAAAAAAAACAGCAAAAATTAATTAAAATTATCCAAGTCTTTTCAATATTTATAGCAACGAACCTGATTTATTTGGTTTTTATCTTTGCTAATGAAAATTAGAGAAAATAAAATAAAATTTCCCTCTAATGAAAATTACCCTTAGCTAATACATTAACCATTTCGCTGCGTTTTCATTTATGCTCTTGACAATACCAAAGGCGAATTTATTTGTTATTCTTCCGTTTATTTTCTAAATGGTAACGAATAAATTTTGTATTGTTTTTAATTAATTAATTATTTATAATAAAAATAAATATTTAATCACAACATCGTGTCAAGGTAGCTACAGTATAGACAAAAATGTTTTTTTCGAAGTAACTAGCAATTTGCCAAAAAAAAGCTACGTTGTAAAACGCAAATAAAGTAGCTTTGAAATACCCCAGGTAATTATACTCTTCACCACCCGCTAACAAAACTTTAAAGATTTAAAAAGATTCTATTCCGGTTTTTCGCTTAAAAACAAAAAAAAAAAAAAAACGCCAAGAATTTAAACGAAATAAAACCAAAAAAATTGTATTGCGACGCGGATGGTTTACGTTTAATATTTAAGCCAATTATGACGTACAATTAAAATTGACGTTTTTAAAGCGTTTTTTTTTTTTTTTTGATTAATTAAATTTTAAGAATCGTGCCTAAGTAAACAATACAAAATAAAAAAAAAATTCTTATTTGTCTGGTGGCCAATTTTGTTTGCTTGTTGTTGAGAAGAAAAAAAAAAACAGAAAAAGGCAGCGTAGCAAAACGAAAATTTGTTAAATAAAAGCAAGATTATATAGTAGCGCGTCTGAAATCAATTTAATAATATCACATTTGATTTATTTTATTTTTTAATATTATACAATAACAAGTTCATATTGTTATAATTATTATTTTTTATTTTTTTTTTTTTTTACTACTCACCTGTCTGTCTTGTTATTTTATACACTTAAGCCAGGTAGTAAACTGAAAAAAAATAAATAAATAACATAAAATAAAATAAAACAAAAAACAAAATCATTTAAGTCTTGATTATTATTAATTACTTAATATTCTAAGCATGTTGGGGTCGATCAGCGATTACAATATTCATTTTTTATTTTTATAGACAATAATTATGACATATGACACACATTATAATGTTTTAAATACATAAAAAAAAAAAAAAGTTCTTCTTCTATTTATAATTAAAACAAATAAATGAAAAATTCAGCTTGAAATGTATGAAAAAAGAAAAAAAATTCAAATAATAAAATGGTGTCCTTGTGCAAAACGTATTTTTGTTTTATTTTTCTTTAATTTAAATCGTTGATGCGTTTTGAATAATAAGCATTTTTTTTTTATTATATTTTTTGAAAAAATAAATAAATATATTTAATCTAAAAATGGTTAAAAAACAATTAAAACACTGATTTTAAAATCATCACCATTTTTAGAGTAAAGCAAATAAAACATTAAAAAAAAACGCACAAAATACAATCACTGTTTTAGGATTTTATTTTTTTTTTTTGTGTTTTTTTAAACATAAATTTATTTAATTAATTTTTTTGAAATGTACGTACGTATTTTTGTTAATTGAAAATTCTATTAAATAAATGATTATTACAACCGGAAACTGTTTTAAGTGATTCTAACCTCAATGCAACATATTTGTTCTTTTTTTGTAATTATCTTTGTTTAATTTATTTACGCTTTAATTATACTTAATTATGCTTGAAACATTATGATAACATTGATTGACTTTATTTTCAGGTAAAGTAACCCTTAAATGATATTTTAATTTCCTGCACATGCAATTGAAAACACGTTATGAATAGAACACTGAACTTGAAATGGTGAACGTCATTCAAATAACTTAACGATTCTAACCGCACATCAATACAAAATGGCATTGTCGTTACAAATACAATTTTTTTTATTTATTCACTTCTATGAAGATCATTTAATACATAAATTATAAATAATAACTAAATAAATAAAATTTTGCTAATGTGTATATTCCAATGACACCTTTATTTATATTATTCAAGGAAAATAAATTCAAATAAAAATCAATTATATTCACTTAGAATTTTTCATCTTTTTTTTTTATTTATTTATTTATTTAAAATTAAAACATTACAACGACTAGTTAAATTAAGAAAAGAAAAAAATAATAAAAGAAATAAAAATAATTATTATATAAGAAAAAAAAAAATTAATTACAATTACAATTAATTATAAATTTTATATATTTTATTAACTAAATAATGATCAATCAATTGACACATTGATTCATTGAAAATGGTAGCAGAATCTATATTATTATTATAATTATTGTTTATTATTAATTGTCTGCCTGATTAACACTAAAATAATTTAACGAGTGTCAGTAATATAAATGTAATTAAATAAATGTATTTGGTATGTTGTGATTTGGTAAATAGACTATTTGAATTATTTTTATAGCGGCCGTCATAGCTGCCTAAGGAGCTGTAGATTGGTGTGGTGGAGGAGATGCCATTGCCCAGACCGAGACGATTTGTTGATTCAAAGGCGCCCTCATGCAAGAATATGCCATTATCGTTAGGAATATTGTTGATGGTGGAACCACTGTTTACATAACTTAATGTTCCCGTCTTCGAGCGTAAGATTCTGTAATTAACTTCCTGTGGATTTAGGCGTCCCGCAACAAAATTGTGCAATCGATTGACAAGAACATAGAGATAACCCTCTTCATCGAAGCCCATACCGTCTGTCCATTGAATGAATGAATCATCTTTGGCAATCACATGTTGATTTTGTAGTTTGAACGGTTTGAAGGAGTCCCATTGAGCGATTGCGTGATCCTTTAACAAACCAAAGTATAATATTCCTTGGTTATCCATAATCATACCATCGGATTGGCCAGCTTTGACTCCATGATCTGTGACTGCTTCTAAAACTTGACGTGGTGTTGCCCGTCTTGAGAACTCTGGATCGCGCAACAAAGACGCTGGTATGGAATACAAATGGAAACTGGAGAGCGGACAATAATAAACGTTTCGTTCAAAATTATCTGTGCTATAAGTACTGCCCGGTGTGCTTGAGATACCACCAGTTATTCCATCAGCAAAGTTTGGATTGAAATAAGGCCCCAAAGCGATACCATCAATATGTATTGAAAAATCTAAATTTGTTCCGTTAACCGAAAATTTAACGGCATTTTGTGCTGCTCTCATGGAATTATTTTCACGAACTTTCCATGAGCGATTCAATCGCAAAGAATAAACAACAATACCAGGATCAGCTCCACTGTTATCCGTTATGTAAGCGAAACCTCCGAATGCTTCATCAACAACAATTTTGTTTAAATAATTAGTTCCGCGCGCCACGACATCATTTGGAAATTCATACTTTTGCACAATTGTTCCGTTCCGGCGTAAATCAAATAGCACTAGTTTTGGTGGACAAGAAAATTCCGCACGTCCTGTAATTTAAGGATATTTTATACTAAGCGAACAAAGTTAAAAAGGTTTTGCCAACAAACCTGGAACAAGAGTTTCGGTGCGTCCAGAATCAATAGCCCAGAGAATACCAGAACCGTCAATAGCGATTCCTTGGACAAATTGTAATGCGGAGCAGTTACCTCTGTAGTTCATGTCCCACGAAGGAAACGGCTCAATTTCAGGATCTGTTCGTCCATTATTGCCAGGTGAAATAATCCAACCTAACGTCGCTGGAACACCAGGTAACATACGCGGAACAGATATGTACAAACGATTCGCGTACGGCTTCACATCTGAGATAATATTATTTGCTGGGATATATTCACCCTTGAACATTGCATTCAGTCTTTGTTGTTCTGTCCGATAAGCAAAGTCAACCGTTTTCCATTCATATACAACACGGAATTGACGTTCTGATGCTGTAACATCAGGTGCAGGCCGGAACGTTGTACTACTACTGAACTGTGCATGACAATCATTTGATGATAATAATACGATTAATAATGTTGATGTCACTAGAGCAACTTTATCTGGCCAGTGCCCCATTTTTCTGAATTTTTTTTTTCAGTTTCTTACAAACAATTTTTTTTTTTTTGCTTTAAAAATAAAAATTTTATTCTAATTAATTTTAGAAAAACAAAATTTAATAATTTTATATTCATAAACATGTTTAGCAAATTAACACTTAAATATTAATTGGACAAAATTTATTTATTTATTTATTTATGACACCATCATATGGGTATAATAATAATCTGTTTTTTTTTTTTTTTTGTGCTTTTATGCTTAAGTTAAGTTTGGATAAACAAAAAATATACAAAACACAAAATTAAATTTCCTTGATTTAATTAACAATTTTTTTTTTTTTTTAGGTATTAAGTTAATTAACTTTGTGTTATTTGGGTTAATCAAAAAAATAAAACAAAAAATGTGTGTATAAATAGCGGTCTAAACTTACTTATTTATTAATAATAATAATAATTAATCCAAAAAAAAAAAATAAATAAATCACTGTGATAAATAATAAAAAAAAAAAACACTTTTAAAAATAACACACAATAAATTTCCCTATAAATATCCTTTTGAACTGTGTGCCGTCACTAAATAAAAAAAAAAATTTCCTTTCCTTTTTATTTCACTTTATTGTCCAAAAAAAAAAAAAAAATATATATAAACGAATTTTTCACACCACAAAATAAATTTTCAACAAATTCGCAACTTAACTTAACTTAAAACATTAACACCGTACAACTGATTAAGCAAAACTGTGGAATATTTTATGAATTTATATAGTTTTATAGTAGCGCACAGTAATTAACATTATGTGTCTCGCACACTCTTTTGTATTAGGATATTTTGTTTGTTGCTTTTTTTTTATTATTAAATTTTTCACCACCCACCACCGTAATAATTTTATTAAAAAAACCAAACAATCAAATCACAAACAGATATTGTTTGTTAAGCGAGTACACACACCTGTAACACTAAGTCGAATAGCATACAGTTTAAGTAACAACAAATATTATTCAAAGGCAACGTAAACAATAATGATTCATGATTTGATGTTTTTAAAACAGGCGAATGATAATTGTGATTAAGATTTGTACTGTAATGTTAAGTGGGGTTTGGGATGTTTAACAAAACAAAGTGATGTAATTATTTATTACTATGCTGACTCTTTTTTTTTTTTTTTTTGTTTTAATTGTAATTTTTGAAAACAAAGCTTTTTATTCTATTAAGTAAAGTTTGTCATTTTTATTATTCATAATGCGTTGTTGAATTTCTACAATTTTTTCTCTTAACATTTTTCTGTTTTTTATTGCATTATTGAAACACATTTTTTCCCTTGAAACGATTATGTTTTTATTACAATTTCTTAAAGTAATTACAACAAGTGTCTTGGATTAAGTTTAACAAAATTAAAATTTAGTTAAGACGCACACAAGGTTTCGAAAATTATTATTTTTTTTTACATATTTAAGCATGTTTTTTTAAGTTTATTGTTTAAAAAAAAAAAAAAAATTGGTTTTTTTTTTCCTTAAATCTATTAACGGCAAGCCCACCTATAAATTTTGGTTTCTAGTTGTATTACGAAATATATTTTTTTTTAAGTCATCAGATTTATCAAAATTACAATCAATGTGCAAAGTGGCTTATGTTGTTATTATTTACAAAAATAATTGCTTAATTAAAACATGTTAAAAATATGTCGTTACCCTAAAGAAAACATAATTTATTGAATAAAAAACATAAAAATTAAATTTAAAATTCATCACACGTTCATCTTGTTTTAATTTTTTTTTTTTTTTTTTTTTATTTATAACTTAGCTTAATTTTACCTGCGTATGACCTAAAGAAAGTTTATTACACTTTTCACTTTTTTATATTCTTTTATTTTTTTTTTTTTTTTCATATACATATCTATAATTGTTTATGTTTATTTCGGTTTACTATTTGTTATGTATTTCATTTATTACGTGCCATAAATTTAATTAATTTACATACAACAATTACTGAGTAATAAATTATAAAAAATATTAATTTTTTTTTTTTTACGCTTTTATTTTCACTTTTAATTGAATTTTCTGTGTTCAATAGAATTTTAACATTTTTAAGGCAAGGGTTTTAACGAGCGGTAAAGAGCATCCAAAACAAAATGAAGGTGAATGGAATTCTGTTTTTTTTTTTAATTCAAATTTAAATATTTGAAAATAGCAAGCCATTCGAATATGAATTTTTGTTTTTCATCAAAAAATGGCGTAACATTTATTTGCTTTTTATTTTTCCACAGCAAATAATACATAATTTTGTTGACAATAAAATTCTTTTATTTAATTAAAAACTACAAAAAAAAAGATGCTTTTCTTGAATGAATCGATTTATAAGAAATAATTTACATAAAGATGAACAAACGTTTCTGTTTATAGTTAAAATACAAAAATTTGCAACCGTAGACAAAAATTTTTTCTTTCTTTTTTGAAGAAAAACGTGAGAAACCACATAAAACAATTAATTTATTATTGATTATGATAAAAATAATCAAAAAAAAAAAAATATATAGTTATATGCGTCGAAATAATACAATTTGTTTTATTTATTTAGGCAATTAGCGTATACTTTTTTGGTTGATTAACATTAAACTGCTGTTTATTGGGTAAACAGGTAGATTTTCATCTTCATTGACTAAACGCTCTAATCTAAAACATCACCATTTTCCTTAATACTTTTACTTAAATCTGTAAGCTACCTACAAAAACAGAGTGAGAGATTAAGATTGGTTAAGTCATTAAAGCGCTTTAATTACTGAGTAATATTACGTCAATTCATTTAATCCAACAAATTTAATTCAAAACACATCGCACAATTATGCATAAAAATTTATTTTCTTTACTCATTAAAATAATTAAAAAAAAAAAAACCAAAACAAAACCAAAACACTTACTGTAGAGGAGAAAAAGTTCATTTCACGGGCGTCACAATTTTTCTGTTCGTTGATTATCATAATTTGTTATTCAGAGAAACAAAAAAAAAATCCATTTTGTTGTCATTGCTGCTTGTTTCTTTTTTTTTTGTGTCACTCCAAACATCGATAAATAATTGTTTCTTCAAATTAAATGTTTTTTTTTTTCATCTGTTGTAAATTGAATGAACTTAATTGCCGGATCACAAGTGGATGTAAAAAAAAAAAAACCGAAAGAAACGACAAAATATTTAAGCTGTCACGAAGAAAGTTTCTGTAGAACAAAGAACAAAATAAAAAATGCAAGTGAAAAGTAAAAGTTTTTATCGCATTTCTCTCTGACTAGCTATAATCATTGCAAACAATCATCGAAGCGACTTAAATTGTTTATAAATGGTTTAGGCTTTTTTTTTTTCTTTTTTAAACAGCGAATTGACATTAAGCAACAAATATTTAAATCAAAGGACATGACAACCTAGTAGCAAACATAATGAATTAACAATAATTAATCATAAACTACGCAGTAGATAAATAATAAACCAAATAACAAGCATAAACTACATTAAATAAGTGACTTTAAAACAAAAATAAAATTTTCTCACGATTGAATTCTACTATACTCGCCATTTTAATAATTTTTTTTTTAAGTAAAAAAAAGAAAAAAGTAAATAAAAATAAATCACATGACTTTACTTAACACAAGCTTCATGAAATATGTTAATTAGTTTTTAATTAATTTATTTTTTTATATAAATTATTATTATAATTATTGCTTTAACAAAAAAAAAAAAATAAAAAAACGTCATCGATTAGTGTGAATTTAAATTAATTAAATAAGAATAATAAAAATAATGCAATGAAAAACATTGTTGAAGCTTAAATAATGTTTAGTAAATCATATAGGATCAGATAAAGCTTTAAACATGTAAGCAGATTTTAAGCAGATGAATCCAAATTGGTTCAAGGTTTCTTGGTTTTACATTTGATCATATGGAATTTTTCACAAATTAATAATAAGAACGAATGATCTTAATCAAACTAGCAGAAAGGACGGTTCATCATCAAAGCACGTACATCAGACATTTAAGTCATCTGAATATGAATACATAAAGCCATACATCTTGTGAATTGAATTATCAAAATTAACTTGATTGCATATAATTAAGCACGATTAGTATGAATGTTATTCATCAATGAATAAACTAAGCTGCATGCTAATTTAAAAAAATAAATAAATATTTTATGATCTCAGATTGTTACAGGTGTTACCAGTTAGATCGTTCGTTTTGGATTAATATTATAATTTGTATTTAAGTGACTAATCAAATTGCATTTGTACTTCCGTGTTATCTAATGGTTTTTATTGTGCTGAATGAAGGCTTTAATTCAGCGGTATTCAGCTGAATACTTACTTTCAATGGTCTAGTCACAGAAATCATAATTAGATTACAGAAGCGTATTCCCTGTATAATTAAATTATTATTAATGCATTCCAATGTAAATTTAAGTCGGATTACTTATGCTATGAATTAAGATGAATTTTTTTCTCTAACGTCTTTTTTATTATTATTTTTTTTTTTATTATTATATGCTTGATTGATTACCAGCATTAATTCGAATGACTTTTGTAAATTACATTAAGATTAATCTGATTTTATTAAAGGTTTTCTGTTAAATTGTGTAATCGAAAAAAAAAAACAATCATTGAGCTTCTTATTTAAGTGACTTAAACTACTGAGTTTTAATTGTGACAACATTAGCCATCCAAAGTCATATTTATTGTTTATTTTTGTTTTTTCTATTGACCTAGAAATGATTTTCAATTATTTTATCTTAGTGTCATCGTGGTAAAGTTTTGTTATTCTGTTTTTTTTTTTTTTTACAAAGCGTGGGCGGTTGTAATTGAAGATTTATTGAAACATCCTTCTAGGAGAATCGAAACTGAATTTATTTTTATTTATTATTATTATTTTGAAACACTGTTGCAATGTGTAAATATTTTGTTTTTTAAATAATTTTTTTATATTACTTAAAAAAAAAAAAAAACAAATAAAATTTGCATTGAAAAATAATAATTTTCACACATTTTGTCTTTTATTTAATCTGATAAACTTCTTCTTTTGCTTTATATATATATATGTATATAGAAATAAATAAACAACAACATGTTGTTATTGACTTGTAATAATATTAACCTTGACTTTGTGTTAAGTAATAAAAAAAAAAACAACAAAAAACAAAAACAGCAGCATTTTTTGTGCTGTACTGTCTCGATGGTTATAAAAATTATTTTTATTAACCACTCGGAATGCATTCTTGTTTAAATAAATAAATGATTAATTCTGCAATAAACTATTTAATTAATTAATTATTGTAAATAAATGAAATCAATTTAATATAAAGCAAAAATTGCTTTAAAGCTTAAATAATGAATAACAAAAGAAGGCAAAGTCAAGGCTATTTTGTTTCAATTTGTTAATCATTTATTATTAACGCTTTAAGAGCTTTTATTTTTTTTTATTTATTAATTTATTTTAGTCTAAGTAATTTTAATGTGATCACGTAATCAAATTTATTTTTCTTCATTATTATTAATTATTTATTTATTTATTTTAAATTTTATTGTTTTTTGTTTTTCTTTCCACATTGAATCTATTTGGCTTGAATGTTTTTTTTTTGTATTTTTGTTCGATTGAACAATTCATATAATTATTATAAAGGAATCGTGACTGATTTGTTTTAATTTATTTATTTACTATTTTGTATATAATATTAAAGACAAATTAATTGTACACACCTTAGAAAATCATCGTTATTTCATTTAAATTAATTAATTTATTTTTATTATTAATTTAATTAACTCAAGACATTGATGAGGAATTTTTTATTTGCTTTGTATTTTACTATATAATTATATTTTATATATAAAAAATAATATACAAAATAATTCTTAATTAAATTATTTATGTAATAAAGTAATAATTGTTGCGTTTTTAAAGCATATTTTAGCATATTTTTATGTTTAAGAGAGAAAAAATTATTTCCTAAAAACAAAAAAAGCTTCACCATTGCTATTAACCATTGAACTAAAATTATTCATGAGAGAAAAATAAAAAAAGACTACTAGCCGAGAAACAAACCTGTTATAAAAGTAAACAAAAATCAGCTGTCAATATGAGGAATTTTTTTTTTTTCTATTTTTAATTAATTAATCATTAATTTTAATTTATACAATAATTAATTGATTCTTTTTAATTAAAATAATGCTTCATTAACTTTAAGTTATGATTTAAAAAAATAAAAAAAAGATTTTTAGGTTATGTTAATGAGATTTGCTGTAGAATTTTTTTTTTTTTTTTCAAATAATAATTTACAAGAGTTTAAAAGTTTTAAACATTATAAAATGAATTAAATTGTTTATAGCAATGTTAGTTTCTGTATTAAAATTAGCTAGCATATTATTTGCACCTGTTTGTGTTACTAACAGGTAGAACAGCAACAGATGGTTTAAAAAATTTGTTTCTGTTGAATTTTTTTTTTTTTTTTGCATCCAGTTTAAGCAATTTACTTGTCTGTTAAATTAACAAAAACTAATAAAAGTCAACATTAATTAATTAATACTTTAAAAGTCGTTCAAAACCGAACATAAAAAGGAAAACAAATTTATTGTACCTACTGGTTGGCAACAAAGGAAAACTTTTCAAATTAAATTCTACGGAAAAGGAGAAACTCGATTTTCCTTATTTTAAATATTTATTTTCCTTTTGTTTTAAATTCCCATGATAATTTTACTTGAGTTAAATTTTCACAAATGCTTTTAGCAGGTAACCACCGGCATTATTAAATTAATAAATTATTACCAAGTAAAATTCATTTTCGATTAACATTTCAAGGCATTAAGAATATTCATTCGATAGACAAACTGTATTAAAAAGCTAGAAGAATAAACAATTTCCATCAATGTTAATAATAATTTAATCAAAGTTAAATAGGAAAATAAATAAAAAGGAAGCAAAGTAATAAAACGCGAAAATAATTGAATTTTTCTTCGTCTTTGTTCTTTGATGAAAATTTTCTATTTTTATTCCACTTGAACTTTTTTTTTTTAATGTTTCAAAACGAGAAGCACATGAAAAGCACCTGGTTAAACGAGCAGAAATAGCATTAGTTATTGATCCTATTTTATTGCTTGGCAAAAAAAAAAAAAAAAAAAAAACTTTTCAATTATTCAAATACTTACCCGGCGTCTCCACATTCAGCTAACTATTGTTAGAAATAATATTTCACAAAGCTTCTTTAATAAAAGCTACACATAACACGATTTCTGCTTTTTTTTTTGTTGAATTTTTCATTCACTTTAATCCGGAATTTTCAATAACAAAAACTTTGTTCAAAGCAAAATTTCCCATTCATTCTAAAATGAATTTTTAAAGTTTCGTTACACACAGTGAAAGCTTTACATAATCAGTATTTAATTGATTCACAAAAGAATTCCGGTTATTTTTTAATCAAGATTTTTTCTTTTTTTTTAATCCCGTGGAAATTTATTATAAATAAATGTTCAGAAGTATAAAAATGCAATTGCGACACGAAAACACCAAGATTTTGAATTTTTAATTAAGCCAATTTTTAGTGCGTTCTGTGTTGTAAAAAAAAGTTAATTATTTTTGTAAAGCTCCTACGCAAATACATTTTTAAAAAACCGAAAGAAATATGGGAAATGTTTAGGATTTTTAACATTTTAAGACATTGAGTAATAAAAAAGTTTAGCATCACTTCACTTCCTGTTATCAAACCGAAATTCAATTTAAAAACAAAAATAGTTCATTTCGTGATGAGTTAATTAAAAATTAAATAAAAAAAGGGAATAGAATGAGCAGGAAGGTCTCAACCCAAAACATTCAGAAGCATCAACATTAACAGAATTTAATTGCTGAAAACAATTCAAGAAGAAATTTCGTTAAATAAATAATTTATGCGTACAGTAAAGAAAGGCTGGGGAAAAATAAATGAATTTTCCCCTTATTATTACTCCCGTAATAATAACAGATGAATCCTTAGCATATAATCAGTGAGAGTTAATGCCGCAAACATAGAAACTGAGTAATGCTGAGAGCAGAGGCATTCACAGAGTTCGTGCAACTTTATAATACGGTCGGCTTTTCTATTTTCAGTTTTACAACCAAAAGCAACAAAAAAAAAGTTAAAAAAAAAAAATTATTTAGAAAAAAAAAAAGAAAAGATTTTGGTTGACTCTTTGTTGGTG
This sequence comes from Ptychoptera albimana, assembly GCA_961205885.1. Classification (NCBI taxonomy): domain Eukaryota; kingdom Metazoa; phylum Arthropoda; class Insecta; order Diptera; family Ptychopteridae; genus Ptychoptera; species Ptychoptera albimana. Next base: position 28,673,240 of record OY540804.1, on the reverse strand, counting down.
TAGCTGTCATAGAAGAAGCAGATCTTTCACAACAGATGATGATCACCATCATTGCGCTAAAGTAGAGCTTTTTTACTCAAGTTTTTTTCTTTTACGGTTTAATGTGGTAAAACAGCATTAATTGGTTTTGGTAATTCATTAAAGTGCGTTTTGTATTTTATTTTTCCTTCTATTTTTCTTGAATGTGCAAATTATGTGAAATTTTCAATTATAATGTGTAGGTTGGTCGTAATTTATTTTATTATTTTAAATTTATTTACATAATAAAAGAAAGCAAACAACGATAATGCAACAAAACGAAAAAAAAAAAAATAAAAACGTAAATCACAGAGAATATTCGTTGTAAATATTACAGTTGGGTGATAATATTGCTCAGTGATTGGCAGATACAGTGTGTGTGTGTGTGTGTGCTTTGTGTTTTAAAAACAGAATAAAATTATTTCTAAATATATATGGGCATAAGAAAAGTTTAATATTTTCTTTTCCATTTATTTTTGTAACGAAAGACGCCTTTTATTGTAGAAACGGGAAAGTTTTTATTAAAGCTTTTATTTGTTTTTTGAAGCTTTGGTGTTTTTTTTTTTTTATTAGGAAAATAGTGGAAACGTGTTATGGCTCATTATGGTCATTTATCGCGATTTTTAACACCATTTTTGCCTTGTTTAACTCAAAAGTTAATAATTAAATGTTTTGCAACGAATAAGAATTTTTTGGCAGAAATTAAATTAGCTTTAAGCTAGTCAACAAAAGAAAAGAAAAAGTTATTTCAAGTTGAAATCCATCAGCTTAATCAAATCTGATCGTTAAATTGTTATACGCGAACTGTTAAAAACGAAGTAAAAAAAAAAGAAGGAAAAGAAAAGATTTTAGGCTTTTTTAAAGCTTTCTTGTGCTTCATTTGTTTTTTCTTTTTTTAACAACCGAATTATGGACGTTTCTTCTCTGATATGGTGAGTTTTTTTGTGTGCGTCTCTTCGCCCAACCGATAATGTTCGCAAGACGATACCACGAAATAAAATTAAACAAAAAAAAACACATTTTCTGCTTCTATTATTGCTGCACACAATTTACGAAACCTTTATCTTACGCTTTTAACATTTTTATCTACAATACAAATGGCTTAAAGCTGACTTTTATTACTTCTGTTGCAGACTCTCCATGAATAAACTCCACGATGGGCAAACTATTATTATTATTATTTTTTTTTTTTTGCTGATAAATAAATTAAAAAAAAAAAAAAAAACCTTTTTTAAAGCGTAAAAAAATTCTTTTTTTTTTTTTATCTAAAAAATCTTTATTAATGTGTAAACAAAAAATTAAATTTTTTTTTTTTTATCTTTTTCTGGTAATTGCTTTTTGTTAAAAAAAAAATTAATTTTTTTTTTTATTTTTTGTATTTTGTTTTGTATTTATTCGTTTATCAAAAAATTTTTCTTGTTTATTTAATTACATTTTATTTTGTTTCATATATATATAATATTCAAATTTAATTAAAAAAGTTTTATTCGCGGTTTTATAATTTAATTTTTTTTTTTACATTTTTTGTTCATTGTTGTTATTTTGTAAATGTCTGTGCGGTTATACCAGATAATCGTTTTTTTTTTTTTTTTTTTGGTTGTAAATATTGTTTGTCCGCACACCGTCAATTATAATTAAATACAAGAGAGAATTAAAATGTTTGTTATCAGTGTTAAACCTGTCACAAAATATACAAGATTTTTAATTAAGATTTTATTAAAATTTATTGATTATTCTATTGTTTAAACGTTGTTAATTGAAACAATTTTTACGGTGATTTTTTTTTTTGTAACACCTTGTTGAATGTGAAGCAACAATTTGCAATTTTAATTTCAACCAGTTACTGTTTTTGATTATGGTTGTTAATTATGTGCAACATCAAAATACTTGATGACTACCAAAACTAAACGTGTTAATACAGTGATTATTGCTGGTTGTTTTTTTTTTTTTTTTAAGTATTCTCCATTAAATTCTAAACGTTTAATTTCAATAAAACTTCTGTATTTGCAAACAAAAAATATTTAATTATAGAATATTCTTATTTGTTTAGAAAACGGAAAGACAACTTTTCAACTCCCTGTAATTAAAAAAATTATAATTTCTTGTCACGTTACTGAGTTACTGAGGTGTTAAACTGTTGTGTAGTAAAATTATTTAGTAAGAAAAGAAAAATGGCTGTTTAATGTTCTAATTTTTTGTTTTAAATTTAAAATAAAAACGAAAAAACGTGTTTTTCACTACTGCCATCTAACATTCTACGTAATTAACTAAATGAAAACAAAAAAAAAAAAAAAAAAAACAATTAATTTCGCATTAAAGCAAAAACCAAAACAAAAAAAAAAAAATTTCTATTCATAATTTACATTAAATGATAAAGACAGATAGAATTTTAATTAATATGATTAAATAAACAATTTGTTATCATTTTTGAATAATAATAATAAATAAAAAAAAAATTATTCTCTCTTTACAAATGAATTTATTAAATGAATTCCGATTACACTGTGTGTTAGTTTTGTCGTTTCCATATGTTTTATTATTATTATTATTTTTATTTTTTTTGTTATGTTTCATCCTCTCTGTACAGTAAAATATATTTAAAAAAAAAAAATAAAAAAATAAAAATTTAAATAAATTATTAATTAGAGAAGAAAAGTTTTTTTTTTTTTTTTTGTGTTTATAGTAGCTAATTGAACGGCTTAACATGCGCTCAACTGTGTACATTACTTAAGAACATTATTTGCTTGTTTGTTTGCATTTCGGTTATTATTTATTTATTTAATTTAATTTTTTACATTTTTTTTTTTTAAGCTGAAAAGAAAGCATACAATAAGCATAGTAAATGTAAATAAAATTTTAAGCCATAGAATTAGTGCATCTAAGACAAAAGTTAATAAAAGTTGAGTTGTGCAGATTAAATAAGCGAAAGGTGAGTGAATTTGAAAAAAAAAAAGAAAAAGAAAAATCTGTGTACTGTGTGTCAACAAGTGTTTTTTAATTAATTTGTTTTAATTAAATTCATCTTCAAAAAAAATTATATTTTTTTTTTTTTTATTCTAATTATTATTTAATTATTTACTTTGCTAATCAGTTCAATGTTACATACGGCATAGTTGTTGGAATTTTTTTTATTTTTTTTTTTCATATTTTTCGCGTTAAAAAACTTTTTATTATTTTTTCTCTGAAAAAAAAAAAAAAAAAAAACATTTGCTAATGTTTGCATATTTTGCGGCAAATTCTTAGATAATCTCTAAAGCTACTAATATTTACTATTAATTACGTTAAATTAATTAATTAATTAATTAATATAATAAATAAAAAAAAAAAAAAAAAAAAAAAAAACATTCGGTGTCTGGACATTTTTAGTAAATTTAAACGTAGTGAAAATTAAGAAAAAGAAAAGAAAATGCATGACGAGAATTCATTAAATTTACCTTTGGAGATTTTACATTTGGTTAATAATAGTTTGGAATTGGATTGTCTTATGCAACAGCATGCTGATCCATCACCAGAGGTATTTAAAAGGATAAATATAAATAATAAAAAAAAAAAAAGGTGAAATAATAATAAAAAAAAACTGTCTTCCCTGCGTAATTAGGATCCGGTTGATGGTTGTCCTATTTTTTTTGATACGGTTATGTGTTGGCCAAAAACACAACCAGCTACCTGGGCAATTTTACCCTGTTTTAATGAATTCAAAGGCATCAAGTACGATAGCACACGTGAGTAAAGACAAGAAAAAAAAAATCAATCAAATAGATTTTACTCTCGATTTTTAATCTTTTCTTCTAGAAAATGCATCACGTTTCTGTCATTTAGATGGGACATGGGATGACCACACAAATTATGATCAATGCAAACATCTCCCCGATCAGTCATTATCAGCAGAATTTGAATTATTTGTTGAGTTGCCCACAATTATTTACTATACCGGGTACACACTTAGTCTTGTCGCTTTAATACTTGCTGTTATTGTCTTCATTCGATACAAGTAAGTAGATCTCATGCCCTTACCACGAATTGATTAAATAAATGTGGTTTTTTTTTTTTAGAGAATTACGCTGTCTGCGAAACACAATCCATGGAAATCTATTTCTCACATATATTCTATCATCATTTGTGTGGATCCTGATACTTACACTACAGGTAAAACTGAACTAAACTTATAAAAATTTATTGAAGGAAAATTTATTGATTAAATTTCTGCATGTGGAAATTTCAAAACCTTTGTAAATATTTAAAATATTCATCTCCACGGTTATTCACATTACAATAAATTATTTAATAAGAATTCCAAATTGTGTCCAACTAATAACAAATTCAATTATTTATCCCACCTTATTTTTTCTCTCTCCAGATAACTGTGCGGCCCAGTGCTTCTGGCTGTATATTTCTGGTTATTTTACTGAATTATTTTAGTTTGACAAATTTTTTCTGGATGATGGTTGAAGGTAAATTCTAGTGTTTAGTCCCCAATTGTTTAAAAAAAAAATTAATACGATTTATGCATGCGTTACACACAGGTTTATACCTTTATATGTTGGTGGTGCAGACCTTTAGTAGTGATCGGTTACGTTTTCACATGTACGCACTAATTGGATGGGGTGAGTTTCTGACTGTTTTTCTTTAACTTTTTAAAACAATTAATTAATTAATTATTAAAAAAAAAAAAAAAAATCCAGGCGGACCAGCTATATTTGTACTGTGCTGGGCAATTGCAAAAGGATTCTCACCCGGTTCACCATCAGCTACAGGCCATTTAGACGTGAGTAACATTAATTAATAAAAATCTCAGGTACATTTTCCTTTGGTTATTTATTTATTTATTTGTTTTGATATTCTGGTTAACCACCAGCCAATGTGCTACGGTTAATTGTAAATAAAAAAAAAAAAAAAAAAAAAACACTAAAAATATGCGGGTTGTTTACATCGTATATATTTTATTCCTTTTATTTTCAATATTATTTGATTTAAAAAACATTAATTTTTGGTTCATTAAGTTATCTTGCTCTAGTTCATTTATTTAATGTTGCGTAAATAAAATTTATTACTCTATGCTGTGTCTGTTTTATTTTATTTTATTTTATTTGAATACCTTGAACAGTAACATCGGTTTCTTTATTTATTTATTATTATTCTTTTTTGGTTTTTCCTTTTCCCTTTTTTATCTTTCTCTCTACGAAAATGATATTCAATAAAAGCGGAAATAAATTACAGTGAAACTACGATAAAATAACGACGCTTCCACCTGTTTTAAATAATATTAAAGGGAAAAAACTTTTAGCTTTTTTTTTTCCTTTACTATTATGCAGCAGGGAAAACCTTTTGAAAGATTTCTCTTAATTATAAAAACCGAATGCTGTCATCTGTGAAAAATATTTAATTTTTTATTTTTTATGAATTTATTTGCAGCTAGCTACAGAATGCCCTTGGATGAAGGAATCAGATGTTGATTGGATATTTCAAGGTCCTGCCTGTGCAGTCATACTAATAAATTTAATATTTTTATTACGTATTATGTGGGTAAGAAAATCAAACAAAATAAAAAAAAAACTTAATGCAATGAAATGAAAAGAAATTTAATGATGAAATAAAAAAAAAAAAAAAATTTTTTTTTTTCTTCAAGGTTTTAATAACGAAATTACGTTCGGCAAATACAGCGGAGACACGTCAGTATCGAAAGGCGTCAAAAGCTTTATTAGTCCTTATACCATTGCTAGGTATTACTTACTTAATTGTGTTAATTGGACCGCATGAGGGTATTGGCAGATATATCTTTGTATTCACACGTACAGTTTTACTTAGTACACAGGTGAGTGATCGCGATATTCACTGCATTTATTTGCGAACAAATTCACGATGTCGAGTTCAATACACTCTTAATGCTGATAGTCTGTCAAGTGTCTTATTATTGCTCCACATCTCTTATTCTATCATCACATTTGTATTCTGTTAACGTACGCTACGTATATTGTTTACGTTTAGCTTTAATAATTGGATTTCAGTCTATACAAAATATAATATGCTTTTGTATTTTTCAGGGTTTTGCTGTATCTTTGCTTTATTGCTTTTTGAACTCAGAAGTACGACAGGTATTACGACATCGTTTCGATCGATGGCAGGATGAACGTAATATAAGAAATGGTCATGCTGTCCGAAATCGCAGGTAACAAAATTCCTTGTAAACTTTCCGGATATATTTCAAAAAAAAAAAAAAAACACACACAAATTCCGTCTCTGATTTAAACCATAGAAAAGTTTTACAAAACAATTTTTTTTTTCATTAATTTAAAACTTTTCAATGACATTGCGAATAAAGTTTCACAAAGGTCAAACATTCTGACTGATGATTCCGGTTCCGGTAATAATGTTCTGACTTTTTATTCACTTTTTGACATCTGAAATTTTGTGTAAACAGTTTAGAAATTTAGGAATTTAGGAATTCCTGAAAAGATTTGACGAATGCACAGAGAAATAATTTTTGTTCTGTATTTTTATTATTTCTAGGTACAATGTTAAGGACTCGAAAGATTATTCACAAAGATCAAGAACGGAAAGCATACGGTAGTGTTTTCTTTATAAAAATTTTTTTTTTTATTTAATTATTTAATTATTATTTTAAATATATTTTAATTTTATTTATAGATTAACATGCTCGTATCCAACCACATAAATCCTTCAAAACATTTTTTTTTTTTTTATTTATTATTTATTTTCACATAGTTTGCTTCGTAAGTTTTATTTAATTTAATTTATTTATAATTTGTTTTATATTTATCGAAATTAAAGTTTTTTATTAATTTTTTAATGAAAAATAAACAAAAAATTTTTATTTCTAGCAGAACTGAGGAGTGCACAGTGTTTGTTAGAGTTTGATGTACAGAAAAAAAAAAAAAAAAAAACAAACACAAACAATTATTTTCCTTTCTCTGTATTCAATTATCTATTTTGTATTATATTAAAATCTAATTAATTAAAATAATTAATCATTATGCCAATAATGTAAATAAATAAAAAAAAAAATAAAAAATTTCTTAAAATTTGATTGGCAAAAACGTCGTTTTTGATGTAAAAGCAAAAAAAAAAAAAAAAAAAAATTGTAATAAAGAAAAGAAATAAAGAATTAAAACTAGGTTAAGGTTGTATTTAAGTATAAATAATATTTAATAATAATAATAATAATAATAATTAGCTATGATTGTATAAGAAATAAAAATAAAATAGAAATAGAAAATGTCGATATAATTTTGGCAATAATCCATAAAGCATTATTCTGTTTCATTCATTAGAGCAATTTTTTTTTTTTTTTTAATTATTTTTATTATTCCTATTTATCCATTTGCAATGTAAACAAAACCATCGATGCAACGAAGTAATAAAACGTTTAATAAAATAAAACAATTTTGATTGTGACTTTGATCTAGAGAAATAATTAAATTAAATAAGAAAAATTTAATATAAACACGCTGTTGTGGTATTTTAATACGTTTTGATTATTTCTAGTAAATAGTTAAGTAGAAACAAAACCACTTAAGTTGTGTGACATTTAATTTCCCTACTTAACTATTTAAACCATTATCATTATTTTTATTATTATTTTCTTAACCAAGAATAATAATGATGTTTGTCTCGTTATCACATTTAGGGTTTGTCCGATTATTAACTTTCTTTAATTTCGTTTCGTTTTCTTTTCTTTTTTCTTCTACCCTCAACACTTCAGGGTTATTCTTATAAAATTCGATTTTCTTTTTTTTTACCGCATCGTTAAGAAATTAAACAAATAACCAAATCACCAAACCAACCGTTAATTTATTCAATTACTTTCTGAAATTTGTATTACGTTAGATTACTTGGCCCTATATTATTAATTTGTATTAAGGTGTGGTTATTAGGTAGAGCTACCTGTTTATTAACAATAAACGATAATTACCATCACTTAAAAACAATATTCTTGTGTTTGATAATGGAAAAAATTGAAGCGTTATCGAATTGTTGTTAAAGACACCGTGCACCAACATTAAATGTTCAGCTTTAATAATTTATTCCTAAATAAAATAAAATAAAATGTTTATATCATAATGAGTGTTTGTTTCTCTCACCCCTTATTTACCAGATGGTAAAAAAATTTATTTTTTTTTGTTATTTATCCTTTTTTTTTTGTGATAAATTATTGTGCCAAAGCACATATCTGGTTTCATGTTATTCCTAAGCAAATAGATAATAATAATAATAATAATTTTTTTTTATGTTTTAATTGTAATTAATGTTGCCTTTGTTAACCCTGGCCTCATTATCGTGTGCTGGTGCCGCATTTTTATTTTATATTTTTTTGTCTTTTTTTTTGTCTGACCCAACATTTAATCAACTTTTCATCATATCTCCTACGTTCGATCATTTTTATTATTTTATTTGCTTATCTAATCAGAGGAATAAAGAGAAAATAATTTATTTTTTTTATATCCTTTATATCCCTATCGGCTAATGATTATGTTGTTAATATTTTATGTCACTGATAATTAAACATTTCTTATGGCTTTTATTTTATTTTTTTTTTTTTTGTGTTCCTATTTTTCAACCCATTTTTTTTTTTTTAATTTATTGATTTTACTTTAATCTGTTTACTTTTTAGTTTTTATTTGTTTATTGATGTGATAAATAAATTTACTTTAAAGATAAATTTGTTTACGAAATAAAGGATTTTTTTACTAGCTTTTGTAATCCGTTGAATAACCATCCATAGGCTTAGTTTTGTCAATTTTAAACACCTTGACAATGATTACGTATAAAAAACAATAAATCCACGTTAACTAAGTCATAGACATCTTTATTGCAATAATAATAAAAAAAACAGGAACAGCAAGAGAGAAACAAGACAAAAAAGGAATAACCTTTAAGCAAATTTCATCAGAAATCAGTTTATTGTTACATAAATAACAATTTTCAGCATACACATTATAATAAAAATTCAGTAATTTCTTTAAAAAAATAATGTTAAAATAACAGATGAACAAGACAAAATGTTCATTTCTTGTCTGTTTTTATAGCCTAACAAGAGGAGTCACATTCCATACCATCACCCATTCACCCATCACCAGAAGAAAGTTAAAACCGAGAACAGAAATAAGAAATAATTTTTTTTTTTCTTTCATTGTTAAATTAACAAATAAAAGTAAAGAGAGAGAGAGAGAGAGAAAGAACAAGAAAAAAAAAAGTGATAAAAAGGAAAATAAATTTGATTAAAAAGCATGAGCGATCCACAATTGTCCTTCCCACATAATTATATTCTGTCCGCTTTTTTAATTCTGTTTTTATTTAAAGAACAACAAAACCAAGATAACAAATTGAAATGCAAATGAAAAAGATAAGAAAAAAGATCACACTGATTATTATTTAATATTTCCTAAGGGTTGTTTCACATTTCTTCTTCTATTCTTCCCGATATTTTAATTTTCTTTTTCTTTTGAATGCAACCATCATTTGCTTGTTTTTAATTAGAAAAAAAAAATTATTTATCTCATGTATTAACCCTTAGTGATTAGTTTTTTTTGTGTATGAATTACTACTTAAGATACTAATTTAGTACGAAAAAGATTTATTAAAGGGAAATTTACTAATTTGTGCGTCTTTGGTAAATCGTTTTTTTTTTTTTTTAATTTTTTTTAATGGTTGATTCTGTTAATTCACGGCTTTAATGTTTAGTTTTATGTAGTAAATGAAAATCCCAACACTTTACTTATTGGTCATTAATGCTTTAATCCGTAAGCTCTGTCCCCGATAATACAACGAAGAAATTATATTATAAGATTTATAATTGATAAAATGAATTTCTATATAGGTCACAAAAGCAATGTAATGTAATTTACATAAAATAAAATCCTTTATTTATTCATTTTTATCACCATTTCTTTGTTGCTGCTGTTGCTGCTGCTGCTGCTGCTGGTTACTATTTCTGTAGATTTTTTATTTTTCCCATTCATTTATATTCGTATCGTCAATAATATTCAAGTTTATTTTATTATTTCTGATTAAATTACTTTACATGATATCATTTTGTGTTATGTTATCATAAAAAAAAAAAATATATATATATATAATAATAATAACGAAATAAGAGAATCTCACAGATAATAATATTATGAAACAGAGTAAAAGCTGATGAACATATTTCATAGATGTATAAATGACGCCGGAAGATATTCATTTATTTAACTCATCGTCTTGATGTGTGCTTTCGTCTTTATTATTCCCCTTCATTTTTTTTTTCTTGCTTTGCCAATGCTTTGCCAAAGAAATAAAGAAAAAGAATGAATGAAGAAATAAAACTCGGAATGCCAAGTTCTATAGTTTTTCTGCTCATTTTTTCTGTAATAAAATTTTATAAAAGCAGCATCTCGTTTAGTTGTCTCTTGTTATGTAAATGTTTTTGACAATTCAATTGTACATTACACAATGCCCGTATTGCTTACAAAATGCTTTTATCACCAAACAATCGGTTAGAGAATAAACTAAATATGATTGGGAAAAGTTTTCTATTTTTTTTTTCTTTCTATTTCCTATCAATTACCTTCATTTAAAACTTTGAACTTAAACCCTTTGTAAATTAATTATTAAATAACTTGTTAATGTCATTGTTAATTACATCGTTGTTGTAAAACTTTTTTTATTAACTTTATTATCTGAACTAAAAGCGTAGGACGTTTGTTAATTGTACAGAAAAAAAAAAAAAAATTCATCTAAAACAAAAGCTTCGTTTTTTTTTTTTAAATTATGCAACAAGCAATGATAAACTGTAAAAAGAAATAAATTATCCTGTTTAGTCCTGTAACAACTTTATTATTAAATGCAATAAAATTTATAATTTTAACAACACAGAAAGTTTGTTAAGCCATTAGTCATGTCTTTAGCATCTTTAGACAATTCCTCGGTAAGACGGTAGTAATTTTTGCATCGTTATTATGGAATTTACAATGCTTGTGGTGTATTTATTTTGTGTAGATAAATAACAATCAGATGAGGTCTGTTGAGTTGTGCTTAAATTTATTTAACATTATTGACCCACATTTAATTAATTTTAGCTATTTTAAACTTTAACGTTCACTTGCGCTGCTATATTGCTGGTTAATTTTTTTTTTTAAATGTAAATTAATAATATTACATGAAAGACGACATTTTTTGTGCTTTTAATCTCTTCTTAATTATCCATCCTTTAATTGCAAACTTTTTTTTTATAGCTTTGTTTTTTTTTTTTTTTTTAATATTATTCACAAGTTAAATAATTTGCGCTGATTTTATTATTAAAAAACAAGGAAGAAAGATTTTTATTAACACAAGTTCAAAAGTCGTGAGCTTTTTCCGTTTTTTTTTTTTTTTTTTCTTCATTAAATTTTCATTACAATCCATTAAGCTGTTTCGTGTTTAACGTTCAAAGTTTATATCAATTTATTAATAAAAAACGAAAAAAAAAAAATAATTTTTTTATTCCTTGTTTTACTTGTTATTAACAAATGAAAAATAATAAAAAAAAACCATGGAAAAAAGCTTCTACTTCAATAAATTTTTAATGTTAAAACCGACAAAATAAAATAAAAATTACTTCGCCAAAAAATGTAATAAAGTCAACCCCACGAAAAACTTCACTCGAATTTTTATTTTATTTTTTTTTCCATTAATAATAATACGACCAATTACCTGTAGAGTATTTGAGTTTTGCTTTTCTTTTTTATTTGAAAAATAGAGATTTGAAGACGTCATTTGAAACTTTGAAATCAAAAAAAAAAAAAAAAAAGAAGACGAAAATTAATTTTGTGACACGAGTGGAGACGCCCGATTGCACGTTAACTGATTTACCGTAGAGTGCTTTTAATTAGCAACAAATATAGATAGGAAAATTTTTTAATATTTTATAACAAAGAAGGTAAATAAAAACAAAAAAGTTTTAATGGAATTTATTTATTGATAAACGATGAACGTGCTACGGGTTTTCTTACCTTTTTTTTTTTTTTTTGTTTCCGTATACCAATGGAATTTACTTTGCACCGTAATTCCCAATGTATGATTCGCTATCGGATGTTAAAAAAACCATCAATATGATAATGGGTCGACGTTAAAATAATAAAAAAAAGAAAAAAATGTACCTTTAATACCGTTGTTATGCGTTTAATTTCCCGCCCAAGAATTCAAGATGTTATTGGAAATATTTTCCATTTTCTCCTCCATCTAAAACTTTGTCAAAATAATTTTTTTCAGCTGGATTATTACGAATTTAATCATAAAACGATGCTGCTGCTTGTAGTAACCGAAAATCAATTTGATGAACATTTTACCGGTAAAATGCTTAATGAATTGTAAAGCAAAAGGTTCGGATCCTTTACTGGCACAGTGGCAACGAATACACGGCTAAAACCGAAACCTAATTCTGTATTAAATTACAGAGTAAGTGATAAATAAATAAATACAATTTTTTTTTTTTATCTAAATTTAGATAATTATTCTTGTTTTTTACAAAAGAGCTTTCAGTTTCTTAAAACTGCTCCGATTACTTGAATATTTCGAATCAAAAATTGTTTACAAACACACAGTATAAATACTTTAAACATTAATAAATGTGTAAGCTCTATTAAAAGCTCATGTTTTATCAAAAAAAAAAAAAATACATTCTTATCTAACTTTTACATAACAAATACAATAGTTTCAATAATTTCTTATATAAAAGTTTTTTTGTTCTCATTCATAGTTCTTAGAAATAATCTTTACTAAGTATAAAATGTTACGTCATTCACTGGTGTATCACTTTATTCAGTAGCACAGATTTGATTAAAGAATATTTCACAGTGAAAATACAAAAAAATATTTACTCGTTATTATTTATTTATACGTTTTGAATCTTATTTTTAATTATTATTATTAAATAAATAAATAGAAGCAGGAGTAAAATATTAATAAAAAAAAAATAAAAAAAAAAAAAAACATAACACAGAGACATAAATCTTTAAAATATTTAAACATGAGATAGAAATTTTATTCAGAATATAATTTTACTGTTGTTATATCCTTACAGCTTTCCTTAATATTAATAAATATTTTTTTTTTTTTTCCTTTTTCAATGTTTTAATAACATTTATTTAAATAAAAATTTCTGAATAAGAAATGGAAAATGGAAAATTTTCATCTATTCTAAAAATATTATTATTTGACACGCAATATATATTTTTATCGCTTTTAATGTTTGTATTTTTGTTATTTTATTTTTAATTAAATTTTTATTTCTTGTTATTGTAATAAATTTCTGAAGATAAACACCGATAATCGTTAAAAGTAAATCAGCTGCCACATTATTAAAATGGTGATTTCGTAACGCATTTCGAAATACAATTGAAAAAACTATTCGATATAAAAAAAATATATTTCAATCTGATAACACTAAATATGGTTAGGTATTGTAATAAAATGCATCACTTTAGAATATTACATTTTGAATGCTTTTATTATCACATTTTAACGTGAAAACAAACAGTAAACACATTTCTAGTTGTCTATTCAATTAAATTATTTATTTAAAACGTTTTTATTAGTTATTTTCACTCGGTAATGATGATGCTAACCCGATGTTATGATCTTCACAGTTATCATTATGATTCACATTAAATTATAAAAGGTTTAAATATAAAAGCTTAACGTTTCAATGAATAATAATAATAATAATAAATAATTCAACCGGATATATAACAGAGAAAGAAAGTCAACCACTATGCATATGCTCTCTGTTATTATTTATATTTAATGAAGCTTAAGTGAAACCCATTAGAATCATAATTACAAAAACTAGTTGAAAGGCGAAAAACAATGATGAGCCTGAATTGCATTTAATATTACTTTGCAAGACCAACGACAAATAAAAATGAGAAAAAACTAAAACAACATCCTTGGTCAGTTTTTATAATTAAAAACGTTTTTCTTTTTCTTCATCTAAATAATTAAATTTTCTCTTTTCAAAAATGGCTTTAACCTTTGCAATACAGTCGGACAATGAAAACGGGGGAGGAATAAATTTAATAACTTTAGCGAACTTTAGTCACTTCCGTTTTATTATAATATTAAATAAAAAAAAAATAAATAATAAAAAATTGTGTAAAATCAGTTTAGATGGATGATGAAAAAAAGAAGTTTTTGTTGCCTGTTTCTTTGATTAAGGTCCATCAGGATATTTTTTTTTTCTTTTCCTTCCCTTCCCTTCTTTATTATTATTTTTTTTTTAATAGCTTTTGGCTATCATCAGATTCGTTTTCTTCTCTTCTCTTCTTTTTTTTTTTTTATTATTATTAAATTTAATCTATTTTTGCACACAGTGAAGCACGTGGTGCTTTTTTTTTTTTTTCGTATACAAAAATTTCGTTATCAAAGTTCTAAATTTATTTATGACAAAAAAAAAAAAAAAAAAAAAAATAAAAAATATGATAGAGAGACGATCAAATTATTGTTTAAATTGATTAAAAGAAAAATTCTTCTTTATTCTGATACATTTATCAGCTTCCGTCGTTAGTTTTTTTTTTTAGTAATTTATCGTATTGTTAAATAAAAGTAAAAGATAGGAAAAAATATTATTAGAAAATTCAATTTCAATATCAATCTTAATTCCCTTATGGACTTTATTGAATTGTGTCATAAAAAATTTGTTTGCTTCTCTTTTTGTACAATTTTGTGATTTTAATACTGGATAGAAACTAAGGCGTTATATGGGTTACCAGCAGGAACAGAAGTAGCAGAATTGCTGCTCAACACTGTGGCTGAACCTGAATATTTGCAACACTTGTAACACATTATGTTGATAGCAGAAGATATCGGGGTTTCTGAAAATGATTCAACAATGAATGGATTTTTAAGCGTCACACTCTTTATCATTTTTTTTTCTTTTTTCTTTGCTGTAATAACAAAATTTTGATTTTTTTTTTGTTTGTTCTTTAAAAAATATACAGGAATACCTAGAAATCAATAAGAAAAATCAACCCTTAAAATTAGCATGAATAACCAAACATCACATCTAGCATTGTCATACCTTTATCCAGTGAATTGACATACGAATTATAATATTTAAAATAAAAGCACAGGTAGAAAACTAGAAAAGTTTTTTATTTACCTTTTTTCCCCGGTTTTTATGTCTTCGTTAGCCATAGATTATGACTTTATGCTTGTAAATTAAATAGAAATCACTAAACAAACATTTTGTTTTATGAATAAATATTTATGTCTTCGTGTTTTTACCACATGCCAGTCAGCCACCGCAGGAGACTACTAATTGCATTTCCTTTAAACGGAGACCAACAAAATACACCGTTGGGGATATTTCTATATATATATTTCTGTTGCTTCTATTGATTTCTAACTGAATAACTCCAGACAAGCCACGTTTAACTGATTAACTCTTATAGTGAAATCGTTAAATTACCACCAGCACCATCCCATCCATTTTTATCTCAACAGTAAAATTTTAACAACTCTACAGCGAATACACAGAATAAAACTTTTTTTACAATTCTCATTTTCATTTAATTAAAAAAAATATAAATTAATTAATAAACTAACCAATTTTTTTTTTTTTAATCAGTGTCACTGACACTAACATCCAACCAGAATTATTTTAATTTTAATTACGATAAGGTAAATTGCTCATTAAAAATAGTTTACTCTACCGGTTGTTGTGCGGTTTAAATAAAAGTAAAATTAAAATAATAAGCGAAATAGAATAATTTTTCTCGCTCACTCTCTGTCACTATTGGAAAATTTGATTAATTTGTATACAAACCACCTGTTTGTATTTGTTGCTGGCATTGTGCTTTTTTTTTTTCTTCTGTGTTTGCTGTTTTTGTTGATGGGGTTATTTGTTTATTTCGTCTACTGTACACAAAATTTAAATAAATATTTTATTAACAAATATGAAAATATATATTTTCTGCTTTTATTTATTTATTTATTTATTTATTTATAGTTTGGTTTGGTTTTTGTTAAAACAACCTACGTGACCAGAATAATTGAAAATTAAATAAATCAACAGAAAAAAAATTTTTTTTTTCGAGGATTTTTTGCTGTTTGTTTTTTTTTTTTTTGTGCAATGAAAAATTAATCTATATCTCGATTTTGGTGGTAATTAACAAATGTGGTTAAGTAATTCTATTTTATATGAGCCATGTAAAACCTTTAAATGTCATAGTTTATGGCATAAATCTTTGTTTATTCATTTTTCCGACTTTGTTGAGAGCAGTAATTAATAAATAATTGAATGTAATCAATCAACTGTCACACGGTTTTAAGTGAGGTGAGAATTAAATTATTTTCACCAACATTAGATAAAGATAAGTGGCTTTAAATCTTGTTCACTAGATAAATCACTTTTAACATAAAAGGTTAGACAAACAGTGACAAGAATGTAGGAGATTTTTTTTTAACGTTAAAACATTCTGTTGAGAGCTAATCGCTGTGTTGTCACAGAAACAAATAAAACTCACACATGTTGTGGGTGAGATTATTTAAAACTTTTCTTACATTTCTACTAATTATAAAATTAAACAAGACACACAGCTCATAATTACATCAAATATTATTTAATTACATTTATGTTTGCTATAACAAAAAAAAAAAAAACAAACAAATAAGCGATGATCATACATTTTGTGCTGTATTAACAGTGACTAACCAAAAATCCATTTGCTGATCTATTCACAAAAACAAAAACAAAAAAAAAATTATCAACCAAAATAATTAATAGAAAAAGGGTAGAAGCATTTCAATAACCAGTTATGATGGAGATTTCCAATAAAATTTAATTTAATTTTCAACAAAATTTGGGGTTTTTACTGAAAAAGCGTTTTTTTTTTTTATCGTAATAAGCTTTATGCGAACCGTAATTAATTTTTTAATGCATTAAATATTGTTGTTAGTGATGTAAACTAATTAAATAAATTATTTAAATAGAAAATAATTTACATTAAAAGCAGCTAATTAAAGGATCGAATGTGCGTGAAAAAATATTGAATAGTGGAGGCGCCTGGGCAAATATTTCTTTATTTTATTTTTTGATATTAACGTTGCTAAGCTTTTAAATCGATGATTTTTTTTTTTTATTTTATAAAAAAAAAAATATTATTCTAAATCGGTTGAATTAAGCAAGGGTAAGAATTTTGTAGAGCAATTTTGGTTGAGGCTTGTAAGTAAAAACTGATAAAAAATTTGTGTTTAGACAAGAGAAAAAAAAGTTTCTGGACTCGTGTCTTTACTTTTAACAAAAACAAACCGGAAATCTGTATTTTTTTTTTTTACTGCTGACAAAACATGTTTGCTGTTTAACGATTGAAACATTTTCTAACTGGAACACGGGGATAATTATTTTATGTTTTCCGCATTTTCTGTAAAGAGAAAATTATAACTGAATAAATATTTAAAGCGACGTTCGCTTTGATGGTTCAGTAGGTTTAATCCGTTTTTTTTTTTTTTTTTTTTTAATGGTAAACAGCAGAGATAGCAAAATTATTTTGCATACAAAAAACAAACAAACAAAGAAATTATTTTACCAGTTTAAAGCAATTTTCGCTATGGTTATTCAACGATAATTCGAGAAATAATTTTTTTAGATACCTAATTCCATGGAATGATCGGTTTAGAATTTAAAAACAAACATTCCTACCAAATTCCAGATCATTCTGAATCATTGTGACCGTCTAAAAAAATTATTTCTCGTGCCATCGCTTTGAAAAGGTTTTTATTTTTTTTTTTTTGTACAGATTTCTCAGACAGCATTTTCTATGCTGCAGCTTGTGCATTAAAAATTCCATTTTTCATGCATTCTGTTATTTAAAAAAGCATAAAAATAAATATATTAAAAAACTAGTGGAATACCACCGTGTGTTGTTGTTATTATTATTGCTATCATTTTGCATAATGAGTTGATAAAAGATTATTTATGTCGTATTTATAAATGCAATGCTAAAGGCACCAGCTGAGCAGAATTGTTTATTTATATTTATTTATTTATTTATTAATCAGTTTACAAACGAAAAAAAAAAAAATTCTCTTATCATTAGACAAAGAATTTCTCCTATTTGCATTAATAACCGAAAAGATGCTATTTTGTGAGGGCAAAAATATTTCCAAATGAAATCATTTGGAAGAAGTAGTAAAAAAAATGATGCGACTAGCATATTGTACCCAGATTACCAAGTAAATACAATAGAAAAAAAAATAAATATTTATTCAAAAATATTCACGATTTCAGATTCCTCTGATAAAATTACGAAATTAAGTAAAAAAAATAGAAAAACTTCTCGTTTATTTGCTTGATACTCGACTGTGGTTAATTCCATTACGAGATGGAGACTTTCGTTTAATTTTTTTGTTGCTAGATAAAAGTATCTATGGGATTTTCAAGTGAATATTTAAATAGAATTTTCGTTTTAAAGTGATTCTTAAAGCTTTTGAAGGGTGGAGATTTAATATTTATTTTTTTCACACACAAAAAAAAACACATTCTGTCGGCTTATCTATTGACTGGGTGTAATTAAATTTTTTGGCTTTTTTTATAAACCTTAAACGAAGCTTATATTCAATTGCGTCAAAACTTATTTTATTATCAACGGCAATTGAAAATTAATCAAAATGATTAAAATCTGACAAAAGATTATTAATTGCTTTACGCTGTTAATAAAGAAGGCAAATCGTGTTATCATGAATATTAATGCAAAACTTTATTCACATTCAATTATCTTGTAATTACAAAATGGTTTACAAAACAAAAGTTTATCATCTGGCTAAATGTTTTTTTTTTTTAGATAATCTAAAATCACATTAAAATGTGTAATTAGAAATAATTTCATATGCTGATAACAAAATTATACAAAAATTCTTATTATTCTACGCCAGCAATTTTTGTAAAAAATGATTATCCATTTTGTATTATTACCGCCATTACGTGCGTTCATTTACCCGCCATAAACAAAGCTTTTAAACCATAAACCAAATCCATAACACAAATAAAATATGATTAAAATCGATAAATAAAATTTATTTCCACAACCACAAAAGTATTTTGGAATCAGATAGAAGAAGAAAAATTCACCGCAAAAAGCAAATAATATGTTTTTGACTGTTAACAGAATTTTATTTCAAACAAACCGGTATTATGGTTATTGTTCACCGAAAATTTTATAATAAAAATTCAATTTTATTGACATTGTACAGGGACAGTGTACCAGCGATCAGCAGTTGTTGGAATGTCATTTGCTATTATGAAACTGATAAACAACTTTTTCGGTTTTTTTTTTTTTTTCATATTTATCTCCATGGACATATTTTTACCTTTTTTTTTTTTTTGTTGTAACAATAAAACGAAAGCAATTCCATTAGGGGTCGCAATTTTTTTTATATCTAGGTCAACACTTTGACTGGTATTTAGTAGACAAAATTGTTTTACACTTTGTTGTCTGGTGAATTGGTGGCTTTTTATCCAATTTAAAGTGTAAAGTAGTTTGTTGCCACTACAGAGACGTTTCATTTATTTATTTTTTTTTAAAGTTAAACAAAGTGATTTTAGTAAAGTTTTTTGTTTTTTTTTTTTTTAATTTCGTATTCAACGATTTGTTCTCATTAAGTGGCAGGAATATTAAAGTAACAAAAAAAAAAAAAAAAGAAAAGCTCAACACAAACAAGTTAAACGAAAATTCTTTTCAAATCAACAAATGATTAATAAATAAAATTAATAACAAGTAAAAACGCGGTGGAAATTTTCACAATTTTTTTAATACAAAAAGATAATAAAACAGAAATAAAAAAGCTTTAACACAACTGTGTCAAAATACAAAAAAATAAATAATAATAAGAGGAAATATAAATATCTACGAATGTGAAAATAAAAAAAGAAAGAAAGAAAAAAAATGTATTTCGTAAGGGATAATAGCTACGGCAAAGCACAACACAAACAACAAGCAATAAGGGAAAAAGCGAAAAATAAATTTATTTATGCTTATGAATATTATGAATAAAAACATCAACAGCAACAATAAATTTGTGTAGCAACAAAATAAAAAGGAAGGAAACGAAGGCACGAACAACAAAAAAAAGCAAAGCAAACGGAAATAAATTTTAACGAATTTAATTCTTCCGCACTTATGAATTTTCTTCTAGTAATTTTACTAGAAAAAAAAAAAATAAAATAAAACAAAAACAAAAAAGAAGAAACTTATTCACGCTATAATCACAAAAAAAATAAAAATTATCTCTGTATTAATATAAAAAATCGCCTTTTAAAAGGCATTTTATTGACTGTTAATTAGTTGCAGCGCGGTTTATTTAAAAACATCTTTACCGTGGGTGTATCTATCATAATTAATTTCAATTCAATAAATTTCATCGAATGGTATTTACAGTCGAAATCACTTACTGTTGACATTCATTGGTTATACCTATAATAAAAAAAAAAAAAAAAAGAAAAAACTCCTACAATGATTACACCTACAATACACAGTAATTACTTGAAAAATCTTAATTTTTCTTATCATCATTCCCCCCCATAATTGATTTAAAGCTAAAAATGTTAAAATGTAAAATTATTTTGGAAAATTTTCTTGTTTCCACTTCTTTGTATTTATTTTTAATTTTTATTTTTTTTTTTTAATACCAAGGTAGTAGCAACAACAATAACAACAACAGCATCAATTTCTTTATTATTAATTCAACTGGAAAACACCAATTTTACAGCAATTTGAATATTCCATTTGTTTTATTTGCGTATTTGTTTTTTATATTGCGATAAATCGATTTTTATCGATTGAAAAATGTAATTTTACATCGATTTTAAATATTTTTACAAGTCTCCAAGTGCCAAAAAAAATAATAAATAAAAAAATTGGAGAGAAACCGAAATTTACTTTCATCATCAAATCAAACGAAGAAAAAAAAAAAAAAAAAAATAGGAAAATAAAACAAAAGAATGAAATAACGGTATAATAAAACAAAAGAATAAAACCATAAGGAATATTTTTCCCATGATGAATTTTTACATTTTATTCACGTTGCGTTTTGATTGTTTTCTTCCACGTCCTTTACCACAACCAAACGTTATTTATTTCGATCGCGTTACGCGTGTTTGTTATTAATCATAAATAATCGAAATTTTTTTTCTTTATTTAAGTGAGTGCATATCACCTTATTATATTCTTTTATCTACCTGTAACACATCCCATTATTATCTGAATGTTTGTTTATGGCTAAATTTGGTATCGTTTTACGTACACGTAAAGAATCCAACGTAAATAGTGTTTAGATGTGTAAAGAAAAAACCATCAAGAAAATGATGAAGATGATGATGTAGATACTTCAACTGTTTAACTGTTTACCAGTGGGTTGACTTAAAAATCTTATATTTTCCTTTAAACACACTCGCATAATTTTACCAAGATCTTTTCCTTTTTTTTTATTATTCTTCTTCTTCAAAAATATACTTTGAAATTTGAGTTTATTTTCTTGATTTTTTTTTTTCCAAAAATACTGTAATTGGATAACATTTTTATCCCTTTTTTGTTTTGTTTTGTTTTGTTTTACTGTTTTACTGTTTTACTGTTTTACTGTTTTATTTATCTTGTAAGGATTCTGCTTTTATTTTTTATTATTTTCTTAAAACAAAAAAAAAAAAAAAAAAACTGCCAAAAGGTGACACGAATAAGCCCATAAGAGATTCTAGAATTTAAAAACTGACTTAAGTTGACACTGTGTCAAATATGAGCTTTTTCATATGACTAATTTTTACAAAATTTTCTCACAAACAAATTTTCTCGCAATTATGAAGAAAATTTTCCTTGTTTTTTTTTTTTTTTTTTTAATATTAATATATTTAAGCACCTTTGTTGTTGTTGCTTAAATATTCAAAATCCTAAGACTTTTTCATGTTTATTTTATATAAAATTTAACCTTTTTTTATATTCTCGGTTGTTCCCTTAATAACCAATGAAATATATGCAAAATGGATCCCTTTTTATCTACATCTTTAAGTGTTTCTTATTTATTATAAGAATAAATATTTGTCCTGGCAAAATATGAATATTAGTATCACTTAACTGATAGATATTTGACCTTTTAAACATGGAATTATGTTACCGTTTTTAACATTTTCCACCAACAGCAAATGATTTACATTAAAGCTGGTTACAAAGTAATTATTTCACCTCGTAATATAACCGATTAGCCGACATAAATACATGTTGTGATGAATTTAATCCTTTAATAATTAAAAAGCTTTAATAAATCAATAAAAAGCTGAAAATTATGTCATTTTATCACCATTTTTATTTATTTTAAAACAAATCATTACTCATCCAATTGACAAATAAATTTTAATTTATGAATTATGAACGACATTTAGGCGACGTTTTATTGATAATCGAAATACTCGTTAACTTCATTAACAACTCGAACAATTTTTGATAGAGATTCCAAGTAGTTTCTTTAGCGATTTTAAATGTTAAACAAAAAAAAATTAAATTAATTTCCTGCTTTGTTTGATTCATAATTTAATAATTCTAACTTGAATTATGTGACTAGGATTTGACTGTTTAATTCACCAATAACAACAAAATAAGCAACCGCAACATATGCTGACACCGAAATTTTTTGCACAATTCACTGAAGCGCGTCGTTGATGTTAGAAAAGTTAATTAAATGATTTTATAAAAAAGAAATATGGAAAATTGTTTTTTTTTTCCCCGTTTTTGATTTAGATATAAGTAAAAAAAAAAAAAAACAATAAAATTTTTAAATCAATAAATTTACACACGAAGGTAACAAGCGAATCAACTTGTTTACACTAAATAAATAAATTCTATTGTGAGGGTAGAGGGTAGATATAAAAAAAAAAAAACAAAAATCAAATATTTGCATTATTCGTTTTAATTGAATTTTATTGTTATCGCGCAAACAATAAAATAAAAATGAATTTCTATTACCTAGCCAGATTATATTAAAAATGTAATGAAATTGAAAATACGCATAACGAATCCCACCCTCGTTTTTATAAAGAATTATTATTTTCTTTATTTTTTTAATTGCTAAAAGGTTCGTTAATAAATCAAAGATTATTATCAGCTAATTGATATTATTATTAATTATTAATATTTGCTCGTAAAAAATTCCGATCATCCGCTACCAAAATGTTGTTACTGTTTATTGTCAGACTGCCACAGTTAAACAAATAAAATCTTTTATTTTAATTAAATTTTAATTACGCCCTTTTTCCATATGATTTTAATTATTATTTTATTTTATTTGTTAGATTTTAGTGATTTTTTGATAATAAAAAATTAAAAAAAAAATATTTTTCATGCTGGTATTCATGGGCGTTTAATAATTTATTTGTTTAATCGTGGTCGATTATCAGTTTGAGGTTTATTACTTCGGTATTAACTCTTACATTTACTTATCTTTAAATAAAAGCTTTATTATTGTTGAGAAAATAAAAAAGAATCCGCGATTTTCCATTCGTTTTAATTAAATTCTTTTATTTGTCTTAATTAAATTATTAAAGAGTTTTCTGGTAGGAAATTTTCTAATTTATCGTATTTACAGTTCAGTGGGTTTTTCAATTAAAAACTTTACAAACATTTTTAATTCAATAATAATTTTAAAAGGTTTATCTGGAAATAAAACATAAATCAGAAATCACAGTATAAAAAATCCCAATTTATTTATAGAAGCAGAGGCAAAAAAAAAAAAAAATTAAATAAATTTAAATTTCGTTATCAGTTGTTATCTACAATCAAAAAACAAAAAAAGAAAAACTTTTGATAAAGGAAAAACTTCGGTTTTTAGGTATCTGTGTTATAATTCCAGAGAAAAATTGGGGCGAAAAAAATCGTTATCTGTCATCTAGGTCTGTGCACCAAGTCAAGCATCTTTTCTACTTTGTCGCAAAAAACCCGCTTAAATTTGTTTCTTTGATTGAAATTAAACGCGACGTTTAGGAAATATGTTGCAGTGCACATAAAATATGTGTGAAAAATTAATAACGAATCATAAAAGGATTTTTATTGAAACATGAATATGTCGCAAAAGTTCCAGAAGTAGATAATAAAAAAAAATAATTCCACACATGTTGCTCTCCACATTATACAAAAAGATGTAAAAAAGAATAAAAAAATTATTTCTTATTACCAGACTTTGTATGTTATCTTCCAAGTTGGTACCGCTTTTATTTATTTATTTTTTTTTTTTAATTTAAAAGCACAGCATCCGTATGCTTTCAGTTTAATTTCTATTTTTCGTTTTTCGTGCTGGCAGCAATCACATCTTGAATTTTCTATTCTTTCAGGGTTTTAGGATTTTATTGATGAATAATTTTTTTTTTTTTTTGTTTCATTAGCGAAATAACTTTTTAAAAGCAAATTACTGCTGACGATGAAATAATAATAGAGAAGACCACAAGTGATAAGAGACTTTTGAAGAAGTGTGTTGCGAAGTGATTAAGATATATAAATTATGGAAATTAAAAGCCATCTGTCGTTGTGGCTCTCTGTTATAGATTTTATACATTAAAAGCCGACCGACCGACCAGTGGGTGAAAACACCCAAAAATTTAATAAACATACCCAATATTCTGAACTTTTTTCTGTATCACTGTGTGTGTATGTAATCCAATTATATATGTCCTCAGGAGTATAACATCCAACCAAATCTCTGGTTTTTTTTTGTTTTTAATATTTTACTATAGTAACGACGAAAGTAAATATGTTTTTGTTACAAGTTCAATGTTCTCATTAAAGTCATCATATTAAAGTTAGTCGCAATTACAACTTGTTTACCTGTTTCCTGCTGTTCTCCATTTTTTTTTTCATTTCTCTTCACTTTTAACGACACGAAAACAAACAAGCAAAAAAATAATAAAAAATTACAATAATAAGGTTGAAAGTTTAAGCTACAAAAAAAAAAAAAAACGAAAATAATAAAAATAAATAATTGTTTTGTCGAGTAAGCTTAAAGCTTAATAAATGCCAACATTTATCTTTATAAAGGTACGCCAACAACAACAACAACAACAACAACAACAAAAAAAACAATTCCATTCTAAAAGCTTGATGATGACTAATATTTTCCAGTAAAAACAAAAACAAAAATTCACGTGTATAGATCACACTTTAAAAAAATTGAAATGGAAAAAAGTTTCGTGATGACGTTTGTAAGAAAATTAAATAAAATGGAAAAAAAAAGAAGCGAAATACAAATGAGAAAACGAGTGGATAACAAGTACTCAGCGTGTGGTGAATTGAATTTTTTTTTTTTTTTTGGCTAAACAGATAACAAATAACAATAAAAGTGGTGAATCCTATAACGAAGAATTGAAAATGAAACAAATTTTTTGTTTAGCAATAACATATAAAAGCTTTGCACGGTCGTAAAGTCCCTTTTCGTTCTATTAATTTAAAATTGTTTCATTTTTTGTACGTTTTTCTCATTATTCTTTGCATCATCCATTGAAATAGTTTTATTTAATTGAAAAAAAAAATAACTTACTTGTTGCATTAAAATCCTACTCATCCTGGAACATGAAAGCTTTTCCACCAGAAACAGTAGTGATTCAAATAAATTGAATAAAGGTGAGAAAATCATTTTGTTTTGTTTCTTCAACCAGACTTCAATTAGATTAAAGAAACTTTTTTATTCTTTTTTTTACATTACAGGAATAACAAATGGCACGTATCTAGAGTATCAAATGCAAAATCAATTTCAAAACTGTGAATTCCCTGATATAATAATAGAAAATACAACAACAACAACAACAACAACAACAACAACAACAAAAAAACCTTTGAAGTTACAAATTGATATCGAAGCATGGGAAGCATTGTCGTAAAATGACGTTACCAACCCCGCCCGGTACAAACCCTGAAATACAAAATTAATTTCCTGAAAAAAAAAAACTTAATGGAATTTTAGCGAAGTAAAACAAAAAAAAAAGAAAAGAAAATTATAATTTCATTAAAAATATATTTATTTACCAAATGAGCTTTTAACAAAAGAAAACAATAAACTTTTATTATTTAATTAAAATGTAATTTACTTACAGTGGATATAAGCGACATAAACTTTCTGAATTATGATGAAATGCTTCTCTGGCACGGTGCACAAAATATTCAATTAGCAAATTGAGGGAAAATTCGTTAAGAAAGTTTCCAATATGAAAATAAAATTTTTTTTTTCTTGTTTTCTTGTTTTTTTTAATTAAAAAATCATAAAATTGGACAGAATTATGGAATTAAATTTCTATCGTTTAGAAATATGATTTTTCTAATAATATATTCCAGACTGGTTGGCTGTTGGCTGTTGGCTGTTTAAGACCACTTGGTCTGCATGACGATTATTCTTCTTATGCTCAGCTTATGTTATTTAACTTAAATGAAGTGTTGCGGTCAATATTTGTAGACGAATATATTAGACACTCAACAAAAAAAAATAAAAATAGTTGTCGCCTATCTAGATCGTTTAACTGAAAATAAATGTTTTTATTTAAAGGGTTTTTATTAGGGGTGATTTAAGCATTAATTTAGCTAGATGATGAACGTGCTCATAAATAATCAAAAAGCATAAATAATAGAGAAGATTACATAGATAAAATGGTTATCGTTTTTGAAATTGTTAGAAAATACATGTCTTGAAGATAAATGGTTTATGGGTTGGTAATTATGGTGATTTACAGTGTTGTGTTGTTCCAAAGTCACTTAACAATGAAGGTCAAATTGTAAACCGAAAAAGGGAAAACAAAAATCGTTGTCTGTCTGTATTAGGAATCAGGTGATTTTGAAATTGGTATCCGGGTTGATGTGATGGAAGAACAATAGGGACAAGTTGGGTAACTGACACTGAATAACGCAACAGCTATTGAATACTGACAAGGGAAACCTTTTTTTTTTCCGAAGTCTATTTCTGTATTTAGGGTGATGGTGTGCGGTTGCAAGTAGCAAATGACAAGTGTCTGGTGGCAGGAGAGAGATAATGGTGATTTAATGGTGACTGAATTGATTTTTTTGTTTAAATTGGATGGGCTGAATTATTAAAAGTAAGAACGCGGCCGTGGTTAAACAACAATTAATTGTTCGATGACATCGTCATCTTCGGTTACCCATCGTTATTATTCATTCGATACAACATTGGACAGAAATCAATGAATATTTTATTTCTGCATTTATCAAATGTCATTGAAACTTTTCAACTGTGCAACGTTCAGATACTAATCTTAAATCCAGTAAACAAATATAAAAATCCCTCGAGGAAACGTGAGATTATTTTTCTATTTTATCGCATCGCATGTATTTGATTTGATTTGTACAAGAAAAAAAAGAAATTTTTTAATTTTCTGCTCCTAGAAACACACGACACAAATCAAAAGAACTAAAAATAAGAAGCAAAAGTGAATAGACTTGGAAAAGAAAAATAATGATTAATGAGTACCTTGAGGATAATTATGTTGCAAATATTCCAAGCGCCATCAAGAAATTTTCGCTTAGAGAGAGAAATCACTTGAACACATTTTTTGGTCACTTTTTTGTTAATTTTCGCCAAAATTCATTTCCAGAGATGCTTCACGTTTTTTAATCAAAATTTTCATTACGCTACGTCTGTTAAATCACAAAAAAAAATAAATTAAAATTTTTTGAATTCACCATTTTTCTGTTACAATTTCTACGCCTAGGACCGTATTAATCGGTGCCTAACGTTAATCCTGTAATGATGGTGAATTCGAACTAATTCAAATTCAGTGCAAAAAAATGAACAACCGAAAATGTTGATGATGCGCGATTTATGCGTTTGATAAAGTAAATAAATTATTGGAAGCGTAATGCTGTTTGCGTTAACGTACGCTGCCAAAGTACTCTGTAAGGGGAATATACAGCGTCAACGGGTAGGTAATATTCTCATTGTGATTCATACTTTTCTCCTCTGTTAACTGACTCTAACGCACAGCATCCAACGACGTTGTTAAAATGGTGATAAAAACAGAGAAGATGTAGGGAACCTTTTCACCAAACAAACAAATAAAATAAATTAAGAATCGAAAGTCTTAAATCAGATCAAACTGGATCAAATATAAATTTTTCGGGACAAATTCCTTCCAATTTTCTCTTTAATTCAATCATAAAAAAAAAAAAAAATTTCCCACTGTTTACATTTTCGTTAATAAAATTATCAAATTTAAAGCACATAAAAAAAGCTTCTTCTTCTTTATTTTTTTATTACACATTTGCAGCTACTACTCTCGTGTAAGAAAGTCGGTAAAAAAAAAAAAAAAAAAAATGTATCTAAGTAAAAGCAGAAAATTGTTTTTTGCGTGCTTGTATATTGTAAAATCGTGTACCGAGTGTTATGAAACTTAATAATAAATCATTTAGACGCCATGTAATAAATTATCGCATATATATTAGGATTAATTTTTTAAAGGATATCTTCAAGTATGCAGAAAGTATTTTTATTTATTTAAGCTGACT
The DNA here is from genome assembly GCA_961205885.1 of Ptychoptera albimana. NCBI lineage: Eukaryota > Metazoa > Arthropoda > Insecta > Diptera > Ptychopteridae > Ptychoptera > Ptychoptera albimana. The sequence goes on along the minus strand of OY540804.1, from coordinate 28,644,714 downwards.
AATGTTTTATTTATTTATTTATTTACTTAAGTCGCTTACCAAGTACTCGCGTTTACACCATATTTAAGTTGATTTTTCATTTATATTTTACCTTTTCGCTGTGGTTATTATTCCAGATGCTGGTCATAAAAAATTGTAAGAACTTTTGCTATAACGGTGACCAAATTTTAATCAAAATTGCTGTTGTACTGCAAAGTAATGAAATCTTGTCGAAACTTAATGATTGATTGATGGCACTGATCTATGATTGGTTTTGACCTTTGATGTCTCCTTTTTTTTTATGCTTTTTTTTTATTGTTATTAATGCCGTACAGATGGTGAAGTGTGTTAAAGCTTTTATACTTTTACATACAGATGGTTAGTGATTAGATTTTTATCTGCAAACTAGAAATGGGCAAAATCAATACAACAAAAGTGATTAGTAATGAAATTTATTTTTTGTTATTGTTTTATTAATTAGAAAATATAATTATGTTTACATTGGATTTAATTATTTATTAAAATGATGACAATCAATTTTATTTCTAACGAGACAATGTCTCATCATATTTGATTAGAATTATCAATGAGATACACAGCAGAAGCAAATATTCATGTATAGCTCGCTTTCGGCTTGTAACAGTTTTGCTTCTCTTCCCCTTAAACATTTTACTTTAATCAATTAAATTGATATTACCCATTTTTTCTTCTCAAACTTCCATCTCTTTTATTTAATTTTATTAATGAATCTCCATATCAATCATTGATTTTCTTTTCACTCTACCATTCGTGTAAATAAAATTTGTATAAGACGATTAATGGTGAAGAAAAAATGAAATTTCCGAAGAATAATATTACTGCCTTGTACCATCATACATTCGGAAAAAAATGCATACAAACCATCAGCTTTTTTTTCAATTTTCAGCGAGAAAAAAATTAATTCCAAATGAGCTGAAACTTTGCAGGAATACTCTTTGGGACGTCAGAAATCGACTTTGTTCTACGGGTTTGCCTAAAAAAAAATTATTTTTCGAGTAATGGACATTCACAGATCTGGATTTTTTTTTTGAAAATTGCGGAAAATTTACTTGATCATAACTCGAAAAATAATTTTTTTTTGGGCAAACCCGTAGAACGGGAGGGTAGGCACGGGATAACAGAGAATAATTTTTTTTTGTTGTTTAACCAAAAAAAAATTTGGCTAAAAGAACTTATTGAGATGAGACGCCTTTGCGTTGTTATTAATATACCTTTTCCACCTCTTTTGATTAGATTTTTATATTTTTTCATTCGCAAGGCTACAAAAAAAAAAAAAAAAAAAGTTTTATTCGTACTTTCGATTTTACAAACAATTCGTGTTATGCATGATTTACGATAGAAAATGAATTTATTGAGTTTTTAACATGATTATACTTTGGATATTGTTTTTACTTACCTTTTAGACCGATCCGCAGATTATAATTAATGCTCTTTCCCATTTAAAAATTGACCATAAAACACCTTGTTGAGGTTAATCAAAAAATATTATTGACTGATTAAATGCAACGAATAACCAAAACATGACTCGTCTAGTGGGGGATCAAAATGTTAAACGAAAAAGTTTCCAACGGATAAATGTACACAAAATGTTATCCTTAGTTATTATCAGTTTATGCTTTAAAGCTTTATTTACTAACATCTCATAAAGTTGAATCCTGCCTATAATACTTTCACCACTATATTACCACAAATTTCCTATTCATATTAGAAATGTTTTTATGACGTGATTTTACTCTGTGTGTGTGTATATATATTCCGGAAAGCTTTATGAAAACTTTTTCTATTTGTTTTGTCTAACCACAACTATTGCTTTCAGAAATGAAAAAAAATTCTTTTGTGCGTTATTAAGTCAATATTTAAGGAGATGAATTTTATTTTTTATTTCTTTCATTAAATTCTAGTAACACCCTGAAGTGTTTCTATCACCATTTTCTATTTAATGATTATTTTTCTTTTTCTTTCTTTTTTTTTTTTTTATAAATTTAACTTAAAAGCTTATGGAAAATACTTTATCCACCTCACTTTAAATATCAATCAATAATAAATGATAATCAATGGTAATTTTATTTAACGAAATGTTTTTTTGCTTCTTCGAGAAAAAACTGGCTTCAAAGGTTTTTTGTATTTAATTTTATTTATTCAGGACTTTTATTGGTTTTATTTATTTTATTTTTTTTTTTTTGTTCATCATTTTTCTTTCTACAAAGGAATCCAGCATTTATTTACACAGGAATGTGTAACAGCTTTTTTTTTTGTAACAAACTCTGTTTGTCTAACATAATTTTTTTTTTTTCTTTTTTAGATTTTTCTTAGAATATTATTTAAAGTGATTCAGATATTATGTTTGTTAAACACTTTAATAGTTCTTAACTTGCACTGTCGAAACTTTAACAGCTTAACTTTCTGCTGACATCCAGTCTACATCCAGTTAGTTAAAACAACATAATTATCTATCAATTACTGTCTAGTCACCTTGATACAATCTTTCGTAACACCATATATCGATTACCAAAAAAAAAGCATTTTATCACATACACCATGCACGATGATTGCTTAAAGGTAAAATCGAAAGAAAAAAAATCATCTTCGTCACTAACTTCACATGGGTGTAGATGCGGAGCGAATATTAAGTCTATAAATCTTCACGAAGGCACATTCATATCTAGCATTATTATTTAATTAAAAATTTTGTGACTTCAAGAAACATTAAAAAAAAAAATAAATGATTAACAATAATAAAAGCTTTACGTAGAATTACCGAAGCTTTTAATATGCTAGAAATAAAAGTCAGTATGAAAAAAAAAATATATATATATTTATTATTCGTATCGCGTATCAACAAAAAAATAAAAAAAAATCATCATCAAAATGAAATCATTTATTTACTTATCAACAATACATCAACAATTTTATATCAACAATGGCAACGCCAATATTAAAGTTTTTTCAATTTTTTTTTATTTTTTTTCGTTCTTTAAAAGCTTTTCGTTTCATTTCTTTTCTTTTTTATCCAACAATTTTTGATTGAGATGGAAAAAAAAAATACATTTACGTTTTAGAAGTTATTTCATTCACCATTCTTGCTTTATTATTATTATTATTATTATTATTAATGATGAGTTAATGTTTTTTTTTTTTAAATTGAACAGAGCTTTGTAACCTGTTGATGGTTGAAAGGGGTTTTTCGTTGTATTTTCGTGCCGTTAGCTTAAATGATTTATTGCTGTTAAGAAAGGTTTTTTTTTTTGTTTAAAAACGTTTTGATTGCAGTCGATAACAACAAGTTTAAATAATTGACCTTACCTAACCTAATCTAATAACAAAAATGTATATAATAAAAATGCCAATAACAGCAATAATTTAAATAAACTCCTTTCAAATACTTTACATTTCAATAGATAAAAAAAGAAAAGAAAATTATATAAAAATCTGCAATAAAAATTTAAAATAAAAATGCAGCGACAGAGAGAGAGCTTAACACTTTACTATTAAAGTCAACGACTTATGTATGAAATAACTAATAAATAAAACAAAAAAATAATAATAAAAGTTTCTTCGACTCTCTCTCTATATGTGTGTGTGTGTGCTGTTTAAGCTTTATATTTTTCGGTGTAAAGGTAACAAACAACTGGGTAAGACAATAAGCAAAGAAAACGAAAAACGTATTTTATTTTTATTTTTTAAAGGTTAAACGGGTGCACAATTTTCCTATATTTATTTAATTTGGGTGTTTGGGTGCTTTTTCCATATTATTATTTATTTTTTTTTTTTTTTTTGTTTTCTTTTTATGTTGCTGTAATAAAAGTAAACAAAAGCTTTTTATGAAGAAATATTTATTATACGAACTTTTATTGCTGAAAACCAGAGAATTTTCTTCTATATTAATAATCATCCAACTTTTAAATATATAATTATTGTTTAGGGGAAATTTTCTTTACTTTTATTTTGTCTTTATCATCATCATATTTATTATAATTTAAGTTTTAAATTTTTTTTTTTTTTTATTTAATAATCATCTATTTCAATATAAGTGATTAGAATAAATTATGGATAAAAACGATAGGAAAAAAGTGAGAAATAAAGACAATTTATAGTAATAACTTGAGAAATGAATTTTTTATCGTAAAAACTTAAGGAACTAACACGATTCAGCACTTGAAATTGAATAGTTTCAGGTAGATCTGAATTTTTTTTTTTTTTAATTTTCACGCAGGATATTAAAAATTTTCTTGACGCTTTTTATGCATTTTTTGATTCAGAAACTTTTTTGTGAAACTTGGCCAAACGTTTCGTATTTGAACCCTTAATATACTGTCGAAACCTTGTTTAATCCGTAAAAATATTTATCGATAATTCTACGCAGGTGAAACACAAATAGAAATCAGGTGAAATTTACAATAGAATGTTCTACCAAACATACCCAATGCGTGTACCTACAATTGTTCTATTTTTAAGTTTTATAATTAAATTCTCATGTTTAAAGTGTGAACAACGGAACTATAGTCACATATGAATGATTTTTGTAACAAATTATTATTCAAATTGTAAAATAAATATAAAAGGGAAAATTTTCTATTATTAAATACGCAGAATATAAATCAATGAATTAACATTTTGATGCCAAATTGTTAGAATCTTATTAACATTTTACATTACAGTAAGTATGTAGCAAAGCATGAAAACTTTGATAAAGTTTCTAATGAAATGAAATCATTTTTTCCGGTTATCAAAAGTGTTTTTCTATGTTTTTTATTTTGTCTTATTTTCCACTGTAAAATTGTTCAAAGAACAGACATTTGACAGGTAATAGTACTTCCTGGGTCATTAGGTAAATTAAAAAAAAACTATAGAAATGTTATGTTTTAAAAGCTTTTAACGGTAATAATTATAAATTTTCTATATTTTTTAATTAAAATTTATTGACTTTTGTCGCTCACAAGTTTTCCAACTGATTTCTACTGACTACTGGTAGAAGTTAAGTAATATTCTGTTTTTCCACATATTTTACGGTGTTTACGTTACATAACTCTCACAAGCGTTTGTTAATAAACCAAAAAAATAAATATCGGATACACTTCAGACAAACACTGTTCAGCTTTAAACATAGTAAAAGTTTATCTACATAGAAAGGTAAATGTTTGAATATCGTTTTAGTTCTTGTACAATATTCACAAAACCGATTAACATCAGAATAATATTTATTTATATATGAATATAGATATTATGTCTTGATTCATATGCAAATGTAATATTATTCTTATTATTATTAATAAAACTTTACAAGGGTTTTCTTATCTTTTGTACAATAATCAAACTAGGCTAAATGTTTATAAATTTGCTTAAATACGGAAACTTTTCTACGTACCTTCGCTTACTTTACTGTGTGTGCTTTTCAATTCTTCATAAATTCTTTAGGTACGCAACCCTACCCACTGTATTTATTAAACGCGAAAGCACACAACATTCTTAAGCGTAGCAAGCATATTCTAATTTAATTATTTTTTTAAACATTTCATCCATGTAACGTAACACATGTTCAAGAATAATTATTTTACCTAATTAATTGTAAATTTGTTTATTTTATTTCATTTCTAGTTGGATTAAAATATTTATGATGCTTCATGATTAAGCGAATGAATTCTTTGTATTTAATTTCAACAATTAAAATGTAAAAAAAAAAAAAAAAATGTTTTTTCAATGGAATTTCCACTCGATGCTAACAATGTGAAATCAATATGCGATGATTTTTTTTTTTTTTTTTGCTTGATTTTAATACAAATTAACCTTTCTAAATCCTTATTTGTTTATTCCTTTCTGTTGCCTTTTAACATTTAAATAAATAATTGTTTTTGTTGAATAAATATTAAATTACCTTAACGTTTATTGTGCTTTTATTTTTTTTATTTTTACTATGACTTAGCGACAGGTATTCTAGTGTGAGGGAGATAATCAAAAAAAAAATTCCACGAATAATAACAGTGTTATTGGTTTAGATGATGGCATAATTTTTGGCATTAGACAATCAGTAACCAACAGGTGATAAACCGACATAAGTATAGGTGAAAGCGTAAGCAAAACAAATGGTTGTTGTATGATAAAATAAAATAAGAAAGCAAAAAAAGGCTAAGAATAGGGAAAAAAAAAATATTTTCTAATCGATTTGTTACTTAATTATGTGCACGATAATTTCAGTTTTATGCCTGCTGACACAACACAAATTTACCTGCGTTAAAAACAAGAAACGGTACAAACTAATTTAAATTCTCATTTAACTTTTTTCTCTTCCCCTCTTTTATAAATAAGAAGGAAAAATAACTGAAAAACTGAATTGACAAGAAAATTGGCTTGTGCCTAATGCAATGTCACGTTCGTTCTGTTGTTGTGGAAAGTTAATCATAGAATAGAAATGAAAGAATGGAAAAAAAGAAAAATTTCCAATTGACACGGTTAAAGCTAACAAACACGTTCAATCAATTTACTCGATTTTATATTTTCTCTTCGTATTTTTTTTTTTTTCTGTTCATTTTTAATGTTATTTTACTTTATTTTATCCAATTGCAGTTATTATAACATTATTATTGGTTGGGTTAAACGGATACAGTAGTAGCATGGAAAATTTGCTACAATTTTCAACATGAAAAAAAAAATTAAATTTCTGCACGCGAAACGTATTGAAAGAAATAGAAAAGAAAAGAAAAAATCAATAAAAGCTTATTGAACGACATTAAAACAATAAAACAATAAAAAAATAATAATAATCAAGTGAACAATTTCCCTCTACTTATTTATTGATTACCCGAAGAAAATTGACATTAAATCGCATGAATAAAGGAAAGCTTAACGTCGAGCCACTTTTCAAATTATTTTCTATAATCGCTCATTAATTTTTCATATCGCGTAAATATATAATTATAAGCTTTAAAATTATATTATTATTAAAAAAATGATGAAGAAAATTGCAAAAGCTTCTAACAAAAATTATATGAAAGAAAAGAAAAAAAAAAGAAGAAGCATTAAGGATGTACACGGCAACAAGGCAACACAGACAGAACATTATGATTATTATTATTTTTATTATTATTGTGGGTTGAGCAAACTGTTCTTTTTTTTTTTTAGTTTATAGTTTTATGGCGATTTTTTATAGCCACTTATTTTAGTTTTTCCTGATGTTTTTATTTTAAATAATTTATGCTTTTTAAGTGGTTTGTTTACTAGATAAGAAAACGAATGATTAATGTTAAATGATCTTGATCATCATTTAGGGTTTTTATCAAACCTTGTTTACCATTAACCTTGACTTAACCTTTTCTCCATGTTAGCTATTATAGAATTAAGTATGTAGTTTTGTTAATTTTTTAAGGCACAATACGAAAGCATGAATGAATAACGTTAATTGTTATTAAGTCACGTATATAATCCGAGTAAAATCATTAAAAATAAAATCAAAACTTTTCGATTAAATGTCTGCAGTCTGAAGTCTGATGCAATTTCATTTTTGTTTTTCCCCTCATCATTTTCTCACAACCATTGAACATTAACAATGTAATTTACAATTAAAATTGCACAACATTGTTTGTTTTATCATTAAAAAATTGAAATGCCAGCCAACAATGGTGTGTTGTTTGTTGGCAAACATTTTTCTAATTAGATCATCCCATTAACATGATTTCATTTAATCAATAGAATTTCTATCTGCTATCAAATCAACAGAAATCACTTGGATTCAGAGATTCAGGGATTCATATAACGAGAATAATAAATGGTTAATGTGGTGTTGCAAAGCTTTTAACTAGCACTTAAAACTCTTAAAGAAAACTTAAAAAAAAAAAAGAAACAATTTTTTTTTTAATTATTATTGAAGAGCAACATAATCGTTATTTAATTAATTTTTTTTCTCTCTACAGAATGTTGGAAATAGACCTCTCCAACAAATTTGTTCATTGATTATAATTTAATTAAAATTGTAAAATGAAACTTTCACCACCACCCTCCAATTTTTTAAATTAATTATTTAATCAAATTAATTGGTGGCACGAATTTATTTTCTAAGTATAAAAATTATTTATTAGTTTTTGTATTGTCTTAAAATCTATTTTTGACATCATTAAGCTTCTACGTGAGCTTTTCTTTTATACAAATTCTTTTGTGTTGTTGTTAACGTTATAAGACGATGTTGCTATTTTTTTTTATTTATTATCATTATACTAACAGGGGCGGTGATAGCCAGACCACAAAACTTTAGCTTACATCACCCACATTTACCATGTTATTCTTTACCAACCAAAACAAAAGCACAGCATAAGGAAAAAAGATGTATTCACTTGTTATTTACTTATAAAAACCAGAACGCAGCTTTTCTTTTAGTAGAACAAAAATGAAAAATCCACAATCTGACAAATTTTATTCGAATAAATGTTAATAGCATAGGAGCTACAACAATAGAATGAAAGCTAAATAAAATGCTCAATTATCTCCTGATACTTGGGTAACAAGGAAAAAAAAAACAAGAAGTTTTTAGAAGAAGCACAGAATCAAACAGCTTGAAAATTAAAAAACAAAAAAAAAAGATGGGAAATCAAACGTAAAAATCAACAAGAAAAGCTTTTCAACCATTTTTTGTTCGCTATTGTTTGTACTTTTCTCGTGCACCATTCGTACTCATTAAAAATTTAATACAAAAATACACCAAAAAAAAAAAAGAAATTGTTTCTTAAAAACATGAGAAAACTTTACGGGTTGTATTACGGGTTTGGTATGGGTTTTAATACATTTGAAATGTCACAAGAATAAAAAAAAAGAAAAAAGAAAAACACCCACAATATGTAAATTAATTCTTTATTTAGATTTTCACATCTAAAGAAAATATAAACAGCGATAAACAAAATTAAATTAATAGAAAAATATTCAACGGGTAAATACGTAACGTAATTAAAATTATTCTATGATGAAATCACAACGAATATTCCACTGAATTCATAAATCATGCATAGTAAGTGCTTCGAAAAATCAATCAAAAAAAAAAAATAAATAAATAAATAATAAAGAAAAAAAATGTTTCTTTTATTTTAATTAATAAATACAGGTGATTGTGGGGTGTGTGTTGCGTCACAGGTACGAAATATAATTAAAAACATTTTTTTTTCTCTTTTTTTTTTCATTTATAAAATGAAAGTTTAAAGAAGTTAAGCCGTTTTCGCTGTGTGTGTGTTTGTGTTTTATTTTCTTTCTTGTGGTTACACAAGAGAATTTCCTTTGTTGTGTGTCGTTATTACCTGAGTAAATGCCGAGGAAAACATTTAAAATCTTATTGTTTTTCTTCACAGGTTGTATGTGAATTAGTTAAGTTAAAAAAAAAAATTATTTTCTTCGTGTTGCAAGTGATAGATCATTCGATTATAAAGACGCAGAAGCGTCTCTCCAACAAAGCGTTTCTAATTAAATTAATCTTTAAACGAAATTCACTATCATTCTCTCATCAGCTAACAAATATCCATGATTAAACCAGACGATTAATTATCTTTCGTTATTTTTTTTTTTTATGTTTTTTGCTACAATTTTCAGTGTTTTACTTCCCATAAGTTTTCACAAACCCATTAATAGTAATTTTCATGATACATCAATTCGCCGACGAATAGAGATAATAAAATAGAAAAATCATCAATGTTTACGTTTTATGCTCGGTTTTTTTTTTTTTTTTTTTTAATTAAACTTTGTAGTTGTTATCCAGCTTAAAAAAGGCTAAAATAACCATTTGGCTTGATTGATTCAATTAATTATTACTGACTTTCCCCAAAAAAAAAAACAATAAACAATAAACAATAAAAAAAATTTCCACTCAATCGGTTACAATAAACCAGGAAATTTTTCTACGAAAATTCAATTATAATTCATAAATTTTTATGATGGAAAAATATTTTTCGTTATAATTTTTATCTGGTTTCTTGTTTGAAAAGAAAAAAGCACCGATAAACAGTAATCAAAAATTCAATTATCAACCAAAATCAAGTCGTTTATCAATATGCATTAATTTTCTCATTCACTTATTTATAAACGTACAGTCCTAGTCCAGTCCTAGTCCAGTCCTAGTCCAGTCCTAGTCCAGTCCTAGTCCAGTCCTAGTCCAGTCCTGTAACCAACATAAAGCATTAAATTTAATTATTTCTGTTTTTTACAAATGAGTGATATTAATTTCAATCAATAATAATTAACTTGGACAGGCGAATTAAATAAAAAAAAAAAAACGAAACGAAAGGAAAGGAAAGAACATAAAGAAGGTGGAGAAATCTATGCAGCTATTTTTAGTAGAAACATAACTATGATATCCATTACTCAGTATACTGGAAGTGCTTTCGTCTCTTTAAATATTAAATGTTTTTTTCTTTTCATTTCTTTTTGATTTATTTATTATTAATTCGCATAGACGTGGATAAAATACTTGAGTAAAACAACAAGGATCAAAGGGCAACACCTTAAAATACAAAAAAAAAAATAAAAGTAGTTTTACATTTAAATTTGCATTAAAACCGGCCACCCACACATAAATAGTACAGAGTTTGAGTACAGACAAAGACTCAACAAGTTGCTTTCAAGTAGAACTAATCTACTCATAATTATAATTATTTATTAATATGCATAAATAATAACAGAGAAAAAAAAAATTCATTTTTTTTTTATTATTTTACTTCATTAAATATGAATTAAATAAATAAATTAAAAAAAAAAAATGAAATGAAATGAAAAATTTTTTTTGACTCAAACTACAAAAGCTTAGAACATTTCAAGTGCTTCACGGTGTTAAATACAGAGAGAGAGAGAAAGCGAGTGGAAATATATTTATTTAACTTTAATTCACTTTAATCTTTATTACAAAAAAAAAAATAAAAAAAAGAAAAGATTAAAATAATTTTTTTTTATTTTTTGTAATAGAAAATTGAATTAATTAAACCAGGTGACTCCACTTTTGGGTATTTTTTTTTTATTCATTTCTCTGTTGTTAAAGCATCGGAAATTTTTTTTTCTACTTGCTTTGACTGCGTTACGTGAGTGTATTTACTGGTGGGGGGGAGAGCTTTGATGCTGTACGTTAGATGTACACAAGTAAAGGAGAAACTAAATACCAAACTGTAACTGGTAACTGATAACAAAAAATTTCTCTCTAGTACTTTGGCAACGTTGGCACGTTGACGCAAACAGCGTAACGCCTCCAATCATTTATTGTTATCAAACGCAAAAATTTGCGCATCACAATTATCTTTAAAACATTTTCGGTTCTTCGTATTGTTGCACTGAATTTGAATTAGTTCGAATTCGACATCATCACAGGATTAACGTTCGGCACCGATTAATTTATTTTTGTGCTTAGAAATTGTAACAGAGTTAATACAAAAAAGAAAAGAAAAGGTGAATTAAAAGTTTTTTTTTTTTTTGTGATTTAATAAAACGTTGCGTGATGAAAATGTAGATTTAAAGTGTGTCTGTGCGTGTGAAGCAAGTGAAAATTAATAAGTGACCAAGGAATGTGTTAAAGTGATTCGGTAACTTGGATTGCTTATGTGAAACGGCGAAATTGTCGTTAACGAATTAATTAGTGAAGCCAATTAGTGTTTTTTTTTTTTTTTTTTTTTTTCTTCTTCTGTGCTCTTGGAATTTTGGAAGCATAATTATCCTCAAGGTTCTCATTAATCATTATTTTCTTTCAGTATGTTTATTTTCGCTTCTTTTTTTTGTGTTTTTCTTTGCTTGCTAGCATCAAAAAATATTAAAAATTCATCGAAAATTTCGTTTTTTCTAGTTAAAGCAAAGCTAAATACATGTCGATACGCATGAAATAGAAAAAAATTAAAAATCCCCAAAGAATTAGAAATTGAATTAGAAGGATCCATTACCTAATAAATCTTGTAAATTTTTAGATAATTCGGCTTTAATTTTGTCGTTTGTCCTGAACATGATTTTTCTGATAAATGTTTTAATGGAACCAAAAAAATCTTTTATCTTGTTGATGCTTATCTGTTGTGTTGTATTTTGTCTGTGCTTTTGTTGCCTTCGTATCATACCAAATTGATTTTAATTATTTATTTACTGAAACCAGAAAAACAAAAAATGTAAGAGCAACGGCCGCCGTCTCGATGATATTTGGTCATTCAACGTCACAATGTTTACGTTGTCATAAGATAGGCTGGTGTTTGTTGTGGTTTTATACCCCCTGTGCTAACCAAACATGAAATGACCTTGATTGGGGAAACCTATATTCTCTTTGTTTTGCGATATCCTAGTGATTTTGAAATTTCTATCAATTCTATTAGGGTAATAATAGTAACAGAACGTGTCATTTCCTAAATCGGAGACGACGTTTAATGAAATAAAAATGAATGACAAGCTCGGCGAACATGTTTACGAAAGTAAAATAACTTTATATAAGATCCAACAGATAGATAACAAGTGGCATGTGGCGGATGTCATCTATTTTCCTATATCTAGATCAATTTTTAAAGGTGAAAATACTGAGCAATCGGAATAAATAATGCGAACACCTGAAAGTAAGGGAAAGAAAAGTGAATTACCATCGAGTGTCGTCGAAAAGGTTTTTTTTGGTTTGTTATTCTTTCTAATAGCAGTAAAGATACTTGATGACTGTGAAGAATCATTTTGAAAGAACAAAAAGCGTCACCATGAGTACGTTGAGTTTTTTTTTACAGAAGAAACGAATAGAAATCGTGGATCTTATGTCATTAAAATATATTTTTATCGGTTTTTTGGGTTCCAACTTGTCTCTCCAAAAATTTACCTTTTTACAGATGTATCGATTGAATAATAACGATGGGTAACCGAAGATGACGATGTCATCGATCAATTAATTGTTGTTTAACCACGGCCGCGTTCTTACTTTTAATAATTCAGCCCATCCAATTGAAACAAAAAAAATCAATTCAGTCACCATTAAATCACCATTATCTCTCTCCTGCCACCAGACACTTGTCATTTGCTACTTGCAACCGCACACCATCACCCTAAATACAGAAATAGACTTCGGAAAAAAAAAAAGGTTTCCCTTGTCAGTATTCAATAGCTGTTGCGTTATTCAGTGTCAGTTACCCAACTTGTCCCTATTGTTCTTCCATCACATCAACCCGGATACCAATTTCAAAATCACCTGATTCCTATTGAAACGAAAATTTATTTACTTTTTCGCTAATACAGACAGACGGACATTGATTTAGTTTCGTATTCGATTAGTTTGATTTACAACGGCTTTATTATTTATTTTTTATTTTTTTTTTTGTCCTTTTTTTGTTGTCCTTTTTCGGTTGTAATTTGACCTTCATTGTTAAGTGCGTTCGATTACAACACAAGTAGTGCATGAATCACAGAGTGTCACCGAATTTTATCGGCTGATAGTTTTCAACAAACAAAAAGGTTACAATAGACTTAATTAATAAATCACGCCAATGTTTTCATTCAAACACAATTTATTATCAAATAAATAAAAGAAAAATAATGAGATTTCGTGCAAATAAATAATAAATTGAATTAAATTGAATTGAATTGTCTCAATGTTAACGCGTCACACTTTATCGTTTTCGCTGTTGCCAGCATACAAAGTGGTTTTTGCGTTTTTTCTTTTTTTCGTTTTTTCTTTTTTTGTAATTTAATAGAAAAAACACAATCACACGATCACACTTCGAGCAAATGGCAAATAAAAATCTATTTATTAGTATTAAAGCAGCGAAAAATGAAAGAAATTAAATGTCGGATGTGATTACGTGGTGATAATTGAAAAATGTTCGTATCAAGAAATTTAACTGAAATGCAATTAATGCATTTTACAAAACTAAAAATTCCTGATTTTCCGTTGTTAAATCATAACAAGTGTCATATCCAACCATTGACAACATCAATGGGATCATCAACTCAATTATGTTGTCACATATTGTTTTTTTGCTTTCTGTATAAATTTTTGTGTGCTTATGAATAGAAAATACTATGTAGAAAATGGGGCCAACATCAAATAACTCAACGTCAAATAAATGTGGGGATTCACTCATCCAACACAATCTATTTCCAAACACAAATATTTAAACAATTCGTTACTATTCAAATAACAAAATAACAGAAAGAAAATACGAGAGATTTAAAGACAAACAAAGATACAGAATAATAACTCCACAGTTTGTGTCCCCCCGATTAAAGTGTTTCTTTTCTATTATTTATTATTCAAGTTTGTTTGTTTCTCATCTATGTTTTTTTTTTTCGCTCTGTTTTGAAACTCAATTCGTGCATCTACTGTTTACATAAAACACGAAAAACCATTTGTTTAACAGCAGCAATAGTTTTGTCTGTTAAAATAGATTTTGTTCGTTATTTAAGAGCACGTTTTTCACGTTCATCTTTAATTACCGATGACAACAACAAGCTTCTTTGTTGATTTTTCTATTATGATTTATGATGTTTTTTTTTTTTTTTTTTTTTTTTGTGAAATGTAAAACTCATTGAATTACTTTTTGAATTAATGTAATTAACATTTAAATCTAAGTAGATATAGTTTAACATAAGTAAATAAAGATTTTTTTTTTTTGTTACAAATTCAACCGACAAGTGTATAAATACGCTTATCTAATTCTGTTCGATCACATGTTAATCACATTTTTTTTATATTTCTTAACAAACTAAGATGTGAATTAAATTGTGTAGCTTAACTATAGAAATAATTATGATCGATGTGACAGTAATATAATTAAAATTTATTCAGGCACAGTTTAAAATATATGAAAATGCTATCGTCTAGACATGTTTATGTCAGTTGTTACCCAGTTATATAGTTATTAAACGTTCAACGTAAAAAATTTATTTAGATTACCTGAAAAATCACCATCTTTAGCCTTTTATCCGTAATAAATTTCTTCTTTTTTTTTTTTTTAAGTTTCATTAATTTATTTACCCAACTTGTCACTTTTGTTTACATTTTCACAAAAAGTTTTTCTTTTTTCCATCTCACATGGTTCAAGGGCGACTTCCTCTTACGGAAAAAAAAAAAAAACCTTCGCAACGGTGTACCGAAGAGAAAAAAAAATGCTCTCGACCAATCAGAAGAATTTGTCGCGGAATGTTAATTTCGTATGCGAAGAGATGAACCAACATTATCTTTTGAACCGAAGCATTTATCTTCAAGTGGAAGTCTGCCTTAAAATTCTGCAAACATTTTTCTCTCCGGTACACCGTTGCGAAGGTTTTTTTTTTTTCCGCAAAAGGAAGTCGGCCTTCAGTGATTAAATAATTTTTGCTTTTAGTTAATGAATGAATCGACTGAAATCATTAATTAAATAAATAAAAAAAAAATTTCATGATAATAAATTGACGTAGAAATTTTATTCAATTCATAAATCACTTCAAAATGTCATTTAATTCAATTAAGTGAATTTACTTAAACAAGCTAAGTGGTTGTTTGGTTTTTTTTTTTTATATTTTATTTTCTTTAAACATACATAAGTGTCGCTGGTTAGTGTATTTGTACTTGTTATTATTAGTTAATTTAGGTTTTTCTTTTTTTTTTTTTAATCTCCACATTATTTAATAAAATTAACTAGGGAAAAAAAAACGCATCACAGTGGCGTCTTAGTTTTATCTACAAGTAAAAAAAAAAAATAAATAAATAAATTAATTATTTAATTAATTTAAGAACAAATTCCTTTGTTTACTTATAAAAAAAAAGAAATAAAAATGAAAAAACAAACCGAAGCTTTTAAATAATTAAAAATTAATTCAATTCTGTTTGTTTATGATGTTTTGAAACGTGATTTCCTAGCAGAAAAGAAATCCAGCAATCAACAACAGCATCAACAACAACAACAACAACAATAACTACAGATATAGAGATTTAGTTACGTATTACGTATTCATTAAAGGATTATCTAAGAAATAAGGATGAATTTTTGTTTAATTAAAAATAAGAAAAAGTTTTTGTTTTTTTTTTTTTAATATTTCTTCTTGATAAATATTTCCGAATTTTCTGCCAGAGTAAACACCAGTTTTTTTTTTATTATTTATTGGACGTTTCTGAAATCAATTTTAATTAATTTACCTTCTAAGATACTGTGGCAATAGTGGTTCACGTGAGAACCTTTCAACTTTTAAATCTAGCCATAAACGGTTTACAATATCCAAAGACATTTTATCTACAATAATCAATAGAAAATTGCTCTTCCAAAAATATATAAACCGACCTGATTTACACCCTTATTTTATTAATTAAAAAAAAAAAAAAAAAAAAAAAAAACCCCACAAAACTTGTCGAAGATCCATCGATATTAGCTTAAAGTTTGATTAGGCTACCCCTTAAGTACTTTAACAGTTAAACTGAAGTTTTCGCACCCTCTTTCTTTTCTCAACATCATATTTATCAATAAATTGATTTATCTCTCATAACTTTATCCGTAACTTTACTAGAAAAGTTCAAAAAAAAGTTCTTTTTACTTTTCGCTTTAATTTAATAAATTCTGAAAATAGTAATTGAAGGAAAAAAATTCATTTTTTTTTTTATTATTTAATGCTATTAAAGTATTAAAGAAATGATAATAAATAAATAATCTATTTGTTATTGTTAATCCACATTGTGTGTGTATGGGCGGGCCGTATTATATATTCCGTGACTGTGTGATCATCTTTCTTACGTGATTGTGTTAATTCGTACGATAGTACGAATTTTACGGTAACAACACCCACAGTCAGTCATGTAATACATCGAAACTATAACTAAAAATGGCAGTAAAAAGACCCAGTAAATGCCCCTGTTAAAAAAAAAAAAACCCCAGTAAAAAAAAAATCCAAACCATATTTAAATCATTCACTAAAATAAAATGTTTAGTGGGCATTTGGGAATCAGCAATACAGTGAAATAAAATCAAGTGTATTGTAAATGTGTAATAAAAAATAAACTTTCAAAAACAGGTGTAAAGGTAATAAATCTGAAAATAAAATATAAAAAGAAAAAAACTATTCCTGCACTGTTACGACGTTTACGACCTTTACGACGTCGTTCCAAACAGAAAAGGAGATTATCTCACATTAATTATAATTAATTAAAAGAAAAAAAAATTTAACATGCGTTAAAGGCAAAAGCATGAGAAGAGAAAAATGTTTAACCTCACTTAAAACCATAAGTTTAAAGATAACAAAAGCTTCTAGCGTAAACCACAATTCAATCTAATTAAAAAAAAAAAAACAATGTTAATTAAGTAATAGAAAGTTTCTACATATAAATAAAGCTTAAAATTGTAAATACTGCGTAACATCAGCACGTAAACAGTTTCCCCCGTTGTTATGTTAACGAAAAAATAAAAAAAACTTTTTAAAACCGAAGTAGACAAACAAGCGTAAAAAAGTCGCTAAAAAATGTAAATTAGTTAAAAAACTTGTGCAAAACTATTTTTTCTGTTTTTCTGTTAACACGGAAATGATTTGAGTTTTCTTTTAACTTTAAAGCTTAAAGTTTTTAAGTAATCTACCAGAGGTTAATTGTAAAATTTCATCTTGCAAAACTTTTTTCGTACTTTTTGCGAGTACAAAGTTTATAATTTAAATGGTTGCATGAGCTTTTGTAATGATTTATTCATGACCTAATAATGGCTTTAGACGAATCCATACATTAAAACTTTAAATCAAAAAAAAAAATTGGGAGATCTCTTGTAAGAAAGTTATTTATAACTTTGTCATTGTACATCTGTAGCTTTTTTTCTTTTTTCTTTTTATTTTGCCTGTCGTTAACATTAAACCGCAAAAAATTTAGCCGAAAGCTTTACAGGATTTCTATACGTCATTTGCGTTATGCGCATTTTTTTTTTTTTTGTTTTTTATTGCGTCGTTAAATATTTTATTAAAACTTTCACCACTATCTTAGCTTTAACGTAATTAAATTCTTCATTTTTAATTACTTTTGTATTATTTTTAATTATAATTATAGTCGCAAAAAAAAAAATAAAAATTTAATTAATTAGTACACGTACTGAGAGAACCGTATGACTGATGGTAGAAAATTAATAAAAACAAAGCGAAGGCATTTTGTGTGTGCTTTGTCAGGTAAACGTCAAATTAAACTTTATTACGTTGTGGTAACTTTTCAAATATCTCACCCTCCCCGACACACACACACACATACGCACATGAAAACAAAATTCAAATTCAGTTTGTTGCAGAATTTAGTTATTTTTGTTCTGGTTTTTTTTTTTTTTTTTTCTATTTTAAAGACAAAACAGGTGATTAGCCTCGAGTCGAACAAATTGAAATTTTTTGAAATTCAATGCGTCATCGGGAATTTGTGTAAAAATTATATTTATCGTCAAATTTTCTAATTAATTCTTTAGCAGAAATTAATTTAAAAAAAAAAAAAATGTCCAATTTTCTATGTTTTTTTTTTTTTTTAATTAAATAAAATAGAACGCAAGTGTGGCGGGGTACGAAGATAGTGCATTCATCCCATTGGATGTTCTGCAGGCGGCAAATGAAAGTTTAGAATTTAAATGCCTTTTAGAACATTACACATCAAGTTCAGGATCAGCCGAAGTAAACTTTTCTTCTTTTTGTTTAAATAAATAATTTTTTTGTAGAAACTTTAAAAAATTTTTTTTTCTTTTTTCCTTTTGTTTTAGGCAAATGATGGATGCCCAGTGTCATTTGATTCAATTTTATGTTGGCCAAAGACGGCGCCTGGTACATGGGCGGTACTGCCATGTCTCGAGGAATTTAAGGGTGTCCATTATGATATATCTCGTAAGTATAACCCGAAAACATACTTTTATACTAAATGTAATTATTTTTTTGGTTTATTAAAACTTTTTCGTTACAATGTAACTCGGTACGTCTGCTCGGTACGTCTTTAATGTGTATCCAAAAATAAAAGAAAAAAAAAACAACATAAATTCTATTGGGTGTAGTTCAGACATTTATTACAGGTTCCCATAAAACATACAAATTTTTTATGGCGAAAAAAATATTTTATATTTGAACAAATTTAAGCTTTTAACCTTTTTGTTTTTTGTATAAAGGTTAACGAATAAAAATAAAAATAAATTTTATGATTTTGTCTTCGGAAAACAATTTTTTTATTATTATTATTATTTTTTTTTTTTTTTTGCTCCTTTATTTAAATTCAGAAATTTTTTTTTAAAGTTTTTTATTTTCGTTATCAGACGTACGATTAATTTTTAAAGCGATTCTTTTATGATTTGTTTACGTTTTTACGTTACAAATTTGATTAGATTATTTAATGAAATTAAAACCTGAAAAATTGTTTGATCAATAAAAAAAAAAGCACCCATTCAGGGTTTGTTATTATCAAATTATCAATAACAGATCGATAGCAAAACATTTTTCTTTCTTATTATTTTTTTTTTTTTTTGGTTATTCAACAAGTACTAAGAAATTTATTTTTCATGTTTAAATTAGATTACATCGTGTACAGAAATAAAAAAAAATAATAAAAAATAAAATTCCGTCTATTGTTGTCCTACCAGCAAAATAAACATCCAACCCGAATTCATTACGTTAAATTTCGTCACGTCTTTTGCATAAAAAAAAAATGTTTCGGTTTTATTTTTCCCTGTTCTTTATACGTTGACTCGTTTTGTGAACCAGAAATTTGATCCTGAAGTGAGAAGATCTTTAAGTGACCTTAAAGTGAGAATCTATTATGTTTTTTTTTTTTAAATTCTGGAATTTAGTACAAAGTTTTTTAGTTTACACAAAACGAAAAAAAAAACTTAATCCAAAGAAGAACTTTATTTCCTTATAAAACACTTTGCTATGCTACTGACATAATTAACGTAATTTCATTATGAAACTGAATTATTAATTATCAGTTTTTTCTTTTTTCTTGTCTGACTAACAAACGTCTTCAATAACATTTAAAACGAATCGAAAACTAGCGATGAGCGATTTACCACCACAAAAAACATCAACACCCAAATCAAAAAAAAAAAATTCATTTTCAATTAAAATCATTTTTTAAAATTAATTTTCCTACAATCAATTTTAATTAACATTTAACATTATTAAATCAATTCAATTATTAATAACAATTGATCAATTTTATATAGAAAAATTCACTGAAATGCTTAAACTTTTGTACAAAAATGCCTTAGGTTAAAGGATGCTTTTTTCGTCTAAATAATCCTTTACTCATTCCTTGTAATAATAATAATAATATAAAAAAAAAAATATATGCTCGAATAACATAATAATAAAAATTATGAGCTAAATAAATAAATATGATTTTTATGACAAAATCAAAATTTCCAGTACATTAATATCCCTTTGGGTACATAATAATCGTCATCAATATTTATGTTTCAGACGTCATCTCTGTAGTAGAATTAATAAAATTATTTTTTATTATCAATAAATTGTTGAGAAATTGCATATTTAAAATTGTAATGATCTGTTTGTCAATACGTGGGCTCAATTTAATTGTCCTTGATAACGGTTCTTTGTCGATAACACCTGTCAACGCCACATATTATTGGTAAAGGGTTATCTACATCCAGATGAATCTTTTTTATTTTTAAATAATTAATTAATAAATCAGATTATTCTACGGTTTTTACTTTAACGCGACTTATCAACTTTCCTTCAATAAAAAAAAAAACTTTTCTTAAGATTAATCAACGAAATTAAAAACTCTTTAGAAAAGCTTTGAAAGAACATAAAAAACTCTTTTTCGTTGAAAAGGTTATTTGTTCGTGGAAAAAAAATATTTTTTAATTAATTTTGATTAAGTCAATAAAGTGTTAAAGCTTACCAAGACAGTACGTCTGTTTAAAATTCACTTGAATTTAAGTAACTTTTGTACGGTGGAGCTTTATTTACTCAACAAAACATAAGAGAAACGTCAACGAAACATAATCGATGTGTGTGTGTGTTATTCCCATTTGCTAGTAGTTTTTGCATAAATTCTATGTTTCTTTTTTTTTTCCCAAAGCTTTTAAACCACTAAAAGTTGATTGCATTGTTTGCATAAATAAAATTAAAAAAAAATCTCGCGAATTTTGCATAATAATCATTTTTTTTTGTATGTTTGGTTGGTAGGAATAAAAATCAATTCGATGCTAATGAGAAATTGTTTTTTTTTTTATTAATTAGTTTAGCCTTAAAGCTTGTTTAAAAAAAAAGAAAATTGTTTGTATGTTCGTTTCACAGAAAATGCTACAAGATTTTGTCATTCGGATAGTAAATGGGATAATTATACCAGCTATGAACAGTGTAGACATTTAACAGATGGTTCTGGACATTCAGTATCTGAATTTGCACCAGGTGTTGAATTACCAACAATTATTTATTATACCGGTTATACAATTAGTTTAATTTCATTAACAATGGCTGTTGCAGTTTTCATTCATTTTAAGTAAGTTAGAAAAATTGAATTTTTCTTTGGCTGTGTTAATTTAAATTTTCCTTCGTTTTTTTCTTTTCTTTTTTAAGGGATCTACGGTGCTTAAGGAACACAATACATGCAAATCTATTTTTTGCATACATCATGTCAGCGTTATTATGGATTCTTACACTTTCATTGCAGGTGAAAATACTTTCTTTTTTTTTTGTAACTCTTTAATCAACTGTAAATAAAAATATTAAATTATTTTGTTATTCTAGGATTCTTTAATGTTTTCTCCACTTTTATGTTTTGTTAAATTTTTTTTTTTTTTCGCGTTTATTTTAAAAAAGATTCTTGATTAAGCATCAGTTCGTTAATGAGAATTTCTTCAGTTTTTTATCGTTACATAAAAAAGTTTTCTTTACATTTATTTATAAATAAATAATTAATGTAAAAGCTTTAAAGCTCTATTAGTTTATTTAAAAGAAAAAATAAAAAATATTTTTTCTTTATTATTTCTTCATGTTTTCGGTCTTTCGTTCTTTCTTTTAGATGACGACAAAGCCAACCCTTGCCGGATGCATTGTATTAGTTACATTATTTCATTACTTTAGTTTAACAAACTTTTTCTGGATGTTAGTTGAAGGTAAATTACTTTTTTATAATAATAATTTAACAATAAAACATTAATAAAAAAAAAAAAAAATTAATAAATATTCTGCACAGGACTGTACTTGTATATGTTGGTTGTTGAAACCTTTTCTGGTGATAATTTACGTTTTAATTTGTATGCATCAATTGGATGGGGTGAGTAATAATTAAATTTTTTAATTATAATTATCATGCTTTTTTTTTTGTTAATTAAACTTATATAAAAAAAAATAATAATAATAATAATAATAATAATAAAATTTCTTGTAGGTGGACCAGCAATATTTGTTGGTGTATGGTCAATAGCGAAAGGAGTTACATTGCCAGGGAATGCCAGTAACTTTGATGGTGTATGTGGTTTAATAATATTTTTTTTTTTTAAATATAATTAATACTTGTTAAGCATTAATAAAGCTAACAGACAGTTAAAGGGTTGTTACTTTAACAACTTATTTAAATTTAATGCTGATGTGTCATTTAGAAACAAAAAAAATAAAATTTTTTTCTTCTTCTGTAATTAGAAAAATTTTTCGTATTAAATAAATAAATTTGTTAAAGGCAGGGATAAAAGTAAAGTAATGTAAAGTTAAAAAAAAAATAAACAAACGCACCCATAAAACCCCCAGATAATATTAAACATTTTCTCAGCATTACTTAACTTTTTTGCATGTCTTTTCCCTTGTATTTGGTTTTCTTTTTCTTTTTTTTTTTTATTTATTATAAATTCGTATCCATTCATTCGACTCAATGTTTATATTATTTAACTTAAGTTACACAAAAAAGAAAATGTATTCTCCCTTTCAAAGCTCTTTTCAATTCGTCCTTTCTTCTCCTTCAATCAAAAGGCATCAAATCCATTTTTAATGTTAAAACAAACATTTATGGCAAGCATACGAAATAATATATGACTCGTTACATATTTATTTGTACATAATTAATCTAATTTCCAAACCGAAACATTCTTATTATTTATTAATAAAGAAGAAAAAAACAAATAAAATTATCCAATAAAAAAAAAAAAAGCTCACAACTGCCAATCAAATTTATTTAAAAAAAAAAGAAGAAAAGTTCAAGACAAATCAAAATAAATTTTCTAATTGATTAATTTTGTATTATAATCAGGGATAGTAAACCCTGCTAAATATCGGTCATCGGTTATACGGTTATCGAACATTGAAAACCCCAAAAAAAAAAATTTATTTACACAAGACTATGCTTTGTATCGTTGCTTTCGTAACTCCACAAGAGAATTTTTTTTTGGCAAGCTTTTTGCCCTTATTTAAATTAAATAAAAAATAAATTGCGCAACTTTAAGCTTGACCTTATTAATATTTTTTTTTTTTCTATATGTTGTTGCCAATAATTTATTGAATTAAAATAAATTTTTTTTTTATTTTTTAGTTAGAAATTGATTGTGCATGGATGAGGGAAACCCCTATTGATTGGATATTCCAAGGGCCAGCCTGTGCAGTTTTAATTATTAATTTAATATTTTTAGTCAGGATTATGTGGGTGAGTTGATTATTATTAAAAAAATTAAAATAAATAATAAAATTCACAAAACGGTTTGTTTGTCTTTTAGGTTTTAATAACGAAACTACGGTCAGCGAATACTGTTGAGACGCGACAATATCGTAAAGCGTCTAAAGCATTGTTGGTCCTAATACCATTACTCGGGATCACATATTTGGTTGTTATGTCTGGACCGAATGAGGGTGTTGGCAGTTACATTTTTGCCATAGCCCGTGCAGTACTTTTAAGCACACAGGTTAATTTATTAATGCGATTAGAAGAATGCACCAATTCTGTTAATTTTTCTATTTTTGCAGGGTTTCTCTGTTTCATTATTTTATTGTTTCCTGAATTCTGAGGTGCGTCTGGCGTTGCGCCATCGAATCGATTTATGGCGTGATGAAAGGAATATACGCATTGATCAATTGCGACAACGTAGCCGAAGGTTAGTCAATTTATATCTTGAAAGCTTGATGGATTTTTGATTTTTGTTATTATTTTGGTAACGAGTTTAATCAGTTGTTTGCCTTTTATTTGATTCAATATTATCATTATGTGTTAACAATAAATCTTTACCACAATTTTACTCATCAATTTTTATGTTTTAATGTTTAACTTGCGTTTAACATCTTTATTTTTTCTATCTATTTAAGATATCAATCTGGAATAAACCAATCAAAAGATTATTCACCAAGATCAAGAACTGAAAGTATTCGGTATGTGATTTATAAAAATAAAAAAATTTATTATTTTATTTATTATTTTAATTACAAAGAAATATAATCAGGGTGTTATAACCGGTTGTTTTATATATTTTATTCAGTTTATCGGTTGTTGTTGTTTTTTTTTTACTTTTTTGCAACTTGAACAGAATTACTTTTAATTTAACATTAACAAAAAAAAAAAAAACAATTAAATAATTCCGGTTCATAACCGGTTATATCCTGATTTTCATTTAAAATTTATAGAGAAAAAAAATTTATTGATTGGCTTCTTTCACGTTTTATTTTATTTCATTTTTTTTTTTATTTTTTTATTTATTGCTTATTATGCGTGATGGCATGTTGAGCTTTTCTATTTTTTTCTTTTTTTTACAGAAGTATTTTAGATTTTTTTTTATAATATAAAATTGGCAAATTCTGTTTACTTTTTTTCTACTTGTTATTATTATTTTGTTGTTTGCTTCCTTTAATGTTACATAAGGAAAATAGAAAAAATTGACTTTAAAGACTTGATGTAATTTTTTTTTTTTTTTTTTGTAACAAAATTTATATTAAAAAAACGACAGAAAAAAGAAAAACTTTTTTCTTTTTTTGTTTCTCCTCCTCTTGTTCTTCTTCTTCTTCTTCTTCTTCTTCTTCTTCTTCTTCTTCTTCTTCTTTGTTATAATTTTTTTTAATTTTGGTAAAAAAGTTAAAAATGCCATCAATGTATGATAAATGTTGAAGCGACCGACTTCAACAGCAAGTAAAGAATTATTTAATTAACTTTTTTTTATTGGTTTTTAAGTTATTTGATTTATTTGTACGTTTTGATTTGTTTTTTTTTTTTTTTTTTTTAACATCTTTAGCTTGACGTCAACGACGCCTTTATCATCATCCGCATACTACGTCTGATGTTTTGATGTAATTTCATTATAAGCATGGAGCATGATACCTGTTACCTTTTTTTTAAAGCAAAAAGAAAAAAAAATATTATTTATTTATTTTGTTCCATAATTAATAAGAATAAAAAAAAATATTTCTCCTACTATAAAAAGTGGTTGAAAAAAAAAAGCGATTTTAAAGAAAACATCTGCAGAGTTGAAACTGAATTTTAATTGAATTTCAAAACAAACAAAATTCGCTCAAACCTCACATTATTAATTTTCCCTTGGCAAAGAAGAAATAGAAATTTTAACTGCCAAGATTATTGTTATTAAAAGAGAAACGAAAACAAAAAGATGAAAAATTAACAAACAAACCACCGCCACCCCTATATTGGTGGTGATAAATCTACAAAACAACAAAACAGTAAAAATTTAGTGGAAAAAAGTTTTTTCAGTTTTTCTTTTTTATTTTTTAAAGTCTTGTTGTAGTCAGTAAAAATAAACAAAGTTTCAATCAAAAAAGCTTCTTTTAATAAGGTTTTTTTTTTTTTTTTTTGTTTTTTGTTGAAACATGTTTTTTGTGTTACGTCGTTGTGTTAAGATGGGCTTTATGTGTTAGAAACAAATATGTGTTCCCTTTGGTTTTCTTTATCTTTTATGTTTTGCATTGGTTTTCGACAAGTTTCTTACTTTTCTTTTCGATGTTTTCGTTAATCAAATATTAACAACAAACAAGTTTTTGTGTGTGTGTGAGTTTTTACTAAATGAAAAGTAATATTCATTAATTATAACCATGAATAAGTAACAGCAGTCATGTCATTTTGTAACGACAAGCATCGTTAAATTTCTACTGTAGAAACATTTTTAGAAATTTAATAAAACCACTTGTTGTGTTCACCAGTTAAAATTCACATAAAACACTTAAACAACAATCTTTATTATTAATATTTAATGTAATAATTAAACAATTAATACTTAATTGCTGATTGATTAAAGTCTAAATAAAAAAAAAAAAAACAGCGTTGATATTTGTGCTAAAATTAATTTTCAAACCATTATGACAAGATTATTAGCACCGTTGAATGTAATTACTAATAAGGAAGAAAATAATTAAAATTTATTAATTATAACTACAATTAATATTCAATTAATTTCTTTCATTATAAAAGCATGGGCGTACGAAAAAGCGTTAAAGAGAGAGAGTGAAAAAAAATGTATCATCTGCCAGGCGCCTCCACTGTTTCATTTCTGATTAACATTTTTGTTATGCTTTTTATACGTTTCTAACAAGATAAGAAAATATGATTAATAAATAATTATTTTTTTATTTATTTATTTTACTTAAATAAATTAACTTTTTGGGTGTGTGTATAATAATAAAGCTTTTAGATTCATTTTCTTTTTTTTTTTTTAACTTGCCAAGTTAACTTTTACGACACAAAAAATCATCTACATTGCTTTATGTATTTCAATTTTTTATGATTTATGCTGTTCAAAAAAAATACTTTTAGCAATCTGGTAAAAAACAGTAAAAAAAAAAAAAAAAAAATAATATTTGATAAATTATTTAGTAACTACAAAACAGAAAACAACTTACACTAATGTTGGAATGTACTGGTGAAACTATGGCAAACAACAACAAAAAATTCATTTTTATCATAGAAATACAAATAATAAATAATAAATTCATGAATAAAAAAAGGCATACATAGGTGAAGGAACTTTTACTTTATTTTACACACACACACAAAAAAAAGAATCAAAGAGAATTTTCATTTGCTGACATTAAATCAAAACAATTCGATTATAACTTTAAAATAGCAAAAAATAAAAAAAGAAAAAACTTCGTTGCTCCATCGCAGCGTTATATGTTTTTTCGGTAACATTTTGGTATTTCCACATCAAAGGCGACAAGTATTATCGAAAATAAATCTCATTGTATCTAAAGTCTCGCTTTAGTCCTATTTTTTATAATATTTATTAGTAGGGTTTTGTTTAATCTTTTATTATACCGTACCTATAGTACTTTACCTTTACGATTAATAAATGCATTTAATCAGACAATTTTCACTTTTTTTTCCTTTTTTTTCTAAACATAAATTATTCAAACATTTTTTTTTTTTTTTTTAATATTCGTTTACAAACAGATTTATTTATTCAAATTTCATATTTATATTCAAATTTAAATAATTAACATTTGCTTTGACAAAGAATTCCTTCTTTTTTTTTTTTTGTTTATTCTTTATCGCATGTTTATTTATAATTAATTATTATTTACAGTAAAAACTCAATAATATTATCTGATGCATTGTGCATTGTGTTTATAGATTTTTAATACATACCCACAATAGAAAAAAAAAACTACTTTGAATGCTTGTAATGAAGCAAACACAAACAATAATGTAAAACCGTAAAACATGAAAAAGTAATTAAATAAAAGCAGCAACAACAACAACAAGAAACATAATAATACTCATCGATTTTGCTATTTATTATATAAAATAATAATAAACAAATCAATTAACTATTTACTTTTTGTCTAAATTCACATAGAATACATAAATCTGACAATTTTAGATAATTTCTCATTAAAAGCACACAAATAACGTAGAAATTTATTGAATTTTTATTTTAAAAACAAAAAAAAACACACACACACAGAGAGAGAGAGTGAAAAAGACAAAATTTATAATTAAAATCTACTTTATGTTACAAAAGAAAAAAAAAAAAAAAAAAGCTCCCACCATTTTACCTTTAATTATTAATTTAGCGAATTCAATACATATCAGCCAGCAACAGTACAAGCAATTAAAAAATAAATAAAAAATAAAATGAAAATTATTAATTAGTTTAGCACGTGTCACGAAAAAAAAAAAAAAAAAAGTACCACACACAATAGTGACATTTAATTAATTAAATTGGTTTTTATTTGTTGTTGTTCTTGTTGTTTTTTTTTTCCCAAAGCTTTTAGTTTTTTTTTTTTTTTTTATGCATTCAATTTTTGCATTTTTGTTTCTTTATTTATTTTAAGCTTTTAGTATTAAAAAAAAAAAAAAATAAATAAAAAATTTATTAAAAAAAGAAATAAATAACAAAAAAAAAAAAAAAATCCAAAATGCCCTCAATTTAGTCCTTTGACATCATATGGTAAACGGGAATCGTGTGCATCATCAGCAACAACGACAACACTATTAGGTTTGCCTACATACTATCATCGTGGATCTAATGGTGCTTTACATATGTACGCAATGCCACGTGCAATTAGTCCATTAATGCAGGTAAAATAATTAAAAAAAAATTTTTTTTATTTATAAATACAGTAATTGGGTGTAATTTCTATGTTTAAAAAAAATTTATAGTTTTTTTGTTTAATCATTAGAATTAATTGAATCTCATACTTTGTAACCTTAAAAAAAAAAAAAGAAATTTTTAAAACTCTCATTTCGCTGTTGCTGTTGTTATTTCTGTTAATTATTATTTATTTTATTTTTTTTTTTTTTGTGTGCTTTTTTATTTTACAGTTAAAAACAATTAATTTTTATAGTTTGCCTAATTTAAATTGTAAATAAATATTTAAAAAAGAAAAAAGAAAGGAAGAAGATAATAACGTGGCTGTAAGATCGTTTTTTTTTTTTTTTTGTTTATTATTTAAATGTCAATCAAAGTTGCCATATGAAATGTCATCGAATGAAATTCTAAAAAAAAAATTCAAATAACAAATAAATGGAGGACGTTATGTGTTGAGCAATCGAATATTCGAAAACAGAATCGACGTAGACGACTTTACCGATTTAAATAAATGCCAATGAGTTTGTTTAATTGAAATTTAATTTAAACCAAAAATTGACTTGGCATTTATTTATTATTATTTTTTTTTTATTCTTATTTAATCACATCAACGGTCTGCAAAGTTTTATTTTATTTTTGTTGTTTTTTAATTTACTAAAATATTTAATTAAATTAATTTTGTTGTGCTTTGATATTTAAATAATTTTTTTTTTTTTGTGTTTCTTTGGTAATTATTGTATTTTGTGTAACATAAATAAAAAGTTTTTATATTTATAATAAAGACAAAAATTTTAAATTTATTTTTGCTTATTGGATTGCAGCAAGGACTTGATGAAAATTCAGTGTAAATAAGAAAAGAAATACATTTTTAATTTGTAAATAAAATGAATAAAACTTTCTTTTTTTTTCCTTTTCTTTATATTATAAAATATAATTAATTAATTCTTATTAATTCTAATTTATGATCAAAATTTATATTTATACTAAAAAAAAGCTTTAACAAATGAAAAATTTATTTTTGTGTATCTGTATTCCATTTTGTCAGCATTCTAATCGACTTTAATTGTTGTTTTTTGATATAAAAATAAATATTCGAAAAAAAAAAAGAACCTTTCTGATATTAAAAACATAAATCCAACTTTGTTTTAACGAACAATAATGTAATTTCTAATAATAAACCATTAACACAATTAACAGTATTAATATTATTGTGTAATAAACTTGACTTTTGTGGCTAATGAGATTTTGTAAATTATTTATTAATAAATAATTGCCTTGTATATTGTCTGTCTTGTTTCATGTTCAGAATAGCAGAGAAAGCTTCAAGCGATATTTAATCAAATAAATCGATAGAATTATTAATTCTTTTTTTTTTTTATATTAAAATCACATTAAACTGAAATTAAAGCTTAAATAATACAGAAAATTTAATTTATAGACATTCAGTCTAAATTACAGGATAAACTCCTCAAACTTTGATCAAAATTAATCTTAACGAAAAAACAACAAAAAATATTTTTTAAATAAGTCATATTTAAACTATAATATTTATTAATTAATTAATTATTATTTTAAAAAGAAATTTTTTTTTAATTGTGATAAGAAATTTAAAAAAGATGATTAAAGAAAATGTCCAAAATAAATATAAATAATTAAATGTAAAAAAAATAAAAAAAAATAAAACTTTTATTATAAATGTAAAATAAATAAAAATGTAACGAATTTATTAAAGAATTATTATTTAATTTAATTTAATTTAATTTAATTAATAAAAACCACGCTTATAATAAAAATTCAAATTTTTCTTTAACATTAAAATTAAAATTAAAATTAATCTGTGTATCTGTTTTTTCTTTTTTTTTCTTTTTTTTGTAATTGTAATTAAATTAATTAATTATATATTTATTTTTTTTTTTCTTTCTTTTTTATATAAATAAATATTTTTCGGTTAACATGTGTGTTTTAAAACCGATTAAAACCGATTTACTTTTAAATATAAAATTTAAAAAAATAATTCAATATTTTAAATATATAAAAATTATATTAAAAATAAAATATAAAATATAATCAAAATTATTAATATTTGTAAATATGAAAAATAAAAATAAAAATGAATAATAAATTTAAACCTTTGGATTGGTTTTGTTTTAATAAATGGTAGCTGTGTAACCAAGTCGCATGGGTGTAGAAAATCATTTTTTAACTGAACTAATTGCAGTGGGTTTGGGACAAAATGTATCGCAGTTACCTACGATTTTGTTGTTTTGAATACAAAAAATAAATCAACAATTGGGACACGTGCAAACGAGTTTGAAGTTTAGGTGAACAGAGCGGGAAAATCTATATTTGAATTTTAAAATACAACGAATCTGGCAGTAATGCTCGAGCTTTTTTTTAATAGGGGTCTAACGCTAATCTAAACGGCTCTAACTTGAACTCAAACTGAATAACCTGTAGCAAAAGTTCGGCTATAAAAAATAAAATATCCAACAAAAGTTACTTGTGTGGAAGGCAATTACACCTTCTTTTCCAGCAGAAATTTCATAAGAAAACCACAACAAAAAATTCTTTTTCGAATTTATTTTTTTTTTTTTTTCTTTTTGTTTATTATTTTCTTTTAATTTAATTTTTGTTTATCTTGTATCTATCTGTTATCATACCAATAACAGAGAAACAAAATAAATTTTCTTATATTAATACGTATTTAGGTAGGTGTGTGTTATTTATCCCCGTTTGCTATTTACTTGTTATTTCAGTTGGTTGAATTGTTGGATCCTAAGAAATTAAATAATAAAAAACAAAAAATTTCCCTCTACATATATGCGTACAAGCATTGTCTGTATTTTGTACCTGCATCTGTATCTGTTCAATATGAAAATAAAGAAATTTATTATCCCTACTCTTGTTATTCGACTAATTGTTTCAAGTAATTATTATTCAACATAATATTGTAACAGTTTTAATTAATTCAGCATATTTGACCTAAAAAATATTCTGTTGGCTACAAAATGGTACTAAGGTGAAAAACAGCATCAGAACGATTGTTTTAATGAATTTTCTTCACATTAAACAAGTGGAGAGAAAGTGAAAAAACCAGGCGTCTCCATTGTACTACACAAAATAAATTTTCTATTTATTGTCTTTTGTTTTATCCACCATTTTTACCCACAATATAATTTCGATTCTTTTTTTAAAGAAATAATTAAATAAATAAAATTAAATTAAATTCAACAAAAAAAAAATGGTTATTTTTTTTTTTTTTTTTTTTTATTAATTTTAATGCAATTCACACAACAGGATTATTGGAAATTTTTATTTAAAAAAAATTCTTTTTTCTTCTCCAATAAACAAATAAAAATAAAATAAATAAATAAAATAAATTAATTAATTAAATAGAATATAATGAATGAAATTTTTTTTTTTTCCTTTTTTGTTTTTTCGTTTTTATTAATTTTGTATCGATTATCCATTAATTCAAAATGTTGTCTACCAATGTTATCTAGATCCTAATTAAATTATCACCGGTCCCTGTTTATTTTTTATTAATTTCTCTTTTTGATTTTGTACCTGACGCTTACGTTCGGTACGACGATATTCACGATATTTTTCCCAATCACTTCTATTTACCCAAATTTTATCTTTAAATCGATTTAATGTGTTTGTCTGTGGCTTTATTGTGACAACTATGTCGCCATTTGGTTTTGTCGTTGTATTCCGATTATTATTATTATTTTTAATTAATTTTCCATTACCATTTCCTTTTCCATTATTTCCTTTGCCATTTCCACCACTATTTGTCGCATTATTACAATTGCCAGTGTTAACTGTGTTACCTTTGCAATTCTTTTTATTTTTATTTTTGCATGGTACAACAGTTGTTCCATTAACATTTCCATGCCCATTACCGTTGCCGTTTCCTTTTCCATTACCTTTTCCATTGCCTTTGGTATTATTACATCGATTTCTTCTGCATTTAATGATTTTTCTACATTTTTTCTTGCCACGTTTGTTTGTTCTACATTTAATATTGTCGTCTGATTCATCAGAACCTGAACCAGCTCCTGATCCTGAACCGGAGCCAGAGCCTGTTTCTATGCCAGTAGCTCCTGTTCCAGTACCAGTTCCTGTGGCAGTCCCAGTACCTGTGCCAGTCGCAGTACCTGTTCCTGTTCCTGTACCTGTTCCTGTACCTGTTCCTGTACCTGTCTCAGTAGTTGTTTCACCACCTGTTCCTGTTCCTGTGCCAGTACCAGTTCCAGTGCCAGTGCCTGTTCCTGTTCCTGTACCAGTACCAGTGCCAGTGCCTGTTCCTGTGCCAGTACCCGTTCCCGTTCCTGTTCCTGTTCCTGTTCCTGTACCAGTGGTCGCCTCAGTTGTTGTAGTTGTTGATGTCGATGTCTTTGTTGTAGACTTTGGCGTTGTTGATGTTGATAAAGTTGATTTAGGTGTTGTTAATGTTGAAAGTTTAGTCGTAGTCCGAGCAGTAGTCGTTGTCGTCGCCAATTTTGTTGAAATCGGTTTGGTGGTTTTTGGCGTTGTCGTTGTTAGTTGTTGTGTGACTAAAGGGCTTTTCGTTGTTGCCTTATAAAACTTTGTTGATCCCTTTGAACTATGACTTTCTGACGAATGATGATGTTCCCCGGAATTTTGATTATATTCACTTGAATGATTACCTAATTTATGATTTTTATAAATAAATATTTTTATTTTTATTAATTTTTTTTTTTTAATAATTAATTAAATAAAAAAAAAAAAAACAGAATTTTTTTTTTCTTTGTTTTGTGTTCATTTAAAGTTCTTTAACCCTTCGTGGACAGTAACAAGGCTCCTCTGTTGTTGTTGGCTCTTCTGTTGTTGTTGTTGTTGTCGTTGTTGGTTCTGTCGTCTCAATGGCTGTACTTGTTTCTAATATTGTTTTTTTTTGGTTATTGTTGTTGATTTGTGTAATAATAATATTAATTAATTATATTAATTTTGTGTAAACAAAAATGTTTTTATGTTATTTTGAAAAGCCAATTTAATCCAATAGAAAGAAACTCCGGAATTTTATGTAAAAATTTATGTGTTTTGTCTATTTGTTTTGGGAAAATGTAAAAGAAAATTTACCTGGATATGGAAACGGACGATGACAGTGTTTAAAATCGAAAAAACTTTGACAGTAACGTTTAATCGCATCGTCGTCAAGACTAAAGACGTGACGGCTCATCTCGTCAACATACGTTGACATGTATGATGGGTAATAGGGCCATTTACCTTGTGCAGCAAAATGACATAAAATATCTTGAAGAAAATAAAAACAATAAAATTATTTATTCACCTTTTTTCACAATTTTCACGCTAAAACAATTAATCATTAAAAAAAAAAAAAACAAAAAAAACCTACATGGCAATTTAAATAAACCAAAAAATGGCTGATGATAATCACCACCCACACGTGCAATTATATTTTTATTTGAATTTTCTTTAACATTTAATTTCAATTGTACACTATCATCTTTAATTAAATTACAATTAATTAATAAAATATTTACAATTAAATAAAAAAAACTAATCACACGGATAAAACTTTTCATTTTTTTATAATTTATTTGACTGACAGTAAATCAGTAGATCAGTTACATTCAGAATGCCTGGAAAATCTGTTACGACGCTTTTTATATCAGGTAAAAAAGTAAAAAAAAAAAAAAACATGGGAAAAAGGGTAAAAAAAAAACATGCAATTAAAATTGATTTTACAATAATGATAATGATAATAGTAATAAAAAAAAGAAAAATATTTAAACCACCCAAATCCCTATGAGTACAGAGTGCTTACGAAAACAATTTCTATATTTTTTTTTTTTTTTTCTTTTCTTTATTCTATTCCTGTCGGCAGTTAATTTTTATTTTTATTACATGTTTGGCTGGATACTTTAAGTGTGTAATACACCAGTAAATTGATAACAAGTCGTTCCCAAATGATTTTGTGATTTAAAATTTTTTTTTTTTAGCATTTTGATTATAGATATTTAAGAGAAGAAGAAAAGTAAAAACTTGTTGCATTCGAACAGCTAAAACCAAAATTACCACAATCCTGATGTTCATGTTTGTTCGTTTTCAAATAGAAATTTCATTATTAATGTGAATATATAATGTTAATATAAATAAATAAATCTTTTCTACCCTGTAACAGGTAGTGTATAGGTCATTGATATCTAACGTGAGACTTTAATGTATTTCAATTTAATAAAAATTATTATTATTATTATTATTATTAAAAAAAAAAATATAAATTCTTTCTTTTTGTTAAAATTAAATATTTCATCACAATAAACAATATTATTTAGGTGACACACATATATTATATTTAATATACATATAAATTCTAAGTATTTTATAATAAATTAATTACTTATTTATTATTTATTTTAATTATTTTAATGATTTAATTAAAAAAAGAGAAAACAAATTATTTTTTATTTACGAAATAGATTTTCTGCCATGTTTCTGTCATATTTAAAATATTTGTTTTTTTTTTTTTGTTTTAAGAAGCAACTAAATAATTTTTTTTCTTATAAAATAAAGTTTCTAATTAATTACTTAATTATATTTAATTAATTCATTAATTACTTAAGTCACATTTTTATCAAATTAACAAGAAAGTACATTTGAATTTACAAAAACTGAAATCTCTTAATAAAATTTACTCCTTTATGTAATAAACGCCACCTGATATTAAAAAGCTAAATACAAAATAAAAGTTTGTCACAAAAAATATTTATTTTTAAATAACATTACCATATAAATTATTAACTATTATTTTAATTTATTTATTTAAATATTATATTAAAAATACTAATTACAAAAATAGGATAAATAAATTAAAAAAAAAAAAGAAAATTTTGTTTGATAATTTTTTCAATAGAAAAAAAAACATTTATGTCACCTGTATGTGGCAAATATTTTATTATTTAGAAAATCATAAGAAACTTCATTGTTCTGCTTTTAAGCTAATTCTATCACCGTCACCCGTACAACCAGCATTTATAACTTGGAAGTCGGTACGTATACTTGTTTGTTACGTATATACGTAAAATAAATTAAAAAATAATTATAATTTGTGAATTACTAATCAAAATAAATCTTTGTTAATTGAAAAATAAATTGTTTATTAAAGTGTTTTTAACTATAGATATATTCTTCCTCATATTTATAATATTATTTTGTTAATTGTGTTTACAGATAGACACGCCAAGTGCTTCAAACTGGAGACTATTATTACAGTCAAATTTTTATAGGCCGGATTTTTTGGATTACAGTACAGTAAGTTTAATTTTTCTTTTATTTATTTATTTTTATTTAATAATAATGACATTATTATTTTCATATAATTTAATTAGTGGTTTAATTTGTATTTTACTTTATTAATTATTAAATAACTCTTTCACTATTTAATAACAAAAGTTTTTTTATTTTTTTTTACGCTCTGGTTAATCATTTTGTCGACGTGTGATCATATACTCTACACACATTCCGCATACAAAAAAAAAAAAAATTATATGATGATGGCGTTTTAACAAACATTAAAATAGAATAAAATTTATATAAATATAAATAAATTAACATTTATTATCACAGTCATTAATAAATGACAAATAATATTTATCTATTTAATCAAATAAATAAGTTTTTTTTTTTTTTTTTAACTATAGAAAAATATTTAAATATAATCGCAGAGAAAATAAAAAAAAAAAAAATGAGGTTAGATTTGATTTTTCTTCTATAAAAGAGAAAAAAAAATTATTTTTTCTTAAAGAAAATTTCTTTTCGTTTATTTCTCAATATATAATAATATTTGTTTTAAAATGATTAAAAATAATAAATAATTAAATAAGAAAAGAAAATAGAAAAAAAAAAAATTTATTTTTTATCTATTTATTCTCGTTCTCTGCCACCATATTTGTTTTTTTTTTTTTTTTTTTTTCAACTATTTTAAATTAATAAAAAAAGAAATGACATGACACGTCTGCAAATGAAATTGAAACGCAAACGATGAACACAACATGCCTGAATGTACAATAATAACAACAACAACAAATACACTAAAAAAAAAAAAAATTTTTTTTAAGTCGTCGCAGCAACCATATGCAGCGTCACACAAAGCATAATTTTTTTTTTTTTTTAATTTTCTTATCACTTAATGATAATGATACATGATAATTGTTTTTTTTTTTTTTTCTTATTATTTTATTATTTCTTCTAATTTACAATTAAAACCAAAAATATAGTAGTTGTTTTATCATTAAAATTCCTAGTTAAGAAAAAAAAAATTTTTTTTTTTAAATTAATTCAAATTTGAAATTAATTTTTTTTTTGTTTTGCCACGTGGACATGTTGATTTTTGTTTTTTTTTTTTTTTTTTAACGAACGTCAAATATTAAATTAAATTTTTCTTTTTGTAGATAATTGATGCAAAAGAAAGAAACACAATAAATAAAAAATGAATGAGATGTTTTATGTAGCTTGCGTGTAATTTTGCTTGTGAAAATAAGAATAAAAAAAATATGAAATTTTTGGATGAAATTTGTTTGTAGGGAAAAAAATGGTTTGTTATCAGTGTGACACTTAATGTTATCAAAAAAAAAAAAAAAAAACATGACTTTAATTAAATTAAAAACTTTTTTTTTCAATAAGAAATATTTATTTTATAATAATCCAATCCAAGCAGTATTTTTGAATTGAGGGAAATTATTTAAAAAAAAAAAAGGGAAAAATGTAGCAAACAGTGCTTTGATGAATTGACCAAATAAAAAAAAGATGGAATATTTGAATGTCAGAATAAATTTTCATTTTTAATTATTTTAATTTTAATATTTTTTTTTATTGTTATTAGTTTAAGGAAAGAAAAATTTTTTATTAACATTTTAAATATATATAAAAGAAAAAAAAATCCTTGGATAAAACGACTTTTTATAATGTCGTTTTATTAATAAATATTTATTTATTTTTCCCTTTTTTTTTTATATATATATAAAGAATAATTAATTTTGTTTTTTTTTTCTCCTTTAAATTATTGTTGTGTGTGTTGTGCTGTTTGGATTTTATTTTATTTTTATTGCGATTTTAAATCAATGTATAAGATAATTAATTATTTTATTTTATAAAATCAAAAAAAAAAAAAAAACATTATTATTATAGTGTTACTGTAACGACTTGGAACGATTTAGGACTTTTCTACTTCACCAATTATGCAAGCAACAGTTATACCAGCAGCAGTGATGGAGGATAATAATACTGGTTGGTTTAAACAATGTTTATTAATTTAATATTTGTATTACTAAATTCTTTGTTTTTTAATTTATAGTAGTGAATACACAGGCAACATACGAAACCCAACCGTATAGTTATGACACGTTGTTCCCAGCTTTACCAGAGAGTTCAACACCTGTCATGAACAATGTTACAACTAATAATATGAGAGTTGGCACCTCAGTTGTTACTCAAGTAAGCATTTCAAATTCTTGTATATAATGTACAAATAAAATGAATTAATAATTAAAACAATTTTTAAAGGTTTTTCGTGTACCAATGGAAGAACGTAAATTGGATTCAGAGAAATTTGGCGAGGGTGAATCTTTAAGAACATGTCAAAATATAATGAAAGATACTGGTGCCCATATTGAAATATCAAGTGGCAAAGATCAATCAATTACATTTTTAATAACGGGTAAAAATAATGAAGTTATCGATGCACGCCGAAAAATTTTAATACATTTTCAAACGCAAGCAAACAAGCATATATTCATTCCCAAGGAACATCATCGTTGTATACTTGGTAAAAAAGGTGAACGTTTAAGAGAAATAGAGAAATTAACGTCAACCAAAATTAATGTACCGAATATTGGTGAGGATAGTAATACAATAACAATATCTGGTACAAAAGAGAATGTTGAAAAAGCTGAACATGAGATAAAAACAATGTCTGATGAACAATCTAAAAAAGCATTCGAACGTGTTACTGTACCAAAAATTTATCATCCATTTGTTTTGGGACCGTTCAATGAAAATCTTAATAAAATGATTGAAGAAACTGGCGCTCGTATAAATGTACCACCGCAATCAGTAATGAGCGATGAAATAGTCATAACCGGTGAAAAAGATGGTGTTTACGCAGCAAAAGCTAAAATTGAAGCTATTCACAAGGATGCAATTAAGAAATGTACAACGGTCAGTGTTGAAGTGCCAAAAGCTCAGCATAAATATGTAATTGGTCAACGTGGTTCAACAATACAGGACATTCTTCAATTGACAGGTGTTTCTGTTGAAATGCCCCCAGCTGATTCTAAAAATGATACAATAACATTACGTGGGCCACAAGATAAGTTGGGAACCGCTTTGAGCACTGTTTATGTTAAAGCAAATTCTGTAAAAACAACAGTTGTTGATGCACCAACATGGGTCCATAAGTATATTATTGGACGTAAAGGTGCCAAAATAAGGGAGTTTAATGCCGAATTTCCAAGTGTTCATGTTGATTTTAGTGAGAATAAAATTAAAATCGAAGGTGATCCAGAACAAGTGGAAAAATCTAGTGAGCAATATGAAGCAATTGTTAAAGAATATATAAATTCTTATACATCGGTTGATATGGTTGTCAATCCAAAGCATTGCAAGCATATTATTGGTAAAGCCGGTTCTAATGTGAATCGTCTAAAAGAGGAGTTGGGTGTCTTCATTAATATTGAAGAGGAAGACGGCAATAATCGAATTCGCATCGAAGGTCCAACTGATGGTGTTCAAAAGGCTTATGAAGAACTACAAGAGCAAATCGGCAAACTTGACAATGAAAAGGAGAAAGATGTCATAATTGATCATAGATTATTCCGTTCAATTATTGGTTCGAAAGGTGAAAACATAAGAGAGATTAGAGATAAATACAATCAAGTGCAAATAATGTTCCCTGGACAAAATGAAAAGTCTGATAAAGTTAAATTACGTGGTCCAAAGGACGATGTTGATAAATGCCATAAGCATTTAATGAAAATTGTAAAAGATCTACAAGAGTCATCATTCGTTCAAGATGTGCCAATTTTCAAACAATTCCATAAATTTATAATTGGCAAGGGTGGTGTTAATATCAAGAAGATTCGTGACGAAACACAAACAAAAATTGATTTACCAGCTGAAGGTGATAGAAACGAAGTTATTGTGATTACAGGCAAAAAAGAAAATGTTTTAGAAGCCCGTGATCGCATACAAAAGATTCAAAATGAATTGGCTGATATAATCACAGAGGAAATAACAATCCCACCAAAGTACTACAATTCAATAATTGGTGCTGGCGGTAAATTGATTTCCTCCATTATGGAAGATTGTGGTGGTGTTGCTATAAAATTCCCTAGTCTTGAATCAAAGAGCGACGTTGTAACAATTCGTGGACCAAAGGAAGATGTAGAAAAGGCGAAAGCACAATTACTTGAATTAAGCAATGAACGTCAGTTGTCATCCTTCAGTTCAGAAATTCGTGCTAAAGTTGAACATCATAAATTTTTGATTGGCAAAAATGGTGCCTCGATTAAAAAGATTAAGGACAAGACAGGTGTAAGAATATTCTTCCCTGATGGCAATGACGAGGACAAGGAACTTGTAACAATCATTGGTAAAAAAGAAAATGTTGAGGCCGCTAAAGCTGAACTAGAAATCATCATTAAAGGAATTGATAATATAACTGAGGGTGAAATTGCTGTTGATCAAAAGCATCACAAATACTTTGTAGCTAAACGCGGTGAAGTTCTCCATCGTATTACAGAGGAATGTGGCGGTGTTAATATATCTTTCCCTCGTCCAGGAATTGACAGTGATCGTGTCACAATAAAAGGTGCTAAGGACTGTATCGAAGCAGCTAAACAACGAATTATGGAAATTGTTTCCGATTTAGAATCGCAAGTAACAATCGAATGTATTATTCCACAACGTCACCATCGTACTGTAATGGGATCAAGAGGTGTTAAGGTACAAGGCGTCACCTCAGACTTTGATGTACAAATAAAATTCCCTGATCGTCTTGCCGTTGATACAAGTGCATCCGAATTTAATGGAGATGAGGTTGTGCCAGAAGTCATAAACGAAGATCAGGTACGTCAAGGTGATATTATCCGTATTACCGGTAAGAAAGAGAAATGTGAGGCTGCCAAACAAGCTTTATTAGATCTTGTTCCAATAGTAAAAGAAATCAGTGTGCCATTTGATTTACATCGTTCAATTATTGGCCAAAAGGGACATGGTGTCCGTGAATTAATGAATCGTTATGATGTTCATATTGAATTATCGCCACCAGACCAAAAGCTGGATTTAATCAAAATCACTGGAACGCCATCTAATGTTGAAAATGCTGAACTTGCAATTAATGAGCGTGTCGACGAATTAGAATTAGATCGTAAGGATCGCGAATTACGTTCGTTTGAATTAAAGATTGAAGTTGATCCAGAGTATCATCCAAAAATAATTGGGCGCAAGGGTGCTGTAATCAATCAAATTCGTGCTACACATGATGTACAAATTTCCTTCCCGAAAAAAGATGACGACGAGGATAATATAATAACAATTCAGGGTTATGAAAAGGCGGCTACTGCTGCACGTGATGATATTCTGAAAATTGTCTATGACCTTGATAAATTGGTTAAGGAAGTCTTAACAATTGATTCCCGCATTCATCCCCGTTTGATTGGCCAACGCGGTCGTTCAATTCGCAAAATAATGGAAGATTATAAAGTTGAAATTAAATTCCCGAAACCAGGTGATAAGGATCCAAATATTGTAACAATAATTGGTTCCGAGAACGATGTGTCCGAGTGTAAAGATCATCTCCTGAATTTAGAAGAGGAATATATGCAAGATACAACCAGCTCTTTGCCATCGCACACAAATGCATTCAGCGATGTCTTAGCCGAGGCATTCAATAAGAAGCCACAAAATACAAATACCGAGGGTTTTGTTGTCCAGGGAGCACCATGGCAAAAGAAGGCACCGAATACACAGTCTCAAGAAGATTTTCCAGCTTTCATGAATGCTGCACCAGTTGTACCAGATCAATTATCATCTGCATGGGGCTCACGTCGTTAAATTTTTTTTTTTTACCTTCAAAAATATCTTTCTATTTTGTTTTTTTTTTTTTTTTTTTACCTATATATAGTATATATATAATGATACATAATTATATATTTTATATCCTATATATACATACATATATATATATATATAATAAATATATAAAAAAAAATAAATAATATTTAAACAACAAAATTTAAATTAAAAAATAAAAGGGAAAAGGAAATGAAAACACATAAAAAAAATAATTTCTTTCTTTTTTTTATTTATTTTTTTTTTCTACTATTAAAATGTTTATTCTACTAAAAAATATTAATTTAAAGGATCAAACAAATATTATATATATATATATATATAATTATAATTAATATATAAATAATAATCAAAAAGGATAATTATAAATAAATAAATAAAAATAAGCAAATAAAAAATCATAAAAAAAAAAAAATTATAAAGACATATTGGTATTAGATACGGACATTCGCTTGGCATAACAATTTAAAATATAACAAGAAAAAAAAAACCTTAATTAATTAATTAATTTATAAATAAACAAACGAAAAAGGAAAACAATTATTTTCTCTCTCTCTCTGTCTTGTATAAAAAAAAAAAAAGTAAGAAAATATATATTTTTTCTTCTAACCTACTACAAACAAAAATTAATTAATTAATTATAAGAAAAAAACATTTTTTTTGAATAATGGTGATTTACCTTCTTCACTGCTGCTGCTGAAAAAAAATATAACAAAAAAAAAAAATTATTGGAACTTTTATGATGACGACTTGAATGCAAGACTAACAAAAAAAAATACAAGAAACCCGCCCTTAAAACGTTGAACAAAAATATATGGTAATCAAACCGGACATACTCTTGGAATTGATGGGAAATAAAATTATTGAAGAAACAAAATAACATTTTTTTTTTTTATTATTTTTATTATTATTTTGTTTTGTTTTTTAAAGTAAATTTAAATTAAATATAAAAATGAAGAAGAAAAAGAGGAAAAAAATAAAAAATTGTTATATAAATATTAAAATTAAATATATATATTTAAAAAATTGAAAAAAAAAAATAAATTTATATTAAGAAGAAAAAAGGGAAAAATTAATTAATTAATTAATTGATTGATTGATTGATTGTTTTTTTTTTATATTTGTTAAGAAAGAAAATTTCATGTAATAAAAAAAAAAAAGAAAAGAAAAAATATTTATTTCTCCTTGTTTTTTTTTTTTTGTTGTTTTTTATACATAAAGAAAAAAAAAGATAACAGAGTGTGTCAAAAATAGAAAAATTCTTATTTTTTACTTTAATTTTTGTTAAATCCATTTTTTACGTTACTTTACGCGTCTTTACTTTAGTCAATGGATTAAAAGTCTTAAGTCAAGTGTTTTGTTTAATTTAAATTTACAAAGAAAAAAAAGAAACGAAATATTGTTCGGAGAAAGATAGAATGAAGAAGATGAAGAGGAGAAAAAAAAATTATTTTATTTTAATACACAATTATGGGGTAATTAATTTATATAAAATAAACAAAAAAAAAATATTTTTTAAAAATAATACGAAGGGATTTTTCTTTATTTTATTTTTTTTTTTTTTTTGTTTTTCTTTTCTTTTTTGGAGAAATTGGTTAATTATTCGTCTTTCTTATGGTTTGCAATGCATGTGAATGTTAAGAAGTTAGTCGGTGTATTTTAAGTTGTTACTGAGCGCTTTTTTATTTTCTAGTGAGTACGAATTATTATTATTATTATTATCAATTTTAATTATCCTATAATTAACCCTTAATTGTGGTTATTATCTTCGTTTCCGTATTTTACTTTTATTTATTCGCATTTTAAACGAACAACAGCTCGTTACATCATATCTTCGAAAGGATTAGAAAAATTGATCTTGAATTCTAAATTTAAATTAACTAGAAAAGATGAATTAATTTAATAACGAAATAATTATATAAATATATATTTTTCTACTTAAAAGTAAATTAAAATTGTTGTAAGGTTATAATTAATTAATGACAATGTGTACTTATGAATTATTTATTAATTTTAATCATAATTTAGCGTCTGGTTTTATTAAATTTTTTAAAAGACAATAACACGGTTATTCAGTGCCAAAATTATCTTTTTATAATGAAATGTCTTGTGTTTTGGTGGGAAGATTTTTTTTTTAATTAAAAATTTTATCAATCGATAATTATCTGTTTTAAATACAATTATTATTATAAAATAAAATAAAATTTAAATAAAAACGAAAGTATTCGGCCATTTTATTTATTTAAAAAAAAAAGACGAGCCTACTTACGCAGTTATAAAAATTAGCAGCCAATGGTATGGCTGCAAGACTGCATACAGCACAAACTTTTCTGATCAGTTTTTGCACACTGTTTTATGAGAATTCGGTTTTGTTTCGTTTTTGTTACACTTGATGACTATTTTAAAAAATACTTTTTCAGGGATAATTGCATTAAGGAAATTATTTTTTTTTTTTGCATTTATTTCATGGATACGTCAATGGATTTTAAAAAAAATATATTCCAGGTTTAAGTACTTACCTCTTACTTTTATAAACTGCATAATAGCGTCTAACTGAAATCTACTTACCGTGTCAATCAAATAATTATAAATTCAGGTAAGGATAGAAGTAGGTTTTAAAATTAACAAACAATAATTTATTCCATATTTTAACTATAATTTATTATTTCATATTTTTTATTTTTAATATAAATAAAACGTGTACCACCATCATCGTCGTCTTGTATTTTAAATTGTTCAGTCTCTACATTTATAAAATTATCAAATTTACTTATTTTACTATGATCATCGTCACCCGTATAAATATCATTGAATAAATTTTGATTACGTTTAATATTTAATTTTTTTCGCTTATTATTATTTTTATGAATTATTTGTATCTCCTGATGTGATAATGGCATTAATAGGATATCTTCATCGATTTCATTAAACGTGCTAATACAGTTTCGTTGATATAAATTTAATAATTTCGATTCGGTATATTTTAACATTGGCGAGGAGAATAACTTTGGTAGCCAATTATCGTATTTATTTTGAAGTTTGTTACTTTTACTATAATCTGTGATATTGATACGCTGCAAATCACTGGTGTCATTCAATTGCCGCTTGAATTCCTTTGCACTAATCATGGTTCTTATATCAATTTTTAATTGTTTATTACTGACACGTCCCAAACCTCCATCCCCATTTTGAAAGTAATTTTGATGTCTTGTCCCTAACGTTAAAGCTCCACCTTTTAACGTTTTATCATTTA
This sequence comes from Ptychoptera albimana, assembly GCA_961205885.1. Classification (NCBI taxonomy): domain Eukaryota; kingdom Metazoa; phylum Arthropoda; class Insecta; order Diptera; family Ptychopteridae; genus Ptychoptera; species Ptychoptera albimana. Next base: position 28,599,927 of record OY540804.1, on the reverse strand, counting down.
AACTCTTTTTACGAAATATATATTGTTCCTTCTCTATTGGCGGATCTAGATTTGTTATTATTTCTGTATTTTTATCAGACTCAAGTGCTTCATATGATAAATTATCATCGTCGGTAAATTGTTGTTCTTCGATTATCTGCGAAATAAACTCTTCCTCCAATCGTTTGAATTCGTCCTCTTCTAAAAACTCTGCTTCATAAGCGATCACCGGTAATTCTTCCTGTTTAGCTACTGTATCTTCCAAATAATATTCACCATCATTTTCAAATTCATCAACGTTTAATTCCTCAATAATCTTGTTGTCATTAAAAATTTTCTCATTTTTTATTATTTGTTTCATTACAACAACATTATTTTCGATACAGGGTGTAAATGCAAATTTTTTATTTTCTAATTCGACAATAACTGTAAACTCATCAGCACAATATAAACGAAATGTTTGCAATTTTTCTGTATTATCCATGATTAGTTCAATTTTTCTTATTATTTTACCACCATATTGTTTGTTTACAAATTTCTACGGTGTAGAAGTATTTTGCACTGACAGCAACGACCTGTCATAATTTTCATGGGATTTAATGGTATAAAAAAAAGTTTTGGAGATTTTTTTGACAGCTAAACGCCGAAACAAGAAACGATAATGAAAATTACAAACACACGTGCTATATACAGTTTCAATTTGTTGTGCAATTTATAGTTCGATAAATCCCAATTAAATTATCAAAAGTTTATGAAATTGATAAATAGAAATGAAAATAGAAAATGTTTATACATCAGTAGCGTGTAATCGTACACCAGAATCCGCTGATTGGGGTACAAATGGTTTAATAATATTCGGTGCATGCAATGCAGTTGCTCTGTTCGATCCAAATGTAATTGTTTTCTGAAATTTTGTATCAATGTTTTTTGTGTTTTTTATATTTCGTTACCTTTAATTACAGTTTGATGGTTCAAGTAAAATAACAAAAACTTTTGTTCAACATACGGCACGCGTTAATACCGTTAAATGGATAAAAAATAATGGAAATAGTGAAAATTCTTTTCTATCAGGTGCTGACGATGGATTTTGTATAGTTTGGATAATTGATGATGTTAATAATCCAGTTACATACAGCTTAAAAGGGCACACAAACGGTGTTACAGTGGTAGATTCCATAAGTCGAAACAATGATCTTATAGTTATAACAGCGTCAGCTGATTCTAGCATTAAATTTTGGCATAAAGTAGAAAACTCATTTGACTGCTATCAGACAATTTCTCTAAACACTGGATTTTGTTTCGCGTTAAATACGTGTCTGCTTCCCAACACAAATAACATCCTTTTAGCATACGCTAAAGATGATGATAATATTATTTTGGCTTCTGAAAATGTTGAAGGGCATTTTGAAAAAATTCATCAATTAAGTGGCCATGAGGATTGGGTACGCGGACTAGACTTTCATGTTCATGGTGAATTTTCATACAATTGGATTTTAATATTTATTTATAATATTCATTAATCCTTTTCGCAGGTGGTGATGTTTTATTAGCAAGCTCATCGCAAGACACGTTTATACGTATATGGCGGATTTCACCACGAACTATAGATCAAACAATTAAGAAAGATTTTAAGGATTTGCTACCAAACGAGGATATTCAAATAGAAGAGAAACTATTTACAGTCAGTACAAACGAGGAAAAGTTTATTTTTGCGGTGAGTCTTGAATCGGTTTTACAAGGACATGAGGGTTGGGTGTACGGTGTTAATTGGGATAAAAATTCGAAAGTTTTACAATTATTATCGAGCTCTATTGATAAATCGTTAATTTTGTGGTCACCAACCGAAGATGGTTTATGGATGGACAAAGTTCGGTTAGTTATTCTAGCTATTAGAAAAAAATAAAAATTTATCTCAAATTTACTCTTTTATTATAGCGTTGGAGAGGTTGGTGGTAATTCGTTAGGATTTTTTGGTGGGAAATTATCGCCAAATGGTAAATCAATACTTGGTCACGGTTATCAAGGAAGTTTTCATATATGGAATCAAACTGACGATAGTGAAATAAATAATAATTCTTGGACGCCTGGTGTTATAATTGGTGGACATTTTTCGGAAGCTCGTGATTTATGTTGGGAGCCACATGGAAATTTTTTATTCAGTTTGTCTGCTGATCAAACAACCAGAATTCATGGACCTTGGAATAGAGAAAACAATAAAATTGTAATTTTTATTTAATTCACTTATATCACTAAAATTTAATTAATGTTTTTGATAGACATGGCATGAATTGGCTCGTCCTCAAGTTCATGGATACGATATGCAATGTTTATGTGTTCTATCGCGTTATAAATTTGCTAGCGGTGCTGAAGAGAAAATTGTTCGAACATTTCAGGTAAAATAATTTTTGTTTCTTATTATTCTACTTCTAATCTTCTGCTTCTTAGGCTCCAGTTAATTTCATAGAGAATTTAAATCGAATTTGCAAATTAGTAGAGGACGCCGAAGGCTTATCGATAATTAAATGTAAGGTTATGACGTTTATTGTTGTTGGATTTATAAATCAATTAAAATCTTTCAGCAAATCCAATGGGTGCATCTGTACCATCATTAGGCTTATCCAATAAGGCTGTGTATGATTGTGAAGACACACCAAAAGAACAAAAGCATGTAAAAGATGAATATCCAGAAAACTACTTTGTTCCAATCACTCTAAATGGTTCTTTAAATTTAATTTCCTATTTTTATTTTATTTTTTTTATAAATCCATTTTAATTTTAGAACCACCACCGGAAGAAACTCTAATGCAAAATACATTGTGGCCAGAGGTACAAAAATTGTACGGCCATGGTTATGAAGTATTTTCCTTATGCTCAACGAGAGATGGTAAAATTATTGCATCAGCATGCAAAGCGACAACACCTGAACATGCACAGATTATTCTATGGTGACTACACAAATAAATTTATTTAAAATAAAAATTCATATTTAATTCCTTCATGATAATAATTTAAAAAGGGATACAAAAACATGGAAGCAAATACAAAAGTTATCATCACATCAGTTGACTGTCACACAAATGAAATTTTCGCCAAATAATCAATTTTTGTTATCCGTATCCCGTGATAGACGTTGGACATTATTTGAAACAAAAGATTTAACTAATTGTAATTACGAATTAGTGGCCACAACGGATAAGAAAAATGGTGTACATGGTCGGATTATATGGACTTGTGATTGGACCCATGATTCGTTGATATTTTTTACTGGTTCAAGGGATGGCAAAGTAAATTTTAGTAATAATCACTTTATTTACAATCAGAATTTAAATATTCTTATCTTTTAGATTGTACCGTGGATTAAAGGGGAAGTTAACACAGAATCAACATTAGGCGCCTATAATCCATTAGAGGTATTGGATTTGAAAAATGATTCAATAACATCGTTGGCCGTTTCACATAATTTCTATGGTGATAATGAGTATTTAATAGCGATTGGTTTAGAGAGTGGCATAATACATTTATACAAATTTAATCAATTAATTTGGACACGATTATATACTCTGGATAAACCGTAATTATTTTTTCTTTGTCATTTTAATTAACCTATAATAACTTTTGTATCACTTCCAACAGATTTGCACATCATTTAACAATTAAAAAGTTAATGTTTCGCCCTGAATGTAAACAAATACAATTAGCAAGCTGTGGTGATGATCATTTAGTTAGAATTTATGAAATTAATGTCTAAACGTTGTATATATATTTTTTTTTTATATAAAATTGTTTTTAGCAAAAAAATTAATTTTATTGTTTTTAATTAATTGATCCTGGGTGTGAATCTTTGATATTATTTCTAACTCTTGTTACCAACAAAATAAAATAAAAGTTTTGTTGTTTTTTCATTATAAAAATGGCGTAGTATTTTAGTTTTATTTTTAAACATATATTCAAGAGCAGCATGAGCAAGAGAGAGAGTTTATATATCAGAAATTTTTTTTTTTTTTTTACATTTCTATACTTGTTTTGATTATATTGTTCCGCAATTAAGTTAATTTTTTTTTTTTTTTTATCATTTATTATAATTATAAAAATAAATAAATAAATCAACAAAAGTGTGTGAAAAATAATATTAATAATTATTAATAAAAAACACAACAAAAAAAAGGATGAATATCCGCTACAAATAATAAATAAAGTGAAGTGTTTTCTAGATAATTTTTTTTTTTTTTTTTTTTGTGTTTTGTCCTGTCTGTTTCTGTTAATACAAATAAAAAAATTATTTAATTATTCTTATAATGTCACGGACTAAATCACGAACCCAAACTGAGGTCTGTGGTGATTGTGGTGCATCTGGTGAGTCATATAAACTTGTTGCATTCGAGTTTATTATAAAAAAAAAAAAAAACTGTTTTGTTTTATTATTTTATTAGAGATTAGATTAAAAAATTCGCTTTGATTTAATTTTGATAAATTTCTTTTCTTTCTCTTTATTTTTGTTTACTTTTAATTCCTAAAACTGAGTGCTGTTGCTTTTGGATTAAAAAAAGAAAGAAAGAAAAAAATAAAATTTCTTTTTTGTGACATAATTAGATTTTTTTTTTTTTTTGTTTTTTGTTCATCTTCGTTTGTTTTAAGTATGCTTAATTTACGACTGTACATTTTGTTGCATGACAGGTCAAAGATCTTTTCATCTCTTATTATTATTATTATTAATATTATTATTATTATTGTATAATCATAGGAAAAGAAAAAAAAAAAAAAAGTTTATTTTTATCATATCCTGATTACCTTATATAGAGATATATAATTTTTTTTTTTTTTCTTTTTTAAGATCCATCATGGGCATCAATAAATCGTGGAATATTATTATGTGCAGATTGTTGTTCGATACACCGTAGCATGGGGCGTCATATATCACAAGTAAAATCACTTAGACAAGGCAGCTGGTCACCGTCTATATTAAATTTTGTGAATTCATTAAATGCACATGGGGCTAATAGTGTATGGGAACATTGTCTAATGGATAGTGTTGCACCGAAAAATATCCGAAGAAAACCAACGCCCAAAGATCCTTTACATCCGATCAAAGCGGATTTTATACGTGCAAAACATGTTAATCTGTCATTCGTATTAAAACCGACTGCACAACAGGAGGACACAAACGGTGGCTTAGAAAATGAATTAAGTAAACAATTGCATGCGAGTGTCAGATCATCAAATTTAGAAACGTCACTACGTTTATTAGTACAAGGCGCCGATCCAAATTATTTTCACGAAGTAAACAATTTTATTTATTTTTCTTTTTTTGTTTCGGAATCTCTAAACATTTTTTTTTTACGAATTTTATTAGGAAAAGGGATCAACACCATTGCATGTCGCTTCAAAATCTGGTCAATCATCACAAGTTGAATTATTAATTGTTTATGGTGCTGATTTAACAGCACCAGACTTACAAGGTAATCGACCAGTTGATTTGGCCAAAACAAACAAACATCGAGTTATTGCTGATAGATTAGTTGAAGCAATGTATGAAGTGACTGATCGTATATCATATTTTCTTTGCGGTCGTAAACCAGATCATTCAGTATGTATTTCTAGTAAACAAAAAAAAAATGTTTCTTTCTTTCTTCATCTCTTTTTCTGTTTTTATTTTTTTTATTACATTTCTAATGATGATTGAAATATTTATTATACAAAAACTACAAACTATAAATAACATATAATAAATTTCCTCTCTTTTTACTAATAATAATAATTAAAAATAGACTGGACAACATTTCGTCATACCAGAGCAAAAAAATCTCGAAATAAGTGAACAACTAAAAATTGCACGTGGAAAATTGCAATTAGTTCCTAATCGAATGTTTGAAGAATTAGTTATGGATCTGTATGATGAGGTTGATAGACGTGAAACAGAAGCTGGTATTTATTTATTATACTGTAATTAAATAATTTAATTAATAAATTTCTTCTTTTTTTTTGTAATTGTTTTTGGATAATAGTATGGGCGACAAGTTCATTAAATCCTGAAACTGGTATTGTGCCATTTTTACCAACAAATCCACATTTAAGTGCAACACGAAATCAAGTAAATTTAATTAATTATTATTTTTTTTTTTGTAGAAATTTTTTAATTGTTTTTTTTTTTTTTTTTTTATAGGGACGACAAAAATTAGCTAGATTTTCACCAACAGAATTTGCTGGTTTTTTAACAGATGTTTTAATAGATGCACGCCGTCGACAAAATATGGCAAATTTACGTCCAATTGATTCACAATTAACAAATAATATAAATAAATTAAAACAAACAAAACCGATATCATTGCATCATTTACAAAATCAACAAATATTAAATAATCATAATCATTATAATAATGATTTAAATTTATCAGATGATGAGCCATTATATGATGCTGTTGCATCTGATGATGATTACGCTGCATTGACACCGGTAGCACAACAGGTAAAAATAATACGACAAAAAGGATTAAAAAATAATAGTATTGGATAAGAGTTTTTTTTTTTTTTTTCTATTTATTGCTTTTATTATAAATTAAATTAATTAATTTATATTAGGCGTATCTACTGTATTAAACTAAAAGAAAAATTATAACGCATACTATCATACTCTATTTCTATGTGTCTATCTCCCCTCTCTATCTCATCTCTATATATAAATGTTTTATTAAATAGAATTATTAATTACTAACGCATTTAATATAATAATTAAATAATTATTTTTCTAGTCAAGAACAAAATATATTTATAATAAAAATTAATTAATTAATTATAATTGCTTTAATAGAGTAGCATAAAGTAAATGGTGTCATTATATGTGATGAACACTTGTACTGTGTTCTTGTAGTCGTCGAATCGATAAATTATTAGATGAATGAATTAATGAAAAAATTTATTTAATAATACTTAATTATATTTAATATAATTTTATTTCAATTTTAAAAAAAAAAATTGTATTTTGTATATTTAATTAATTGGAATTAAATTAAGTAAGAAAAAAAAACACAAAAAATTTCATTTGAATGATGAAAAATATATTTTTTGTTTTATCATTATTTAATTATTTTATTTACTTTAAAATGTAAATTCAAGTTGATTGAATTTTTTTTTTATTAGTCATCGTTTGTTTTATTTGATAATGAAATCAATTTTTTTTTTTTTTTTTTTGATTTAATCGGATTTAATGAAATAAAAGCATTTTTTTTGGTGTTTAAAAAGTTTGTTGAAATTTTGTACTTTCATTTTCATTTACATGGAAAGGATAATTAAATCAAAAATATTTATTTATTTACCGGAAGTAATATTAATCATAATTATTCTTATCATTATATTATTTATTTTTTTTATTTATTAAATAATATCAACGTAGATAAGAATAAAAATTACGTCAAGCTCAATGTCATTGAATTTAATTAATAAAAAAAAAGCGTTTATTTTAATCACTTAACGTAATAATCTATTTACTTAAAATCTTATTGCTTTCGTATTGCTTATATATAATCTGTTATTTAACTATTGCATATAAATAAACACGAATTAATTAATTAATAAACCACCAGTAAAATGAAATAATAATTAACATAAAAAAATATAATAATTGTGCCTGAAATGAAATTAATCCAATTTAGTTTTTTTTTTTTTTTGTATATGTGCATAAATATTAATTAATTAATATATTATATATTTTTGAAATTAACCAATATAGAGAGTAATTTAATTAATTAAATAAATAAATTTGAATAATGTGATTCCATTAAAAATAAGAAAAGTAAAAAACAAGCAAACACGATAAAAAAAAAATTTCTTTTAATTAATTTCTGTTGATCATTTTTTTTTTCTTTTTATGAATTTTTATTAATTATTTTTTTATTATTATTTTATTTTTCTTGATTATTTTTTTAATTTTTATTTTTTTTATGGTTTTTTTTTTTTTTTTTTTATTAACGAAAGATGGTTGGGAATAATATTAATAATAATAATAATTCGCAAGTAATTAATACCAAAGGTGTTGTAAATACATTACAACCACAACAACAGCAACAGCAGCAATCACATCAACAACAAATACCAAATATTGAAATTGAAGTATTAAAAAAAGAATTACAACAATCACAAATGACAATAAATGAATTAAAACATTTAGTTGATAAATTATCAATAGAGAATAATCAATTAAAATCACGTATTGATACAACAATAACGCCACAAACAACAACAATACCATTAATAACACCCACATCAATTATAAATGATGCAAAAAATTTTAATCTTAATGAATTACCATTGTGAGTTTTTTTTTTTTTATTATTTTTATTATTATTATTATTGTTATTTTTATATTATTTATTATTTTTTATTAAGACGTGATTCCGAGATTAATAATAGTATTGAAATAGAAAATGAGCCAGTTATGGATAATAAACAGAATTATGTTAAAAGGCCTGTAAGTATGTATGAAACAAGAGAGGGTCCTTATAATAAATTGCAGGTAACTAAATAAAATTCTCATTTAGTTAAATAAAAATGATTAAAAATTCTTTCTTTTTTTTTTCTCAAGCTACCAGATAGTCGTACAGCGACAAGTATGTATCAAATGGCTGGTAATAATAATATAACGACATTACCATTAGGTGAGGAGGTAACACGTCGTACAGATCATGTAACACGTCGTATACAAGAATTATGGTTAGCTATGCAGGATTTAAGTAAAAAAGATTCATTTGTACCGTGTGCGGAACGTATACGTGTTGCTGTTGCTGAATTAACAACAATATTTCCACAGGTAGACATTTATTTTTATTCACGTTCATGTTATTTCTTTTTTTATATTAAATATTGAAAATTTTCTTCTCGTTTTTTTTTTTTTTTATTTAGATAATCAATGATGACGCAATTATAAATGCAATAAAACATTTAAATCAAAATACACAATTAATGCAAAATGAATGTTCACAATTACAAATATCATTGATTAATGATAATAAAACGACAACCGAATTATATATGCAAGAGGTACGAAATTGTGCATATAATTTAGCAATGGCCACAAAAACATTAGTGACATTATTTCAATAAAAAATAATTAATTAAATAATTATGGAAGAAATATTATTATTTTGCATTTATCTGTCTATTTGTTTTATCTATCTAATTGCTCTTCTTCTTGTACCTGTTTATGATTTATTTTTTCTTTTTTTATAATGTTTAAACCGACTGTCTTGTGGCACACGATTAAAAATCAAAAAATCCAAGACAATGCATGTTACTAATATAATAGGTATGTGATCGTTCTCGTTGAAAAACGCATTTTTCTTTCGCATGTAACGTCACACGTGACGGGACAACAAACCGCCGCTAGTGCCTTATACAAAATTACATTACATTACAACCAATAATTTGTATTTACATTATTATAGAGAGGGATAGCGAGAAACATGCTCATGATCATACTGATGTTTTTATTTTATTTTATTACATTACCTGTCTTCCAATTATTTATTTAATGTTTTCTATTTTCTATTAGAGTTAAGTAACGAAAAAAAAAAAAGAAGAAGAAAACCTCTTAATACACACAACACTTGCAATAATAATTATAATTATTTGTTTACTAATTTAACATCACAATATTAATTATATTTTAAAATTTTTTTTTTTTTTTTCTGTATTTTCCTTTCTTTCGTGGATAGTTTTTAGAAAATTTGTAATTTTAATTTAAATTGTTTTTGTTTTTAAGTAAGTGACTTTAAACTTGTATAAACACCTCGTAATCACCTGTTATATAAGTTTAATATGCACCCAAAGCTAATTAAATAATAATAATACACTAATAAGACATATATTTTTATTTTTTAATTAATTATTAATTTAATTAAATTTATAACTATATATTTGCATAAACACATATACAAAAGTATTAACAAAATTTAATTAAATAATTAAAAAGAAAAAGAAAAGAAGAGAGAAGTGAAAAATGAAATTAATAAAAAATGAATTAAAAATTGACTGAAAAATTAAAATAAAAAGAAAAAAAAAAATGTTTTTTATTTTTTAATTAATTTTATGTTGAAAAGATGTTTGGTGAATAAAAATTGTAGTATTAACGCCATTGTTAAAATGTTTTTGTGTTTAGTACAGGAAAATGGGGGTTTTTCAGTTCATTAATTAAATTAAATTCATTCATTGGTTGATTGAAAATTGACACGACACTATTGCTCTACTCATATATCTTCGGTACTACCCGATACCCGAAGTATTATGTCACCCATACTATGTCAACATTAATTCATTGTCGACATTTAAAAGTTCTCAGATGGTTTTTCACTATCACCTGATCTCTGTTATTTTCTCTCAAATCAAAAATGATGATTTTAAAGGAAAAATTGCACGTTTAAATCCACCCCCCTGGAAAAAAAACTATACCTATGAATAAAACCAAAAAAAAAAAGAAAGGATTTTCTGTTTATCAAAATACCTTTATTAATTCAAAAGAAAGTAATAAATAAGATTTTCGCTTAAATTACAATAATAATAATAATACAAAATCAAATGGGGAGAGGGCTCTTAATTATTCTAATCATTAAATAATAAATCAGAATCAATTTACAAAACAAAATAAAAGGAAATGAAAATAATTCTCTAAGGTGCACAAAAAAAAAAAAAAAAAAGAAACAAACAACAGCAAATTAAATTATTTTCATTTCTGAGGTTTTTCCCCATATCCATTAGAAAAAAAAAAAAAAAAAATGAAGAAGAAACAAAAGAAAATTATCTGACAGTGTGAACAACTGGGACGGTTTTTTTTTTTTTTTTTAGTGGGTTTAAAAGTTTTCTTATCTAAGTCTCATAAAAATAATTTTTTTTTATCAAAATATCTCGGTTAATTAATTCTCTTGTGTAAATAAATAAATACATTTTTTTTTTATTTTCCTATTTCATCTCTGTTTTTTTTTTTTTTTTAAACTCTCACTTATTCACCTAATTTTTTTTTTTTTTTTTTTATTAATTAAGAAATTGTATAAATTAAGGCAATTTTCGTTATGTTTCGATTTGTTTTTTCTTTGTTAATTATTACACTGAATCATTGTCCATTAATAACAATAAATAAAAATAATTTATAGAAATAATATAATTATGAACATTTCCATACAACAATTGCTAAATTACCACCAAAAAATAAATATAAAATATTTTTTGTTTCATAGGAGACTTCAAAGCCGAAACCTTCACCAACCACCACATGCCAAAATGTTCCAAATTTTTTATCCATCGAATCTTTTATTGATTTTGCTGCTAACTAAAACAAAAAAAAAAAAAATTGAAAATATAAAAAATTAATACATGAGGATCAGCGATAATCCGGTCAAACCCGTAGAATTAAAGTCGATTTTATTTGTCCCAAAGAATATTCCTGCATAGTTTCAGCTTATTCCGAATTAATTCTTTTTTTTTTTCACCGAAAATTGAATGCATTTTTTCTGAAATTCTCTTTAGAACAACAGAAATCGACTTTTTTCTACGAGTTTCAGTGGTCCATAGAATTATCAGAAATAAACAAAATAATCAAGTAAACGTCCGTGATTTACAAATATTTCATTTTTAAAACGGTTATAACGTGACCAACAAGTAGCTCTATACCGGGTAGTAGAATTAAATTCTCTTTTAATAGAGAAATAATTGTTTTTTTTTTTGATAAAATTTACCTCATAATTTGCCGCAAATTTCTCACAAGCTGTTATACTAAGTTCAATAGCTTCAGCTCGCATTTCCTCAGCCATATCAGAGTGCTAAATTTTATTTTCATTTTTAAAACATAAATAATTAATTAAATAAAACAAAAAAAGAATCACTTACCTTAACTAATGGATAAACATGGACAATTTTTTTATCACTTTCACCTTCTGGTTTAGCACCTTCATCACCCATTTTTTAAAAAGTATTTTGCTTTTGATTTATTTTTGTTGTTAATTGTTCTTTTTTTTTTTTTTTTTTTGCACTGAGTTTTTAATAAAATTGTTGTTTTTTTAATTATTATTTTAATTAAATATTTTCTTCGTCTTCTTTATTAATTTTTTTTAATTTTAAATAAATAAACAAACCAGCAGGTAGATGCACATTGTGTCATTTCGTATCGTTCACTTATGACTTGCTACACATGTTTCTGGTAACAATATTTTTCTGGTAATAATTTCAATGTTTTTAAGGGTAGCACCCAAACGCATGCGTCATCATTGTAACATGAAAAAAAAAATTTTTTTTTTCTCGTCTTTTATTTTCTATTTGGTGTACACCACCCTCAAAAATTATTCTGAATTATTCCCCCTTTTTGCTTATTGTATTGTGTTTGTAGTTTTATTCGCGTATTTTCTTATACCGTACATTTATCCTCACCCTAATAAACCGTAATATTAATAATAATCTTTATATAAAGAAAGTAACAAAAGAAAATATTTTTATATAAGTAAAAAAAAAAAAAAATAAGGAAAAAAAAGCACAGAAATGTCAACTAAACTCAAAGAGAGAAAAAAAAATCTTGGGATTTTCTTTCCTCGATTTTATTTATTTATTTTTTTTTTTTTTAATTAATTTTTCCTGTTTTTTTTTTTATTATTATTATTTTTGGCGGTTAGTATTGTTATCGGCCTACTTTGTTGTTATTTTTAAAAGTAATTTTCTTGTGCATTGAGCAGGTGTTTTAATGTATTATGAAAGCACATTATCACCCTGTAGCTATAAGCAATAACCAGATAATATTAATTCGGTTTCTATCGCATATATAGTATCCATTAACCAGTAAAACCTACGTTAAGATTCAAGATAAAGCGAAAAACGTTTTTTTTTTCTTTTTGGATAAAAAAGGCAACCGAATGTAACAATTTTAATATTCCAGCCATGTAAAGTAACGAAAAAAAAAAAAAAAAAAACAAACAAAAATGTTTCTCTTATCTCCATAGCAAAATATAATCGACAAGCATTACGCCTACCTACCACAATAATAATAATAATAATAATAATAATAATAATAATAATAATAGAAATGCAGAAATATTTAAATTAAATCGATTCGATTAAAGAATAAAACTACGTGTTACTTGAAATACAATTAAATAAAATAAAATAAACATTCCCGTAAAAATGGCGTACACGCAATAAATTGAAAAAAATTCAAACATTTAAGTATGAATGAAATTCCAGCACTTTTATTTTATTTTTGGTTCCATTTTAACCATTGCGTTTTAATCAGTAATCATTCATCTTATTTTTCTTTTCCAATATACAATAAATAAACATACAAATGAGAAACCACTTTTTAAATTCATAAATTAACGCACAATCTATGAATTGAATTATTTCTAAACATGAATGTGTCGAAAATAAACGAGTCCAATAAATAACAAGGTGAAAAATAGCCAAAGTAAGAGAGGTGAACGAATAATAAGAAACATGTTTTTTTTATATCGAATATATAATTATTATTAAAAGTTATTTACACATTACATAATATATATATTTGTCACAAAAATGCGGATTTTTCTCATTAATTTATCCTAGAAAAATAGAAAAAAAAAAAAATTCCAGAAAAAAGAAACAAACTATAATTGAAACAACGGACAAAGGTTTGGGGGTTTTGTCCGTTGGCTGTTTATTAAAATGTAAAAATAATAAAAGAAAACTTAAAAGTATTACAAATGTGATTTCCTTAAGCATACATGTCCTCTCTGTCGGCCCCACTAACATCACCACCATCCTCTAAATTCGAGAACAGCAAGAAATGTGAGGGACGATGAATCTCGTGATAGAATTCTTTCGGATTTGCCAATTGTAATTCGTATTTCATGTTGGGATCGTGACGTACACCCATAAAATTATAATTCCAGCTACCTTGTGCCGGAATCATAAAGAAACCAAGGAATTTATTTGAAAGCAACATTTGTACGCGCTCATAATGACTCGGAAGATAACCTTTAGGATTGTTTCCCTTGTCTGTGTTCTTCGAACCCCACTCAAAACCGGATGGTGTCAATTTGTAGGCTGTCAATGAACAAGAACCCGGTGTAAATGAGCACGTGATGACAATTGTTTTTTCACCATCCCATGTTGGATTCTCTGACATCACTTTGGCATGAGTCGTTATATCCTGTGGAGATAATTGCGGTAATTCATTGGGTTGTGTGTGTATCCAACCGAGCGGCTCCATATCCTTTAAATATTGGTGTGACGGCAATTGAGATGGTAAATTAATGGTTTGATGTGTACCCCATTGTGGTGGCATCACTATACACCGGATCTCCTTTACCTGGGGATTATCGGGAGGACTGACGCCATACAAATAACCTGCAATCTGTGCACGTAAATCTGATATGGTAACAAATTTCTTTAATATATTCTTTGGTAAAATATATGTGTAGCCAGTCTCCTTGATATCATCCGAACTGACGTAGATATGATTTGTACGCAAATGTAGATTCGTTGCAGAAATTGCACGTACACGCCACTCAGTTTTAGAGCTGAACGTTTGTGTCTCATAATTTGAGGTGGTTGATGTTATTATTTCGTCACCGTGCTTATTTGTTGTACGTGTTGTCGTTGCCGTTAATTGGGACTGTTCCTTTGTTTGTTTCTCAATTTCAGCAATTTGTTGACGTTGTGCTGACGGTGCAGATATTTCCATACCCAATATAATATCACGAATTTCGGATTGTGTTAAGGAGGCAACATTAACATTGTTCTTCTTACCATAATCAGCTAATATTAAATCTTTCAATTGTACCTCAACCTTTATCCATTCCTCATCTGATAACGTAGGCCAAATATGATGGGACTCGGTAATTGTTGTTTTGTCAGGTTTCAGTATGACCTTTGTGCGTTCAGTGTTTACATGTAACGCACGTAATATCAAAATTAAACGTGAAAACGCTGTGTATGATGAGATCGTCTTCAACCAATCATCGTATAAATTAAAAAGAACCATCTGTGGTTCAGTTGCCTTAAGAATTAAATCACCAAATTTCTCAACTTTAAGACAAGCCTGGAATGGTAATTGAAGTTCCGATCCCTTGATCACAATATTCGGGAAATCCAAAAGATGCACTTCCAATGGATCCAACATACCCTTTCTAGTTACAATAATTTGTTTGGGCTGTTCCTCCACGGGTAATGAACGAATTAATGCAGCTACTTCTTCAGCAGTCTTCCATTTGGCCAATTGACCTAAACGTTTTTGTCCTGCCCATACGGATGTATGAATGATTTTCAAAAATAGTTGTCCCGTACGAGGATTAAATATAAAAATAGCGCCGTTGATAGGTTTTGTTGTCAAATTACCCTCAAATGTTTTGTGAATTGTTACCCTGTATACATTTGTGTCATCAACAAACCAAATAATTTGATTTGAGAAAAGTTCACCATAATTCTGTGAAGACAAATAAGGTTCCGTTGGCTCGGAACTGTACAATTGCAAAGCTTTTCGTATACGTTCTCTTAATACATATAAAGCAGGATTGGCTTTCATAATTTTTGCCATCGCTTGTTGAATAAGTGGCTTGCATCCAGGGAACCAGTTACCATAAGCACTATGCAAATTATATGCTAAATCGATAGCAATTAATACTCCGGTTGGTGATGGATATATAGACATATTATCAGTTGTATAATCCAAGAACTTAGCACGCGCATAACGTTCAATATCATGAGAATCATAATCACCCCAACGTAATTGCACATCTAACCAATACTTCTGTGTTGTCGTGTTATCCATTGTGTCTTTAGTATCGGCCAATAAAGATGGTCTTGATACATTCCATTTATATGCAGGGAAAAGCAATATATCAGCACATGATGAATTCATTTTGTATGACTTCCTAGGATGGATTGTTTCTTTTTGTACTGTTTCGATTTCTAATGCATCTAATTCCTGGTCAAATACTTGACACAAATCCATAACAATGGATTCGTGAATCTTTTGCCATAAATGGGCACGGAATATTTGAATCAGTGAAATTTTGAGTGTCGGAATTTTACCGTGCATGAAAATACCAGTTAAATCCAATTGTACTTGGAAACCAACATAAACATTGGCACGATTAATGGTTGGTGACCACCACAAAGTAAAACGACGATTTGGAATTTGATTTAAACCAGAACGCTGTGCATTTGTCAATTTTTTGTATTTCATAGATTCCTCGAAACCAGATGCCTTTTCCCAAAAGAGACCTTCCCAGGTTGGGAAATATGTTCCTTTAAATAAGGTATGCTCTAAAATACCTTCAACGCCACCTAATGCCTGAATCATATCTGTACGATAATTATTAAGATTCCATAATTTACCATCGTGACGTTGATGTGTCCACCAAAATGGATTTTGTTTTAATACTTGATACTGTTTAAATTCGGTACGAATACGCCAGCCTTTGTCATACGCTAATGTATGCCTATCCTTTTGGAAGAGGGTATTTATACGTGGAATACCACGATCCCAACTGTCTTCCAAATCTTCTAATGTTAAACGACGATTCTGTGCATTTGCTTCTTGACGTTTTAGTGCATATTCTGCCCAAACACGTTGCGAATCAATAAATTCACTTTCCCATGGTTGAATATAACGGTACAGATTAGGAATCAATTGATCCTCATCGTGAGACATACCTTAAAAATAATAAAACGCAAATAAGATACTTCAAAAACTAAAGAAAAAAAAACAAAATGAATTTACCAGATCGGAAATGTGTAATTCCTACGTCAGTTTGTTTGGACCATCTTAAATCTGATTGTGGGATTAAAACATGACCCATACTCAACATACCAAGACCGCCCAATTCTTTTGGTGTATAAAATACGACAGGTGGAAATCTTGAGGGCATTTTTGAATTTAAACCAATTTTGATACGAGTTTGAATTTTATTTTCACACTTGACAAGTAAATCTAGTAATTCTTGTGTATTAACTACTGCCTCTCGGAAATATGTCATTAATCCAATCAGTGCAGTATTCCATTTATTTACAATCTTTGTAAATGTTGTCGAACCAGATGCCATCAAAATCTGTCTTACTCTGTTGTGGAAACGACTCAATGATTCATCATCAACTCTTAAGAAACATTGTGCTGTACGTTCTTTTGTGACTTCATTCTGTAAATTCCATACACCATCACGATGTGTAAATTCCTCATGTGTTGTTCGACACTAAAAGAAACAATAAAAATATAAAATTTACATATAAAATAAAGCAGAGTAAATTATTAGAATTACCTTTGGTAAAATTCTGCATTCAAATCCGCACATATTGAATAATAAATTTGGATTATCTTTTGAATAAACGGAAACAAATGTGTTTTCCCACTGTATTGTTGTTACAGATCTTGGTAATCTATTTTTAATGTCCCAGAAAACGGCACGTCCCCTATAAAAATTTTGCAAAAAAAAATTATTATTAATAAAACACAAAACAAATATTTTTTATGTAAAACCTACAAGTTCACATCATGCTTCATTAATCTCATGCGAGCATCTCTTGGCCAGCATTTTTTGTTATTATAGCCAACAATATTTTCATTATTTGGATCTGGATGTTCAGTTAAATATCTTTGTATTAAATCTCTGGCTTCTTCTGCAGAAAACCTATAATAAAATTTGAAAAACATTTTACACAAAATTACAATAGAAATTAATTTTATGGAATTACCTGAAAAATAGATGAATTCTATCCACATATCTACAATACAAACGTATTGGATGACATGATTCTGTTACCGTATCTTGGAAAGTTAAGAAATCATTTGGCATTTGTGGCGGTCCAGCCATTTCACTAGCTCTTTGTAAGCCTAATACTAATAAGTCGAGAACTAATCCATAATATTGCGTAACAAATGAGGCAAACTGCAGACCACGAATAATACCATAACTGTTTGTGTGATTCATATCTTTATAATTAATAACCACGTTATTCTTTGCTGTCATATAATCAGCAATATTATGATCAACAATTAAACGTAACAAACGATTCAATAGTGTTAAATCAATTTTTTCATATAACTTCTCAAATCGTGATTCCAACAAAACATTACATTCTCCTTCAGCAACATCCCATACATCTTGTAAATTATTTATACCTTAAAAGATTTGAAAATAAAAATTAATTAATTTTACAAAATTATTTTTATAAAAATCATATTTTGAATTAAAAGTCAACTGCTGAATCGAAATAGCGCAACCGTGAGGTTTGTAACAAGGGGATACTTAAATATAATCTCGTTGTCACAAAACACACAGCTAAGATATTTCTCGCTACTAGAATACGCTCCTCAAAATAGGCTACAATATACAATAATAATAAAGTTTCTCACCTTGACACCATTTGTAAACCAGGAGTGGAGGTGGTTCAGTATCACTAGGTTTTACCCATGGTGGAAATAGACGACGTTTATCAGCTTCATACCATAAATATTGATCCAAATATGCATCTGTTATTTTTTCCAATGGTTCCACATCATAAACTGGTATCAAGTGACTATACAAATCCATAAATTCAATTCCTACTTCCTTAAATGCTCTCTGTGTTAACAGATGTCTTTTAATTCTGGACAGAGCCTCGTGAGGATTGTCATAAGCTTGTTCAATCAAACCAAGTTCCTCACGTTGACTTTGATTTAAACGAGATTTAACACTGTAAGCTTCTTTCAATCTTTCTAACGCTAAAATCAATAATTTTGTGTCATGTTTATATGACAATGGAGGGAAAGGAATTGGTGCAAATCTTCTTGATTCCAACCTATTATAAAAATAAAAAAAAAATTTATATTGATACTAATTAAAATAATTAAAATCATGATTTTACCAATGAACAGTTGTTGTATATATAGCAACAGCTTCTTCGGGAGATATATAAGGACCATCCTTGAGATAATTATGTTGTCGTTCTTGTTCTGCTTTTAAGTATAAACGTGTTAACCGTCCTAAATTCTTTTTGCATACAGTTTTATCAACAGTTGCACCACGACGTATACGTTCACGATTGTAATGAGCAGTATTAGTCCACCAATCAGCTTTCATCTTTACATATCTTTAAAGAAATATTAATGAATTTCAATTATAATCATAATTATAATTCTATGTATTAACCTTAAAATCATGTTTTCAATTGGAATTGGTAAACCAGGCACTTTCCATGGAATATTTGCTTTCCAACAGCGCCACGCTTCTGATAAATGTTGCAAAATTGTTCTTGCCTTATTCTGTTTAATACCTTCCGGCATCATATCAACAATATCGTGCATAACTGACGCCCTTAATTCCAAATCGAAATGTGATTCAACACGTTGTTTAGTAACTGTTTTTGCTACACCCTTTGAATGACGACCCTCAAATTGACGTGACAGTAAATTGCCCAACCATCTTTCCAACAATGGTGTAATTCCTCTCATAAAGAATAACCAAACACGCCAGCCAGGTGCCCAAAAACCACAACCAGGACCTTTTCCAACAGGACCCTTAAATAATAATAACAAATAATAATAATTATTAATAGATAAAATAGAAATTTTCTAATAATTGTACTTACAGTATTAAATCTATAATAAATTAAATGTTTTAAATCTTTGCACATTCTGATTTGTCTCATCAATTTATATTTATAACGATACATGCCAGTTAATTGTCCTACATGAGCAAATATATATTGTAAACCGTCAGCCAATTGAAATGCATCCACATTATTCAAACGATATTGTACATGTGAATCAATAATTAGTTTTGTCAGACGTAATATTTCACGACACAAATGAAAGGCTAAAAATAAATTTAAAAAAAAACTATAACAGAGATGGTAATGGCAATAATTCAATAAACAAAAAAAACCCTTTTTTTTCATTAGTTTAATTACAAAAAAAATATATTACATAAATATGGAAATCAAACAACTTACCATTTCCGAAACGTGATTTTTTTCTTTCTTTTGTGGTCAAAGTTTTTACTGGTTTTAAATTAAAATTATAATCTAAATGCAAGTAATTTAAATTTTTTCTATGAATTAAAAGGTTTAACATATTGTAACCTTGGCGACACACTTGTAAACCGGCTTCTACCCAATCTAGAGTAGTAGTTTGAAAGAACTTTGTAGCTTTGAATGATCGGAAAAGATATCTAAAAGATTTTTTCAAATTAGTTTAAATAATATTTTCATATTATTTTTATAATTACCTTTTTTTCTGTGGTTTTGGATGTCTATGCTTTAATGCATTCAACACGTAATATTTCAATAGTTTTTGATAACTCACACGTACTTTAACGGGATGTCCGGGTGGACAATGTTCTTTGTACCAACACTTAACAAGTGGTATATCAATAGCACGGCGTGTTCTTCCTAAAATAAATAAAAAAAAAACCCCAAATAAAATTCAATTAGAAAAAAATAAAAAATTCACAAAAATTACCCGATCTTAAATTAAATGGACGTGGAGCCCATAATAATGAAATCCCATTTGCTGTATTATCTGTATAAAGAGGTGTATCTTGTAAAAATGGTTGTACTTCTTCAGGAAGTGTAAAATCTTCATCATCTTCCGGTAAAGGTTCCACATACTACAATAACAAAAATAAAGTATTGAACAAACATTTTTTTTAAATTCATTTATATTATAAATAATTAACCTTAACAGCATGTCTATGTGAAATTGGATTAATCAATGGATCAAAATAAAATGCAGGTAAATCAGGATCTTCAGTTTTAATAAATACAACATTTGGTGCATGATACCTTTAAACAAAAAAAAAGAAAATTATTAATTAAAAAAAAGGATAATTCACTCAGTAAATTGAATAAATCGAGTAATTTTAATTTAATGTATGTGACTTTTAGCTATCAAAGCTTGACTTATTGCGTATGACAAACATAGGAATCACAATTTTAAAAGTTAAGTTAAATCGCATTTTAATATGTAGTAACTTTCAAAAATTATATTCTACCACAGTTTGTCAGATAATCAAAAATTACTTTGGATTCATTTTTTATTATAAACAATTATGGCATTTTTTTTTTCAATTCGAATAATTAAATCAAAATAAAACTTACCATGATAAATGAACAAAATGTGGCATATTATTGTAAAGATATGGAAATGCAATACGATATTCTGTTCTTATCGGTTGCCGAATTATTATCTTATTTATATCATTAAATTCATTCCAATCTTCATCGCCGACATTATGATCTTTAATTAAAGGTTCAAACTTTGGACCACCTGGTATGGCCATATTTAAAGCTTTCGCAGTGAAGAAACTTTTTGGATCAAACAAATAAAAGAAATTATCATCAACCAAATCTGTGAGTAATTGATTTGCCAGACGATATAAAGTTGCTATTTGTGGTAATGTTAGGTTCCACTTTCTATATGTTGGCCCATTTACATGTCTATGAAAAAATTGAAAATATTTTTATTATATTTTTATAATTTATAAACAAATGTATTTGGTTTTACTTTGCACTACTTAAAGGTTTATGTTCATAAAACCATTTATAAACACTTCCATCTTCCTCTGAATCCAATTCAATTTGAATTGCTTCTAACGGTTCTACATCAAGAACATTGTCAGCATAATCTAATGGTGGTTCTTCATCATCAAACGGTGGAAATCTCATTCTTTTGAAATGGCGACGATCTCTTTTTTCACGTCGCATCATAATCCACATTGTTCTATTCAAATCAAATAAAGACAAACAAAATCAGTTTTATAAAAATAAAGAAATTATATTATTGAAACGTACCCCCATTGAGCTATGTAAATAGGTTCAATAACCCAGGGTATTTCATTAACAAATGTTATAGCACCAGTTATATGATATAAAACTGGAACATCACGTATTTGCTCCCAAGGCATTGGCATATTTTCTAGTAACTTTAATACAGCGTGTGGCATATATTTTAGTGCTCCTAAATAAACACGTTTATCATGGCGATATTTTCTACTGGTCATATCACCATGATCTCTGATAATTTTTCTTATATGTTCTGGCGGCATGTCTTCCTTTTGTGCATCCACAAAACCATATTTTCTTTTTTCGGCAAATCTTTTTGATTGCAATTGATGCCATTTTTGTGATTTTTCCTGTAATTTTTCTTCTGTAATTATATCAGGTTTAGGTGGAGGTATATGACCCATTTGTGGCGGTTGCATTCCTGGTGGCATCTGCATCTGCGCTGATGCCATTTGTGCATGCATTGCCTGTTGGGCATGAGCAGCGGCGAAAGCCTGCTGCTGTGCCATCACTCTAGCCGCCCAGGGACTCGGTGGAAGCATATATGGCGGTATTGCCATTGTTTATCTAAAAATTTAAAATAATTCTGTCATTTAAAATAAAAATTTTAGGTTAAATTTTTGCGCACAATGTTAATAACACAATTGCCTGACTGACTGGCTATATCAAGATGCATTAATATTTTTGTTTTTTTAATTTTTAATTTTATTTATGATTATAACTAAACATATAAACCATATTATTACAGTAATATTTTACTTTAATATATAATAACTTTAGCTAAATTTTAATTTTAATTCTGATAAAAAAAAGTAAGTTTGGGAAAATGTGTGTTGATCAATAAATTTTTTTCAGCCGGTCTAAATACTTTAAAAAATCCTTTACAAATATATTGCTTTTCTTTTAATATTTATTCTTACTTACTTTTTAATAACTTTAACTATATAAATTCAATTATTGTACTTATTTTTCACTTTATAATAAATCAAATTACACAATTAAAAACGAGACAACTTAAATAAAAACGCTCTTAAACGTTGTTTAATACGGCCATATTAGTTTTTCTAATTTTGCCAACACAAAGAAAATGAATAAATTTCCGCCAACAATTATTACCATATTTACCGGTTATATATTGTGTCTGAGCTAACTTTTTAATTTTCTATTTGAACTTTAGGTCTAAATATATTTCCTTATTAGAATTGCATTAAGTTGATGTGTAGCTAGTGCTTTGTCAATCAATTCTTATTTATATTATTGTTTTGTGTCATGTGAATTATGAGGATATGTTATAATAATCATTCCCATTGTTCTAGTTTTCTTTTATGCAAATTTAAATACATTATTTAATTAAAAAAAAAAAAAAATTGTATATAATATTTATTTACAAAAATAATGTCATTGCATAATTAATTGTAGATAATAAAATTTTCTATAAACCGCTGCATTTTAATTACGAATTTTCTATTTTCCAAATGTCACTTTTTTGTGTACTAAAAAAGGTTGAACAAATATAATGGTGTTTAGTGTTTAACTTGTACACGTATTTGAGAAGAAAAAAAAAAATCGTAATAAGTATTTTTTTTTATTCAATGCAATAAAATTTAATATAAGTGTTTTTATTTTGTGTATTTAAGTTAAGTGAATAAATAAAATGTTTAAAAAATTAAAAGACAAAATAGCTGAGGAAGTTAAATCTTCTCCACAAAGAATTCAACAAATTGCTCAAGCTGCACAGGTATTAAGGAATTTATTTTTGTTAATAAAATTTGTCAACAAAATATATATAAATAATTATAATAATAATAAATTATTGTTTTTGTTGAGGAACATAATGATGTCATAAAGAAATTAAAAAAAATATATAGAGTATTGTTAATTCTATTTTTATAATGATATAAAAGAAAAAAGAAATGAAAATAAACTTCTGTCCAAGTCATCAACAATCAATTAAATCTGTAGAATTTTACTAGAAATAATTAAATTAAAAATGTTTTGTGACTAATTTTATTAAAAAAAAAATTCTTTTTTTCTGTTTACTTTAAGGCTGCAGTTAGTTCCGCGTCAAGTTCAACACCGGATATTTCAGGCAATGATTTTTTTAGTATCACAGAAGAAGGTAAATAAATAGGTCAATGAATTTGTTGTTTAGTAGATATAGTAGATAAAATTTTATAGTATTTTCTTATCAAATAATTTATTTTTAGATACACCACAAAATTCACCATTGAAAAAAATTGGACTACGACCATCTCCACTTGCAACTAATTCGCATACGAATACATCTGAAGTTACATTAGAAAATTTAGTTAATTTACCTTTAAACAATGGAAATTTATTACATCGATCAAGAAAATTATCAAATTCATCAATTGCTAGCGATGCATCATTTCGATTACCATCATACGATTCGCCAGCAGTATATCATTTACAATCCGATTTAGATGTATCCGCTAGTGAAATGGAGGATACATCGGTGGCTAGTAATTCTCTAGGAATGGTCAGCAAAGAACAATTACATCAGGCCTATCGGAAATCATTAGACAGGTATACAAAGTATAGAGTAAAATATACAGAATTAGCAAAGCGTTATCGCGATTTAGAAAGAGATAATACAAAAGCCAGAGTAAGTGGAACAAAAATATTAAATTATATAATTATGTGACTAATTTATTAATTTAAATTTTAGTCTGTTTTGGTTGAAACTCAAGATAAAGCATTACGTCGCATTAGTGAATTACGAGAACAATGCTCTTTAGAGCAACAAGCAAAAGCGCATCTAGAATCTGCACTTAGGCTTGAAATGGATGAAATGCAGTGCGTTATTAAAACCTTAACATCCAAATTAAAAGTTGTGGGTGAGAATCCTGATCTTGTGGCTTCTAGTACGGAAGATACGACAAATGATACTCAAGATAATTTAATTAATCTAATTGAAGTATCAGAAAATATAAATAAAGTTGAAGCGAAAACTAATGACGCTGCATTTGAAAGTAAAGATGACACCAAACAACAAAATGAAATCAAAATATTAAACGAGAAAATAATTAGTTTAGAATTATTGATTAAAGAACAAAATGATCAATTAAATGAAGAGAAATCAAAATTAATAATTAAAAATGAGGAAGTCAAATCAAATGAGAAAAGTATAAAAGAATTAGCAGAAAAATTAACTGAATCAAATAATAAAATAAAAGAATTACAACAGCGCGAGGAAGAGAATACAATTTTATTAGCTGAAAACAAATTAATGATACATTCCGAATTGGAAAATAAAGAGACAGAGGTAAAGCAATTAAAAGAAAATTTAACAAAATTAGAAAATGATTGGAAAAAGTCAACAAGTGAGAAGGAAAGTTTACTAGAAAAATTCAGCACACTGAAGAGCCAATTAAATGAATTGAATAATAATAAAGAGTCCAATGCCAAATTGCATGATTTAGAAAATTCCATTGAAACATTAAAAACTGAGAAAAACAACATCGAAAGCGAGAAAGATATTTTGAAAGAAAAAATTCAATCAATATCAAAGGATAAAGAAATGATTGAAAATCAAATGAAACAATTAAACGATGAATTGCATTTAATTAAAGAGGAGAAGAATAATAATGTAGTCAGTTTAACAGCAACAACGAATGACCTCAGAGAACAGAAAACTAAATATGATTTCGTTGCAGCCGAGCTACAGCAATTAAAAGAAATATTTGACGTAAATGAAAAAGAAAAATCATCCATTAACGATAGTAATAAAAAGTTAAAAAATGAATTTGCAAATCATAAACAACAAATGGAGGAATTAAATAAAACAATAAAGCAATTAACTGCTGATAATGAGTTATTAATAAACGATAAAATAAAAATCGATGAGCGTCTGAAAAGTGTATTTGAAGAGAAAAAACAAGTAAATAATGAATTAAAACAGATCAAGGATAAATTGGAAAAAGTGAATAATAAATTTAAAAAATTAAGCGAAGAGAAAAATACATTAAATACACAAAATGAGAAATTTTCGAATGACATAAAAGCGTTAAAAGATGACATTTCAAATTTATTACATGAGAAAAATGTATTGAATGAGGAACTGAAAAGTTTAAACATCGTTAATCAAAATTCAGAGAGTGAAGCTATACGTACTCTGAAAGAAGCAATCAGTACAACAACTGGACAAATTGAAGATGTTAAAAGAAAGTGCAGAGATGCCGAGAATAAACTAAATGAGAAGACGATTGAATGTGAGAATTTAAGTGAAACAGTTTTGCAATTAAAGCGGGAAATAGAATTTAATGTTATTGAAATTGGACAATCAAAAACGAAAATCGAAAGTATTAAAACGGAGAAACGTGACTTGGAGAAAACATTAGAAAAAGAAATTCGTGAAAAAGGTGAATTAAAGATTCAAGTAACAAATATTTTGCAAGAGATTGGCCGTTTAGAGGATCAACTAAAGGAAGTGAAACAATCGTATTCGGAAATGCAGGAGGAGAAAGCAAATTTAGAGGAAAAAATGGAAAAATTACAGAAACAGAATAATGATACAAAGTTAAAAAATGAAAAAGAAAATTTACAGAAATTACACAATAAAATCAAAGAGCTGCATACGGACAATGCACAATTAAATGAAAAAATATGTTTATTAGAAGAGAGTAATTTACAATTGATAAACACATTAAAAGATAATGAAATCGAAATGGAAACAATTAAAATAGAAAATGCAACAATCAATGATAACATCAAGAAATTGAATACAAAATTAAGTGAATGTTTAGATGAGAATTCTCGTTTATTCAATGCTAAAGAATTAATGGAGCACGAATATCGTTCATTACAAGATCAATTAGAGATTAAAGATAAAGAAAAATTATGTGTCTTAGACACGAATAAATGTTTAGATGATGAACTAAAATTAATAAAAACCGAGAAAAATAATCTAAATGAAAAATTAAAAGAATTTGAAACGTTGCATGAGCAACAAACGAATGATATAAACAAATTTAAAAAGCAATTAGAACATTTTAATGAAATTAAAATTGAAAATGAATATAATGATAAAGTAATAAAGGAATTAGAAATTGAGATAAAAATATTAAAAAGTAGTGAAAACGATTTGAATAAACAAGTAGAAGTGGGAATATTAAAACTAAATGATCTAACAAACTTTAATGATAATTTAACACAAGAGATTTCTACGCTAAAAAGTGATTGTGCACGTATGGAAGAAGATTTAAGTAATTTTAAAATTGAAAATGAAAAAATGATGAAAGAATTAATTGAGGTAAAAGATGAAAATTTAAAATTAAATATTGTGCAAGAAGAAAGTGTAAAATTGAATCAAGAAGTGTCTGGTTTAAAGGATGAAAATGATAGGTTAAATGTGATTAAACAAGAAAGTATTCAGCTGAACCAAGAGATTGATCGGTTAAAAGATGAAAATTCAAAAATGAATAAAGCGTTTAATACCGCTAAGGAGGAAACGGATAAATTAAATAAAGAAATCAATGATTTAACTGACACTGCCAATGGTTTAAAGGATGAAAATGTTAAATGGAATACAATGGTAAAAACATTAAAAGAAGAAAATCTTAAATTAACAACAACAAAAGATGACACAAATAAAAATTTAAATGATTTAATGGAAGAAAATTCAAAATTAAAGGAATCATTAAATGATCAACGTAATGAAAATTGTAAATTACTGAATTCAAGTGATGAAACGAGTGTTAATACAAAAGAATTAAATGAACTAAAAGAAAAAAATAATGCGCTGATGCAGCAGGTAAATGATGATAATCAAAGATTATTAAATGAGAATAATATATTAAAACAGGAATTAATAGACATCAATATATCATATAATGGTAAAATAAAAAATTTAAAACAAGAAATCGATGAATTACTGGATAATGAAAAATTATTAAAAACAAATAATAATACCGATTATGATTTACTAACAAAAAAGAATCAAGAGCTAATGAATGAAATAAAACATTTACGTGATAAATTTTTAAATGATAATAATTTTAATAATAATATTGATACAATAATAAAAGATAAAAATGATTTAGAAATAAAATTAAATAAAATAATGTTAGAGGTACAGGATGTATCAAATAGAAATTTATTTTTAGAGCAAAAATGTGAAAATTATTTAATATTAGAACAGTCAAATGAACGTTTAAAATTATCAAATGAAAAATTATCACGACAATTAGATGAAACATTGGTAAAAAAATAATAATAATAAATAATAATAATAATAATAAATTTTAATTAATTAATGTTAATGGTTACAGGTGTCAATGCATCATAATGAAGGTATAACAGCGAATACAGAATTTGAATACTTACGTAATATTATGTTTCAAGTAAATTAAAAAAAAAAAAATGCAAATTTGTTGTTGTTTCTTGTAATTTAATTAATTAACTTTGTTAATTTTTAGTATTTAAGTGGTCATGTCAATGGTAATAATTCAACATTAATTAAGGTTATAGCGGCTGTGTTAAAATTTTCACCACAACAAACACAGGTTGTCATTGAAAAGGAATCTCAACGTAACACATTGGTAAATTATTATTATTTTCTATTTTATTTTCTATATAAAATTTAATTAATTTTAATTTTTAGTTGGGTCAATTAAATAATCTTCTATAGCAGGATTGATATATTAATTTGAACAAAAATTTTTATTAAGAAAATAAAAAAAAATAAAAAAAAATAAAAAAAACCGCAATGATTTTTTTTTTTTTTTTTTTTTAACCATAAAAAGTGTTCAAATTTTTTTCTTCTTTATTTATTTATTATTTGTTTAATTTGTTTTATTAATTATGGTAAATTATATTGAGAAATTTATAAATTCTTAAAAGTGGCAATTTTTTTTCTTTTCTATAATAAATTATTTAATTAATTAAATAGACGTGAATAAAATAAAAGAAAGTAATAAATTTGCCAAAACAAAATAAAATATTTTAAGAATTATTTCTTTATTAACAACAAAAATAAATAATTAATTATAAATAAAAAGAAAGATGAAATTCTATGTAAATAATAATAATATTATATAAACCAGATTAATTCCTAGTATTAATTATAATATTAAAACAATAAAAAAAAAAAATAACAAAATTAATATTTATGCTAAAATATAAACTTAAAACAAAAAAAAAAAAACACACAATGTTTAAAAATGTAATGAAATCAAAAATTAAATTAAATTAAATTCGTGCCAGATTTAATATAAATTTCATTTGGAAATTAAATAAATTGTACAAAAAAAAGTTAGGCTTTTTTAATGTTTTTTTTTTTTTTTTTGTACAATTAATAGTAGATTTTGCATAAATAAATTGGTCCTAAATTAAATAATTAAAAAAAAATATATATATTTAATAAGTCAATTTGAGTGCTTAGTTTAATTAATAATTATTAGTTGTCCAGAGACTTAAATTTAGTTAAACTATATATTATTATATAAAAAAGAAGAATTTAAAAGGCATTTTACAAGCTTTCATTAATTTAAATTTAAAATTAAGATAAATAATTAAATTCAAATACCGAGTCCAAAATAATTGCTTAATTACATTTTATAATTAATTTAAAACTTGAGCGTCTAGGATAAATTTAGCAAAGTAAACGTTTCTTCGTTATCCTTTGCTATGCTTTATTACACTTGTTGGTTATTTTTTTGACAGGATAAAACATAGCA
Source organism: Ptychoptera albimana (assembly GCA_961205885.1). Taxonomy (NCBI): domain Eukaryota; kingdom Metazoa; phylum Arthropoda; class Insecta; order Diptera; family Ptychopteridae; genus Ptychoptera; species Ptychoptera albimana. The sequence continues at coordinate 28,570,489 of OY540804.1, read as the reverse complement.
AATGTCAGAAAAACACATGTTAAAGGATTCTTTATTAAATTAAAAACAAATTTTTTTTTGTAAATATTTTCTTATTATTTTTATATTAAATTCATATATTTATTTAATTTTCTATTTATAATACAATTTTTCTTTATTTATTTATCTTCTATTTGCAATAATAATCATTTTAATTTAAAGAATTATAATTTATTTAAAAAAATAAGAAGTAACAAAGTGCAATCAAATGTAAAAGAAGAAAAATCAAAATGAAATTGTGTTTGATCTAAATCTTAAATAATCTTTTTTACTATCATCAGGTGGTTTTTTTTTTTTAATTAATTAATATTATAAAAATATATATTTATAAATATATATAAAAAAAAAGTGTAAAAATATGGACAAAAACTATGTTTAAAATAAAAATAATTATTACAAAGTATGAGATGCTGCATCATTTTGTTAATTTTTCCTTTTTCTTTATCTTTTACAGAATTTACAATAATATCCTAAAACTTAATAAAAATAAAAATTAAAAAAATTAATGTATTCTTGTTTAAACAAAACAAAAAACATTTATAGTAAAAATCAAAGTTAAAAAAAAAAAGAATAAATTTTTCATTCAAGTGGATTTTATTGTTTTCCCAGGAAATTTAAAAATGATTCAGAGTACGGATTAACTTTTGGTGATTTTTCTTCATCTAAATTTAATGCGTCCCATGTTAAATTTTCAACATTCTCCTCTTTAAAGTATGGTTTTATAGTTGTGGTTGCACCTGCCGTTGTACTTGCACATGTTTGCCCATTATTACCAGCTGCTTTTGTTGTTGTTGTTGAATTTTTTTTTACATTTTTTTCATTTGACGCAGCGACAGCAACATCATCTGATTTTATTGCCTTTTTATTCTTATAATCCATATTTTTACCATTCTTCACTACCTCACCACAATCATTTTTCTTTTTTCCCTTGTTATTGTTAAGTACACTTTTCTCCTCATTTCCTGCATTCTTTTGATTGAATTGCTTATTTTTAACATTCTCACTAATTATATTTTCATTTGGTACTGTCACCGGAGTTGTTGTTTGTTTCTTATCATTATTCTCCTTATTTTTATTATTATGATTATCAAGTAAAAACTTTGTATATAAATTCTCTAAATCATTACCAAGTGATGTAAAATTACGATAATATAAATCTAAAGACATTAATAAGAATGCTTTGGCAGTTATTGGCAAGTTAACAATATTCAATAATGTTTTACGTATGGCAAATAATAATTTATCAATTTCAATTGAATGCTCCTTTTTACCTAAACTACCATTCAATGATATTTGATTTAATATTAATTTAGCAAAATCAACATCAAATAATAAATCAGAATTTTTTGAATGTTTCATTATTTCATATTCAAGTTCATCTGTTAATAAATTAAATAATGATTTTCCTAATATTTTAATCGGTTTTCCATCTAATAATCTGGCACGATTAAAATATTCACCTAGTAACGTTATTGAATTGTAAAATTCATGGATATTTTCCTTATATTTTTGTATATCTACAAATATATAAATTTTTAATTTATTAATTAAATATATATATAAATTAAACTTACGTATAAAATTGTATTGTAAAATATTGAGCATTTTCCTGCGTACGTCTATTTGATTTGTGTTAAACGTATCAAATACTTTTGATGATACTAAATAGGGAAAATTAACAGCAAATTTTGAATCATTTATTGCACAGGTATTTAAGTAATTCATCAAGTCTCTGTAAATATAATAAAAAGAATAAGATGCATTATTAATTTGAGCTAACAAGCAAGCTAAAGAAGAAGTAATGAAAGTACTTACTGTAGCGTATCATCATCGGTTATTAACTGTTGAAACAACTCAACAATTGTTTTAATTTTCCTATGTATTTTTATGGCATCTTCTTCAGGATCTAATAAACTTATTTGTTTACTTACTTCAATATATTTTGCATTCATTTTATATCAAATTAAAAAAAAAATTCTTTTATCACTTCCTGACTAGTTTAATTGATGATTTTAATTTAACTGTTTGCTGACGGTTTTCACTGAATAACCTTTATATGTTTAAACTTAAAAAACAACTAAAAATAAATTAATAAGAGTACAACATGCTCAAGGATGATCAAAATAAAAAAAAAAATATATTTGTAAATAGCATAAAGCTTTTTCTTTGTAATCAATTCGTGTAAAATAAAATTGGCTTTACCTAAAATATAAATTATAGTTTGTGGTGATATTTATATAGAAACAAATTTATAATTGAAAATTATAACAAAAGACTAGAAAAATAAACACAATAAATCAATAGAAAAGCACTTTTTTTAAAAAAAAAAAATTAATTAATTATATTAAGACAAAATCATTGTTTCTTTCCAAAACCACCTTTGTATATTGTTATAAATTTTTTGTATTCGCGATTTTGTATTCTCATCATCTGTCTCTTCGTGTTGTTTAGTATGAAGTCATATACATGCTTTATGGCGTTACATTGGTACTCTGTATATCTATGCTTTATGTACTAAATTTTAAATATAAAATATATGTTTGTAACAATTTTAAAACAATTTAATAATAATATAATTAATTAACTGTGTAAAAATATTATAATTAATTACTGTAAGAAATTAATTTGTTTTTAATTTTTAAAAACAGAAAATTTAATTTAAAAAAAAGAAACCATCGGGTAATAATATTTAACGGTTAAGTTATATGTCATATTGTTTGTTTGAAAACGATAAGCATCATTCTACATGTCGTTTTAATTCTGTTAAAAAGGCATTTTTAAAAAATCTTTATTTAAATAAGTTTTTTTTTGTGCAAATAGGACAAATAAAAGTGAATTACAGTTATTAAAATAGTCAATTTAAAAAATGGGTAAAAAACGCAAAATTTCAACAAAAAAAAATATTGAAGATAAAACGAATAATCCAATATATTTGATCTGTGAAAAATCTCAACATAATGATACATTTCATAAAAAATATATTAAAGAGTTAAAAGAAATATATACTAAAGTAAGTATATTAATATACATAGTAATATAGTGATATGTTTTATCATTAATTAATAATTTCAAGTCAAACCCCAATGAATTTTTTGAAACGTTTAAAAAAATTCTGATGAAAACGATGCTCTACGAAGAGGAATGCGAAAATGCAAATAGATTGTTGGTGTTTTGTTCCAAGTTTGTAACATCATTTGATGCAGAAATTAGTCATGAATTACTGTTAAATACATTTAGTTGGTTATTACAGGTTTGTTGATGTTTTTTTTTATTATAAATTATGTTTATGCATTAATGAATTGTTTATGTTTCCAATACTTATAGACTTTAAGTGAAACACCATTGGTAAGATATCGTTTATGTGAATTTGTAAATAAAATACTTAATTCGTTGGGTACTGAAGCAACTCTAGAAGACGCTATTTGCGATGGAATTTTGAAATATATGGTCGAACGTTTAAAAGATATTTCACCAAATGTTCGTGTACAAGCGATATTAGCGCTACATCGGTTACAGATGCCTGAATGTCCAAATGATATTGTTATCAAATCATATTTATTTCATTTAAATAATGATCCGTCTCCAAAGGTACGACAAGCTGTTATTTCATCAATAGCAAGAACATTTCACACAATTCCACAAATCATTGAAAGGCTCAGTGATATTGATGAAAAAGTCCGGAGACATACTTATTTGCAAATGAGCAGTTATTCAGTGAAAATGTTAAAAGTTAGGCAACGTTTATCATTTTTGGAACAAGGATTAAATGATCACTCTGAAATGGTTAAAAAGGTATATTGTTTATATATAAATCTTGTGCACAATTTACTTTATTTTATTCTCTTTAAAGGTTGTTGTAAAAATAATGCTTCCACAATGGTTTGAAACATACCAAAAAAGTTTTTTATCATTTATATCAGCGTTAAAAATTGATGCTAACGAAACGGAACTTGAACGTTTTATAAGTGTATCTAAATCATCTTTAGCTGAATTATTCAAGTAAATTAAATTAAACTTTTATTATTGAAACGCCATTAATTAATTTTTTTTTTTTATGTTTTAGACACATATTAACCTTAGAAACAATTTTAAGTGAGCTTCCTATAGCACAAAAAATTGAATCAAACGCTGATAAATCAGATTCAGATGATGATCCAGATGAAAATGATGACGTTTTAATTGGTGATATTGATAAAATAATACCTTTAAATCAATTATCAATTGAAATGGTTATATACTGGTCAAGTGTTATTGATTTTATACAAAAAGACCATCCAGATGAAATTAATCGTGTTTTACCTGAATTGACAGCGTTTTGTGAATATATCGCATGGTATGTAATTAATGATTATTAATCTCTTAAATGAATTATAAAAAAAAAAAAAAAAAATCCATTCTAGTTATTGTGAAGCAAATAAAATAGAAATGGATAAATGGGAAAAGAATGTTCACAATTCAATATTATTATTGCTAATTAAAATTTTATCAACATATGATTTAAGTGATGAAATAGGCAGACAAAATTTATTTCTTTTATTGAAAAAATTATTATGCCACTATGAGTTGGAGGAACAAGCTATAAAAACAATTGTTAAAATGTATGAACAATTAATTACGGATACGGATGAACGTTTTCAATATTTGATTGACATAATCCGCTTTATAAGTGATTTAAATATGTCATTAAATTTATTAAATAATGATCGTCAGCTATTTGACGCATTTATTAAAAATCATCCGGATAAGGATATTGAAATAAAATTCTCAACATTAAAATTGACAATATTGGATTTAAGAGAACAGGAGACAAAATATGTGGAGAAAAAAGAATATGAAAATGCACAAAAAATTGCTGAAAAATTAATTGAATATAATGAGGAATTTTCTAATTTACTAAAACCACTACTCAGTAATAAAACGGAAGAAATGAGAAAATCGGTAAATTTTGAATAAATTAAATAATCAAATTTCTTCATTTATGGTAATTTTTTGTTTTTCTTTATTTTCAGTTTTCAGAAATCTGTTCACAAATTCCAAGAAAAGTAACAAACGAAACAACGATCAAATGTCTGCAAATTGCTTTCTATATGATTGTATCCAATGAAGTAAGATATATTACACCGAATGTTTGTGTTTTATATAAGGTAAATAATTAATTAATTTTATAAATAGGGTTATCAAAAGTAAAAATTAAATTTTTTTTCCTGTTTAAGGATTTTATAAGAAGAAATGTTGAATCGGCTCACACATTAATTAGAGAATGGTCATTGAGATTGGCTACAGCGATCTCTATGCAATATGAAATATTGGCAAAAGATGTATTCTCTGAATTAAATGCACAATTTTATAAAACATATGACACAAGAATATGGAAAGCAACAATCCAATGTATTTTTGAATTACTGGACAGGTAAGAAAGAATATATTTTTTGGTTATTAGATTATTCTTATCGGATAACGAAAATTTTTGATTTTTATTTTATAAGATTTGGATTTAAATTTTTTGATATTGATGAGATACAAAATAAGGATAAAAAAAAGACACGACAATTATTTAATAATACTGATTATGCAGAAATCGAAGAAGAGCAACAATCACAGTATGCAAATGGTACGGAAATAATGTTGCTGATGTCACATTTATTAGAAACATGCGATGAAATGTGTATTATAAGAGCGGTTGTAGAAGGATTTAGTCGTCTTGTATTAAGGGGACATTACGAATCGAATGATATTATCTCAAAATTATTGTTAAAATATTTTAATCCTGTGACAGGTAATCAAGGATTTTTCTGAACAAAATATTTAATTGCATTAAACCTAACTTTTCTATATATATTTCTTTTAGATAATGAAGTAAATCAAATACTAGGTTTATTATTTGAACAAATAATAACGAAGAAGAAACAAGACTTATTAGAGCCATTACTATTGCCAACATTGTATACAATATTGGAAGCGCCAAATGAAAGTCCTTTAAGAGACATTAAACCTCAAATTGTTTTGAAATTTGTGATTGATTCGACGCGACCACAATTTTGTTCTGCCGGCCTAAATATTCATAATACAATTGCAATATCGTTTTTGAATGCATTACTTGAAAATAAAAATAATAAAAATTTGATAAAATTATTATCGAAAGAATTACTGAAATTGGAAATAAGTGATGATCCGGTACTAAGAAATGACTTGAAGGTGAATACGGAAAAGTTTATTGAATGTGTCGAAGATAAAAAGTCAATAAAGGACGTATTCAAATTTAAAGATATGTTGGATGGTAAATTAGTAACAATAGAAAAAGAAAATACAGTGCAGTCAAGAAATGCCGAATCTGGTGCGGAAGACGGTGAAAATTTAATAGAGAACCATTCACAAGAAGCATCGACAGTTTACAAACCTAATGATGGTATTTCATTCAATCTTATTGAAATGTAAATTCATTAATTTCAATTTTTTTTTTATTGATAATTAGAGGATAATGAAATTGAAATTTCGGAGCACACGGTTAACGAAAATGTCAACGATGGCACAAATTGCAATAATGATAAAACTGATGAAGGAGAAGAGGTAATAACAACGTTTGGGATAGCGAACAAGAAAATAAATCAGTTACGAGAGAAGCCAAATAAGAAATCGGTTACCAAGAGTATCGCCAATCGATTAAGTGGAAGCAGTACAGAAGACGTGAGAAATTTATTGCTTTACTGTATTATATATGAGATTAATAATTTATTTTTAAAGGAGGCCACCATAAAAACAGTGGAAGCCGTCGTACATAGAGAAGAAATACCAACAGCAGATGTACCATTAACGCCAAATAATAATAAACAAAAGACTAGGATTCCGTATGTGAAAGTAACACAATTGAGTAATTCCGTTTTAAGGCAACACATGAATCATAACAATGCAAATTCAGTAAATGTACGTAGTACAAGAAGCGCTACAAAGAAACAATTTAAAGAGAATAATGTAATAACACGAAAAAGATCGTTGGAAAAAAAGTTTAACCTGGATAATGCAGGAGCATCAGTTGTACGAATAAAATCGTCAATACCGATTAGGAAGAATGCATTAGCATCATCAAAATCAGGTGATTTTAATAAAACTATGAAATATATTTCATCAAGATTTGATTATATTGAGATTATTGATGATGACACTAAATCTCCACCACGTTCTAGATCAAAAAGAATAGCGACATCACCAATAACCACAAATATATATAGTAAAAATGCAATAGATGATGGTAAATTAGTAAATAAAAGTAACAAGAATAAAATGGCGTATTTAAGTTTAACTAGAAGTAGGATTCCAAGGAAAATAATTGTATCTGTATAAGTGTCTTCTAATTTGAATAAATACTGTGATAAATAATTACAGAATTTTAATAAAACAAAAAAAAAAAACAATTTTAAATTCAATTTTACATTTTATTTTATTTATTATTTCCATGTGGTGATAACTATTTTTGAGGTACTAATCAACGTTTCATCCTATGAAATTATATTTTTTGATTTATCCGGTTTTACGTCTGGGTCATTTTGTTTTGTATTCTCTTTGTTTATCAACTCATTTAATCGCATCTCTAAATATTCCTTGCGTAGTGTTAATGGCATTGATTTTTGTCGTACAAGATAATTAAGATTTCCCTTGGCCGTGTATGTTGCATCATTTGTGAGGCCACGCAAGGCAATATTTTTATTTAATAATTTTTCATAGAAACTTATACCGGCTCTAATAGCTTCTGGTCCAAGTTCACATAATTTCTTATCAACATCTGAATCAATATTTACTTGGGTATAATCTTTTAAGAAACTCCATAACCCAATACCAAATAAACCAACAATGGAGTACATAATTAATCGAAGCTGAAAATATATTTTTTAATTTTGTAAATCATTTTTTTTTTTACTTTTAACCAAATTTTACACTTACACTAAATGGTCTTGCATAGAGATTTATTCTTTGATTGACTACATTTGCAATTGAATATGCTATTACGGCTGATGCACACGGATAAATCGCATTTAGTAATATCTTATGAGTGTTAACTTCTAATATAGCGCGTGCCATACTAAATATTTGTTCCTCCTCTGTTAATACTAAAGAATTTTCTAATAATTTCCCATTTGGTGAACCCCAATCAATTGCTTCATTTCGCAAAAGTATTTCGGTCCTATTAATATCACTTTTGTCTGCATAATTATAATTAATGGGAATTCCAAGTATACTTCCTTGCATATATTTTGATGATCCTTGGAAAATAATGATTAAACATTGAAATATTTGTTATATAATTTATGTCAATTTGGGTAATTAGTACCAGCGTGGAAAACATCAAAACCAAAGACAGCGAATGGTTTTATTAACTTTCTTTCAAATGGACTCACATCTAATAAATCTAAAGTTTTATTATACCGGTCAATAATTTTGTCTGGTAATGTTCTTTCGATTCCAGATCTAATAATACAAATATTCTAATTAATTTCAGGTACAAACAAAAAAACTTAAGATTTTAGTTAATTACTTATATGATTGCACAAATTCTCTATATTTTGATATACCAAAAGTATGTGGTACATAATTACCAACAAATAAACCACCACTAATTGTACATACAACACCAAAAACTAATTTACGACCCTTTTCTGTTGTAAAATATGAAAAACTTTTCTTTCCGGCATTGGCCATTGTTATTGTCAATTCCTGTAATAATTTTTTCACAAATTCTAGGTTATGAGAACGGTATAGAGAAAAACATATTTAAAAAATTCACAATAGCTAATTTAGAACTGATGTACTAAATTAACTGGAAGCAAAAAAAAAAAATTAATCAGGGAAGGAACTGGCAGAGTTAAAAAATGATATTTAAAAAATAACTTATTTATGAATGTCTTTATTAAATTTCAAAAATATTATTATCACGTATATTTCACGTAACAGATAAATAGAAAAAGAAAAAAAAAAAGATTTAATAAAACAGGAAAAAAAAAATCTTCAAAACTAAATTAAATTAAATTAAATTTACAATGATTACTTATATATAAATTATAAGGCCTATTTATATAATTAATTTTATATTTATATGTACAAATTAAAGAAAAAATAATAATAATAAAAAAAAATGGGTAGTAAAAGTAGAGATGTTGAATAAAAACTAGCTTCAATTAAATTATCACATTGTTTATCAATTACTAGAGTATGTATCTGATGAAAATGTCGTTGGATTGGGTGTTGTTGTCTCGTGCACATTTGGCATATTATTACCTAATCGATTATTATCGGTATACTTTTTAATAACAATACTCTTAAGACGAAACTTATTTGGATGCTGATTCTGTTGATTTATTAATAATTGTATTGGTGATGGACCTGGTGCATCTGTTGACGTTGTAGTTTTTATTTTAAACATTCTTCGTTCTTTATTGCTTCTAAAATTTTTATATTTTCTAATCGTAGTTGAATGAATTTTAAAATTATTGGTATCTGATGATGATGAACCACTACTACTAGTACTCTCCCTTCGTGTCTTTCGACTTCTCTTTTTACTAGTATGGTAATTATTATTCTTGCTACTATTAATATTACTATTGCTTTGATTTCGTCCACTAGGACCCGGCATATTTGCATTCACTTCCTCAGTCACTAATGGAATATTCTTAATATCTTTTTTACTCACTATTTCTTCGTTACTACTATTATCACTATTGTTCAGATGCATTTTCTGCTTTTTCTGTAATTTTCTCTCAAGCCATTTGCCATTCCGTGGCGATTTTTTATGCAACCGTTTTTCGCGTTTCTTATGACAATTTCTTAATATATTCTGATCAACACTATCATCAGAATTTGATGCGGCAATTAATATTTTAGAAGTTGACGTAGAAGCGGAAGTTGACGGACAGGATAACGTAGACGATAAAGGAAAATTTGAGTTGAGGTATTTTTTAACTTTTTCTAATTTATTTAAATGCTCCTTATCTCTGGTTGCACTTGAACGTGCTGCTTTATTTCTCTCCTTTATAAATGCCTTTGCAAAATGCGTTGACATTGGATTTATTGCTGATGGACCAGGTTGAGACGCCCTTACAATAGTTGAATTTCCCATATTACGAGATTCTTTAATAAATTTCTTTTGAAGATATGCCAAGGACTTATCTTCTTGTGAATCAGAACTTGAATCTATAGTTACTGGCAAAATAGTTTTGTTCCTTTTTGACACCTTCGAACTTGATCTATTCTTTGCTCTTGGTCTTTCATCAACAAAAACTACATCACTATCAGAATCTAAACTTACTCTGTCTGGTGTTCGTAAATGTGGTGGCTTTTGCTCCATTACAAATTCTACATCATCGCTATCAGATTCCGAACTTATAATTACATTGGAAAATGATGCAGTTGGCGTTAAAAATGATGTTGGATTTGCGGTACTAGGAATTAAAGCCGAAGATGGTTGGGGAGCATCAGCACTAAAGGATCCAGTTAAAATAACCATTTGATTATTTGTCCTTGTTTCAATTGTGAATTGTGTTCTGTTAACACGTTGCCCATCGTATCTCTCTTCCTCATCAGACGACGACTGAATAATTACCCCAGTGTTATTTAATATATTATTTCTATTCATTATATTAAATGTGGTGTATTGTACATTACGATCATAACCATACATATCGTATGGGGAGTTTGCAAAGTTATTGAGCTCATGAATAAAATGACTTGTACGCATTCCCAAAAAAGGCTCAATACCTTGTCGAAAAAAATAACTCGTTATATCATACATGTTGAGATAAGATTCCAAATGTCTTACCGCTGCATTCGCTGTTTGCCGATGATGAATAAGGCATTCAATTTCTCTTTTAATCCAAGCCATGACACGGCTAACATGACCTGAATTACGACGAAAGATAATAGCACTTGTTTCCCTTAATCTACCAGTAATATCAGGCAATGGTGTTGCGTATAAAAAATTATCGTAAATATGTTGACGTAATTGTGCTCCTCTGAGATTTGCAGGAATTATATCTCGATTAATGTTTCGACTTGTGTATGGTAGAGATGCATGTTCAACAAACATATCTTCAATCGCAGCAGTCTCCGAAGCTGACACTTGAACGGTGGCACTGGAATTAGATGAATCATGACTTAAAATTTTTTTTATTCGACTTTCAACACATTAAATTAGGCTTATGACAACCTGTACCGGAATCTTGGGGGCTGTTGAAATAAAAAATCCAAACGGTGACAGACAGAATCAGGTCGAGCACGCCGTACTATATGTTGCTCATATTGGTCAATCGATTTCACATTATGAATAATAGAATTAAATTCACGTTTACACAATGGACATTCAGCTTTTATCTAAAACAAAATAACGGTTTATCATATATTGAATAAGATTTTTAATTAGTGTGAAAATAAATAATTACTTTGCTCCATTGAAGTAAACATTCGAAACAGAATTGATGCAGACAAGAATCTGTAAAACATTTTTTCTTGCATTTACCTAAACAAATAGCACAATTGGGTGGCGGAGATCTACATAATGGACGCTCTAGGTCTTCTGACGCTGACGAACGTGGTGATCTATTATTTCGGTCTGGCGTTTCTGGACATTGATCCAAACGTTCTGGCGTTGGTGGACATTCATGTCTATTAGCCATTTTGAAACAGAAATAATTTCTTTTCTCTAACCAAGAATCTGCCTTATACAATAATTATTAATTAAATATTTTAATTTTTTTTTCTATTCCTATTCATTTCATTGGCACTAAATTAAATTATATTTATATAACTTTTGTTTTTCCCTTTTTTTTTACACGTATCAATATTATATTTTATGAATTTTTTACAAAATTGTTCATTTTTCTTTCTGCTCATTGATTTTTAAAAAATATTTACGTTTTCTTAAAATTAGTACCATTTAATTATTTTTATATTAATAACATTATGTGCGTTAAATAAATATGTGTATAAAAATATACTTATAAATATATAATAATAGTAATAATAATAGGATTATTTAATAATTTTTTATTTTTATAATTAAAAAATTTCCAACTCGCACAACCATTTTGTTTCTTGTGTTGAATTTCAAGTAACTGAGTAATTTAGTAATCTTTGTTTTTATTATTCACAAAATAAAAAAAATTAAAATATATTATTAGTTGCCAGCATTGATAATATTTAATTTTATTTTTTTTTAATTAAATAATTATTTATTCAATATTATTTATTTAATTATGATTACTAATTAAGAATTTAATTTAACTATTAGTTAATATAACTTTAAAGTGTTTTTTAATTTCTAATGACTTATACAATTTGTTTCTAACTTTACTTCGTTAACCATGCGCCGCTTTATATTTGTATATTGGTATTTTTATTTGTTTTAAATAATTCTTTTGTAAATTAAAGATATTATACGATATAGGTAGGAGTGAGATAAAAGAAATGTCTGTTTGGATATTTAATTTGTATACATGTGTGCGGAAAAAGGAATAATAAGATTATTACTTTTTTTATTTTTTAAATGTTTTTAAAATAGAATTTATTTTCGAAAAGGAAAATAACTAATTATATATTCTTTAAATTTTGTAAAATAGTCTTTACAATATTATTAATTAAAGTTGTGCCGTGAATTAAAGTTCATATATTAATTTAATTAACCATAAAGTTTGTTTTTTGAAATTAAGTAAAATTTTGTTGAAATAATATGTCCGGGGACGTGCAACCAAGAAAACGTAAAGATAAAAAAAGAAAGAAAGGTGAATTAATTTAAATTAATTAATAAATTACAACGTAGCCGGTTATTTATGAAATCAATTAAATTCACAATAATTCATTCATCGGCAAATTTGAATTATTATTTTTTTTTTTTTAGTTTTAATAAATTTTTTGACGCATGCGTAAAATGCATAATTAAAATTATATAAATGTTGTTGTTTTGCTGTTAATTAACCCCTTTCAAATGCTTATTCAATTAATAAAAACTAATAAATAATTATAGAAAATGGAAAAAAAACAACCAATTTTTTTTTTTTTAATTTAATTTAATATCTAATTTTGTATAATTGAAAAGAGTAAATAAATTTAATATAGCACAATTTACAGTCAGCTTGTTTGCTTATCGCTTTAAATAGATTTTCAGTAAAATCTTATGTGCGAGAATAACATAACAATATTTTTGCATTAATTTTTTTTCCTTTTGTCTTATTCTAACAACCGTAGATATATATAAATAGCATAAGAGATAAGAAAATTCACATAAAGATTTATTAAAATTTTTAATTCCTATCAAAAACCTATCAAATTCTTGTAAACAAAAAAGAAATTTTTTTTTTATAAATAAATTAATTTTCGTTTTAATTAATTATTAATGAATACTTTAGTTATTAGGGGAAATTAAAATTAAAAAAAAAAATCATACAGCCGCGTGGTTCTACTCATCATAATTTAAAATACGTTGGCGAAAAAAAGACATATTTCTGTTATAAAAATAACATAAATTTCTTGTTTTTCAACATTAATTTTCTTTTTATTTTTTATTTCTATTTTTACAAACTGTTGAACATTTTTAATTTTCCTTATTTAAATAAAAAAAAAAAAAAACAATTGTTTGACGTTTTCTGTAATTTTTTACTACTCTACGTTTTTACAACTTTTATATTATATCCAGTAATAAATGTTTTAACGATAATAATGGAAAGCAACCTTTAACATTATACGTAGTTAGTGCATTTGTACCATGTCATTGTGTTAATTGCATTCCATTTCGTATATTTTTCTTTTTTTTGGAAGTATAATACGAAAAGGTCACAGAGTAAAAAAAAAAATTTTTTTTTGTTGGCATTTATTATAAAAAAAAAAACATTTACACGGATTTTATTTTATTATAAATAGCATTTGTAATGTTATTTATATTTGTTTATGTTGTGTGGTTTGTGGCTTTACTTATTAATAATAAAAAAACCATGTAACAGCGCATTTGTCCTTAAATACGTTTAATTTGTTTACGTATTTAAATTTTTAATTAATTATTTATTTAGTAAACAAATTAAATTACCTTTTACAAAAATATTATCGTGCCATTTAATAAACTTTCTCTAGGATATTCTTGTTAAAAAGGACAAAGAATTTTGTATAATTCTGTGAATAACTAAATAATCATTTCCTAATTAATGACTTTCGTTAAGTCGGCGACGTAATTAATATAAACAATAACAAATAAATTATGACTTATTTATTTTTAACCTTATATTATACGTTAAAAAAAAATTAAAACTTTGTAATAAAAGAAAGGCGGGTAAAATATGAAAATTTAAGTAAATATGACGACGTTTTTGCGTTTAAAAACAAAACATTTTTTAACATTTAAATGTTTTGCCAATAAAATGTTTTATTTTTAAGCGATGTTTTAACAAAAATTTTGCTTCATTCTTTCAATTTAGATGACGTTGATGAAGTTATAAAAGAACGTAGTGTGCCCACGATGAGTGGAACACAGGTAAATCCTAGTGGAGTACACGCTAGTAAAATGGTTGGACCTGACGATGTACAAATTCACGTTCACAAGGATGCACATGGCACTGGTGGACATTGGTGTGCAAAAGTTGTGTTTTTTTCATTATTGGCAATTCTTCTTGGTTTAATTGGATTAATTATTTTGGAAAATCGTGGCCATACTGATGGTAATACATTTTTTATTCTTTTAAGTATTTTTTAATTAATTATTTTTAATGTTTGACAGTTGATACACCGGTCGCTGAATCACGGTTTTCGGAATATTTTGAAGGCTGGGTAGAAGAAGTTAAGGATGTTGTTCAACCCTTACATGAACCAGATGATCATGATAACGATGGTGAACCTTTTGCAGAGGAAGATGATCATGATGATGAAAATGATGAGCACAGCGAACAAGATGAGCATAATGATGAAAACGACGAAGAAGATGACGAAGAACAAACTAGCCAAGAAAATGATAGTGCTGAGGAAGACGATGATAATGATGATGAAAGTGAAGTAAATTTAAATGATGGCGATCAAAAAAAAAATACTCTTGACGACGACGATGACAAAGACGATAATGATGGTGATGACGATGATGATGATGATGATAATGACGATAATGTTGAAGAAGCTAAAGAAGAGGTTAAAGAAGAAGTTATTCGTTATACAAGAAGTCTAGGTGTTGACGCCTCACCAATTTTAGAAGTAGAAAATCTTGATGAAGATAGTGACGAAAATAAAATAAACGACGATAATGACAGTGATGGTGAAGATGATAAAGAACAAGCAGAGGATGCAATTTCAAAAGAGAACGATGACAATGATGATGATCAAGATACAGATGACAATGCTCCGTTTGAAGAAGTGAGTTTATTTAGTTCTTTATAATTTAATTGTTTTTACTACCTTTTTTTTTGTGATTTTGCTGACACTTTTGCATGCACTTTAATTTTGCTTCTTTTTTTTTTATTAATAAATAAGGAAATCAATAAAAATTCTATTGATAAGGAAAACACAATAACAGGTGATTTATTAGAGAAACAAGTGGATGATCTAATTTTGAATTATAATAAATTAGCTGACTCATTAAATCGTCCACGTTTTGTGGAAAATAAGACAACACATGTGAGTAAAAATAATGAAAGAAATAAACTCGTCGATGATGGCGATGGTGATATGATTAATGATGCTACGGTGAGTCTGTGTTTGCTTGATTGTTTGCTTGTTTTCCGTTCTGTTAATTTTAATTATTTAATTATTATTGTTTATTGTGTAAATACTTAATTCATGTTTATTTCAATTATAAAAAAAAAAAAATAATAAAGATGGAAGATGATGACTCATTTGAAACAGTAATTGATAATGATGATGGTGAGGAATTACATTTACAGCGTTTAGCTGAAGAAAGTAAAAAAGCAGAAAAGACAAATGATGATACGGATAATGAACCTGAATCATCATCAAGTGAGTTAATTAAATAATAATTAATTAATTATGCGAATAAACTAAAAGGAAGAGAAACATTTTTTTTTATTTGATGAATTTAGTTTCGATTAGATTTTAATTTTTTCTTTTTTGTAATTTATTTCTATAAATATGAAAATTAAATTTATTTAATTATGAAAGTGCAATTTAGTTATTATTGTTATCAAAAAAAAAAAAAAGAAAAAAAAAATTAATCAATTAAAGTAAATAGAAAAAAGAAAACGAAAATTTCAAATTCACTTGAAACATTTCCAGTTGCTGTTAAAATTGTGGTTGGTGTCGCCCTATTCATAGTCGCACATCTAGTTTTGGTTAAAAAGCCAGAAACGAGTGAGTGAATTTACATAAGAGAAATTTCAATGAAAATTTCATTAAATGTTATAAAATTTTTGATTAATTCATTTTCTTGTGTTTTCTTATTAATTAATTAATTATTTGTTAATTTGCATGCTGACTGGTTTTAACGTTAATTTACAAAACAAATTAAAATTATGTAATCAGCTTGCTCTATCTCTTATCTATATCTCTAATTATATATAAATATATTTTTCAAATTGATTTTGCTATTACTGTTACTGAATTAATTAATTAATTTTTTGATTTTTTTTTTTTTTGTTTTAATTGTAAAACTATTTCAAACAAATTGCACTTTCATTAGCTTTTAATAATTTTGTTGTTCTTGTTGTTGTTGTTGTTTAATTATTTATTGTTATTCATTGTCTGTCTTAAATTATAATAAATAATTGATTGATTAATTAATTAATTAATTAGAAGATGATAGAAATATTAATGAGGTTAAAGCTGTACAGGAGGATGTAATGTTTACAAAAGAAACGTCAACAGTAACCGCTGAACCGATTAATTTACGTAGGAAATTAACATTAATAACCGCAAATGAGAATATACCAATTGAACCGGAAGATGAAATTGTGTATGATGATGACGACGATGAATTATATGATGATAATGATTTAGATGAGGAATTATATGAAAATGAGGATCGTTTAGAGAGTGATGAAGAATTAATTGAGTATTCTGATGACGAAAATAATTTAGAAAATGATAAGAAACGGATACAAACATTTGAAGATATGAATGCCATGTTTAAAGTGCCTACCGTACCGGATAATAATAATAAACAAATTAAACAGCATCAGTCAGAAATAATTGAAGAGAAAAGTCCTGCCAAAAATATATCCATTGAACCGGTTAAATTAAATAAAACTTTTGTTGAATCCGCAAAACCTCAACAGATGACTGCAACGACAACATCAGAAATTCTAGCGAAACCACAAGAAAAAGTAGCACCGCCAGCATCAAAGTTACAATTTGGTGAAGTGAAACCATTTGAAGTGAAAAGTAAAGAAGAAGAAGAATTATTAGTTGATGAAGAGGAGGATGAAGAAATTGATGATGGCGATGTTATTGAAGTTGATGAGGATGAAGAGGATATATCTGATGTTGATGATTCCGATTTAATGAAGCGACTCGAAGCTAAATATGGTAAACTTCCGGTACAACTAGATATTAGTGATGATGATGCGGATGAAGAAGAATTAGATGATGACGAGGAGGATGTTGACGATGAAGAATTTAATAGCAAATGGACAAGTAATTTTGTGTTTTGTTTTCATAATTAGCTTTAATTTTTTTTTTTGGATCAATAGAAAAATGTTTCTTTTCCTGATTTCGTTTTTCATTTCATTTTTTTTTTCTTTTTTTTTTGTGATTTAATTGTTTATTAATTAATTTTTAATTGTTTAGAATTACCAGCAGGACGTGGTCCGCAAACAGTAAATGAAGAACAATTATATGAGGATTTAAGTAGAGCTAATAATATACTCCATGAGGTTTGTATTTTTCTCTTTTCTCTTTATTTCCTTTTATATATTTTCTTCTCTGTTTAAATTTTGTTTTTAAATTAATTATTTTTTATTCTTTTCTTTTCATTTACTTTTCTTTCGTTAAAGGGTTACTATTAGTTGTAAAATGTAAAATTCTATGCTTTGATTCCACCTACTACACCCCATATTTACAAAAAAAAAAAAAATGACACGTTTTACCTATTTTATTTTTTTCTTTCGTTTGTTATTGTTTGTTGTGCACGTTATTTAATTAATTTTAATTACTACTCTGACTACTGACTTAGCTTAACATATTGATATAAAAATTTTTTTTGCATATCGTTCTGTGATTATAAAAAAAAAAAAAAACCCAATCTCTATATTCGTTATCATTAAATTAGTTTCTAATAATAAAATAAAATCCTTAAAAATAAAATATTTTCTCATAAAGTGATAAAAAAGTTTATTTACTGATAGATAGTAATCAAATCAGATAACAATCACCCACAATTCGTTTCTGATTTCTTTTACTAAGAAAATAATTTATTTTCAAATGATTTTTTGAAGTTTTTTTTGTTGTTGGTGTGTTGTGTTGTGTTTGTGTGTGTTTTTGTGTGTTTATTTGCTGTATTTCTATTCTTTTGACTTTAATTTTCTATTTTCTATTTTCATATAACAGTTTTTACTTTTGTTTTTACTCTGAGTCTTCTTCTTTTTCGCCTTCTTGAACTTTCTAGTTAATTAAATAATAAAAATATTGTCATGCTCTTGATTTTGATTTTGATTTTTTTTATTTAATTAAATTAAAATTACTAAAAGAAATTAACGAAACACTTTCCCCCTTTCACACAATAAAGTATCCAAAAGATTCTATAAAACTCTTTGAACAAATATTACAAACAAATCCTAAACAACCGGAAGCATTATATGGTATAGCGAGAGCACTTGATCATTTATCAGATGTTGAGAAAATGAATTTAATTTTATTAAAAGCAATCGATGCGTATTTAACTGTCTTGGATTTAGATGAACAGATAAATGATGAAATATTTAAAGCGGTCTCTGAACGGTGCATTGATCGGATGAGATTTATTGGTAAAATAATATTGATTTTGGTTTTCTTCCTTTTTTTAACAAAAAAAAAAAAAAACAAAAACAAAAAAAAAACTAGGCCAACACGCTAAAGCAGTGGACGTACATGAAGGATTAATAAAACGTTTCGAAAATGAACCGAAATACCGGAATCAACTGGCTTTAACATTTTTATTGTCTAATCGGTAAATACACAGTGACGTAGTCTTTAGTGATTTCATTTAAAATACGAATTAAATATTATTTAAGGTTAACAGAAGCAAAGAAGGTGCTACATGAGACACTGCTACGTTGGCGTACCGATGGCTTTGCTTTAGTGCATTATGGATTTGTGTTGAAAAATCTTGATCAAGATATGGTGAATGCCGTTAAATATTTACGTGAGGGGATATCAAGTGGAGCACCTGGTACAAACGATGGACGTTTTTATTTTAATTTAGGTGATGCATTAGTGCGTCTGGGACGTAACGATGAGGCACGTCAAGTATATCGTGATGGTGCAAATAAAAAATTATTTTTATCAGAATATCAACGATCTTTGTATAATGTGGAACGGTTAACAGCACGTCCATTCTGGACAAAAGAACAAACAACGTATGAACAATTTTTTAATATTTTAGAACAAAATTGGTTACAAATACGTGATGAGGGATTAAATTTGTTAAATAATGATGGAAACTTTAAAGATGTAATTGAAAATCTACGTGACGTTGGTGATTGGAAACAATTTGAATTATATGCTCGTGGGCAGAAAATTGTGAACAATTGTAATAAGGTGATGTTAACATGTAAAATCATTGAAATGTTTCCACATGCGAAGGGCTGTTCACGGGGTCAAGTTAAATTTAGTGTAATGCAACCTGGTACACATGTATGGTCACATTGTGGCCCAACAAATTGTCGATTACGTGCACATTTAGGCTTAAAAGTACCATCAAACACATTTTTACGTGTTGCCACTGAACTAAGGTTGGTTTTTTGATGTTTTTATAAGTTTTTTTTTTTAATGAATTTAATTCGTAATCGCTTGATTTGATTTATAGGAGCTGGGAAAATGGAAAAATCTTAATATTTGACGATAGTTTTGAGCATGAAGTATGGCATAATGGTACAACAACACGTTTAGTTTTAATTATAGATGTCTGGCATCCAGAATTAACAGATAATGAAAGAAAAACCTTAACACGTATATAAGCGAGGACAATCATTTTTTTTTCTTATACTTTATTTAGAGCTATTTAGAGACTACCTTTTACCTTTATTTGTTTGTTTATTTTTTATATACATTATACATTATATACATTTCTTTAATAATTAAGAACAACCATCTGTATGTAAATATTATTAAAAAAAAAAAAATAATAATTAAAAAGAAGAAAATGAAGAAAAGAAAATACAAAATGTAATTTATTGTCTCATTATCATTATAATTTGTTATGAAATTAAATAATAACACGCGAAATTAATTAATTTCTCTTATCCAACAAAAAAAAAATGTTTTGTTTTGGTTATTAAACGGTTATTGGCCCTTGGATTAATAATAATAATATTAAAAATTTTTAATGTTTAATAGCAAACAAAAAAAGCATTACACACGCTTAACTAATTAAAAAAAATAATTTTTTAATTTAAGCATAAATAAAAAAGCAAATTAAAATTTTTTTTTTTTTTTTTATATCAAACGAATTTATGATTTTTTCTTCCTTATTGATTGTTTTGTGTATTTTTTTTTTGGTTATAAAAATTTTCTTTTATATTTGCTAATTATAGCAAATAATTTGTATTTAAAATACGCTAAATACGTTAATTATTGTAATATAAATTAATTATTAATGGAGAAACATGTGTAAAAAAAAAAAGAAGGTTTTTTTTTTTTTTGTTTAACACAGTTTAGGGTTAGTGTTAAATTTTCTGCTGATTTAAAGAATTTACATTTTTTTTTTTTGGTTTAGTCATTACTATATGGGCAATTTGTAGGTGCTTATAGTGCTTATTTTATGTATTTACAATGTGAAAGTAATTTGTAGCACCTGCAGTTTTAATTAATTAATTAATTAATTAATTACGCGTTAAAAATGTTAATATTTATGGAATTTGGATTAACAAATAAATTCTGCTTTGCTTGACAGTACGCTGAACTGGTAGCAATCGTATCTAGTTTAAATTTGGTTGTTCTAACGTTTTGTTATCTATTTTAAACAAACCAGTCTTGGTGCAGACTGTAGAAAGATCATAAAATTTTAATTTTATTATTTTGGTCCATTGACCAAAACCAGTTAATATGTAAATACAAATGACATAATGCTCGTAGACTTAAAAGATTTAACGAACGATTGACTTTAACGAGAAATTGATAGAAAAATAATAGCAAACGATTCATATCGCGTGAGAAAATGATTATTTATGATAAATATTTAATTAATGATTACTCAGAATTTTTTTTTTTTGTTTTAAGCGGTTTAAGCGTGGCGCCTTAATCATAATCTTAATCCATTAGCAGTGCCGTAGCAAATGTTCATGTGTACATGAATTTAGAAGCTACCTGCAGATTTAAAGGCGCCTAAATTTATTGCTTAGAAATTAAAGCTCAAATACTTTGATTGGTTAATTCAAGTAGTCAAAGCGTGTCCGCTTATTTTACAAACGAGATTTTAATGTTTCATGATTTCACTTCTTAGACGATTAAATATATTTATTATTATTTTTGTTTTTTTATTGTTTAGATTATGGCGCGACAGGTGACTTAACACATGTCCATTGATTAAGTGTTTAAATGGAAAGACGACGCGACAAATTAATCATAAAACCACTTTAATTGAATTTAACGATAAATTTATTCTTTTAAAAACTACAATAAACGTATTATCATTATTTAACCATATTAAACTGTTAATTTAACTAATTTAATTTATTTATTTAAACAAGGGAGAGATTTACAGTGAAAATTGACACGATAACATAATTTCATTGAGGAAACAAACAAACAAAAAATATCCGAAATGACCTAAAAGTCACAGAATAATATGTAATGAGAACAGTAAATAACAAAAACGATTTAAAATAAATTAAATAATTCTGTAATTGCATAATAGAAATATAAATAAAGATCAAGAAGATGAAGAAGAAGATGATGAATAAGAAGAATGAAAATCACTAAAAATGAGGTTGGATTTATTAAGCGAGCAAAACGAATTACAAAGTGAAATAAATTTACTTCGTTTTTTTTTTGTTGTTTTTTGGGGTCAGGAAACTAAAAATAAAAATAAAAAATCTTGATGAAGAAGAAGAAGATGAAGGAAAAAAAAATCCCATTAACATCCTTAACGAAGATTCACAATTAGCACTTATGGTGAGTGTAGTAAATTTTATTTTCCCTCATTATAATTAAAAAAAAAAAAAACAATTCTTCGCTCATTTATTGATTTTAAAATTTTTTTACATTTTTATTACGAATTCAATAAACCCATTTATATGTAAAATTTAAATATATAAGTTATCCTTTATGATTATTAGTGTTATCAGGGAATATGATAATAATATCAGACAAAATATGCCTGTGGGTTTTTGTCGTTTATTTTATTAAACATTTTTTGTTTCTTCTTTTAACCAATAATCGTGTTATTGAACTCCTTTAATTAAAATGAAATTAGATCCTGGATTATTTGTTGTTTAAAAAAGACAACAGGATTAAAATACGTTTTGTGTCATTTCATTTAAATGAATTACGTTGGAAATGACGTCTAAAAAGGAAGGAATGGGTAGAGAAACAGAGCTTAGATAAAACCAAGCAAATTACAGCCACAATAATAATTTGATGAAGTGAACACCACTATTAACTCGATTAAATCAATAAATTATCGCCAAAATGATTAAATACCACCACCATACTCCCCAAAATGCAATAAATATTTAATTAATTTACTGAAAAAAAAAAAAAAAAATGTTATTAAAAACTAAAAATATAAAACAAGTGCAAAGTGGTTTTCGATTTTATTATTATTATAAAAAGCTTGAAGGTGCGACATACCATTTATATTAAATGGCACGTGTTTTATATGTTTGTGCTTAATTTAATTATTTAAAAAAAAAATTTTTTTTTTGCTTAAATCTTCCATTCATTAACGCCTAATTAAATAACCGTGGTCTTTTGTACGTTGCTGTATTCTACTGTACTCTACTGATCCCATGTTATCATAGGTGTAATTGTTAAGTAAAATGACAACACAACATAATTAATTAAATAAAGCATAAATAAATTTTTCTAAAAGCCAAAACAATTTAAAACAGAAACAGAAAAATAACAACAAAAAAAAAAAAAAAAAAAAGGAATTCGCGCGTGGCACTTATCAATGTTTTTGTTGCGTTTTTAATTTTATTTTTAATTAACACATATTTGCTTGTTCCTATCTAATTATGTTTTTTTTTTTTTTTTCTTATAATTTTTTATAACAACATATTTAATTACGTTAATTATCACGTAATTAAACTGATATTTTTCTGTTATATTTCTAATAAGAAAAAAAAAAAAAAAAAAACCTAGAGAATTATTTTGCTTTGCATCGTTTAAAACTTTTATAAATTCTTTATCATTTCTAATCAAACAAAAACACAATCCTAGAATTTCTAACATCGTTTTTAACAGATTTTATTATATTAATAATTAAGTAATTAATTCGATTAATCAATTAATTATGTAAGCAAACAAAATTGTGTAGAAAGTAAAATAATAAAAAAAAAAACGATGAAAAAAAAAAAAAAATAAATAAAATAATAATTAATTTATAATACGTCGAAAGATTATCAATTATATAATTAAATAAGTAAATAAATAAAGAAACATTTCATTTCTATTATAATTAATAAAAAAAAAAAAAAACAGTTTAAAAACAGAGAACAAGAAAAATGAAGAAAAATTACACAAAAATAGATACAAAAATATATATATATATACAAAAATGATTAAAAATGTAAAGAATATTAAACTTGGCACGTGTTTCCGATTATATTCTCATTTGAAATAAATAATTAAATCAATTAAAGTCATTCTCCAGATATTCAAAATTTTCGTTTTATATTTTATTTCCCAAATATCACAATTGTTTAATGTAAAACCGTTCTAAAAAACGTTACAAAAAATTAATTATATAATAAAAATGGATAATTAATTAACGAAACGTAATTAAAGTAGAAATATCCGTTGAGTACTATCAGAAAAAATTGAACTATTGTTACAATAAACGTTGTCATCAGTATGATAAATAAAATAATCCACACGTTGCCATCATTGTTCATCAAATTCTTAATTATTTTCTGCAGAAAATTTATTAATAAATTAAATTAAAAAATGTATTGGGGATGTGACTGAATTGTTTATGTATCGCCAATTATTTGTTACGTTCGTATACAAAATCACAATACACGCCAACAACTCCTATGAAAAGAATATAAATTTGCGTACGTGAAATGTAATTCCTTCAGTTCGATTAAGAACTTCATATTGGCAACAACCGAGGAAAAAAGAAAAAAAAAATTCAGTCAAATATGCAATTTTAATTAATTAATTTTTATTGGTTTTTGTGAAACTGTTAGAAAAGGATTTCATGAAAGTGTTTGTGATAAGCAAGTGATTGGTTTTTTAAATAATTTTTTTTTTTTTCTTTTCTGATTTGATTTGGAAAATGGTGAATAATCGATTAGTGGTGTTATTCGTATTGATAAATTGTTTCACAACCGTTTTTCTGGATGTAACTGATGAGAAACTAAAGCATCATTCTCATTCGGATAGTTTAGATGAGCATGGAGATTTATTACAACTTCAATCGAACGAAGATAATGCAAATAGTGAACATGGACATGACTCCAAATTTATTGTTGTTTGTATAAAAGATGGATGTCTTCGTGGTTTTAAAAAACGACAATATGAAAGTTTTCTTGGTATTCCTTACGCTAAAGAACCGTTAGGACACGGAAGATTTGCGGTAACTTTTTTTTAATTCATTAATTAAAAAAAAAAAAAAATAATAAATAAATAAATAAAAATAAAAAAATTCTTGTGAAAATATTTTAAAATTATTTTTTTATTAATGAAATCATGACTCATGAAAAATTTCAACAATCTTCAGTTTATAAATAAATTAAATGAATAAACAAATTTTATTGTTGTTGATAACTCTGTCATATCAGTACTGGTTAATAAGATTTATGGGATATTAACAGCTTCATTTAAAAATTTAATGACGAGATTAATTTTTATTGAAATTTAAATCTTTAAACATTTATAGTGTTTTCTTGTTTTAAAAACATTTACTAGGCTTTTTTATGCATTTTCAGAATCCAGTTAAGAATGATCCTTATACAGAAGACATAAGAAATGCAACCGAGGAAGGAGCTTGTTGCTGTCAAAAAAATCTTTTTTTGGAAAATGCAGTTGTTGAAGGTTCAGAAGATTGCTTATACCTGAATGTTTATAGACCGACTGTAAATACAAAAGAAAAAATAAAAATTTAATTTGAATAAATTTTTACTGAATTTATCTGTTGTAGGGTGTTCGAAGACATTCCCGATTTCCTGTAATGGTGCATATACATGGCGGTGCTTATTTTTCGGGATCATCTGGTCCAACATTTTTGGGACCGAAATATTTTATGCAAAATGGTGAAACGATAATGGTTTCTATGAATTATCGTCTCGGAGCATTGGGTTTCCTGTCAACCGGTGACGAAAATAGTCCTGGTAATTTTGGACTGAAAGATCAATTGCTTGCTTTGAAATGGGTGAAGAAAAATATAAAACATTTCGGTGGTGATCCACATTCAGTTACACTGATTGGTCAAAGTTCAGGTGCGGTTTCAGTACAAATGCATATGATAAGTCCAGCATCAAAAGGATATTTCCATAGAGCAATTATCCAAAGTGGCAGTGCGATAGCGCCATATAATAATCCAACAGAGGATCCATTAACACTTGCTCGTCGCCATGCTAAAGCTCTTGGTGTGCACGAAGCACACAAAATGGATAGGCGACATTTGATCGATACTTTACGTAAATTCGATGCAAAGGATATAGTCGAGTGTACTGAAAAGCTTAAAATTTGGTCAATTGATCCAATGACACTTTACCGACCTGTAGTTGAAAATGATGAGCCTGGCGCATTTATTACTCGAGATCCTCGAGATGTTTGGCAAAGCGGTGATTTTGAAGCTGTACCGTGGATAACTACTTTCGTAGAAAACGAGGGTGCTGTCAGATCGGAAGGTATGTAATGTAGAAATGTGATTTCCGGATGTTTTTAATTATAAGGAAATTGTTTTTAGGAATCCTATCAAATCCCAAATTAATATCTGAGCTAACTGAAAGGTTTGACGATCTAATACCAAAGCTTTTAGAGATGACAATAAAAACGGCTGAGGATCGCGAGTGGATTTTAAGAAGCATAAAAGATTTTTACTTTAACGGTACAAACGATATTGGTTATAATTCGGGTCAGGGACTAATTAACGTACGTTTTTTTTTTATTATTTCCATATAAGTGGTGAAATTAATCTTTTGTTTGTTTACAGTTGATCACTGATCGTGCATTTACATTCCCGATGTATTGCTCTGTATTACAATTTTTGCAGTACTCAAACCCAAAGGCAACACCAGTTAACATTTATAAATTTGATTTTAAAGGACCTTTATCATATTCAAAACTGTTTTCGGGGACCAATACCGATTATGGTATTGTTCACTGTGATGATTTAATTTACACATATCGATTACGGTATTTGTTCCTCCACCAAATCGAACCATTCACCACTGAATACAAAATGATGGAAACACTTATCGAGACATTTGCATATTTTGCAAAATACGGGTTCGTTTAATTCATATCCACTTCGTTTTGTTTTTTTTCCTGTTATAATTAATTAAATATCATTATAGTGTTGCAAAGAAATGGGGACAAACAAAACATTGCCGCAAATCAAATAAACCACCGATACCAAATAGTTGTCCACAGATTTGTGAGTATCAACGGTTCTCACGTAACGCAGATGATAATGTTGAAGTCAGTACAACTGATGAATACCGCATGAATGCCGTACAATTTTGGCGATCACTTGATGCATTTTCTGAGAAACGATTATTAGAGACGTAAAATTATATAATTAAAATCATATACACATTCAATTACAATAAGAAAACTTAAATCGATATTATTATTATTATTATTATTATTAATAAAAAATTGAAAACCGACAGATCATGATGTTTTATTAAAATTTCCTATTCAAAATTTCATAATTAAATTAAATGAAATGAATGAAAAGTAAAAATTAACATAAATGCGAAAATGGTTTGAAATAATACTTGGAGCGTTGGGTTTCCTGTCAACCGGTGACGAAAATAATCGAAATGATGCAAACGCTTATCGAGACTTTTGCACATTTCGCCAAATATGGGTTCGTCTCTTTTTCAGGTTATGCAGTTACTCAGTTTCAATTCAACTTTTTTTTTTTCACAGAGTCGCAAAGAAATGATTGTGCCATGTCAAATAAACATAATCAAACTCAACAGTTCTATGAGTATCAACGGTTTTCCCGTAGCGATTTGTGATCATCCCGTTGTGATCAACAAAACAAATACTTTTCGCATGAACACTTTACAATTTTGACGATCACTCGATGTATTTTTCGAGAAGTGATAATTTTTATATTACGAATTACATAATTATACAATTAAAGTAATTTTAATTATATATTGAATCATAAACATTTAAATGGAAATTACATATAATAAAAAAAAAAAAAACAAAAAAAAATTCAAAATCCGATAAACAATTTTTTGTTTGTAGCTGAATTTCCTATTAAATCAAATTAAATTAATTTAATTAAATTAAACAAAACGAATGAAAAAGAAATGAAATGAAATAAACAAAAAAAAAAGAAAAAAGAAAAGTAAAAATTAAGAACAAATTAACATAAATGCGAAAATAATTAATGAAAATAAAACGGAAAAAACAAAAATCGTTTTCTATTTATTATTTTTATTTATATACAAGAGTCGCTTCGAGTGTTTCGAACCTAACGGTTTTTGTTATCGATACACAATCGTGATCATTGCTGGTTGTTGTTCATCCATCCAACTATCTGATTGCTATACGTTCCTTACGTTTAATTATTAACTTGCTCGCTGTGGCTATGCGGCTATGTGGCTATGTAGCTATGTGGCTATTTAATTAAATCCTTATCTCGTTTTTTATTTTATTATTTTTTTTTTTTTGTACAATAATTCAATCAATTTCTAATAACCACTGGAAACGAGGACATATTTTGCTTTCTTTTCATAAATAATTTTTTTTTTTTTTTTCACTTTTTATTCAATAAAAAAAAATTAACAATATATAAAAAATTTAATTTGTTAAACAAATAGAAATTTTTGTCTGCTCTTCAAACATAATTATTTATTTCCTATTATGTTTTGTTATTTGTTGGCGTTTTGTATTTGAACAGTTCTCCAAAAAAATCTTATCGCATAAAGATTGGGTTTGCTTGGTAATAAAGAAGGAAAGAAAGAAAAGAAACAATAACGTTTGGTGGGGGTGTAATTAAAGTGTGGCGTTTAGTATAAAAAGACAAAACTGGTTTAACAATTCTTTAGTTTGTTATAATTATTTGTTGATGCTGCTGATGTTGGTGACCTACTTGGATTAAGTGTTTAATTAAAATTAAAATTAATTATACGAGGCGAATAAAAAGCGAAAATCGAAAATAATGCAGAAGTGCGGACTGTGTTTGTTGTTAGTGTTAAGTGTTTCCTATTTTACATACATTGAATGTCAGTTAGAGCCAATAATTGAAACAACCCGAGGATATGTACGCGGTAGAACGTATATCACGGGTCTGGAAACACCGTATCAAGCTTTTCTTGGAATACCATACGCTACACCACCGACAGGCATTTTAAGATTCGCTGTAAGTCTTCAAACTCATTAAGATTTTTTTTTCCATTATCATTAACGGTTTAACGGTTTAATAAATAAAAATTTACCTTAATCTGGCTGTTTATTTAAATTTAAAATAAATTTTTTTATTGCTTTTTTATTATAAATTCAATCTAATGCTGCTTTCTTGTGTGAACAAAAAAAAAATGTTTTTTTTTTTTTTTTTGTATTTTGTGTGTTGTTTCAAAATTTAGAATCCAGTAAAACCGAGACGCTGGAGTGGTATTTACAATGCAACGTCCTTTCAACAGCCTTGTATGCAAGTATCTATATTCGATCCTAGTGAAACAGTTATGGGCTCTGAGGATTGTTTATACTTGAATGTATTCCGTCCGGCGGTAAGTAATTTGCTTGGAAATAATTTGGTGATAATCCGGATGATAAAAATAATTAAATTTCTAGAATTTAACGAATCTATCGTTGTACCCGGTTATCGTTCATATACACGGAGGTGGTTTCTCATCGGGTTCAGCAATGAATTTGGGACCAGAATATTTCATGTACAATGGTAAAACAATATTTGTGTCTGTTGGATACAGGTTAGGTGTTTTTGGATTCTTTTCAACTGGCGATCAACATAGTCCTGGTAATTTTGGGCTCAAAGATCAGGCATTGGCGATAAAATGGGTTCATAAAAATATTAGGGCTTTCGGTGGTAATCCAAGCTCAGTAACACTTATGGGTCAAAGTAGTGGAGCAGTTTCCGTACAAATGCACATGATGAGTCCACTATCGCAAGGATTATTTCATCGTGCGATAATCCAAAGTGGCAGTGCATTGTCAGCATTTAATGAGCCTACACAAAATCCACTTGATTTGGCCCGTCTTCAAGCGAAAGCAGTTGGAATTCGTAATCCCGAATATTATTCCAATGAGGAGCTAGTAGATCGGCTACGTGTGGTTGATCCTAATTTGCTGACTACCAGCATATTTAAGCTAAAATTTGCAAATTTCTTCCCATTTGTATTGTATCGCCCGGTTATCGAAAAAGATCCTCGAGGCGCCTTTATAACGAAAAGTATGAAGCGAACATGGGAATCAGGTTCTTTTAAACATATTCCCCTGCTGTTCACATTTGTCTCAAATGAAGGCGCTTTAATACCAGCATCCAACAGTAAGCTTGATTATTTGTCCAATAATTGGCTAAAGTTAATTAAATGTTTCTTTAATTTCAGGTGAAGGAATGTACGCTCCGTTTAAGCAATATTTTGACGATTTTATCCTGAGGACAGCTGAGCTGAAACCAAAAACATTAGCAGATGCTGCTTATATCGTCCAAAGTATAAAGAATTTCTATTTTAATGGAACAAACGATATAAACTATCAATTAGGACAACGTTTTGTTGATGTAAGCATCACATAGTTACTTCTCCTAAGCAGATGGTTTCAATTTTTGATTTTTTTTTTCTTCTTCAGTTGATTACCGAGCGATTGTTCTACTATCCTTTGTATCAATCGATTGAACAGTACATCCAATATGCAGATCAGACAAGAGCACCCGTTTACGTTTA
Source organism: Ptychoptera albimana (assembly GCA_961205885.1). Taxonomy (NCBI): domain Eukaryota; kingdom Metazoa; phylum Arthropoda; class Insecta; order Diptera; family Ptychopteridae; genus Ptychoptera; species Ptychoptera albimana. The sequence goes on along the minus strand of OY540804.1, from coordinate 28,540,055 downwards.
TAAATTTGACTTTGATTCACCAGTTACTGTGAAAATGTTATCCAAAGAATACAGCGTCTTTCATGATGTTGACGTTTTATATTTGTACAGTCAAGCCACTTTGGGAATGCCACCGTTAACCGTTGATGCAACCATGTCAGGTTATTATGTCGATGCGATGTCTACATTTGCACAGACTGGGTAAACTTTGCATTTTACAGCATTAGAAAATTAAATAATTAATTCATTTTTTTATTATGTTTAGTAAGGTGAAACAATTTGTGCCATTTAGTTCGTGCCGGCCATCATTCCGGACACCGCACGCTACATTCAATACTGATTTACAGCAAATGTGTGATTATCAACACTTCACAAGGAACGTAGCTACCGTACCGGAAAGTGTTGGTATTTCGGTGACAAATAATTTTAATCTAGAAGCGATACAATTCTGGAATGGTATGATGAAATTTAGTAGCACTGGGCAGCCACCATTACCGCCGTTACCAGTTCTACCGAATGCGCCGAAACCACCAAAACCAAAACCACCACCGCTATCACCACCATCACCACCATCACCACACCATGAACCAGGGAACTATAAACCTTTGACCTCGTACCAAACGTAATAAAAGATTTTTTTGTTATTTCATTGGTCATCCAAGAATTTATTTATTTAATAATTTATTCATTCATAATAAAATATTGTTTTTTTTTTGTTGTTGTTATTGTTAAGAAGTCGGTTTTACCAAACCGCACCGAACACGCTTTTATTGCTTAAAAAAAAAATAAATATTTTTTTGAATAAAAAGAAATCGGATCCCATAGTATTTTATGTAAATTAATGAATTTTAAGTTGTTTTCGTTATTTATGGTGAGAAGTTTTTTATTTTCCCTCTTTCTTTCTATCTTTCTAATTTAAATATTCCTCTTGTTGATGCAATTTTCTCTGTTGTTTTCTGCGTAAGTGAATGCTAGGTTTATTAAGGTTAAACATGCAAGACGATGTGATCTCTAGACGATTAAAAATGAAAAATCTTTTACAATCCGTACGATTAACACGGTGCTGAAGAATTTTGGACAAGTATTCTTTGAACTTCGGTTAAAATCAATCAAGATTCTGGCAGCATTGTTTGATAATTTTCTATCCCTAAATGTTAGCAACATGCATCGCATACGATTCACATGGTGCTTGAAAAATGAAGTTGAGCCAAGTTTTCTTGGATTAATTTATTCATAACCTGGATTTTCATATTCAAATCAAGATTAAGATATCATGCAAAAAAATTTTTTAATTTTTTTCTATAATTTAATAACCAAATATAACGTCAATACGGCAATATATCACGAAATCAACAATTTTTTTGCGTTTTTATTTTTGATTTTTTATTATTATTAAAATTCAATTGAGGTCATTACAAGATTAGCATTTATGATCAATTTTTCCCAAATTTGACAAAGAAATGTTCGTAAAACAATAAAAAATATACAAAAAAAAAAAAAAAACAACGTAGAAATTTGACACGAGTTATTAATAATTTTTTTGTTTGTCATAAAAAAAAAAATTGATTGTGAAATGGCGAATTATGCTTTATAAATATTATCTAGTCTATGAAGGGAGGGAGGATTATTAATTAATTATAAACATTAGGAAACATAATAGTTCTGAAATATGATTTAGAGAAATTCTGATATAAAAGCAATAGACATGTTTGAAGATTTCATTAGTGTGATTAACTGACGGGGCGATTAAGGTGCGAAAATATTATCCGAAAGTTCAAAGAGTTTACTTACTAAAATGATTAGTGTTAAGTGGAAAATATTTGTGTTATTATATCTCTGTGTTAATTATTTAACATTTATAAATGCCCAAGTAAATCCAACTGTACAAAGTACGGTGGGATTAATACGCGGCATAACTAAAGCGACGTACACAAATGTTGATTACGAAGCGTTTGAAGGAATACCATACGCTTTACCACCAATCGGAATTCGAAGATTTGCTGTAAGAATTTAATTCTTTACATCTTACTAGAGAAAATATTAATTTTTTTTTTTTTTTTTTTTGATTTAGAACCCAGTGAGACCAGCACCATTTATTACCGACTACAATGCGACAGCGTACAAAGGTTATTGCCTTCAAAAGTCTCCACTTCTAATCAGCGCTACCACTATTGGCTCTGAAGATTGCTTGTATCTAAACATCTACCGTCCTAAGGTAAGAAAATTAAACAAAAATAAATTTCATTTATAACAAAATTAATTAAAAAAAAAAAAAAAATTCATCAGAGTCTAACAGCGCAATCATTGTTACCAGTGATCGTTCATTTCAATAATGGTGACTTTTCGATTCAATCCTCGTATTTATTGACGCCAGATTTATTTATCAATAATGGTGACACAATTTTTGTGTCGTTGGATTACAGGCTAGGAGCATTAGGTTATTTATCAACAGGTGATGAGAACAGTCCTGGTAATTTTGGATTAAAGGATCAAGTATTTGCGTTAAGGTGGATTCGTAAAAATATTCGTGCGTTTGGTGGAAATCCAAATTCTGTTACACTTACCGGCCGTGGTGCTGCTGCGTATGATATTAATATGCATATGCTGAGTCCATTGTCCAAAGGTCTTTTTCATAGAGCTGTGCTAAGAAGTGGAACAGCGTTGACCCCATTCAATTATCGAACGAGCTGTCCGATTAAATTGGCACGCCTTCAAGCACAAGCTGTTGGCATTGCTGATGCTGCAAATCTAAACGCTGCGGAACTAATTGATGCGCTACGCGTTGTTGACGCTACCACATTAACAAATAGCATCGATTCGATCAAATACAAAAATTATTTACCAATTATATCTTATCGGCCAGTTATTGAGAAAGAGACTAGAGGCGCATTTTTAACAAGCAGCATTCGAAAACAATGGAATTCGGGTTACTTTAACCAAGTTCCATTGATATTTACATTCACATCTAATGAAGGCGTTTTAGCAAAGGATGTTCAATGTAATTTAAATCATTTAACTCTGTTACCACTACCACAGATACGAAAATTAATTGTTTTTGTGTTTCCATAGTTGATGCCACCGATATCAACAAGAATTTCAATGACCTCATTCTACGATTAGCGGAAGTTAAGCCAAAATCAACCGCTGATGCTGAATACATCGTTCAAGCGATCAAGAATTTTTACTTTAATGGAACCAACAATATTAACTATTTACAAGGAAAACGTTTTGCTGATGTACGTTGTTTCCTGAGTTAAACCGAATTGAATTGAACAAAACAAAAAATTTTTTTTTGTCTCTTTTAGATGCTTGGCGATCGTGAATTTTACCAACCAATTTACACCACAATTATGAAATACATACGACACGCAGATGTCTATAGAGCACCAGTTTCTATTTATAAATTCGATTTTGAATCACCAACAGAAACAGCAAAATTCCTCGATGTAGACTACAAACTGTTCCATGGTGTTGATGATGACTATTTATATAATATTCAGAAGTTACTTACGGGGCCAGCAGTTGATGTGATCATGGCTAAAAATTACGTCGACATAATTACATATTTCGCTAAATTTGGGTATTATTGGAGAGTGTGAAGAGTTTAACCTTTTTTTTTTATTAATTAATTAAATTTCCAGTATTGCTAAGCAGTTTGTTCCGACTGCTGCATGCCGTCCGGTATACCAGTATCCAGTGAACAAATACGATATTCAGCCAATGTGCGAATATCAACGTTTCACATTAAACGCAGTCGCGAATCCACAAGATGTCACAATAACAGCAGTTAGTGACTACAATATGGAAGCGGTTAGATTTTGGAATAGTATTTTAAAGTTTAGTTGCACTGGACAACCAAAGTTACCAGTTTAAATGCTTTTTTTTTTTTTTATTTATTTAAATTATTTGTTTTGTTTTGATTAATCTAATAAACGGTTTATGCCTAATTGATGAATTTTTTTACGATTTTATTTATTTGTGTTACTCAGTCTATTTACCTGTTGTTATGAGCAAAACAATGCGGAAATTTCTGTTAAAAATTTATAAAGATTTTAAGAAATGACTATCTAAAGTCTACACTCAACCGGTTATGGTATATACTGGGCTTTGACAGTTATATTCGATGTCGTTGTTGCTGCTGCTGCTGCTTCAAAATGAAAGTAAAAAACACAAAAAAAAATTAAAAAAAAAGAAAAAACCACTCAACAAACTTTTTCATTTTTTAATTTTGTTACAAAATAAAAAAAAAAAAATTCAGTTTTAAGCATTTAAGTACTTTTCTAGTTTAATTTTCACAAAATTGATTTCAAAATTTGCATCTACGTCAAGTGGTTAGGAGAGACAAAAAAAAAACAACAACAAACGAAAAAGTCGTAACTACTATGGCGAAAACCACTCAAACAAACCGTGATGATTGAATTTTTCTTCATTATTTCTTTTCATTAATTAAATATTCTTTATTATAATTATAATTATACATAAAAACATACATAAATAATTCAACATTTAATTACGGAATTATTGGTTGGCGGGAGAGAATTTTGTGTTGCATTTTTTTCATTTGCTTTGGCAATCTAATCGCAATTAGAAATTAAAAAGATTTTTTTTTTTTTTTATTAATTATTGTCATTTTATGTTTAATGATTTTTAATTAAATTTTCTTATGTTTTTGTTTTATAGCCTTAATTATGTTAACTTTTAACAACAACAACAAAAAATATATTTTTCAAAGTGGAAATTTCATCTCCATTTTGTCTACATAGCATAAAGCCCATAAGCACATTATTACTGCTAACATTAATTATGGTATTTAATTAAACATTTAATTAATTTTTATTTCATACAATAGAATCACAAAATATATATATATATTTTTTTTAATTGCATATTTTATAACAAGTGCAACAAGTGTAAGTAATTAAAAATTATTTAGCAAAACACATAGAAATAAAAATTAATTATTATTTTTTTTTTTTGTTGCATTTATTTACATTTAATTAACTATTATAGCTAATAATTACTATTTTATACATGTATATAGATATATTTTCTTCAATAATTATTATCATTATTAATATAATTTTCTATTGTAAAAGACAAGAAGAAGATTTTAGGTACATTCACTAAAAAAAAAAAAAACTTTTTTTTTTTCATTTTAATTTCTTTCTAACAGCCATTTATTTATTTAATTAATTTTAATTTTATTATTTTTGGTCTCTAATAAGCTATATCTAACATTTATTTATTTATTATTTGTTAAAACTGTGTGCTTTTAGAGATATTTTATAAACGGGCGAAAAAAAAAACAAAAAAAAACGCTTAATATTGTACGAAACGACATTTGTCGATGAATTGTAAAAAAAAAATAAAAAGACATTCAACAGCTAATAATAAAACGTAATAAATGTCTTTTGTTAGTACAAAGTTAGTTAGTTTTTGGTCGCGTTTTCTGTTTTTCTCTGCTAAATTACCACGATTTTGTAATACTGATGGCATATCTTATGGTAATAATGATTAAAAACAATTTTTTTTTTTTATTTATTTTAAAAATCTATTTTAACAAAATAAAGCACACAGTTGTTGTATTATAATTTTTCTATAATGAAGGAAAATGGTTTTTCTTTTCTTTTTTTTTTGAATTTTTAATTTTTAATTGGTGGTGTTTTCATTCTTACAATCAATCAATCAATCAATCAATCAATCAATCAATCAATTAATTAATCAATAAATAAATAATAAAAATAATAAGAAAATAAAAAAAGAGAAACAGAGAGAGAGAGAGAGAAAGAGAAAGAGAGAATTGTTTGTATTTTTGTTAATTATGTTATTGTCATTTACTTGTTACATTACACCTTCTATCAATTTGTTTAAAAATAACGAATCACATTTTAGTTAATAAATTAAAATTAAAAATTTGTTTATTTTTAATGTTTGCACTCCTTTAAGGTGGATCAAACGTAATGGGGAGTTTTTTTTTTTTTTTATAACTTTATAGTTTCTTTTTCTGTGTGTTTTTTGTGTTTTTACTCTTTAAGCTTTAAGTAAAAGCATTAAATCCATGTGTAGAAAAAATAATAAATTTAAGGATTTATACTGCCAATATTATTGGACGTAGATGATGCTGCCTGCCGCCGTAAATCAGATCTAATGATACCAGTGATTATGGTACCCAAACACAGCATTATTGCCATTGTTACATTAGCACCAATATCTTCCCATAATTGAAATAATTCTGCATATAGCATTGTGAATAAAATACCAAATAATTGTGCGGCAGCATTTAGTAAACCAGCTGATGTACCCTCGGGCTCTGGATATGTTAATTCAGCGGCAAATTCAAAGCCAACCGGTAGGTAACCGGTCATAAAGAAACCTAACAACGATGATGTCACATAAACAACCGCAATATGCCCGGAAGATAATGTAAATGTGTAAATCCACATGCCGACCATTGAGAATGCATAAACCGCCAACGTTGTCTCTCTGAAAGGTTTATAGCAAAATTTTATTAAACTTTTACCATCGAAGATTTTTTTTTTTTTTTAAATAAATTTCATTTACTTGAAACGATGAGTTTTATCCAGAACAACACCACACGCAACAGAACCCAACATTCCAGCTACAACAATACAAAGCCCAATACGACCAGCGTCAACTTCATGTCCTGGATAATGTTTTAACACAATCTAAACAATTAAAAAAGAAAAAGAATTGATTAATTCATCGAAAATTCATTGAAAATTTAGAGATCAATCAACCTGATTAAGTAACGTTGAAATTGCATAGAAAACTCCAACGTTCATACCATACGATGCTAACAACAGGATGTAATTACGATTTAAAACTAAACGTTTTACAGAATGTAAAAATGGTGATCCTTGTACAGGATTTGGACTTTGTGTTGCCTCCTGTGCAGCGGATGGTGGTGTGGGTGGTGCTCCTTTGAAAACTACAAAAAAAAAAAATTAATCATTGGCACAAAAGAATTTTTTTTTTTCTTTTTTATTATTACTTACATGTGACAACGAGAATAACCAATATTGATGTGATACCAGCAACTAAATAAAACATAAATTGTAAATCTTCACCAATTAATGTTAATTCATCATGATTTGATACAAGCATCGGTGGTACAAGAAAACCTATAGCAACACCCAACTGTTAACATAACAGAAAGAGAAAAAAAGAAAAACATTTGTATGGTTTTATATTTATATTTTTTTTTTTTATTTCATTTGATTGTTTTTAATAGTTGCTGCTACTGAAATAGGAGGCGGCACACACATCAGCTACTCAAAGTTTATTTCTCACAATATTTATGCACAACAAGGTGACACAATTAATTTAATAAACAAAGATATTTTTATTATTATAAAATGAATAGAGAAAATAAAATGAAAAATAAAAATAAAATGAGAATTCAATTGGATTATCCTTGTCATGGAATATTATTCGTTGTTATTCACCATAAATAGGGTAGAGTGTTTTACACGCTTTGTGGTTACTTTTTCTTTACGGTTACCACAATTTTACGTTTTGTTATTTATTTTTATAAATTTTTCCCTCATAAATAATTTAATAAAAAAAGAAAGAAAGAAAGAAAAATGTGTGTTGAGGACGTTTTTAAATAGCTGGCTCTACAGTTTATAATAGAAAATATAAAATAAAATAAAAACAGTGAAGTTACAAATTGTTCATACTATGTACACGCTTAAAAATAATAATTTTATCCAGTGCTATCCATTGAAATAACAAAATAAAATTATGTAGTGGCAAAAAAGATTCATTGAGCTTTCTAGTTAACTTAACTAAAATAAATGAAATGATAATAAAATGTTGACACACTGTTATCACTTCTTTCACGCATAATAACCCACAAACAAATACTAGCCAAAGATAAACTAATTTTTTTTTTTTTTTATAATCAAATATTAACGAAAAGGAAACAAAAAAAAAAAGTAGTGATTTTGATCTGTTTTTAATAAAAGTATCATGCAATAACCAACGAACGTAATCCATTTACCATTAAATATCCAAACAATCAAAACAGTTTATTACATTTATGTTATGACTTCACCATTCATTTATACACACATAAAAAAGATCAAAACATTAAATACAAGAATATAACGATGAAAAATCTCTTTTAATAAATAAAATTATTACAACAAGGTTACGATACTAACAGATAAAAAATAAAAAAGATAGAAGGAAAAACTGATTTTACAATTACACTCTGAATGTAATTTTTATTTACAATCAAATTTAATTAGTAAAACATTTTTTTTTTTTTTTTTTTAATATCGATAGTAATTTATAAGGTTTAATTTTTCTTTTTCGCCTGTATCGCTAGTAACTAGTAGCTGTGCTTGTAAGAAACAAATTTGTCTCTCCTTTTCGGTAAAAAAAAAAACCCAGAAACGAAAGCACACAACCGTTGCCCGCTATAAACAATTTATTATTATTATTTATGTGCTTTTTTATATTTTATTGTTCATAAAAGTATTAAAAAAAACCATGACATTTAAATTGGTTTTTTTTTTATAGTGAAATTGTTTTGTGTGTTTTGAATAAAATCGTTTGCTATAAAAAGGAAACGGAAGAGTAAATTAAAAAAGGAGAATAAAATGGGAAAAAAAAGCTTAAAGTAACAACAACAACAACAACAATAACACCAACAAAAAAACTGTGTTCATTGTAAATAGATAAAATTGAAAATAAATAGTAAAAAGCTTCTTAATTTTCTATTTGTGTACCCGTGAAAAATAATCGAAAATCAATGAGAGGTGAATTAGAAAAATAAAAAGAGCATGACGGGGCATAATGTTTTTATGAACCACCCTATATTGTTTTTGATAGTAAATAAAATACAAACCGACAGCCGTCCATCAGGGCTGTTTAAATAAAAAAAAATGTTAGCTGTCTCTCGTTAAACCGTGTGACATGTATAAATTGATCTTTATTGTTTTGCCATATCAGGAATATCAGGAAGATGAATACACAAAATAAATGAATTGGAAGTTTTTTAACGTTAAAACCGAAAAAAAAAATATGATAAACTCTTGTAAGTCAGATTCGATTGTTTACATTTTTTTCTTCGCTTCCTACATCCCAAATGTAGAATGATGGTGAATTTTGGATACAACGCTCGAAGGCACAGTAAAGACAACAGATGAGTGTAGAAATAATTCTTTACTAGCTGTTAGGAGATACATGGAAATAGAATCACGTAACAACCATCCACCTGGCCCTTAGCGTTTTTTTTTCTTTCTTCTTCTTTGTTGTTCCACCCATTCTTTTCTTTTTTATTTCTTTTTGCCATATTACCTCGTTTCGTATTCGTATTCTTGTTGTTTTTTTTTTTTTACAAGTTGCCTTATCCTTGAAACAACAACTAAATGAAATAAGATAATAAAATATTTTGTTTCGTTCGCTTCCTTAAATCAGTTTTTTTTTCTCCTTTCTTTTTTTTTTTTTTTTTGATGATGAATTTCTTCTTGTACACACAGATGAATAAATTTTATCCATTCTCGGATTAAGAAATTTTTTTTTTTTTTATTATTTTACATTATATAAATATGAAAAGGGTTTTTAGTTGGTTTCTTTGTTTTAATTTTATTTTATTTACCGAGATAAATAATTTTATTTAACACAAACCATATGCCTTCTTGTGAATTAAGTAACAAAAAGCCACCCATAAAAAAAAAAGAAAATAGAATGAAATAGCTGTTATAGTGCTTTCAACTAATAACATTTAACTTTTCTACTGCATACAGTCAATTAGTATTTCTAATTATAAAACCTTTTAACAGTGAAATTAAATAATAATAAATCCTATTAACTCCTATTAATATTATTTTAATTAAAATGCAACAGAGTTATTTTTACTTTACCTTTAGAAGGAAAATGCATAGTAGATAATTTTCTAATCGTAAAACTCAAATAAAATTATTGATTATTAATGTTAACGTAAGAAACGTAATTAATTTATAAAATATTTTACTACAGACTTTTCTATTCTGTTTATGCTATGGTTCGGTGTTTGTAACACGACATGACCTAATACAAGTAGAGTGAAAACAGTAATTTGTGTTGACCCTTAAAGAAAACAAGTGGAAGAAAGAAAAAAAGAAGCAATCTCATCAGGATAACAACACAAAAAAAGAAAACACTTTTTTTTTTCTTTTGTTTGACACTTTTTATAGTCATTGTAGCCTGTTATCTATGCGTTAAGCCTCACCATTCTTTCACTATCTGTGCGTCTTTTCTGCAAAACAGTTTGCTACATAATTTAGTAAAATTTTCTTTATTGTTAAACTTTTGTACAAGGTTGCAAAAAAAAAAAAAAACTATTTTCTATTACAACAAGCCGACCTAATTTTCTAATTTAAAATCTAAAAATTCTTTACTTTCGTTGCGTAAATTGACTCTGAGGTTGATAACGATGCGACGATGGAAATCAGGAAGGTGAAAGAAAAAAAAATCGTTAAAAACCCATTTAATTCGTTTGTTCACAACGACAACGACGACTCTTGTGACATTTTCCTTGTGCCCTTTCATGATCTTTATTATTGGATTTGTTGGCTTTTTTTTTATTCACCCCTCTCGCAATAAGTCTTTTATCTTACATCACATTTGATTATTTGCGGTTATAGACGGTAAAACTCAACGAAATCTACTTCTCGTTATTCATTTGTAAAAAGTACCTTCGTCACTTGAATTCCGTTTTTACTCTTTTATCCAGCATACATTATTCTGCATTTTCATTCCTTTATCAAACGTTAAGAGATCAGCATACAAAAAAAAAAAAAAAAACATTTCAATTAACTTTCGATGAATTTTTAAAGCTTTTATAGGTCATGGATGGTTTGTTATTGTCCTAAACATAATAAAAATTTTCTTCAATTAAATTTAAAAAGCTGAAAGAATGATTTTTGTATTTTTCTTTATTAAATCATGATTGATATGCGGTGCGGATAGTTCAAAAATAAGACATTTGACAGTTTTTTTTTTTTTTTTAATGTTGTTGATGACAATCAAAAATCATACGCAACGCTTCACAGAATACGCGTTTTTCGATAATAACAATGCGATTGATCATAATCTTTATAATTTTTTTGTCTTAGAAATATTCTTTTCACTTTTTATTAATCGTTTTTTTTAGAAAACTCTTTATGAAGCTAACAACGAACCACAATCACCTATCAACTGTCAATCAGTATTAACAATAAAACGTTATAATTGTAATTGAAAAATTAATTTCTTAAAAGAAAAGACTTTCGGTACCCTATGTTGTACAAAAGTTTTTTTTTGTTAAGCACAAAAAATCATTATTCGCATATCATAATAAAAAAAAAAGTTCAATAAAAATTTCAAAACACTTCAATTGTTACAAAAAAAAAAGTAGAAAAACCGCAAATTCACTTTAATGAATATTATTTTACGATTAACACACAACCATAAAATAAATGTCTGGTTTTTTTTTCATTCCATTAATAATAATAATAATAATAATAGTAATAAAAATGTGGAAAAAAAACCCCTTTAAATCGTCTGGTAAAAAACACTTTTGTATTCAAACACACAGAGTTAAGAATTTGCATTAAGTAGCAACAGCAGCAGCAGAATCATTTATTCTTTGTATGTTAAATGGTTAAAGCTTTTATTAATCATTAAAAATATAGAAAAAAAAATTCCATTGTTACGTTAGAAAACAATAGAAACTCTATAAATCATACTTTTATCGTTTGGGAAGGGAAAATTAACTGAAAGCAATTATCATTGCGTTCGTTTTCTTTTAAACTTCTTTTAAGTGACAAAAAAAAAAAAAAAAAAAAAAACGAAAAACAAATAGTAAAAATTGTGGTAAATGGTGTGTACTTTGGGGTTTGGGTATGTATTGTAATCCAACAAAAACAGTCAAATCTGTACACATTGAGACAATATTTCCTACGTTTTTTGTTATTTTTTGTACAACTTTCCATTATGACAATGCTGACGACAAGTGACAACGTCAACAGCAACACATGATGCAATATTTTCAATTTATTTTAAATCTCTTTTTACATTATTTATCTGTGTCGACACGTTATGGGGGATGATTTTTTTTTTTTTTTTCATACCCACCTCCACCAATAAATTTTTACAGCAAAAAAATATATTATAAACAAAAATTTCTAGAAAATTTTCTTTGTTTTATGCTTTTGATATAATTTTATATCTGGTTTTGATAGAAATTTATCATGCGATTTTATTATTATTATTATTCAGATAATTTATCTTCTGTACATCACATTTTAATGCATTTAAATGAGGTTTCAAAGACAGTTTATCATCATTTTAAACCACAAGAAAAAATTGGAATTAAAATAAAAAACCGTTGAATTGTTTAAAAAAAAAAAAAAGAAACATTTGTAATGCTAAACAACGAGAAAAATCATTGATCTCCACCTCACCGGTTTTAACCTTTTTCCCCCCCGAGTCTTTTTCAATAATTTAAAATAAAATTTTTTAAGCTTAGATCTATGATTAAAAAATGACAAAAAAATTAAAAAAAAAAACAGAAAATTTCAATCTAAAAAAGCCCTTAAAAATGGGAATCAATAAACATTTTTATTGCATTGACTATTTTCACGTTCTCTCGGTTCTTTAAAGGTAAAAAAAAAAAATTTTTTTTTGATAGGATTTAATAAATAAAACATAAAAAAGTGAAAAAATAATTTTCATATTTGTTTAAAATACCAATGAAATGCTACGAGATGACTATCAATATTTATTTCACAAATAAAAATTCAGTTATTACGTTACGTAAATACTTTATTCTGGCAAAGAGTTATATTTGCTTTGTTGTTATAATCGTTTAGGAAGGTTTTTTTTTTCTTTTTTTAAAACATTAATTAATTACAATTAAAGCTGCTCTAAACGGAAAAAGTTCAAACTGAACAAAAACCAGGAGGAGAAAAGAGCATAGAAAAATTGGTTAAAAGATTACGGTTTGGAACTAGTGAATTAAAGCTAAAAGTTAAGTGATTTTTGTACAAAAAAAAAATTATCGCACCATTCAATAACAATAACAATAACAATGGCAATAGCAAAACGTTAAAAGTTTCTTAATAAAACGATAATAAGAAGAGGAAAAAAAAGGTTGAATAAGCAACAACAGCGGTATTAACAGCAACAAAAGCATTAACCACCAGAACGACATCATTACCACAAAATCTCATTACAATTCAATTTTATTATATTCACCCTTAAAACACACCCTTTTAAAACCCCAAAAAAATAAAGTTCGTTAAAAACAAGAGAAACAAAACTAACTGAAAAGTTTTTCATTATTTTCGTAAAAAATTTCTATCGTAGACGACTTCTGTTTGCTGTTAGATTATTGTCTGTTACACTTCAGTATTTGTTTTGACACAAATTCATGCTTCCACCATTACCACAAAACAATTTTCTTTATTCATCTAAACAAACAAAATGACAAAAAACAAAATCCTCATGGCCTTTAAAAGGAAGAAATGTGTGATTTTTCCCAAAAAATAAAAATAAAATTGATTTAATAAACGCCATAAAATAGACTACACATTATACACCTGTAATAACTTGTAAATCAATTTATGCCTAATTCACCACAACCATAACACGACAAATTACACTTGATTTGCTGACTATACAACAACCAAGCTTTTACTCGAGCATACACAAAGTACAAAAAAAAAAAAAAATTCATAAATACAGTCACGCTTCTAGACCACCTACCACCTATCTACGCGACAGATTTTTTTATTAAAAAAATTTAATTCAAGAGTTTTGTTATTATTACGATAAAAGCTTAATTGGTGGTGCTTTGTAATTAGCAACGAAAATATTTACAAAATCAGCAAAAATTATAACAGAAAGCTTTTCAACGTAACGCAGCAAAGGCAGAAAAGAAAAAAAAAAAACCAAAAAGTTTCCACCCAATAATCTCTGTGACGCTTCAAGGCAATGAAAGTTCGTTTTACGTTTTTATGACATTAGAAAAATTTCGGTCACGACCGTTAAAGGTTCTTTCTGGTGTTAGTTTTGTATCAATTTAATGCTGCAAAAAAAAAAAAAAGTTTCTTTCTCCTGTTTTTACTTAATAATTTTTCTTTTTTGTTTTAATTTCAAAGAAGTAACAAGAGGAGGAAAAAGAAATTTTTGATGTATCGTCGGTTTTTTTTTTTTTTTTTGCTTCTAAGTTTTCTTTTCTATTTTTTTTTTTTTTTAATAACGGCAAGCTGGTGTGCTTTTTGTCGGAACATTATTATGGAAATTATGTCGATATAAGCATTACTAATAAATCATTATTTATCCATTGTGTGTTGTCCATGAAACTTTGTCCAGAGAAAAATCTTTTTTTTTTTTTTTTGGCTTTTTCATTACATTACATCGTGCTGCATAGGATTTAATGAAAATTCAAGCTTAAAGCTTACTATTTTTAAAGCATTTAAATTGATTAAAGATAAAATTGATTTGCACATAATAGGTTAAACGACTAGATATATAAAATTTCGGGTTATAACACAGAGCACAAGTTTTATTTAGGTTAAAAAACGATTTATTGATGCATTAAAAATTCCAACCTGGACCTGGAATCAAATCATTAAACCACCCCATTTATTCGCTTGTAGAAAATATTCAATTGCAAACATTTTTACCTTATTAAATCATAAGGATTCAGAATCATAAGGTTAGATTTACTCTTGTATCTTTTCTCATCTTCAGGAGACCGACAAGAAATTCTTTATTATTTCATTTAGTAAAATTTCGTTTCAATTCTGTTTACACTGAATTAAATTTAATTTTTTATTGTTTTGTTTTTTTTTTAAATTTACATAGAGTAAAAAACCGACAACTGTCTACAAAAGTAATTTATTTACGTAGGAGTATTAATGATAAGCGCTTGTTATAAATAAATAATCAGCTGAATACATATATCGTCGTGTCAATTTAATTTAAAATTAAAAAAAAAAACATTTTGTTATTTTTATATTCTCAAGACTTTATTAACAGTGGGTATATTTGTGTGTACATGGTGCGCCCTATATTATATTATTATTTAATAATAGTAAAGTGGTTGTTGGTGGAGAGTAGCAATGAACGATGGCTCTAGTTCTAATGAATTCACAAAATAATAATAATAATAATAAATGATGAATTTCCGCATTAAAATTAGTTTTTTTCTTTTTATTATTTTGTACTTATATTTTCTGTGCTTTTTTATTTCACATTTATTCATACACACACACACACACACACAGTACAGCACAGCACAGTACAGTACACATCAATAATCTACTTGTTGTAAAAATGATTTTTTATTTTTTTTTGCCTTTGCTATGCTTTGTTTATGGTAGAGTAATTTGTTTCCTTGATGTACAATCAGTTTTTCATTATTATTTACAATTTTTTTTTTTTTTTTTTTTTGCTTGGAAGACTACTAAAAAGCAACTCAAGCTACGTAAAATAATAAATAATAAAAATATTGAAAATAAATTGACTAAATGAGATGAAAGTCCGTTGTAAAAGTGAATAGAAAAAGACAAAAGGAGGAAAATCAATCATTAATAATCAATAAAAAATAAACCAAAAGTTTTCGCCCCCTTTTTCTACGTTACTTTCGTGCATTTATTTCCTTATATTTTGATATCCTGTTTCACGTTTTATTTTAAGAAAAGTTAATTCACCTTTTTACCTATCTTTTACCAAAAAAAAAAAACCCCTGGAATTATATTTGAATAGCGCGTTGAAATACCACACTAAAATCTTTAGTTAATTTTCCATATTTACCATTCCCTTCCTCTTCGTTAAAACTTAAACCATACGCTTTACACATTTACTTTACATAACACAAAAAATGTATTTTAAGAATTTCATAAATCTTCTGTTTGATTTACAGAATAATAAAAATAGAAAAACGAACATAAAAGGTAATAAAACAGAAAAATTTCTTTATCGTTGGATAAAAAAATAAAAAATGAAAAACCACGTTGTAGGGATGATAAATGAAAAATATTTTTAGTTATTAACAACAAAACAACGTTTTTTTTTTTTCGTTCGTACAGACAAAACGATAATGTTACATTAAAAGCAATAAAAATGCTTAAATAAAAAAAAAATAAATAGAAAACAGAACAAACCAGGTGATTTTATTTCATAACAAGAAGAAATAGACACAAAAAAACCCTACAACAGCTTGTAATAATTTTTTTTTTTCTTCTCTTTGGTTTATCTTTTCTATTTATTATATTCACGTAATAATAAAACGATAAAAAAAAAATTCACATTTCTTTAATTATTTATTTGTTTATTTCTCTCTTTATGAATTATTTTTTGCTTATGCTTTAAGCTTCTGTTTTTTTTTTTTTTAATACAACGATTAAAGACGTAACACACAACAGCTTTTGTTGTAAGTGAATAATTTTTATACACAGTAATGCCGCCATCTATTTTCTAATGGAAATTTTTTAAATAGTTTTATTTTATAAGAATTGATTAAGGATGAGAGTTCGAAAAGCTTTTTCTAGCTTTAAATATAATTGAAATCGATCGTTTTCTGGTATTTACATAAATCTTTTAAATATTATTATGCTTAGTTTATGTTTAATAATATAAAGTTTATGTTTGGTTTTGTGATATATATCAAGAGTTAAAAGGCAAAATAGTAAATTCCGCATAATAAATTCCTTAAAAACGGTTATTTCATTTAAAATCCAGATAAAATAAATAATTAATATAAATCTCTACATAAAAACGTATGTGAATATAGAAATTCCTCTAGAAATATTAAAATTTTACTTTTAAAACAAATTTCAATGAACTTTTTTTATTGTGTTTATCAAACTATAACCAACATTCCTAACGGAAATAACAATTAATTTTGGTAAATTTAATTAAAATTTATTACAAATCAATTTTATGGTGCTTTTTCCAAAAAAAATAATGATTGCAAATTGAATTTGATAAAAAAAAAAAAAAAAAAAAACTTTTAAACTGCTGTGGTTTGAATTTTTTTTTTTAAACAAAAATTAAATCTTTCCCACTATATAACGTGGAAAATTTTTGCTTTATTTATGCCTTTTTCAATTAAATTTTATTATTTTCAAGCATTTCTGTTTATTAATTATAAGAAATAATAATAAAAAAAAAAAAAAAATAGAAATAGCAGCTTACCTGGTTACCAAAAACGCCAATACTACAAGCTGACGATACCTGATCTGGCCCAAACCATACAGCAGCTAATCGTGCCGGTAGCGATAAAATAAAAACCTGCAAATGTTTAAAGAAAAAAAAAAATTTCCTTCTTTTATATTTGCTATAAAATAAAATTAATTTTTTTTAATTATTTAAAAGAGAAATCTAACCTGTGACGCAGCAACAACAGATTGCCCTATAAAGCCGACCCAAAATAAATTAGGAGCAACGGAAAATGCTTTAATCCAGGCACCAATGCATGTACCACAAACTCCAGTGATTGCAACCACACGAAGACCCTATAAGCGGGTATGGTTTTGTTGGTTAGATTATTAATAAAACAAAAAAAAAAGGTTTGCATAAATAATATTCTATTAAAACTTACAAATTTATCAAGAAACCAGCTGCCGGGAAATATTAACGGAATATATAAAAACATAAAAATCATGGACGTCCAATCAACCCAAGTGCTAGTGATGTTATAATATCTAAATAATGGTAATTAAAAATAAATTAACAAAAAAAAATAGAATATTTAAATAATTATATTATTACTTTTGTACAATATTCGCTATAATACTGTATTGTATCCATTGCATTGCATTCGAGGCTGAGTATATAACAAATATCGCTAAGACCAACCATCGCCGCTTATAAACACGAAAATCACCTTTAAACAAAAACAAGGAAATAATACATAAATCATTTTAATTAAATAAATAAATAATTTATCTGTGGTATGGATAATATTTAGGCAACATAAATTTAATCTTATTTCACCCTTTAATCAAAGTTATAAAAGTGAGATTAAGCAGCTAAATCCCTACAACAGCTTTCAATAATAATAAAAGTTAGGAACACAGGGTGGGTGGTTGTTAACACAAAAATAATATTTAAAAAAAAAAAATTAAAAAACGAAAAGATTAAAGATCAAAGAATGTTTTAAAAGAGTTTTTTACTTTTCATTTCTCTTAATTATACGATGGGGATTCAAACAATGGACGAAAATAATAACTAAGAAAATAAAATTAAAATTTATTTACCTGATGGCTGTAATACTGAATCTAATTTAGTATCAGATTGTGTTGTTGGCTTAATTAAATCTGTTGATTTACTTGACTGTATATTAAAGACATCACTCTGTACACCCGATTCCATTGACTGTGAATGTTTTAAATCCATTTTGTAAATTTTTTTTTATAACTTTAATGATTTCCTGATTAATAATTCGCTTGTCTTTGAATAGAATGCAAAAAAAAAAAATTAAATTCCCAGTTAAAATCTTCTTAGTTCATCGTTGATGTGGTAAAAAAAAAATATTTGTTTCGTCTGTTGTCTAGCTGATAATTGCTTTAATACATAATAAAATAGAAAATTATTAATCAAAATGAATAGATTTAATTTAAAAGTTTACTCAATCTTACAAATAAACCATGTGAATAATTATCAATCAAGTTATCAACCAAAAAAAAAAATAGCATTTGTATGGTTATCAGTTAAGTAATAATAGAAACGATTAAATTTTATTTTCAAATGTATTTTTGCCGTATTTATAATTGTTTTATTAATACATTGTATTAGATGTAGATTTAAAACTATTAATTGATTATTTATGGGTACAAAAAAAAAACGCAATAAATCAATCAAAAAAAAACTATTTTTTTTTTATATAATTAAATATAGGAAATAAAAATTAAAAAGCTTAGTAAATGTTTTTTTTTTTTTTATTATTATTTTTTAAAGATGCGAGATTAATTAATTTCCTTAATTGGTCACTTGATTATTATTTAATTTATGCTTTTTTATCTTAAATCATATAATTACACTAATCAACGTTTAATGTTTTCCTATTAAATTAATAAATAAAGAGATTTTATTTTTTTTTGCATGTCGTTATTTACCCAAAAACTTAAAACCCTCAAAACCTTATAAAAGTTTTATTTGTTACTCACACCCAAATATCCAATGTCAAGTGGTTTGTTTATATTTATATTTGTCTAAATTAAGGACAAATTAATTTGTAAACTAAATGGATACATTAATTACCCTTAAATAATATTATTTAAATTACAAAAAAAAAAAAAAAAATCCAGAGAGGAAAGACGAGTAAAAATTTAGTTAAATCTCTACAAAGGTTATGTGACCTACGAATTCTTATTTTACGATGAGTTTATCATCGGTACTGAACCATAAAACAGGAAATAAAGACTCTATATCCTTGTAATAACATGGTGTTTTTTTTTTTTTTTTTTGGTTTGTTATTTTACATATTTATTACCTGATACAAGAGAAATAATAAGCTATTTACAGGTATACATTCAATATTAATCAAAATAATCAATTTATCGTGCAATTAATTATAAATGAATCGAATGTGTTATCACAACATTTATTTGCACTAAGTAACTAAAGCAGTAGAAAAATGTATTTAAACAAAACTAAGCTTATAAAACATTTCTTATCAAAGTTTTATATGAATTAGTGATAAGAATGTTAAAATATTAAAAAAAAAAAAATAAATAAACACACAATAAACAGCGTTAATCTTTAATTTGGCCAAAAATTAAAAAAAAAACTTTATAAGGTTTTTAATTGTTTGTATCCAACAAATTCACATATAAAGCTCATTCAACTTAACTTAACGTAACATTTCTCTACTTTACTTAACATAATAATAATTAAAGAAAACCACAAAATAACATTATCACAGAATAATTATGATACAATTCTGAACACTTTGTATATTAAAAAAAAAAAAATTAAATTTCATTAAAAAAAAAAAAATAACATTTTTCTGCTGTAACTGACATTTATGAATAAACAAAAAAAAAAAGGGCAATTTTTTTTCCTTTTTTTATTGTATTTGGAGAGTAAAGTATGTCATGCATTTTAGCAGGTAAACAGGGGTAATCATTGACAGCGATAATGATTAATCATTTTTTCTTTTAGTTAATTTCTTTTCGGTATTTTTCTTTATTTTTTTTTTTTTTTGTATAATTAAAAATAAAATTTCTTATCTAATTGTAATTAAACGATTGTGTAAATGGTTAAACTTGAACTTAGTTAAGTTATCGCTTATAAAACTCATAACATTCCTGTAATTTTCCAGACGTAATTTACATATCTTTAGACCGTTTTGTTCCCTCTCATTTTTTTTTTCTTTCTTAGTTGAATTTATCAAGAAATTTATTGTAGAAAAAATCAGCGAATGGTAGACAGGAAATACATTTGTCGTTCGTTTAGCGTTTTATTATTTTTCTTTCTATCATTTCTCTTCGATTAAAATTTTTATATTTAAAATATTTGTGCGTCAGAAATGGTTTAAAAACGTTTAAAGCACCGATAATGTTTTCTAAGCTTTTCTGTACACTAAAAGTGTCACAACAATTTTGCTAAACAATTAAATTGAATTTTAAACATGGAAATTTGTAAAATTCGTACCGGATTAAATTTGAATTTATTCGAAATGGGATTTTAACTATAAAAGCTTGTAGTGCTTTGATAAATAAATAATTATTTTACCATCTGAATAATAATCAATCTTGTTGTACAGTGGCATAGATTTGAGTTTAAGCAGCAAACGTAAAATATCTTCAAGTTTATCATGCGATAGAAGCAAAACAGAAAGTAATTAATCAACGCATATCGCGAATTTTTTTTTTTTTTTTGTTTTCAGCCTGTGTTTTTACCTTTTCATATTAAAAGTTTAGAAATTCTATGGGAAATCAACGAACCATAAAAAAAATTCACCTTGGACTATTTTATTTAAATAAATAATCAAAACTTTTCTGATTTAAAATCGTTCCAACGTTTTGTTTATAATTAGAATTTTTATTTGCACAAAGCTTTAGCAAAGCTTTTGATTTTTTATTTTATCAATAACACATTCCAAAATAATAATTTCATCTTAAATCAACAAGAAATTCTAATTAAAACTTTAAATTTAAATAAAATAGATTTTTTTTTTTTTTTTTTTGCAATAAAAGACTTTAAAAGGTTTTGTTAATTAAATGCGAGATTTTAATGTCTCACCACTATATAGAAATGTTTTTGTCAAAATAATAAAAAAAAAAAATTAATTTGAATTTAATTTTGTTTATTAACACTAATAACAGAAACGTGTTTTGTTAAATAATTATTTTTGTAAACATTTTAATTCACTTGTATTATATTCAACGAATGTGTTCTTGTTAATTATTTAATTATTTTTAATAATACGTAATAAGGTAAATGGATAGATGCTACTAATAAGTAATTTAAATGATTTTACATATGTTTAATAACCGCAATGATGATAATGTGTTATTACTTTTCCACGTTTTTCTATAAAATCATTAAATTTCTGTGGTTATGATTAATAATAATTTACATGTGATTTACGTAGTTATTTATTTATTATTATAATTCAAGGTAAACACGAAATTATTTGTTTGTCACTGGAATTTTTAAATTGCATTTCGATAATAAAACAAAACCAAAAATTAAATTTAATTAAGCCTTTGCGTGGTTTTAAATGTTTATATACATAATAAACAAAAAAAAAAAGAAAAAAAACCTATAAATGTTTATTCTCATACCTTGCATTGAAGTTTAATTTCTTATGTCACCAGTGGTTTTATTAACACAAAAATTTAATTTTTATTCGCAAATTACTTTTTAATAATAATAATTAACGATTAAAAAATAAAAAAAATTAAAAACAACAAAATAAACAACGCATTAATCAAATATTTATTACAACAAATAAATATTAAAAGTAAAAAAAAAAAAAGAAGAAAGACAGAAATTAAAAAAACATTAAAAATGTTTTTTTTTTTTTTTGCTTTACAAGTAATAAACGCAATACACAACGGATGAAACTTGTTTCTCTATCAATTTATATTTTGAAAAATAATAAAAACAAAAAGAAAAATCCCATTAATCATGTATTAACCGAGTATACACAGTTTTAAAATAATAATAATATTAATAATAAAGCGAAAAATATTTATGCACTCACTTTAAAGGTCGACTTTTTTTTGTAATGAATTAAAAACAACCGAAAATAAAAGAAAAGAAAAAAAACGTCACAGTGTTGACACAAATACACAAAAAAAAAAAAAAACACACTTGATTGTTGTTTGCACGTGTTATAAAAAGCACTCAAAGTTCACCAGCTGGTCTCAAGTTTATTCCCCCGAAAAAAAAAAAAAAAACTCTTTTATTTATCGCAAATAATTTGGTAAAAAAATTTTTGTTACCAAAAAAATCTTCACGTTAACACACAGCACGTTGTATTGTGAGAATTTTCTGACAACAAAAAAAATTCCAACGTCTTGTTACCAGACCGTACAACAACCAACTGAATTTGCTGATATGATAACAGAACAACGAGACAACAGATACGTGTTTATTACAAAGTACTAAAGCACATTGAGAATAAATAAAAAAAAAAAAAAAAATTTTTTTAAGCAGATTATTTATTTACAACAATTGCGTGTGTTTTTGTGTATTAGTTTATGCTGTTGCTATGCTTAAAGCATGTTAAGAGATTTTCATTGATAAAACAGCATTTCACGTTTAAATAACACAAGAAAATTAGTAAATATTTCTCAGTTATAAGCATTAGCATAAACATACAAAGTATACAAGACACAAATCTATATTTTCTTTGAATTTCCCCTACAAAATGCGTTTGCAAAAAAAAAACCAAACATAAACAAGAAGCAGTAGCGTAATGTATTTACCTGTACTATCCACATATATACAAACAATAAATAATTATATTTAAATTAAAAACGATTACACAATATTTACAAAATTTAATTAATTAATTAATTTTATTTATATATAATAAATAAACAATGGAAAAGAAAGAAACAACAAAAAAAAAATTGTTAATTTTTTTTCTTTTGATTTTACAATTTTTAAAAAGCGCCAAAATTTATACTAATTACTATAAAATGTTAGTTTTTTGAATCGTGTTTTCTTATTATAAAATTTTATCACGTTTTAATTTTATTATTATTAGTTAGAAATCATTAATATTCACTAATTTATTTTTATTTTTATAACATTGTAAATTTAAATTAATTATATTAAAAAATAAATAAAATTCTGTAATAAAGCGAAAAAAATAAATTTTTTTTTTTGTTTGAAGAAAAAAAAAGAAGCTGTTGAGTGGTTTTATACTTTTTTTTTGTAGTAAAGGAGACGACTGCATAGAAATCTATCTCTTTAACTAAAGAGTCTCTCGTATTGTTGGCTCCTGAAGTTCGTTACCATGCGCACTTTATATTAACACAAGAACAAAACATCACATCACATCCTTATCACGATGCTTTGCAAAAAAATAAATCCATCGATACGATTTCACGCCGTTCTATTATGCTTTATTTACAAAAGTTGAGAAGATATGAAAAAAAACAGAAATAATAAACCCTTAAATAGTAAAACAAACAAGAATAACAAATAATAATAATAATAATTGTAATGACAATATACATACTACAGTGGATAATCAAAATAAAGAAGAAAAAAATCACGCGCAGATGCAAAATTACACTAAAGCGAAATAGAGTAAAAGGTTCCACAGCATCCAAAAGAGGGTGATTTACATTTTATTTCTTACGGCACATCTATTATACGTTGCCACAGCTTAGCAACGTTAATACTTATTATAATGAAATACACCATCGTAACTAACTATAAAAATAGATAAAAAAAATGAAGAAAACCAAGGAACAACCAACCAACCATTCTGAGTAGTCGTATTCAGGCTAACAACAAACTATTTGCTGGAGAAAAGAAAAAAAAATCCCTTTTTTAGTATAATGTATTCGGGTGACGTCACACATAACAAGACAAAAAAATCAATAAAATATGCGAATAAAAAAAAATAAATTAAAATTGGGGATGCAAAAAAAAAACGAAACTACTATGAGTTTGGATGCTGCGATAGTAATTTATATGGTTTTAATACTATGAAAGAAAAACACAAAAAAAAACACAATAACATTTGTCATGTTTAAACACTGTAACGGCCATGAAAATATTATTATTAATTTTTATAACAATTTGTAAGTAAATAAATAAATATTATTTTAATGTTTTATTAACAAAAATTAATTTTATCTATTAAATAAATATTAGAAATTAAAAATTAAATTATTAATGTAAAGATAGTTTATTTAAATTAATGAACGGATATTAATAATTTTTATTTCTGTCTTCATATATTTTCTCCCACAATACACTTTGTAAGTAATTTGTTAGGTTTTTTTTCTTCTCGATGTTGCTGTTTGTTTTTATTTGTGTGTTTCGCACAATGTTTTACCTCAACCTACATCAATGTCCCATCGATTACAAATACAAATCGAATACATATAAATAGTATCTAGAGGTGATTAACAAAAAAAAAAAAAACAAATTTTTTCTCTGTTTATTTGTTTTCCTATAGCATTAATTTATTATTGCATGAGGCCATTGTAAATTGATTAAAAAAAAAAAAATAATAAAAATGTTTTAATAATAAATGCAATTGCATAATAAATAGTTGTTGATTGGCTTGTGTATGTACAACAATAAACATTTGTCATGTTTTGTGTATTTTGCGTATTTTACTTCGCTTTTTAATTAATTAAAAGAGAGAATTTTTGTTTCCCATTTTTGTTTTTAATTTTATCATTAAATTATCATGCTTCAACAGATCTTAGATAAATTTTTTATTTTTAGTATTTCACTTCCACTTAATATTCATTGACACAATCACAAAATACAGAAAAATTCAATTGAGTTTAATGTAAATTCGGTACGACTCTTCCCTGTGTTTTTTTATTTATTTATTTTTTTCTTGTTCTTATTTAAGCGAATTAAATTCTTTTCAATGCTGTATTCCGTTACGAAACATTTAGAATATTTTAATTTAAATTGAATATTAAATATATTTGTTTGTTGTTCCCTATCTTTAACCGATAATAAAATCGAAGGAATGAAAAAGTAAAAAAGAAAAAAATAGAAAAAAACGACAGCATAAAAAATAAAAAAGTGAAACTTTTGTTCCGATTTGTGCTTTAGAAATGGAAAATCCAGCTTTTTTACCGCCTGAATAAACATTTATTATTCAAAAACTTAACATTAAAATATGTTTTATTTTATCTCTCTCTCTCTCTCTGTGTGTGTGTACACACAACCTGTGTAGAGTTAAACAAATAAATAAACGCGTTAACCATGGCATGATAATGATCAAGCTCAGTTACACTGTGTAAACACAGACAACAGGTTACATTTATTGTTAAATAATTTACATTTTTTTTTTTAAAGCTTTTGTTTGTCGGTTTGTTACGCGAATCCTTTGAGAGCGACCCAAACGTATATTTATTGTGGTTTTTTACGTTTGTTTCTTTTTAAAATGGGTAAAGCACAAACGATGTTAATACATCTCCCAAGGGTTAAACAATTTATTTATAGAAAATACTATGGTGTCGTTTAATTTTAGTAACTTAAATTACTTTGAAAACACTCTTACGTTTATTAGAAACAGGGATTTATGAACAGAAAAGCAGTCAACAAAGAAGTCACAGTAAACGTGAGAGTTTTATTGTTCACATTATAAACGGTGTTATATTCACAACTAATTATGATTAAACGATGAAGATATTTCTTTTCATTTTAATTAGCATTATTTATTAGAAAATTGTCTTGAACTTAACGTTAAAATGTTAAAGCATTAAAATTAACAAAGATCTCTTACTGTTGAGTTTTGCTTTAGGTTTATATTTAAAAGCGCCGAAATGTATACAATTGCCTACTTTCAATGAATTAACTTAGATAAAAAAAAAATGTTTTTTATATTGTTGTTGATAAAGCTTTACATGCTTTCAACTATAAACATATAAACAATATTGATAAGCACAATATAATTAAAATTTCTTAATTACTGAAAATAAATAAAAAATTCTGGTGTTAGTACAGGTTAAACAGGAAAATTCCAATTGATGTTTCCATTACTTAACAATTCACACATATTTGCTGTTATTTTTTGTTATTTAATTTAATTTAATTATTTAAAAGCTTGTAGTGCTGTCTGTTTGTAATTAAAAAAAAATAATAATAATAACAATTCAAATTAGCACAAACTGTGAATAAATTAATTTTTTTTTGCTTTAGTTTATTCATGCAAAAAAAAATTTTCAAGTGAAAATTTTTTATTGTGAAATCCCTTAATTAATGAAATTATTATTATTAAAAATAAAAAATTATTAAAAACCGCCCAACAGCTAACAATGTAAATGTTGATTGTGATTATGATGAAAACAAAGTGGCAGAGTTCACCATTCATCAATTATCCTCTTAACAATTTTTATTTAATAAATAATAAAAATAAATTTCTATGAAGGTTAAAGAAGCTTTTTTATTTTTTCTATTATTATATAAAATAATTAATTATTTTCTTATTATTATTATTTATATAAAAAAAGAAAAGAAGAAAAAAAAAATATTATGAACTTGAATACAGCAAACAATTCATGTTAAATTATGTAAACAAAAAATGTTTTTCTGTAGTTATTTTGTTGTTTCACCTGTAATGAAAACATTTAATAATAAAAATATAAAAATAATTAAAATAATTAACAAAAACATTACTATTCGTGTTTCGTTTAGTTTTGTTGTTGAGAATTCTTATTTTGTGTGTTTAGAATTATTTTTAATTTTTTTTTTTTTTTTGCTACTAATACATGTTAGAAAAAATATCGAAATATTTAATTAATAGTGTTAAGTTAATTTACTTAATTATTTTTTCAGTGATAGTGAATGTTAATTAATTTGTTTATTTTTTTAATTAGAACATGGAATGTTTATAGATGGTTTTTTGTGTTTAAACAGCTTTTTAATATTAAAAAGTGAATTTTTTCATTGTATTAAAATTAAATTAATTATTTTTTATAAATAATTCGTTAATTTTTTTTATTAATTAATCTACAATTCGATTAAACTTATCTTTAAAACTCATTTTAAAATTATTAAAGCCTACCAACAGTGTTATCCTTTTGTAACAAAAAAAAAGCTTTAAAATGTTATTTTTTACATTTTTTTTTTAAAGCATAAATCCCATTAAATTACTTTTTTTCTACAATTTCGTTTCGTTTTAAATCGTAAAACGTTTTTATCTCATTTTTTTTTTTTTTATCATAAACGCCAAGAAAAACCATTTAATTATAATTATTCTAAAAATAAAAGCAATAAAATTCATATTTTCATGCAGAAAACTCCAAGCAATACCCATTGTTACACCATCAAAAATCATAATTATTATGCACAAAGTGTGTTTTCATGTTGTTTTCTCTGTTTTATTTTTTTATTTAAACTTGTCTGGTAATTAGTGAAAATAAAAAGTGAAAAATGTTTCATTAATTGCTCATCTTATAAACAAAAAAAAACATTTTCTTTAATATTTTTAATGATGTCAGTTTAAGTCATCGCTTAAGCGTTTTTTTTTTTAAACCAATTTCGTGCGTCTGTCGTGTTGTAATAATTTAATTTTTTTATTTTAATAAAAAAAAAAAATTAAGCATATAGTGTTAATTGTTATTATTATTATTTTTTTTTTTGCGTATTTAATTTAGTTTAGTTTTTTAGATCATAAACCATAATAACCTGAATTCTATCTGTTCGTCGGCATGTTCATCAATTCCTAATTAACATCTCTGTTGAGGGGTTTTTTTTTATTATAATTTTGTATTAATTGTTTACCAGTTTTATCATAAGCATTTCAAATGCTTATTAACATTATCTATTAACGCTGTTATAAAGTTGCTAAAATTTTCACTTCTTTTTGTCTTTTAAATTTCAACGAAATTAATTAATTAAAAACAATGAAATCATTACGCTTAAGTCAATTATAAAATAATAAAAATAATAATTATTATAATAAAAAAATAAATAAAATAATTTTTTGTTATCTTTGATAATTTTATCTCTTTTTAAATAAATTTTTTTTTTTTTTTTTTTTTGTATTTCATTGCACCTCCTATCCTACCTTCATTTAAATTTCGTTGTTTTAGCATTAATTTCGTTGTTTTATATTTTTTAAATTTAGAACCAATTAACAGTGTAAAGTAAATTAAATTAAATTAATAATTTTCTTAACATAATTTGTTTGTTTATTAAAAGTGTTATCAGCTTTATATCTTTAATTCGATTTTATTTATGTAATAAAATTTATAAAATTTTATTTTTTCTTTCTTTAACACCAAAAATACCAAAGGCAAAGGCAAAATTAATTTTTGTTTAATTTTATTTGCTAATAATAATAAAAAGATAAAATAAAAAATGATAAAACTCTTATACATTAATTAATTTAATAATATTTGTGTAGTGTTTTTTTATTTTAATTTTTTTTTGACTATGCTTGTGTTTGTGTAGTGTTATTAAAATTATGATAAAATAGTAATTATAGTTATTATCTGTGTATATTTATTAATTATAAATAACCTTTAAAAAAAATAATTAATTAATTAATAATTAAATGAATAGAAAAAAAAAGTATTTAGCTGTTGTAGTGCATTAAAATGTCAATCAAGTAAAGGTAAAACAATGAGTAACGTCTGTGTACGGAAGTAAAAACCTTATAACTTACTTTAGTTAATACACAAATACTGTTTGTAGAAAAAAAAATAAAACCTTTCAAATGAATTAATTTCTTAATTCACTGACGACAACTTATGCATTTTTTTTCTTCTTCTACTTCTTCTTTCTGGTATTTAAAAAAAAAAAATTCACTGATAATAAAAATCAAATAAATAATTTCATTTAATTAACGATTAATATTTTTTTTTTTTTTTTTTTTTTTGGTGGTATTAAGTAAATAAATAAAACGGAATATTAGCTAAACAAAAGGACGTGACAAATAAAAATAGAAAGAAAGAAAGAAAGAAAAAGAAAACGAAAAAAAAAACAAATAGTTTTATTTCCGTTTTATTAATTTATTTTTTAATTATTTATTAAAATACAAATATAAAATAAAAGCACGAAAAAGCGTGTTGAACTCTTTTAACTTGTGTTAAAAATTATAAAATTATAATAAAAAAAAAAAAAAAAATGTAAACAAAATAATTTGAATAATTTTTTTCAACACCTGATTGGTCATCCGTTCGTTCGTGGATATTAAATGAATATATATAAATATATATATTATTATTGTTTTGTACGTTCAACAGGTGATTAGTGTGTTTATTTAGCTATAAAATATAATAAATTAATTAAAAAAAAGTATTCTGTTATAATATATCTCAAGTGTAAATAGTTTAAAATGGATGTGATTATTATGGAGAAATGTAATTTAAATACCGTCAATAGTAATTTAAATAAATTTTATCCAATTGAATTATCAGTGTTTAATAGTAAATTAAAGGAATACAAACATTTATTAATGATATTGGATAGGGATAAGGTGTTACGACAACAAGAAAGGGATCGATTAAGGTACGATTTTATTTATACATAACCACGTATAATCACTTAACCGTGTTATGTGAATTTGTTTATTTATATTATCAACAGCTAAAAAAAAAAAAAAAAACACATCAACAGCTAACAAAAAATAAAAAAATATATTTTTTTGTCACGTGCTAGGTTCAATAATTTATTTACATTTTGTTTTTCTGTTACACGAGACACTTTTTTTACCCCTTTTTTTTTTGGTTTATCAGTTACAAGTTATGTGTTTCCCGTCTTAACAAGTAATATATTAAGGAATTGACAAGTTATGTGTTTTGTACGTCTTACCTTGAAACGATAAATAAAAAATAGATAATGGAATTTGTTTTATTTAGATAACAAAAACATCTATTTTCGGTGTTTATATTTTTCCTTGATATAGGGACAAAAACGTTTATTTTTAGATTTTTAAAGCATTTACGTAACATAAGACGTGCTAAAGAAAAAAAAGGCAGAATTTATAAGGCTTAAAAATGTATCAATTTCAAGAGTCTGATATGTTTAGTTTTTTTGGCGTTGCCTTTATTGACATACTTATTGCATAAATTTCGGCAACCAATAATTCTGATACAAAATTGTGTTTTAATTACCGTTTCAAAAAAAAAAAAAGAAAAGGGAATCCGGAAAGGTTTAATTATTTAATTTCAGAAATTGTAATTCCTGAGTAAATTAATATTAATACTAAGCGGTACATACAACCTGTACAGTCTCTATAACACGAATTTTATTTAATGAAAGCTTCTCTTTTAAGCCTATTTAAATTATTTTTTAAAGCTTACTGCACAGCTTTAATGAATCTTCTGAAAATTAAAATTTATTTTATAGAAATTAAACATTTATTACTCACCTTATTATTATTATTTTTTTTTTTTATCTGCTAAGATAAAATGTAATTAAATTGCTGCTTTTACCTTGTTATCTATTTTGATTTAATTTTAATTTTTCGTTGCGTGCTTAATTGTTTTTTTTTCTTCTACTTCTTATTTCTCCTTGAATGTGTAAATCAGCATTACTTAAGTGGCTTAAATATTTATAAATAAAAAAAAAATGTACTGGGAATTGTTCGAATGAAAATCTAATGCAAAAATTTTAATTTATGCTAAGCAAGTGATTTTAGTAGCAGAATTCTAAGATAATGATGGAATAAAACATTGTTGTCGTGTCTTTGGAAGACAAAAATAAATTATCTCGCTTAAAACAGGGATTAGAAAATGTTTTAAAGATTTTCCAGACGTGCTAACATTTATCCATTTTCAATAGACAACATTGATGAACACGATGGAACCAGGCCTATTGCCTAAGACTGAACTTTCGGCTAAAACAGTGTCGTTTTACCACTTTACCACTCTACCAGAAACAAAAGTCAATAAAATAAATTATTCATCTAATTATGTGAAATTTTTTGCAAAAAAAAAAAATCAAAGAAAAAAAAAAACTTTTGGTTATTGTCTTACGAACATAAAAAAATTTTGGGCTATTGTCTTTGCAAATTCATTTCCCTGTCAAATTTCACCTGTGCTGTATGACATATTGCAAAAAACACACACACACACACACACAACACAAAAGATGAAGAAGTGAAAGAAGAAGATAAAGATGAATAATAATTATGTTTAACCGGAAATTTTATATGAGAAATATTTAAAAAAAAAATTATTTTCTTATTTTGTCACACATTTATGCTGCTTATTTACCTTTTCGTTTTCGTTTTCTTTTTTGTTTATCTATTCTCTTTTCGTTTTCTTTTTGCTTTTGTTATATGGTTCAATAATAATTATAATAATAATAATAATAATATTAACACGGAGAAGCAACAAGCAACACGAAAACACCATAATGTGTTAATGCTTGCACACAATTTACCTTTGTTTTAGATTACAACGTAGTGTGAATACACACAGGCAGTGTTATGAAAAGTGAATTATTTTTCTGTAGCTTAATCTTAATATCGATGATAAATCAATGAATTTATATTAAATAAATAATACGACAGGTTTATTTGTTCATTTGTAAACGTTTTCTTTTATCTATCTATCGTTGGTGGTTTAACAACAAAATTTTTCCACCTGTACTGTTTAGAAATTTTATTTCCTATTCATCACATCACACGACACACATTATCACAAAATATTTATCTTATATAATATAATATACATTAAATTAAATTAATTAGGCATTTTATTATGTAACTTTTGTATTTTTATAAAAAAAAAATAATTAAAATTTGATTTCCTTTATTTTAACACCTGACAAAAAAAAAAAAAAAATAAAATAATTTCTACGAGTTGACTGAATTTATTATTATTTAGCGTATTTTAATCAATTTATATTAATCACGTAGTAAATTGTGTGGCTTAAATATGTTTTTTTTTTCTTTTTCTTTTTTTTTTTTCTTTTTGTCTTTCTTCTTTAGTAAAACATGGAAATAAAATTTGTACAACGCGTAAATCTTTTAATAGGGAAAGAAAGTAACAGTTGGAACAATTGGTTGGTTTTGTTCTAATAAAAAATCTAAATCCATTTGTTTACAGTTTTTATCCACATAAAAACGTAAATTTTTTATATATATTTATTTGTATCATTAAGTAATGTCACTTACCTTCAATTACCATACAAAATTTGTTTCATTAATTCATTTTTCCAACAACAAACAGCAAACAACAAAAATCAATAAAAACATTCGCTGTTTTGTTGCTACTATTCACTCTCTCTCTCTTTCTCTCTATCTACCTGTGTGTATTAATTTTTTTTTTGTTCCCCATTGCAAATTTAATTAATTATTTATTTATTTTCTTGTTGTTTGTTCTTATTACAATGATTTTTCTTTACCTGCTTATTGGTTGTATTTTTTGTGTATTTATTTCGCAAGTAACAAGTGTTTATTCTCTGTATTACGTACTACTTACCTGCTACCAACTGATTATAGATAAGACAACCGTTTTTCTGTGTAATATTGTGATTACAGATTATTTATTTCTCCTTTATTTTTATCTATATTTTTATAGTAATTATGTGATTTTGTGATTTTTTCTACAGATTTTTGTGCTAAATAACAAAAAAAAAAACCACAATTATCTTGTCTTGGTTTTTTTTATCACCTCCCACACCCAAAATTAACATGAATAATTAGCTTAAAAAAAAACGTTGCAACCACCACAATACAAGTGTTAATTTAATAAAAGTGTATGACTCTCAGTATATAACATTAAAATTGATAACCAACGAATAATCGCGAATAATTTTTGCTTTATCGTTAGGTAAGTCACGTATGGGTAAAAACATTTTATTTCTCTTATCACCGAAGAATTTTTCTGTATTTACCTTGCAAAAAACAAAAAAAAAAAAACATCATTATTATTATTAATAATAATAAAATAATAATAAAATAATAATAAAAAAAT
Source organism: Ptychoptera albimana (assembly GCA_961205885.1). Classification (NCBI taxonomy): domain Eukaryota; kingdom Metazoa; phylum Arthropoda; class Insecta; order Diptera; family Ptychopteridae; genus Ptychoptera; species Ptychoptera albimana. Next base: position 28,506,981 of record OY540804.1, on the reverse strand, counting down.
ATAATAATAATCAGCGTGTTAACGTTAAATGGAAAAAAAAAAAAAAACCTTAGATGCGAAGGAGAAGTGAATGTTTTTTTTTTTTTTTTTATTCATAATTCATTATTCAATTTGTATAATCCAGTTAAAAAGGTGAAATTAAACAAAAAATGTGTGTGTGTGTGTGTCTGTGAACTAAAAATAACAAAAAAAAATTCACTTAATTATTTTCTTAACAACAAAAAAAAAAAAAGAAAAAGAAAAACTCTTAAAGCTCTGCTTAGCGCTGAATGATCATCGGTTATTCGTTTATTCGTTCATTCATTAATAACACAGGCGACGATAACAGTAGTTTTTTTCAATTTAAATAATTTAATTAATTAATACATTTTTAATTTAAGTTTTTGTGCTGAATAAAGTGGTGGAAAAGTTTTGTTTAAAAAAAAAAAGAAGTAAATAACGAGATAGAAAGTCGTTTTGATTTCTGAGAAAATTTCTGTTGATTTTTGTTGTCGCCTGATCGTTTAATCGTTTAATTTGCCTGAATTTTATTATTTTATCGATACGAATTGGAATTTTCTAATCTATAAATTTGTTTATTATTTGTCTCTCTGTTGTTTTATTAATTAATTTCTATTGTGTTGTTGTGTGTTGATCATGTGAATTGAACGACAAGTGATAGAAATAATTTTTTTTTTTTATTTTTTTTTTTCGTGATTTTTCTTGTGCCAATTCCAGTCTTTGAGTTTAATTAGCGGCTTAACTTACATTAAGTGTGTGTGTGTTTTGTGTTTTTCTTATGTTTGTCGTGATTTTTTTTTTCAATTAATTAATTAAATTACATCAGAAATCATGTAATGCTGGTAAGTTATTGTTTCGGTGTTCAATGTTATTCAATTTATTTTTTTCTTTAAATATTATTGTCATTGAATTTAAAATAATTAATATCTTGTGATATTTAAACAAAAAAAAAAAAAATAAATAAATATTATTTTCAAGTTTTCTTCAGTTCATTTATTATTGCTCTTATCAAACCTTTTTTTTTTTTTTTTTTATTACATAAATAAAAACTTTTGTTTAACAGCGGAATTTTTTTTTTTTTTGCGTGTTTTCATTATTTAACCTGTCCTATGATAAAAAAAATTGAATAAATAATTTTCTTATTAAATAATTAATTAATTAAAATGCCAAGCACAAAAAAATGAAGAAAAAAAATAGAAAATTATCTAAATGTAAATAAACAACAATAAAGATAGATAAAACGTTTAATCACCATACACAACGAAAAAAAAAAAAGATTTATTATCAAATATAATTATATAATTTATTGATAAGATTATAAAAACCAAAATTTTATTCCAATGAATAATAATAAATAAAAGCAAAATTAAATTGATTAAACGAATTAATTAACAGAAAGAAAAAAAGACAAAAAAAAATTATTTGATAATAAAAATTAATTATTCGCCTAAATCTACTATATTTGCATTACATTCAAACACTGATTCATATTGAATATATTTGTAATAAGTAGTCATTTGCTGAATACAAGACAGAATTACACAGCCACCTATAATCGCTAATTATCGCTGAATTTAAATTCACCAATGAAAATAATCAATCAATTGTTTATTTAATTAAAAAAAAAAAAATTCTTTTTCTTTTTTTCTGTATAAATTCATTTTAAATAAGAAAACCGAAAAAATGTCAAATTTTCCATTAAAAATTTAAATTTATATAAAATAAAATAAAAAAAGAAAAAAATAAAAATAAAAAAATAAAAAAAAAAAATAAAACATATTTTTTTTATTCTTTTCTTTTTTTTTTTTTTTTTTTTTTATTATTTTTATTCTTTTTTTTTTGTCTCTTTCTCTCTTCTTTCGCGTATTTAATTGAATAAAGAAACGAAATAAATATCACCAATTCCCCCCAAATAAAATTTCTTTTTTGTTTTCTTTATTAATTTTTTTTTTACCCCATTCGTGTGTGCCCTTAATTAAACCCTTTTTTTTTGTGTTTTGGATTTTGAAATTTTTTTAATTAATTAATTAATTATTTATGTTTGTGCGTAGTTATTGAAATGTGATCGGAAAAATCACAATTTTTGTGGAAGAATTATTTGTGGAAAGGAAAAACAAAGGGGATTTTTTGTGCGTGTGTTTGTTTGTGAGCAAAACAATAGAAAAAAACACGGAGTAATTTAAAAAAAAAAAAAAAAATTTAAAAATGCGTGGTTTAACCGGGGACATGGTCCCCTTTAGGATATCATTTGGTATTGGAGCGTCTGTACTATTTGGTACAATTGGCAGTATTATTCTACTAGTACAAGGCGTCAAAATTATAAGGTAAGTCCATTAAAAAAAAAAAAACACACATTTATAAGGTTTTAAACGAAATGTCATCGATCGTTCAGCTAATAAATCGTCTAATTTCCCTAAAATAATAAAACTTTGATTGATTGATCAGTAATCAAAGATTATACACAATTCTCACACTTTATTTTGATTAGTCATAAACATTTTTATTTTTTTTATTCTTTCCTTGTTTTCTTTTTTTAATTAAATTAAATTTAATTAAATTTCTTTAGTTGTTTTATCGCTGAAAATGTAGCCAGCCACAAATAGTCATACAAATTTTTTTTTTTTGTATTTTTTAAATTAAAATGGTATGTTGACTGGTTGACATTAATAAATAAATAAATAATTATTATAACAGTTTTATTGTTTATTTAAAAACTGGTGTATTAACAATAAATAATTAATTAATAAACCGTACTTTTCACCATATATGTATGTACGTCACATAACATTTGCATGGTTTATTAACAATTATATACGAATGCAATAAATTTTTATTTTACTGTTTTTTAGTGGTGGTTTCATTATAAAAATGAACTTATTTTTTTTTTTATAGGGACTTATGACTGTATGGCAACATTGTCTGTATGATATTTAAATTGGCGTTTATAGTTGAAAAACGAATTAAATAAAAAAAATTAAAAAAAAAAAAAAGCTAAAATGACCAATACATCATGTGTAACGGCCGCGACATATAAATGTTGAAAAAAAAAAGAAAAAAACTATGACGTGTATTGTGCTGTGCTGCGCTATGTACACATGATACGTGATTATAAATTTACTCTCGTTTCAATATTATAAAATATTTTACTTGACCACCACCATATAAATGTTATAACAAATCCTACTGGTTGTTGTTGTAGGTATGCTTTGTGTTTGAATTAAAACGGAAGTAAATTAATATGTTGGTTAAAAAGAATTTTTTTTTTTATTATTTAACCGGCAGTAGCAAAAATGCTAGAAAAGCGAACAACGTTGCCGAATGATATGCTTACCTGCGTTTTATGTGTTTTAAATTCTAATATAGCCAATACTGTGTTTTACCAGGCTGTGCGTTTTTTTTATTTTTTTTTCTTAATTAAAATTAAAGGCAGACAGTGCTGTTGTGTTATTAGAAGGAAATAAAACGGTTAAAACGGTTAAAACGGTTATTATTAATGAATTTCTTCTATTTTGTTACTTGATTACCAATAATCGAAATTAGTAATGTTTAATCAGTGGCAACGTTTAAACTAACTTTTAACGGGTTAAGGCATATTGTTAAAAAATTGTGAATTTCGTATACTCTGTACTCTGTACTGTGGTGTGGAATGTTTAGTGTTTTCAGTGTTTTTTTTATCCCCAGCTCATAATTGGATTAATAAAAAAAGATTAAAAAGTAATTAACGTGGTAAACAAGCAGACAAACAGGATTAACACTGAAATTTCTAAGGAAATAGCGAAAATTAATAAATTTTTTTATTTTCGGTGAGAGAATTTTTTAAACTTTTTCGTTTTTGTGCATTTTTTTTTTTATTTTTCTTTGCTATTTTATTCGGTTTGATGTGAGCCTATGGAAACTGAAATTTTCATTTCTAAAAAGAATTTTTTTTTTATCATCCTTTATGATTATTTAATTGGTTTTGTTGGGGATTTTGGTCGTTAATACGTTGCTTTTTTATTTGTTTTTTAATCAAACATTAAATCATCCCTAAAGGTGTTGAAAAATGAATTTTAAAATTAACGCTGCGTGTCGAGTCTGTATAAATTGAATCATACGGTCTTTGTATACCTTTGTTTATTCTATAATGATTAGCAGCAACAAAACCATTAAATTTATTATTTATTTATTTAAAAGAGATTGGAGAATCAATTTAAAAGTTTTTTTTCCGTTTTAGAATTTTTTTTTCAATTAATTGAACTGAATTTCGTTGTATTTAGGTTGGTTCCCGTCATTCCTGTGTAATTTATTTTTTTTTGTTGTTTAGAATAAAATTGAAACTAAACACACTAAAACACTGATTAATTAATTAATATTTGATGGTTTATTCTGCCTATACAACGCATATTACATGCCATGCATAGAATCAACCGATAGAATGAACACAGGAAATTGATGACCAATCAATGTACCAGTGACCAGTGATTTTAGTTTAGTTTTGCAACTCAATGATTTATTTATTCTTTTCCCGTGTTTAAATTGTCCACATTGTTATTCACGAGAAAAACAAAAATCAAAAATCAGCAAATCGCTCATTGGAATTTAATGATTATTAATTCAGCTAATAATTTTTAATTAAAAAAAAAAATAAATTCATTAAAAATAACAGAAGAAATAATTAGCTTAAATATTCCGCTCACCAACCACCATATGTTACACATTTGCTATAGAAATTACAGAAAAAAAAAACAATAAAAAACTTTTTTTCGCTGTTATACTTTGCAACAACAATAAAAAAAAAAAAAAAACGTTTTTTTTTCTCTTATTTTCTGTGTATTAGAGCTTGGGCTGCAAAAATATAGAAAATTTACCTAAAAATAATAACAAAACACAATAATAACTAACTCTACGAACAGGTGACTTATGTAATTTATTTAAATAACAGCACAGGTACGCTAAGTATGTACGCTAAGAATGGCTTATGTTACAAAAAAAAAAAAAAAAAAAAAGTTTCAATAGCACAAACAATGAATGGAAAAGTATGGAAAAATTATTATTTTATTTATTTATTTTTTAAAACAATAGAAATTACGTGAAATTTATGTAATTATAAAAAAAAAAAGGAAAAAAGCAAAAATTATTATTATTTGTTGATGTGACTGAGAGGTGAAATTTTTATTAGTAAAGCAAAAGTTTTATTATCACCAAGTTTTTAATTTAATTTAATTTTGTTTTTGTTTTTAGTACACATAATACGGCAGGTAAATGACTAAGGAAAGATATACAGTGGTGTCTCGTTTTAGTGGGTTGCTTTTTTGCTTTGTTTTTTTTCGTTGCTAACAAGGCGCTTCTAGCTATTTGTTTTTAATTCGTCCTTGTGCTTTACAGATACACGATTATCATTTCCGTGGGATATTTGTTCATGGTATTTCTATTATCTTTTATCCTTACTAAAGCAGGGCCATTTATTATTCATCACTTGGAATATTCATGATAAAAACTCTTTCGTGTCTTTAAAACATAAAAATTGGTTTACCCGCAACATAAAACTTATTGAATCGCACATTTACTGTAATTGTTGTTTCATTGTATTTATAATTTTCACAAAATTAATTAATTAATCACAATAATTATGTTGAATAAATAAAAATCACCACCATTCATCATCATGTTCATACATAATAATAGCAAACAATAACAATAATGAATAAAAATGATGAGAACAACTGGTGAATTGCTTTGTAAATTCGTTTTACATCATTTTATGGTAATTTTTTTGGTAACTGGATTTATGCACTGTGATATGAGATTAACTGACTTTCGAGATGTGTTTTTTTTTTGTTGCTTGTTAAATTTTATTTTCCGTACATTTTCATGATACACGATCTAGAGAAGTGTAGGTGGTGACCTGTGATTCGATGGTTTTCTGTAATCTCTTAATAAACCATGTCATGCCATTTCTGTGTTGTTGTATCCCTTTTGTAATAAGATAATTAATTTTATTTTCATTATATTGAGGTCGTAGTATGTCTGACTGGTTGTCTCGTCCTTTTTGTTTACTCCAGATTAGGATAAAATACAATTTTTTTTCTGCTTGTATTATTTGCGAATGATTTATGAAATTGTTAAGAATGTGTGACAATAGTTGATTGCCTTTGTTTGTTCTTGTTTATGATTTAGGTTAAACGTGTATTAATTTACAGCACCCATTATACTGTATTTAATTTATTAATAAATGTATTAAAAATTATTATCATTCTGCGACATAATTGTTGGTTTGTTGTTAACAAACAAATTAGCGCGTTGTGTGTTTATAGGCGCACAAAATTACGCTTAATTATTTAATACAAATTTTTCTATATATATACATATATTTACATTTAACCTGGTCAATAATAAAGCACAAAGGTGTATAATTAATAAAAAAAATTCGTTAAAACACAGAACACACAACAATAGAAGGAAAAATAAAAAATTATTTTTTTTTTTTTTTATTTCTATAGAAAAAGTCACTCAACCAAAACTATAAAAATCCAATTTAAACAATTGTAATTTAAAGATATAGTAATAATAATAAAAATTAATGTTATATTATAAGTAGAAAGGTGTGTTTTGTTGATTAATTTTGTTTCTTTTTTTTTTTTTTTGATTAATTAACAAATAAAAAAATAAAAACTGAATTAAAGAAATTGCTTTGTCTACCTTGAAATGTATGGAAAAAACATTTTTTTTTTGTTATTTACTATTTATAAATAGATGGCAGTGTTATCATAAAAGTGACTTTTATTATACGTTTACTTTTTCTTTCTTTTTATGTGTGATTTTATCCATTTAAAAAAAAAAAAAAAAAACATTTTTTAAAAGGCGAAAAAGTAATTAAAATAGAAAAAAATTAAATTTAATTAACTTGTTATTATTACATCGTAATTATAGTATTACTAATAGTAAAAAGAAAAATTAATTTGTGTGTTAAAATTGAGTTCAATTTCATAAAAAATGTTTTTTTTTTTTCATTCTATCTACTAGCGACACACATTGAAAAATGAGTAGCACGGTAATTTCAAAAACATAAATAATAATAAATATGTGGTGTATGCTGCTGATTGCACTTTATGTATTTATTTTTAAGAGCATCATACATTATTATGTCTATTACCTATGTATGTCTTATATAATAAATAATGAAATATTAAATAAATCATCATTTAACCGGTTTTTTTTTTATGTATTTTATTTATAAACATTTTGTGCGCTGTTTGCTTGCTTTATAATAGTAGCTGGTGGCTATCCGTTGTCTGTCTGGACGTTTGACTTTTTTTTTTTTATTTATTTTTGTCTATTTATAAGGCCAAATAATTTTTATTTTTTTGAAATTTTTTAAGTTTAAAATTACTCTATGATTATGTAACATTATGTTTACCTATTTCTTTAACTGAAATACTTTGCTTTTCTAATTTAAAACATTAGGTAAATAGATCTATGTGAATTGAGTAGCTACTGCTGCTGCTGCTGCTGCTGTACTTGTTGTTGCTATTCAGGTGTTTTTTTTTTACCTTAAATTTTAACGATAAATGTTGAAAGTATATTCCAATTAATCTAATAAAAGGGTAACAATGCTGTGAAAATATGTATTGTAATAAAACATTTAATTTATCACTGTCGTCATATATTTAAGTCATAAAATTTAGTTAGTAGCTGGTTGGTTGGTCTCTCTATGAAGATTTCGTAATAAATTTTCACGAGGTGAAAAAAAATTATTTTTTTTAAATTTAAATTTAATTTAATATGCAAATATTAATAGAATTTTTTTTTTTCAATTTTTAATTTTAAAAGTGAACAAGATAAATAAATAAATTTAAAAAAAATAATTATCACATTTGCTTGAGAGAGTAGAGTAGAGTGGAGTAGAGTGGAGTAGATTTGATTAGATTTGACGGCTGCGCTAATGCTACTACTGCTGCTGCTGCATTAAAAATAATTTTTAATTTTTTTTTTTTTTTTTGTATGCTAATTATTTTATAAGGTGAAATTAATTTATTTAAAAACATTTTCTTGTATACATGCATTTATACATACGTGTGTTTAGTGTGATTAAGTTTTGTTTTAATTTAATTTAATTAAAGCAAAATATTGTATTCCAGTTACGCATACTATTTGTATAGTGAAAAAAAAACCCCATTGGTGCATTAGGTCAAGCATCTAATATTTCATAGAAAAAGTTTTTTTTTTTTTAATTTTAATTGTTTTAATTAAATATTATCTGTGTGTGGGTGTGTTTTTAAGGATAGAATTATTTAACACATTTCAATGGAAAAGACATTAAAATTGATAAAAAAAAAAATAATAATAAAATAATGATGATGAATCAGCTGTTGTGAAAACTTTCATAAATCAAAGTCACAACAAATATTAGCATAAACACAAACCGAATAAACCGATAACAAAAAATAAAAAAACAAAACAAAACAAAAAAAAAAAAATTAAATAAATAAAACTGAAATTATGTAATCAAGAAAAACCGTCAAAAACTTGACCTTTTATTATTAATAGTTATATATGTTAATAAATAAACGAATACTAAACAATATTATTATTTAATTATAAATCTTACGCTAGCAATATGTATTTTATTTTATTTATTTAATTAATATATTATTAAAACCGTAACTAGGTTTGTCTTTGTTTGCATTTCATTAAAGAAATACATTTTTGTTTTTTTTTTTTTCCTATTTATATTTTAACTACTAAACACTGGTTCCATGTAAATGGCGCTAGTGTTGTTGAAAATGTTTTTTTTATTTTTTGCGTCGTTTTACCTTGCAAAATTTGTTGTTTATAAAAGTTGATTTTACCAGCTGTGCTGTGTGTGTGTCTGGTTTGGCAGCAGCAGCAACAGTGGCACCAGTACCACCATCAAGTTTTTAAAGCTTTACCGTTGAGAGCTTTTTTTTTTTTTTTTTCATTATTATCTTTATTAACAATTCGTTAGTTTTACTTACTCATAACACCGCTGTTAATCCATCCAAACACAACGGAATTAATTTCTACGAAAATTGTGAATCTTTGCTAACTTTGCTACCTTTTGTGTTACCTGCAATTGTAGTGTTTTTTTTTTTTTAAGTATTTCAAAATTTTCTTATTAATGCCATAATAGTAATAAAAAAAATAAAATAAATTAATAATAATTATTATTTTTTGCTTGTATTACAAAACTTTTCTTGTGCTTTTTGTTAACGAAATTAAGACGAAAAAAAAAAAAATTGTTTTTTTGTGCAATAAAAAAAAAAAAAAAAAAATTATTTGTTTTCTTTGATTTGTTAAAAAAATTTTTGAATAAATAAGAGTTTATTTTTTTTTTTTTTTTTCTGTATTAAACTTGACTTAAACTGGTTTTATCTAAATTTTTCAAATCACCACCACCCCCTACTGTGTAGTTGTTAAATAATAATTTAATTGTGTTAATAAATTGAAGAGGGAAATAATGATTAGACCGTGTTGAAAAAAAAAAAAAAAACACAAATTTTTTAATATTATATTCTTTGTGGATTAACTAAGTGTGATTTTAAGTGAATAAAAAAAAAAAAAAAGAAGATAAATTAGAAATAATGTGGCCGTTTATAATAATTGTACAGACATTAGCAACAGTATTGGAACCACCAATAATTATATCACCCGCTCATCACCAACATTATCGTTATTATAACAATGAAAATATTTTTACTAGTAATAATAATAAGAATAGTAATTTAATAAATAATATAAATATAAATGATAATGATACTGATAACAGTGATAATCTTGTACAAACATTACATTTACATCAACAATCAAATTTAGCTATATTTATGATATTATTTATGATATGCGCTATTGAGGTTGTTTTCCTTAAAATAATTATCACAATGACATATGATTATGATGATGATGATGTTGATGTTGATAATAATAATTATAATTATACAAGCAACAGCAGTAGTAGTAGTAGTGGTAATAGTTTAAATAATTTCTTTTTTAATTATTATAATAATACACAATTTATGACAATTAATAATAATAATAATAATTTAAGTGAAGAATTATTAGATGATCGTCGTAATAATAATAGTACACTAGTTGGACAATATTATTTAAATGATTTAAATTTTAATAATAGTAATATGTCAACATCTTAGTTATTTATTTATTTAATTAATTAATACTTACTTCAGTTTGCTATAAAAAACATTTTTGAAATGAGTGAAATTAACCAGAGGAGATTTGTGCAACAATTGTAATCATCTGTTATTTGTAATTATTAAAAGTTAATAGCAGCTAAATCAACAAAACATTTAAACCATCATCAATATCTATTACTGCCACTACCACCACCACCACATCAACGACATTCATATTTATTTATTAAATAATAATTTAAATAAATAACAACAACAACAACAAAAAGGTGTTAATACAAATTGTAAACATTTATAACAAATATTATCTTAATTATTTTAATTAATTAATTAATGTATTTTAGTTATCAACAACAATTAAAAAAAATTATTTTTAATTACTTTTATTGTGTGAAATTTTTTTTTTTAATTAGTTTTTTCTTTTTTTAAATAAAATTTTAGTAATAAAAATAAAAAAAAAAAATGTTTTTTTTGTGTTTTTTTTTCTTTGTGGCGATTAATTTTGTTGTTTGTATCGAATTATGAATTTTTTTTTTGCCGTCTATGGTTGTTTTGGTTTTTTTTTTTTTTCTGAAGATTTTTATAGCAGCCGTTGTAGTGATTTGTTTTAATTTTTAATGCTTGCCTGCCGTTAAGTTTTTGCTATAATCTATCTACCATTGTTACCAATGTAATTGTTAGTTAACTGCCGGTTAAGCCTATCTGGTAGTTATACAGTTTTTACAATACAACTCGTCTCTATTTGACAGGTTATTTAAATTGGACAAAATTTATTGCCAATTAACTGAAAAATATAGAAATTGTTGTTGTCTTTTATATGATAAAAATATATGAAAAGTGAAAACACGGCAACAGAATGTTTTTTTTTTTTTATTATTTCCTTAGTGCAAATTACATTGCAACTATCAGTTAAATAATTGTTGTCTAACCGTTGTTTAATATTACCATTTGCGATGATAACTTTTTTCTTTTCTTTTCTTTTTTTTTTTATTATTATTACTGTTGTTGTTGATTACGTATCTGTTGTTATTGTTGTTAAATAAAATAATAAAAGCGGAACAAACACAACACTTAATTGTTAAAAGAATTTTAATTTTATTACTACTTTCGATTTTCTGTAATTTTCTTCTTTTGCTTCATTTTTTGTTCTCTTGCATTTAAATTTTGTTTGCATACAAACTGGTATTGAATGCATTTCTTGTATATTTTCTTTGTGGTAACTTTTGCTTTTTTTATTTTATGTACATATGTACATAAAAGCTCTGAGTAATACATGCATGGTGTATTCAGGTTGAAACAAGGTAATTTGAATGATAAATAATTTTTTTTTTTTAATTAAATGCGAATTGTTTCTTGTTATATCGTTGCTGAATTTTTCCTTTTTTTTTTTTTTAATACATAATGTGTTTAAGCTTTTTCTGTGTTGTATTTTTTTTTTTTTTGGTTATTTTTGTATCATTTCATTATCTTTGTGTGTGATTTATGTTGACCCTATCTCAAGTACGTTCTTGATGTTAAAAAAAACAATGACAAGGACTATGTGTGTAATAATTTATTGCCTTTTTCCAGTAGTTTTATCGTAATTTTTGTGTTTTCTTTTTTTTTTTTTAATGGAATGTTTTAGGTTTTGTAATTTTGCTAGATTAGATGAAAAAACCTTAGCCGAGATACAATTCAAAGCTTTTTTTTATCTATTATTGATCAATCGAAACCTTTATTGATTGTTTATTTTCTGTTGCCGCTTCTTCTTCTTCTTCGTTGTCTTTTTCTTGTAGCAAACAAATCGATAACGATGATGATATCATTTCGTTTAATTTAGTTAATTTACCAAATATAACTTTTAACCTTGTGACAAATTTTAAACTTAAAAAGTGAAGAAGAAGAAGAAATTTTTTTTTTTTACATTAGGCGACGAAACTGGTAAACGTTTTTTTTTTAAGCTTTTATTTTTGTTATTAAATAAGATGATTAGGTTTTATTAATTAATTAATTTAATATTATTATGCTGTTGTGTGTTGTCGCATAAACCTACAACAGCAACAACAACAACAACAAACTTTAATTAAGCATTGTTTTCGTTTTCTTTGGTTTTTTCTTTCAACAGGTTTTTCGCTGGGTTTTTTAAATATTTTATTTATTTCTCTGTTTACAAATCTGTTGCTGTTTAGGTGGTCGTTACTAGGTTATTGTCATTCACTAATATATGGCTAGAATTTAATGTTTTTTTAAGAATTGTTTTTCGAATTTTTTACACTCACGCTGCTTCTTGGAAATTGTCACCAGTTTATGTGATTATGGTTTTTGCGGTCGAAGACCTTGATTTCTAACTTTTTTGTAAACATTAATAAATAAAGTAATGACCTGCATGATAATAAAGGAGGCATTTGATACAAATTTATTTATGAAAATATTTACAAAGCCAAGTTAATAGAAAAAATAAAATTTTGATGATTTGAGGAATTTCTAGATGTCTATAACTTGAGAAATAAATTTTTTATCGAAAAACTCTAAAAACTAATTCGATTCAGAACTTCATAATGAACAAATGTTCAAAGTTTCAATGCGATAGGATTTTTTTTTTTAATTTTCAATAAAAAATTGCATTTTTGCATATTTATGCAGTATTTCTCGTTATATGCCTGAAACTTTACTAAAATTTATCCCAAAATCTAGATTTTTGGTGTTTTGAATCCAGAAATAAATTAACTATCTGGATACAACATAAAAATTAAGGGGGGACCCAGTATAAATTTTTTAAAATAAATGTTATCAAACATTATTTGTTCACAGAAATAAATTCGATGATTTTTAAAAACATTCTAAAAGCGACGATTCTCTGTTGAATAATGTGCTTCCTGTAATATAAAATAATTCAAGTCTTAATATACTGATAAAAAATCACTAATAAAAAGCTAAACACTCGTTGTAAACATTTATCACTATTTTTTAGGTGAAATCGGCTTAATTAATGCTCCTCTATAGCAATAAATTTTTGATTTTATTTTTTTTCTTTTTTAATTAAATTGCGGAACATTCATTACAACACAATCAATATTTGCAAATAAAAATTTCTGCTATTTTTTAAATGTCATTGAAAAGCCAACAACGCAGCTATACACTTTCTTCATCTCTTTTTTACAAAAGATTTTTACATAAATAATTGGCTTGATTTATCTTAACGAATAGTCGTTAAGCAAGAAAATACCAAAGTTAGCACACAGTCAGCCAACCAACAAGCCGTGTCATGCCACACCAAAAAAAAAAAAAAAAAAAAACAACTTTTATTGATTATGATTATCACAATTTCTTCTATTATTCATAATTAATTTTCTTTTCTTCTTTTCTTTTCTTCAACTTCTTCTTAAGATCAATGTACGGCTAGGCTTTATATAAAAAAAAATACAAATTCGCTAGCTTTTTATCAGCGTTGTTGCCTGCCTGTCGACGTATTGTCGTTGTCATCGTCGTTACTTTACACACGAAAGAAGGTTTCTATTCAATCTGCTGCATTATTTATTGAGTAAAATTTGCATTTTTATTTGGTTTTTTCTTCCTAATTATAAATTCGTAGTGATTAAGTCACACTGATTTTCGCTGTTATTTTTCGATTTTATATTAACATTTTAAATAAATATGCTGATTAATTAATTAATTAAATTCTTTTTTCATTATTTAATCCTGAAACAGTAAAATAACGGAGAGACGAAGAAATCGTAATCGTGTACCACAATTAGCTATAGCGTCGTCAGGTACAGAATATTGTAGTATCTGTTCAATAAAAGTGGATCTGGATGATGTACAGAGGTGAGTGTTGGGTTTTGATTTATTTTTTAATAATTTCTATAAACACTTTTTTTCTCCTTTGAATAGCATTGTAACCTGCAAAGGTTGCAATCGTTCTGTATGCAAAAATCCATTATGTTCAGAATTAATAGACGCTGATGTATGGGAATGTAAATTGTGCAATAACGACAGGTTGGTTTATCGATTTTATAATTAGTTTTTTTTTTTTTTTTTGATTCATTGTTTATTGCTTAATTAATAAATTTTAAAAAAATATATAGAAATTCCCGCTTAAAAGCTGGCGAATGGCTATTACACCAATTAAATCACCGTTTACGTATAAGACATCCAAATACCACTGACTGTGATAACATCATTTATGGTTTGTGTTCGAATTAATTTTAAATGGGGAAATAATTTACTTTATAATAATAATTTCTAAATTTCTAGATAAGAAGAATACATCAAATGGTGAAGAACACGCATCAACATCAGCATTGTCTGGTGGTATTGTTACATCGACAACAGCTGGTGCAGCTGGCGGTGATATCAGTATTGATCAACGTGAAAATGTTCGTGAATTTTTAGAAGAATTATTATCAACATTAATTGGTGGTGGCCCATTAGATGATATAACCGTTGGACAAATGTTTAAACATAACGAATGTGAGTACTGAATAAAAAAAAAAAAAAAACTTTTTTTTTCTCTTATTTTACTTTCACTTTTTAAATTTAATTTTAATTTCGATTTTTATTACTACATTACATTACATTATTTTTATTTATTTAGCGTTTATTTCTTGTTGTTGTTTTTATTTGTTTTCTACATTTTAAAACATTTAAAAATATTTAATTCTGTTAACTTTACCGAAATGTATGAAGTAAAAAAAGTAAAATTTTTCATTCTTCAATTTATATTTATATAGTATACATTTTGGTGTTATTAATATTTTTCTTATTATCGAAATTATAAACCTAACAAATGTTTATATATATTTTTCTTTTTTTTATTGTTTTAATTAAATATTTTTATTATTATTATAATTATTATTACAACATTATATTAGATATAAAATTATTTACACAATATCATGCAACATTAAGTGATTTATTATTAAATATGGAAAATTCAATACATCGTTCATTATCTGGTAAGTGTGAATTTAACATTTGTATGGTTTTGTTATTTGTATATTCATATGGTTTTCCACTCACAAACAATACACCAATTGCACGTAATTTTCAATTAATTAATTAATTAATTAATAAAAAAAAAATTAATAATTGTACAAATAATTTAATAAAAACATTAAAAAAAAAGGTAATAATTGGTAAATTAAATGTTAATTAAAAAAAAAAAATAAAACAGAATAAACAGAAAAACACTGTCAAGGTTATGAGAGTTAATCGTTTACTCATCTACTCCACACTACTACAACCGTATAAAGTATTAAAAAAAAAAAACAATTATTAATTATTACATGAAATATAATTAATAATTAATAATTACACACAATTACAACATGTAATAATTAAATATTTAAACAGATGCAAAAATTAAACGAAATGGCAAATATGTCCAAGGTTGGATTAGTTTGGTTTAAAGGTCAAGTTTACCTGTTCACAATTTTGCATATTTACTTGTTGTAATCATTTTTATTATAACGAGTCAACAGACAGCTATGACTTGAATTTTATTAAATATTTATTGTTCTAGGTAAATTATATTTATTTATTTAATTTTAAAACTTTCTTCTTAATTCCTAGTCATCATCTCTTTGTAAAAATCTTGTTGTATTGCAATAACTTGTATCATCCTCATAATTAATCGATATATTCAGGTCAGAACAACAATAAACCAGAAAATAATAATTTTTTTCCTTGTTTTCTTTTTCGTTTTGTAAATGTTGTTGTTGTTGTTGTTGTTGTTGTTGTTGTTGTTGTTGTTGTTGTCACCAAGACAAGACACAAATAATATTATTATTATTATTATTATTATTATTATTATTAATTATCTTTTGATAGCGAAAGTTTAAAACATTTTGTGTGAAACATCAAATAGCAATTAAAAATCACTGATAATCAAATAAGAAAATGATAAATTGATAATAATTGTTATTATTTGTTTTGTCTTGTTTTTTTATTTTTTTTGTATTATTTATTTTTATTGCAAAGAAGAATAAAACATTTTTGTTTTTTGTATTATTTATTTAATTAATTAATTAATTAATTTATGTTTAAACAACACCATTAACAAAATAGAAATAAAAAGCCAATTAATTAATTACTTATGCTTTTATGATGATAATGGATGATAATAATAAAAAATATATTGATTTGTGTCGTTAAAAATATTGTAATGACGATGAAGAGAAAACAGAAGCAATAGGATTGTATTTTGTCCAGTCACCCAAGACAGCGTTGGTTTTTCTTCTTTATTCGTCTATTTTTTCTTTTTCTTTTTTTTTATTTCTTTTTAATTTAAATAATTTATGCTTGAAAACGAAAATACAATATAAATCAAAGCAAAAATAATTATATAAAAAAAAAAAGTAATAATAAAAACTCTCATGCTTTGACATAAATTTTTGCAAAGAAAATTTTTTTTAAACAAAGCAGCTTGCTGACTTAAACTGTCGGGTTAACAAAACATTTGTGTGTATTTGGGTTTGGTTTTTACATTTTTTTTTATATAATTTTTGATTGAATAATATTTTAAATAAAATATAAAAAAAAAATATTCGGAAGTGAAATTTATATTATATTTGTAATATTTAAATAAAAATATATTTGTTGTTGTTGTTGATTTTTTATAACCAAAGCAATAATAAATAAATAAACATTTACTTTTGTATGGTTGATTATTGTTTTTTGGATTTATTTGAATTTAAATTTTTGTTTATAAAATTAAAAGAAATATTTATTATGTTTAATTAATTTAGATTATGTAAAAAAAAAAAAGTATTAATAAATAATTATAGGGATTATTGATAAGAAACGACACAGAGAGAAATTTTTTATTAACATTTGTACGGTTTTAACTGAAGGATATTTAATTTCACTTCATATAATCAAATCACGTATTGTTTCTGCTATTATAAAAGTTTAATTACTTTAGTTTATACATAATTATAGAAAATCCATAATCAGCTTAACTAGTACTGGCTACTAAATAAAGCTTTAACTGCATTTTATAAACGTTTTTTTTTTTTTTTACTACCTGTAGCTTTTATTGCTGCTGCTACTGTTGCTCTCTTAATCACACAAATAAAAGAAAATTCATTTATTTATTTAAATAATATAAAGAGAAGAAGAAAATGTTAAATTTCTAATTATTATTTAATAATAGTTTATTATTTATATAATTATAACAGATGAAAAAAGAAAAGAAAAAATCAATGTGGATGATGCAGCCAGTAATAGTAAGAAGAAAAATAAAACACGATTATATTTAATTAATTATGATGTGAACTAACGCAACGTGCACGCGCACGCACATATTTTTATTTATTATAATTTTATGTTTTCTATATTTAATCCATATTTTGGATTAAATGTTTTTTTTTTTTTTTTTTTATTGCTTTTTAGCGGTTTTTTTTTTTTTGTTTTTAAAATAATTTCACTCTAGAAAAAACTTGTTTTCTTTTCTTAAGCTATCAATGGTGACGACAGCATTTTAACAGTTTAACCACCTTATGCCGGGTTTATTATTTAGTTAAATTCTTTTATAAAACATATATAATAATAAACATGCAAATTTAATAGTTTAATTAATTTATTCAGGTGGCAGAGAGAGATATATTGAAATCAGTTATTTATTTTTTTTTTTTTTAATTTTAATTTAATTCATGAATGAAATTTGTGAAAATCGTTGTCGATTGATTAGTGGAATTGCACAGTTTAAGATGGGCTGGATGTTGAAAGTTTTTGTGATCAGTATTGTGATGAAATAAATAAGTAAAAGCATGGATGTGCTATAATTAATTTTTTTTTTTTTGTATTTAAAGTAAAACTTTTCACTTGACATATGTGAATCGGAAAATTCATACGTAAGTCAATAATTGTTGTTGTTACGACAACGACAGCGACAATCCACAACAACGATCGACAATCAAAAGAAAAGAAGAAGACATACGATGATTATGTGTATGGAAATAATTTAATTAAAATTATAAAGGAATTTACGTAATGTATTTTTTAAAACATTACGATATTATTTCGGTTTGTATCACATAGCTTTAAGCTGCGACAATTACTACTGCTGCTCTGTCGGCGTTAATGCTTCGTTTTGTATTTACTTTTTAAATAAAAATTTCTTTTTTTTTTTTTTTAATTAATTAAATGAATTAAAAAGAGACAGCCGATATTTGTAACGTAAACTTTTTAGCACTTGTATACACATTTTTTTTAAATTTAAATTTAAATTTTAAAAATTCATTAAGTTTAGCTAGCGCGCGCGCGAGTGATACATTATCGGTTTGTTTGTGCGCTTATTAATTGTTTTTAACATTAATATTAATTATTTTTTAATTGTATATTTGTTTGTGTGGTCTTCTTTTCTCCACTGTGTGTTTATAAACGTATGGCTAACTTTATCGGCTATTATCGTGCAAAAAAAAAATTTTTTTTTTTTTTTTAAACTAATTAAATGGAAATTAATAATAATTTTTTCTGTTTTTGTTATTGTTGTTGTTGTGTGCACTCAATAAATAAATTAATTAATGTTTTTTTTTTTGTTCACTGTTGTTATTTAAATTTTAAATAGACATTTGATAAGAGCAGCACCAAAAATTACATAAATTTGGTTGTATTTTAGCTAATAGTGAATAAAAAAAAGAAAGCTTAGCAAATGTTTACATTTTTTTTTTTTTAAACATTTGTATTTAATTTTGATAGAATTTTTGTATTAATACACTGAAGGCTAGATGTGTGTTTATTCCCTAGTTAATTATTTGATTATCGATTTAAATCAATAAATGGATTAAATTTTTTTTTTTTATATAATAATTTCTTTATACTACTATATTGATTTATATATATATAAATAAAATTACGCAAATTTATTGTTTTAAGACATGAAAATCAAGGCTGATTAGTTGATTCGTCAGTCAGTTTTTTTTCTTTTTTTATTTATTCCTTGTAATTAAGTTTATATAAATGGATAAAAAAAAATTAAAAATAATAAATAAATAATAAAATAAATAATTAAATAAATAAATAAATAAAAAACATTGATTTGTGTGAGAAAAAAATAATTTTTCTAAAGTCTGTGTTGCTTGTTAAATCCAATTTATTAGTTGACTTAACATGTGCGCTTTGTTTAGTTTTTAATGATTAAAAAAAAAAAAAAAAAAAACAAAACAAGTGTATTTTGTAATTAATTTGAAATAAATAATAATTGTGTTTTGTGTTTGTTTAATCTTATCGTAAATTTTTCCACGAAAAACGTTTTACGGACGATTCTGATTCACATTTCAATTCGTGTTTTATTAAAGCAATTCAGACATGTAGGACTCTAGCCCAATATTGTGAAATCAAATTTGTTTAATTTAATAAATGAATAATTATAAATATATTTTGTGTGTTTTCTTAATAAAAAATTTCAATTTTAATGATAATTTTTAATTATTTATCACTCATTAGTAGTTTTTGGTTTTTTGTTTTTATTCTTGCAAGGTTATTGTCTTTCGTGTTTTTCTTGGTTTTTTAATTAAAAATTCTGTAATTAATGACGTAATTTTAGTGGATTAAATATTAACCACACAAAGCCTACATGATAAGGAAGCACCTTAATGGTAACAACGGTTTAACACAACAGTGTTTCGTGAAGCTTTTAATCCTTTAATCCAATACAGTGTTGGCTGTTTTATGATGTTTTTTTTTATCTGGGGCGGATAATCAATCCCTTTACCATTAGTTTGAATTAAATCTTTAAACAAAACTGACCACCGTCAAGTTACAAAAAATTAAAAGTTTTTCCAAGAGTTGATTAGAAAAACGAAAACTAAAGGCGACGACTACTCTCTGCGTTTTTTTTTTTGATTATTTAATTTACTTTGCTTATGAGACTTTCGGTTTTTTTTTTTTTTTTCATTTTTTACCTTATCAGTAATTGATTAGAATGTTGTTTTTGTTTTTTAAAATTTATTTTCTATTGAATTTTATCAATAATAATATCTATTGTGGTGGTGTTTGTGTTTGATTTTCGCTTTCATCATGTATTGCGTGCTGTTTCTGTTTACCTAGTTAGGTAAAGTTTATTTGATTTTTTTTACTGTCATAGTGTTGTGCATTTAATCAGTTAAGTCACTTTTATTTTTTATTTTTTTTTTTATTATAAAGTAGAGTAAAGTAAAGTAAAGTAAAGGAAACGTGATAAAAAAAAAAAAAAACTTTGTGTTAATGAAGCAAAAAAAAACATAAAAAAAAATATTATTTTTTTTTCAGTTTTTTATTTGACTTTGAATTGTTTTAACCGTTTATTATTATTATTATTATTATTATTTATTGCGTTTTATTTATTGTAATTAAAATTAATTAATTAATTACATTTTTTTTTTTTTTTTTTTTTTATTTTTCATTTGTGGAAATAACCCGAAATTGATGAAAATTTCTCTTTAAAAAAATAATAAATAAAATAAAATTGAATTTTTAATGAATGTTAGAAGTGAATTTTTTGCATTTTCTGTGAAATTTTATTATTATTTTTTTTTTTTTGCTTAATTTAATTAATTAATTAATTTATTTATTAATTCATTTATTGAATTTGTTTTTTTTTTTTTTTTTAATAAATTTTATTGAGAAAAGACTTTCACGTTGTTGTTGCTGTTGTTGCTGCTGTTGTCATCATCGTTGTTGTTATTTACGGTTTTTAGTTTTTCTCTCTGTTTCTGTGTCTTGTGCTTTTTTTAGTTTGATGGACAACAATTGTCCATTTTTAATTGTTATTCGATTATTGTGTTCAGTTTTGTTGCTTTGATATTAATCGTAGTGTTTTTTAAAAAATAAAAACAAAAAAAAATTTAATTAATTAATTAATAAAATGAGGGAAAGAGATTAAAAACTAGCAAACAACAGCAACAACTCAGCATCTTGTTTGTCCAAGATTAAAATTTACATTTTCCCAATTTTATACAATTGAATTGTTAATTTTCGGTTATTTTTCTTTTATTATTAAAAGCTTTTGTCTAAAGCTTTTTTTTTATTTATATTTATTTACAACGAAGACAATACAAAGTAAAAATAATTCACGTTAATATTATTGGCGACGACGGTTTATTGTTGTTTCGAAACGTAAAGTTTATTGGATAAAAGCTTGTAAAAAAAAAGTTTATGAATAATTAAAAATTTATATTTATAAATTAAAAAAAATAATAATAGCGACGGTATTTATGTACTTTAGACGGGGGGGTTAAAGTTTTTTTTTTTTTTTTTTTTTTTGTAGCTTTTTGTAGCTTTTTTTTGTGGGTTCGTCGGTTTTGTGAGTGTTTTTTTTTTAATTATTTAATAATAAACAACCAATCACCAATATTATCATGCATGATTAATGATTTTTAATAATTAAATTTAATTATTTTTTCTGTAAGCTGCTCTGTGTTTGCTGTGTGTTGAGAGTTTTGCTCTGTTCTAAGATGAATAGCGCGAGTGTGTTTTGTGTTTTGTATTTTATTTTACTAAGATTTCACGACAAATACACTTTTTTTTTTCTTTAATAATAATTTTATTAAATTTTGTAATGTTTTTCTGGTATTTATAATTTTTTTTAATTATTTTCCTTTTAATTACTTGTTTTGTCATTGCAATGTTGAAAATTTTGTGTGAAACCATGCAAATGTTTTTTTTTTTTTTTTTTGTGTACTTCTTACCTCGTTTTTAAACCTTAAAAAATAAACCATTTTCATTAAACCACCACATTCATTGTTTTGTTTATTTATTGTATTTTGTTAATTAATTAATTAATTAATTAATAAAAAAATAAAATTTGTAAGAATGAATGTTTTCCATTGCACAAAATTATGAAAAGTAAAAAAAAAATAAAATCTCAATGAAAATACATAGGAAGAAAAAAAAATAATTAAACCGCACAACAAACGATGACATAATTAATTATTAATTGGAATTTTGATTATAAATTTTCTTTTTATTATATATAATAATTGTGTTATTTCATTATTTGTAATAATTTAAAAAAATGTCTTTGTCTTTTCATTGGGGGGTTTTTTTTTTTTTATGTTCAAAATACCAAAAAACACCAAAAGTCTTTGAAAGTTATGTAGAGACGCCATTTTATGAAAATGACATTTACCAACCGTTTTTCTTCTTTTTTTTTTTTGTTGGAAATTAAACCGCAACGTTTTTTTCCTCGTATGGAAGTTTTATTTAATAAACTGAATTAATTGATTGACAACAACACAGGCATTACATCAAATTTAATTTTAATAAAATTATTTGTGTTTGATAAAAAGTTGGGATAGAGAAACAGCAGCATTTTAATCGTGCGCGTCACTCGCTATTATTATTATTCATATTCTCAAGATCATGGTCATAGCAATTTTTTTGTTTTTTTATTATAAAACGATTTCATAGAAATTTTAATTATTTTTTTTAAACAAACATAAATATTTCACATCTCCTTTTAATTGTAGTCTTTTTTTTTTATATCCAGCGAGATTAATAAAAAGTTTTTTTTTTTTTATAAATAAAAGCAAAAGTGTTGTTGTTGTGTGTGTGCAGTTAGTTAACAAAGTGGCTAAAAAGTGGCTAAAAAAATATTTGTGCGAGGGAAACAGTTAAAACAAATAAAGTTTAAATGTGAAGCTTACAGCAGAAAAAAAACATTACAATCCATTAATTAAAAAGCTTCTTCTTTCCCCCGTACCTTATTTACCTTGCGTAAATCTTTAATAACAAAAAAAAAAAGTTAAAAACGACGAAGTAGAATAAAAATAAATAAAAAATGTCTGATGACGCAACATGTCCAGACAATATCGTCACAAGTGATAATTGTGTCTTGTGTGTTACACTGTGGTATTACACAATTATCGCGATTATACTTTATGCACTTGGATACCTAATTGAAGTTGTTTTAGGTAATTATTTGTATGTAATAAGTGATGAAAAGAAATACAGACAAATCAGGTGGGCCATTATGGTAGTGAAACACCTAAAGCTTTATTCTTTCATAGAAACTAAGTCCAAAATTAGTATTTAGCGTTGGCAAAATAAAAATTAATCAGTAGGTAGGTGGGTGAATTATGTTGGATTTTTTTTTTTTTCGTTATCAACTAATTCAAATATTTCATAAGCAAATAAATGAAATAAACTTGACGGCGTAACTTTCAGACATAAAATTAAAAAAAATTTTTTTTTTTTTTTTTTGGTTGATGGATTACACAAAAGTCAATAACAAAATCTATTTTAAGGATTTTTTTTGTTTTTTTTTTTTTAATTAATCCTTTTCTCTCTGTTTTTTTAAATGAAAAAAAAAAAATTAAAATGCATCACGTTAAACCGGTTGATAATGAAAAGGCTTAATTGGTGCTCAGTTTAAAAAATATAAAAAAATTTTTTTTAAATGTTTTTCACTCTCCTAATCAGAAATTAAATTTAAAAAAAAAATAAAAACAAAAATTAATTTTATTAAATCAAGGTGACAGTGTGATGTTTAAGGTAAAAAAAAAATTAATTTTTTTTTTTAGTTAGAAGTTTACCTGTTGATAAGTTGTTGGCAGAATTACTTGGTAATAATACCTTGCCTGCGGTTATTTTTTTTTTTATCTAATTATATAATTAATATTTCTATTATCATAATATATAAACAATTATCAGCATGCAATTTTATGCCGTTTAAAAAAGTAAATTAACCTGCATTACGCGGATTACACAATTTTTACTTTATGTTAATGTCGTGCTACGTGGTAATTTATATATTTTTGTTTTATTTAAATGTCTAACACTTAAATTATCTCTTGGTTACATAACCAACAGTACCAAGATGTTTTAATGCACGGTAATTACCTGTTTATTAATCTCATTACCTTTTTATCATTGCACCAAGAATATCAGGTGCGAGGTGAATATAAAAAAAAAGAAGTAAAGATTCAAACCATTTTACTTTACTACTCACCATAAATTTACATTTTCTCGTTATTATCTCGTTCGTATCTACCTGAAACATAATAATTATGCGTCCTTCAGGTGTTAATTAGATAAAATAATTAAAAAAATAAATTATAACGATAATGTTGGAAAGACGATGTAACGTTTCAAAATAGAAGTGCGCGAGGAGAACGTTTTAATTAATTTTTTTACTAATTAATTAGCGGGTGGGGGTTAGATTAAATTATTAATTATTATGTCTGTAGAATTAGATTCTCTGTTATTATAGTTTAATTATGCAATTTTTCGTTATTTTTTCATTATTTTATTCTCTGTATAAACTTTAACACTTGCAATTATAATCTCTTTGTACATTTTTATCATCATAATGCCCTCAGTTATTTTTTATCTTTTATTTGCAACATAATAATTATCGTTTTTTTATTGTTAAATAATTTTTGTGTTGTGTTGTTTTTCTTTCTTTTTTTTTTTTTATTGTCTGTTATCAGTAGAAAGAAAAAATAAATAACAAAAAAGTTAAGGCAAAAAAAAAAAGTTTTGTATTTATCGATTAAAAAATTTTTTTTTTTTTTAATTTATTAGTCAACAAATTTTTTAGATAAAAAGTTTTTTTTTTTTTTTTATCTTCTTCTTTTGTTTCCTAAGTTTATTAAATTTTATTTTTATCACTGATTAATTTTATTTATTTGGAAAATGACGTGTTGATGATGGTATGCTAGGAAAATTGTACTAAAATAATATACATTAAGTGCAAATGTGCTTTTTCTTGTCTTTAATTAATTAATTATGTGCAAAAGAAAAAAAAAATTAACTTATCTAAAGTAAATATGGATTTATAATTAAACATTTTTTTTTTTTTTTGTAATATTTTCACTAATTAATTAACGAAAAAATAATAACAACAGCACCAACAACAAAAAAAAAATGTTTATTGCTGGCGAAAAATATGACACAACGTTTTTAAACGGAATAAAACATTTTTCTTTGTATTTTCATTGATTAAAATCAATTTTTTTAATTTTTATTTAATTGATTAATTAATTAATTAATGATATTAATAGATTAAATAAATAAATTACGAAGAAATAATAGCAGGAGAGTAGCTACACCTATAGAAACCATCACCGACCCAATAACTTTGTTTGAATTCGTTTTTTTTTTTTTTTTGAATTGCTGACTAATTTAATAAATTTTTATACATTTAAACCATTTATTGATTAAACAAATGTTTGTTCGTCGATAACATTGCATGTTTTCAAAGCCGCAACCTTGTATGTTTGGTTAAAAGCTCTAACAAAAAAAAAACTGTCGAAAGATTATTTTTCATGTCTTTTCCCTTCTTTTCTGTGTTTATTATTCTAATTTTAAATTCTTTTTTATAAACACAATTTAATTACACACAAGTATACACATTTTTTTTTATAAATTATTACATTTTTTTTACAGCATATATTGCACCAAAAATCAAATAAAAATTTTTGCACATTTTTAACAATTTTTAAATCAAATTTAAATTGAAATAAAAAATAAAAAATACTTTTCTTTTCTTGATATAGATTTACCATTATGGGATCACGAATCACCTGGTGTTACACATGTAAATTTAAAACGTTTAATACAGAAGGTGATTGAGGAGGTGTTAAAATTACCAGATTTATTAGATCGTAGTGGTGTACAGGAGCGACCAGAAGAGAATCAACCATTTTTTGATCCACAGCGTTATGAACAATTATTAGCAACAGCTGTTTTGAATAAGGTAAACAAAAATATTAATTGGATTAGTAATAATAATAATAATAATAGCAGGAGATAATCCCCCGGTGTACACGACGGGGACGCGCCACAAACGCTAATAATTTAATTAACAATTTTGAAAAAATCAATAGAAGAAAGAAAAAATCGTTTGACCTGTAATAACATTTACTAGGTTTATTCGTAATTTTTTTTTTAGGAATCGTAATGCTTTATGAAATAAGATTAGCTAATCGCATTGGTGAAAATACATTAAAATCGCATAAAGACACCTACAATTACTTCCTACAAAACGTTAGTTAAGAAGAAAAGTTTCTTTTCGTTCTTCCAATAATTCTTCTAAGGTACTTTAAAGGTTTCTTTGTTGTTTCTTACATAGAAAATTCTAGTTACCTGGCTAAGCGACAGTAGAAAATAATTCACCAACGTTGAGGTTGTTTTTCCATAATTTTCCTCGATATTTATTTTAATTTTTGTGCAGCATTTGTTGTCATCAGTTTTTTCGCTAGAAAATAAACAATTAAATTAGTTAAAAAGTAATTAAAAATTAACTAAATTGTATTTCTTTGACCGTGTATTGTGCTATCTTGATATAAAAGTTTTTTCGTTTGTTTTGATTGAATTTCACGTTTAATTGTTTGTTTGCTTTGTAATTAGTTAATTAAATAATTAAATGTGTTGAAGAGGAAAATTATTTAAAAAAAAAATAAAAATATTGTGACAATGGTGGCATAATTAGGTCGCATTTTATACACCATCTCCACCTTAAACGGTTATTAGATTAAATTAAATTAGCACAAAATTGACTTGTGAAGGAAAAAGAGGAAGAAGAAAACGGTGGAAACCTTAAGAAATAATAAGAAAATTCCATTTTTTTTTTTAATTCTAGGTAATCGATCATTATAAAAACGAAAAGAATCAAGAACCATTAACTGTGCACCGTTACAGTACTAGTGTTGAATCAACATATTTGGATAATAATCACAATGAGATAAATCGTATCGGTAATTATCAAAAAAAAAAAAAAGAAAATTATTCTTATTCCCATGATTCCGTAAAATAAATATTTTTTTTAAAATTGATTAGACAAAGATCACCTGAATATTGGTAATGACAGCATTAAGGCAACAGCGTCAACAAGTAGTTCAATTGATCATCATAGTAATTCTAGTCATTCCACAGATCCGATACATAAAATGTCACTCACTGTAAGTCAAAACATTCAGCATAAGCAATCCGTTCAGTTTGAATTTTTTTTTTATATTTGTGTATACAGATTGAACAGTTTATGGAAGAAGTGACTCCATTAGAGACATTACCAAGTAATAGTCCACCGGTTCAAAGGCAACAAACAGGCGCTGATGATGAAGATGATGATGAAAATTATTTAAGTGACTACGTTCAACGGCATCATATTCCATTACCTGATTTTACATCACCGGATTTAGATAGTAATTCGAATGATGACAACGATGATACTGATGGTGAGAAGAGACAATGATGATTTTTTATTACCAGCTGTTTCTAATGTTTGTTTCTAATTCCAGAAAATCAATCATACATGTCAAATGGAACAGAAGGTACATGGGAAGAGAATTGGTTACTTATGAGACGAAAACAAAAATTAAATGGTCTTGGTGTTCAGGCATCTGGTGGTTCAAGTACCTCAGCAGCTGGTATTGCAATGCTTGTGCCATCTCCGACGGAGGAGGTCAAAGCGTTAATTGGTGATAAAACCGCTGATGAAGTTAGTGATTTATCAGAAGCTGGCTCAGATTCCGATGACAATGTAAACAGTGATGATGAGGAGAATTCACATTACGTCGTTATGAGTAATCAACAAACCGTTAGTTTGGATTCAGATTTACCAAATGTTTTGATACAAAGCAAAACAGTTATTGGTGGTAAAAATGAGCTAAACTCATTTAATGATCCATTGACGGTGGACGATTTATTACAACCAGACAGCCTTATATCGAACTTTTGTTCAACCAAGGACGGAAAGAACAATATTGGACCATACTTAACAGAAGCGAAAAATAATTTATTGTTAATGGAAAGTGAACGACTCGAGAAGCCATATGAAGCTAGTCAATGTTTCAATACCGATTTGATTGTTAAGAAGGAAAATGTTGAAAATCTACTCGAGTTAGATGTAGTCGTGGATGCTGAAAAGAGTATCAAAGAGGAGAATAATAACACAATAATTGCACCTCCAGATGAATTCAACAGTAATGACGAGAGTATTAAAGGTGACTTCATTACCGAATGCTTTACGGTTGAAGAGCTTGCGTATACTACCCCAATTCCAAGGGAAGTTATTAACGAATTTGATAAACCAGTGCCAGCGCCAAGGTAAGAAATTCTTTATTGATTACTTCTCCGTTTAATTACTTTCGATCATACATATGTTTTTTTTTGTTGTTGTTGTTCACGTTTATAGGAAATCATCGAAAAGTGACGAGGCCAGTACAGTAATCCTTCAGCAACAACCAGGTTAGAATTTTTTCGTTTTAACTTTTTATCAAAATTTCTCATAATTTCATAACACTCGCTACTAACATATCGCGTATTTATTTAACCCATTTTGCTGTTTTTTTTTTTATTTGTCTAACACACACAGAAACACTAATTGTAGATGTAGTAGAAATAAAATTAATTAATACTAACACTACTAACACAGATAATAATAATTTTAATAAACAAATAAATACTAACGGTGTTTTATGTGGTAATGATTCTGGTGATGGAAAATTAACTGATATCGAATTAAATAAAATTAATGTTGAGGAATTGAATGAGTCTTGTAATGTTGATACCGGTGTGCTACCAAAATTATCAAACATTGTTGATGGTGGTGTTGTTGAGATAATTATAAATGAGCCAATTGTTGATGAAACTTCAATTGAAGTCGTCCTGGATACAGTAATGAATCAAAGCAAAGAAATTGATGCTGATATCATTGAATTACGTGAAACCGTACCGATAACTCAAGAGGAATTATTAACAGAACCTGAAGTTATGATTTTAAAACGTCAGTCGACAGATTTTCATGAAGCAACATTCCTTGATGAAACTGCTGAAATTAATAAAAGTATGAAAGCGGCAGAAAGCGTTGATGATGATGATGATGATGATGATGATGAGGATGATGGTGTTGATAATCTTTTACTAACAGCACCAATAATATTACATCATGTGTCAAAAATCCATACACCAATATCTGATCCACAAATAACACCCGATTTCAATACAAATAAATTAAGTCAATCATCGGTTGAGTCAATTCCGATAAAGTCAGATAATAGTGAGAATACACAACAACATCAACATACAGATAGTAATATTGATAATGTAGAACAATGTCATGATTCACATCCATTAACACCAATCACCGAAGAATTATTAATAAATCCTGTACAATTTTCAGAGTTATTTTCATTTTTTACATCGAACACAGATGATCCTGATAATATTAACAACAATAATTTTATTGATTTAACAAATGATGAATTTAGTATTAAAATATCGGATGTACTTAGTAATGTTGTCGATCTGATGATGAATTATAATAATAATGATGATGATGATGATGATAATATATATCGGATTCCGGAAGTGGAGGAACTTGATGCTTCAGAGACATCAACAAGTGACGGTAGTGTCAAATTATACGAAACGATGTCGGGAGAAGGTGATGATAATATTGTAGAGGAAACCGAAATTAATACCGTTGAGGAAATATTTGATGAGCCAATACTTTGTGTTTGTCCACCGAAGCCAAATTGGGAGCTTGATCAAAATAATCAGGAAAATAATCAAGAAGATGAAAATCAGGAAAATTATCGTGGCGTACAACTAAATGTCGATCCGACTATTTGCATTTTAAGAGTTCGCGATTCAGAATGTAATGTTACAGATGATGAAGTAGGATTGTTGGAACAGAAACCAAATCTGGAATCGGATAATTCTGAAAAATCCGATAATGTTGAAGAAAAGATCGAAGAAAAGATGAAAGAAAAAATCGAAGAAAATATCGAAGAAAAGATCGAAGAAAAGATCCAAGAAAAGATTGAAGAAAAGATCGAAGAAAAGATCGAAGAAACGATGGAAGAAAAGATTGAAGAAAAGATTGAAGAAAAGATCGAAGAAAAGATTGAAGAAAAGATCAAAGAGGAAAACCATCAAACGAGATCACTCAGTTCAGTTAAATCATTAGAAATTCTTAATGAAATAATAACTAAAGATCAACGTGAGTATAATGAGGAAACATTTGAACCAAATCCACATTACAATTTTGAATCAGAAAATGATCGTATTGCCCTAATACCAGTCAGTTCTGAACCTTTATCGTTGGAGTCATCGTATTCATTTATTTATATAGAGCAGGAGTTGGATTTGATGAAAGATGACAGTGATGAGGATAGCAGTAGCCCACAAATATCTATAACTAAGGATAGTGTAACAACTGAATCGAATGCAGAAGAGCAATTAGTGATTTCAGAAACTCTGGAAAGTAATGAAGGACAGAGCAAAATGTCTAAGCAATCATTGCTTTCTAATGTGTGCGTTTTGAAAATTCATGAAAATAAAGAAAAAGTCTTGGAGGAACAATTTGGTGTAGTCAGTACAGAATTAAGTGACGATACAACTTCCTTATGTATGGATGAAAAATCAGTATCAAGTAATACAAGTATCAACATAAGTAACAGTGATAATCAGATTGAAACATTTATATCGAATGCACGAGCGGAACTTTTCTCTGATAGTCAAAGTGAAATATCCCACACAAAAACAATTGAAATCTCCAATATTTCCGAGATTCCTGAGAAATTAACAGATGCACTTCTTGAAACTGACATTATAAAAGTTATTGAGGAGCCAATTCTTATGAATCAAATGGAACAACTAATTTTAGTATCCAATGAAATTGTGACGCCTCCTGATGTAGTTACTAGAGATAAAGTGATAGTCACAGAGAAACAAGAAAAAATAGGTGACGCTATAGAAAAGAAAGATGAATACGATGATAAGCCAAGCAATGAGGATCTAGAGCTGGCTAAAGAAAAAGAACAGAAAGTAGATCATCGTCACTTGCTGCAAAAGATATCTTCAATTGAAGAGATCTTAATACCAATCAATGTTATTGAGACATACGAGGAGAAACAAGAATTCCAGAGAATTGTTGATGAATTAGCATGTGACAATAAAGATAACAATAATGAGATTAATTCCAACGTTACTAAAAATGAGGAGAGCATCGAAAAATCCATTGAATCTGAACAGTCATTTGGTGATGAAAAATTTGACGTTGAAGATAGGAATGAAGATAAAGAAGAAAACATATTGGATTACGATATTACGGATGAACTGAAATTTGGAAAAGTTGTCATTCATTATGTTGGGGAACCATCATCCAATTACAGTGCAAAGAAAATTGAAGAGAACGCCAATTTCGTTGAAGAAATTATTGATGATATAGAGGAAATTTCAAAACTCGTAGAATCGAATAAAGAACAAATGCCAAATGTCAACTCTGTGGAGAAAGAAGAACAAATTGATGTAGCGGGTGGTGAAGTTGATTCAGAAACTCCAGACAAATGTGAAAATATAAATGAAAATATTGAATCAGTAATGGAACCAAGTAAGGAGATATTAAAGGAATTAAAATGTGATTTAGAAACATCTACTATCATTCCAGATATTTTTAAAGTTGTCGAACTAGAAGGAGATTCGGCTGAAAATAAAGAATTTGAAATAGGCAGTTTGGTTGTTGAAGACGCAATTGTCACGAGAATCGAGGAAATGGAAAAAAAATTTACTCCCGAGAACATTGATTCGGAAATAAATGTCGTGAAAGTAATTGAGGAAAAAAACGAAGAAATAAATAATGCAGAAGTTGTTGTAAATGAAAATGAAAATGAAAATTCAACTACAGCAAAAAAAGAAGACACTTCGAACATCACCCTTGGTGCTAAGAGTTTATTGTATTATGATAATGAGTACATGTTAAAGGAGAGTATTGTGATTGTTGAATCGCCAATGGATGATAACTTTGTTTCGACAATTAAATTGGAAAAGAGGATTGACACACTAATGGATCCGATTTACATTAATATCAACGATAAAATTGAAAAGGAGAAAGATGACCAAAAAGTGGATATTTCAAGTTTCGAAGAGACCGTCATATCAGCAGAAAAGGAATCTAAAGATAGTATGGAGACTAAACAGGATTCTATTGTTGTAGAAAAGTCTATAAATTTAGTTCAGGAAAATACGGAAAATCAGATAATAATTACAACGGAGAGTTTTAACGAAGTGCTAGAAATTGCCAGTGAAGAAAAATATTTAACCTCTTTGGAAATTCAAATAAATGTTGATGAAGAAAATCATGATTCTTCGATCACATCTTTGGGGCAACCAGAACAACAATTTGATCATGATTTTGTTGTTATTTCCAAGGAGGATAAAGAACTTCAGGAATATACAGAGAGTATGATTAAACAAGTAGAAGAAGTAGAAGAACAAACTCATCCAATACGTCCAGTTACATTAGATTTAACTGAAACAACAACAAATATAGAAATCACAGAATCACCGACTTTATCAGGTGGACATCCACGCTATCAAAGTCCAATGTTACAATCTTTATTACCAAAATCACCGCCAACAATTGTTAAAATATCAGAACAAATTCCCGATGATGGTAGCCTGAATAATTTAATAAATATGGCAAATTTAATAACAAAACAAAAATCCTCATCATCATCTGTGTCATCATCATCAAAAGCTGATGAAATGGAAAGTGAGAATGATGTTTTAAAAGTGAATGAAAATACCGAGGTAGATATTAACGAAGAAACGTCACCAGAGATGACAACAAGGTTTGATACTAATTTATTAACTACTAACAGTAACAATAACAATAATAATAAAAATACTAACCAAAATGCTAATCATCATACTGATATTGTATTAACTACTGAAATATCAATACCAACAATACTAACATCATCAACAACAGCACCAACAGATAAATTAATTAATAAAAATAATGAAATGCTACAAACAAATCCAATTATTACAGACATTATACCACGAACTAGTTTAAATCAACAACAACAGCAACAAATTGTCATCTTAGATGATGGTAAAAATGATCCGGATAATGATGAAAAAAATAAAACAATAGAGAATTTAGATGAGGATGAACACTTTGTACCAGGTAAATTCAAATACATTTTTTTTTTTTTTTTGTTGCATCAATTTTAATGAGTATCAAACGATCACCATTCGAAATTAAGGATCAATCGCAGAACGTGAACATTTAAAATGGAAAACCAGTGCAGTTGATATACCAAATAATCCATACTCACCAGAGGCATTACAACGACGATTAACAAATAAATTACCATCACCAACCGATTTAATGATGTCACCAGGAAAATGTTTTGAAATGAAAACGGAAATACAAGCGGAAGAATCACGTCAGGAACAGCAACAAGATCAAACAACAAATGTGACAGATGAGGAGAATCCTGCTAATTTATCATCAGGTGATGGTCCTGATCGATCGATACAAGTTGTTTTAGGTGCAGGACAACCAGATTATAAAAGGTAAATGAATTAAATGTTTGTTTTATCGTGATAATTGGAATTTTTCTATTTTTCTCCTATTTTTGTATATAGATACGGCCGTGATTATTACATAAACGATGCAAAACGTGCATCTGGTGCTAGAAAACGTTACTCAGAGCATATGGAGAGACGTTCCCAAAGCTACGACGATGATATTCATGATGATGATAATCATTTAAATAATTTTAATAATAATAATAATAAAATAAATATTGATAATAATAATAATAATAATGATAATAATGATAATAATGATAATAATGATAATAATTTAGATGATAAAGTGAGTGAAAT
The DNA here is from genome assembly GCA_961205885.1 of Ptychoptera albimana. Lineage (NCBI taxonomy): Eukaryota > Metazoa > Arthropoda > Insecta > Diptera > Ptychopteridae > Ptychoptera > Ptychoptera albimana. Next base: position 28,473,247 of record OY540804.1, on the reverse strand, counting down.
TATAAATATAAATAATAATTCTAGTAAAATTAGTTGTAAATATAATACTGATCATAATGATCCAGCTGATAATGATGATGATGATAATGATAATGTATTTGTTAATAGTAGATTGAATAATTTAAGTAGTAATAATAATAATTGTACAGCACAAACATCCGTAGCAGCAACACATCAACAACAACAACAACAACCACAGCAACAATATTCCACATATTTAATGGATAAATTTCTAAATGCAACAACAAATGATGAGGCTGATGGTGCATCGGCAATACCACCACCAACCACAACCACCATCACAAATAAAAATCCCAAGATAAAACGTACAAAATCATTAAATTCGTTGAATTATCGTTATGATACGTTTGGTGGTGGCATTAGTGGTAATAGCAAAACATTACCACGTTATTTAAATAATAATTTAAAAGCCACATCATCATTCTCGTATGGTGATAATAAATTCAATTCGTTAAGATCAAATTATAATAATAATAATAAACGGCATCAACCGCATCGTCCCCATTCAATTGCTGAGGATAAGGAATTATCCGTAAATTATTTATCACAATATGAGTGCTCAATGCTCCACAATGACATCAGACGGGATAGCTTTCGTTCACGTAATGCCACCAAACAATTTGTTGTTAATCCATTATTTACCGATGATGGTAGTAAATTATCACCACCAACATCATCTGCACCGGAATTACAATTGATTAAAGAAACGATTACAGAAGACATTGTACAACCAGTAATAATTGATAAAAAATATTTATTGCAACCAACAGATGCAATCGCTACGAATTCATTAACATCGAGTGATTTACAACAGATTGGTTTTAATTCGGATACCGAAAGTAATTTATCAGCAAAGGCAATAGATGCTAAGATAATTATTGATGCTGTTCCGGTTGTATTAATTCCTGAAGAAAAACCTGCTGAACACTTTGATTATGATGATGAAAATGATTATAATACCCGATCAAGTAGTTGGAATTATATAAATCCAAGGCGTAATGATAAAACTAGAAATAGTAATCGTTCCAAGGGTACCGGTTGGCATGATAATGAAATGTTTTAATTTACTGGATGCTGTCACTTTGTGGGTTTTTTTTTTGCGGATTTTTATTGCCATGTTTCTTATTAGGGGTGGGTTTTAGGTTGGATTTATTGATCAATTAATTAATTAATTAATTAATTACGACAAGCGATGAATTTTCGTTGGTTTTGTTGATGTGTTGCCATTTATTTTTATTCAATTAAATAATTATAATTATTATTACACAAACACATACGCACACCATTAATCACACACATTTATTAATTATTTCTACACAAAAAAATTAAGAAGTTTATTAGAAAGGATAAGAAGAATGAGTACAGGAGGATTAAGATTAGAAATAAGAGAAAGAGAGTGAAATGTAGTAAAATTTTTGTTAAAGTAAAATGTTTTGATTTTTTTTCTTTTGGTTTAAAAAATATTTTTATTTTTTTGTTTTTTGTAAATATTTGCCCACCACGACCACCACCACCACCTTCACAGAGATCTTTATTAATTTTTTTTTTTACTTCTGTTTTTCTCATTTAATAATTTTTTTGTTTTAATACTTTTTGGGTAAGTTTGAATAAACAATAATTTTTTTTTTTTTTTTTTTTGTTAATTTTCTTAAGCTTTGTAGCTTAAATTACTTTACTTGACTGTAGTACAAAAAATAAAAAAAAAAAAAAATAATAATAATTGGAAATTTAGAAAAGAATTTAAAAGCTTAAATAATATTAATTAACAAAACAAAAAAGTTAAAGAGAGAGGCGGCGGCAGCGGCTAACAAAAGCTTTATCTATTTTTAGCTTTTTAATTAAAAAAAAAAAATTTTTTTTTTTTTTTTGTCTTTTATTTAAGGTGATTTTAATGGATGGACTTAATTAATTTATTTTGTTGTCTTTGTCTTTGTTTATTTCTTTATTTATTTATTTACTAATCCAAAACATTTTACTTTAACAAATTATTTAATGAAAAAAAAAATAAAAATTAATTAACACAAAAAGCACACAATCCCTCGCACATAAACACATAACAAACAAAAAAAAAAAAAAAAAAAATCATAGCAAATTAGTTTATTTGAATTTTGACAATTGCATTATTCAATTTATTTACTTTAATTATTGTCATGTTTTGTGGTAGACATTTTAGTGTTTAATTAAACATATTTATGTCATTTAGTTTAGAATTATTTTAACATAATTTTTAAATTTACTTACTTAATTTTGTTGGCTGGTTTTTAAGCTAATTTTAATTTTTTATATCAAAAAAAAAAAAATTTAATTAATAACGAAAAATTTGTGTTTTAGCAATTTTCGAAACATAAAACCACAACAACAAATACTGTGGCAAGTGTACAACGTTCAAAGAGTTACCATGGTGAAAGGGATTATGTGATTAATGAGAGTAGTAGCAACACTGTGAAAAACGATCTAAAACATAGTGGAACAGAACCGAGTATATTCTCTGCACGTCCAATATTCGTTGAGGCTGATGATCCAATTCTAGAGAAGGCAAAAAAAATAAATTATTTAAGTTCGAATGATCGTGATATTTATTTGGTGCCAATAAGTGAAATAACCGAAAGATTAACACAACAGCAGCCAGATAGTTTAACGTTAAGTGAGGATGATGCATCGACACGTATTTATGATTTGAATAAATGTGAGACACGGATATTACGTGAGGATAATGGAAACATAAAGAACATAAATGTTGGCGATGATGACAGTGATACAGTGGAAATTGAGATTATAAATAAAATAACGAATATGTACTCATTGCCACCCCTATGTGAAACGAGTCCTGATATTATACAGAAAAAGATAAAATCGACAGTATCGCCAGTAACAACACCAACTGAAGTCGGTAAAGTAATGAGATTACCATCGACACCGTCACCCGAAACAATTAAGTTTTTTGCACCGAAAAAAATTCCCGTATTTCATGCAACACAATCCACAATGAATATTAAGCTTAGTGACTCAACGCATCAGCCATCATCAAGTTCAACATCGAATTTAACTGAACAACAAAATACAAGAAGACCAGAACACCTAATGGTTGATAATCAGAAGAAGCAAATAACTTCGTTGTCCACAAATGCATTGGACAAAATTGTGATTGAACAGGATGTGCTTCCTCGTTTACCATCAGTACGCGCTTTAGCGAAAACATTTTCATCGAGTACAACAAACATTGATGCCAATCCCGTCATTCCGCTTAATAAACCAAAAGTAATTATTCATTTTATTTGTTTTTATTGCAGAGAATAATTTTTTTTTTTATTTTTCTAATTATTTTCATGCTGCAATTATGTTTTAAGATTCGATTTAGAAAGGTGAAAATAATTTGTGACATTTACAAGTTTTTTTTTTATGTTTTGTAATAATTGCATAGCTTGGTTTAGATATTAGATAAATGTTGAATTACTACCGCCCGCCGATTTTTAATTATTTTGTTTTTCTGTATTTCTAATTAGACGGCACCCTGGCAAACGGAACCAATACTGGAGGCAGCTAATGATAAAAATCATACGTATTTACCGATGCAGCCGGGACACAGTATAACCGCCAGAAGTTTATCGAAACATTTTAGGAATGAATTGAAGTTTGTTGACTTTATGACCATGAAATGTATTTGTGAAGACGACTTAAATTTTTGTTTTCTTTATAGAAATTCGACATCCTCCTCAACCACAGACGTTTCAATAACACCTTTAAATGTTGATTGTAGCAGCACATCTGTTGAAAGTAATCGAAGATCCTCAACAACAAATTTTACAAGAAACGAAAGAACGCCTAGTCCAGAACGTCCCCCAAGTCCATTACCAATTCCAGGTCGTCTAAGAAGCAATATAGCGTTTTTTGAAAATTTAAAACGTAATTGAAAAATGAAAGAGAGAGAGAGAGAGAGAGAGAAAAACAAAATTTTGTGCCATTTATCCTTTCTTTTATATCCATCATCCCCAATTCAATCCTCCTTTTAAAGAAAAAAAAAACACGCGCGAATGCCAATTTTCTAATTTATTTTCATTTTTTATTTTTTTTTGTTTTTCTATTTTCTAATCTATCTATCCTATCCTATCCATGTATATTTATTTTGAGTTTTTAATTACCTTCCACCTCTCGCTTATTTCTTTCTATGTCCTCCTCATCCCCAATAATATTTAATTAAATTAAACAAACAAAAAAACAAAACCAAATTTACAAGAGAAAAAGAAAAAGAAGAAGAAGAGAAAACAACTCAAAATTTATTGTAAAACAAAAAAAAAAAATATATATATTTTATTTTTGTTGTCGTTCTTTATATAACTCTTAAAAAAAAAAAAAAAACAAGGAAATGAAGGAAAAAATAAATTAATTATTTTGATATATATATTTGTTGTATACATATATATATAATAATAATAATAATAATATATATATATATATATTTGTGTAAATAAGAATTTTTCTTTTATTTTTTATGTTTATTTATTTATTTATTTTACTTTTATTTGTTTTTTTTTTTTTTTCTTTTTTTTTTAATTATTTATATATAAAATGAGGTATTTTTACTTTTTTTTTTTAATTTATTTATTTATTTATTTATTGTAAGAAACAACAAACAAGAATTTTTCTTTACTTTACTTTACATTATTCAGCCAATTTGTTGATTTTTATTGTTTTTTATCCTTTGAACTTTCTTTTTAACTTAGCTTCATATCTATCTATCGGGATATCTCTATTTATGGATTTTTATGTATAGAGATGTCTCCATAGACAAATATGATGTTAATTTAAAAAGTAAAGTTGCTGGCTGATTAATTAATTAGTTTTATGTTTCTTTTAATTTTTAAATTGAACTTTTTTTTTTTTTTGTTATCTCGTTATCCATCCGTCGTGTATATATATATATTTTTTTTGTGTGTGCTAATAGTAGATTCCAAGGCATTTATGAAATGGTATAATTTCAAGTTCATCAGCATGCTTACGACGATAATCCCATAGAAAATGATCAATCAATATTGAATTTATTTGATTTTTACTATATTTTTGTGTTTGACTATTTAATTTTTTATAAACACGTTCCTTAACCACTTCGACAACGTATATTGAGGCACCGCGAATTTCAACTTCTTCACGATTACCAGATTTGAATATTGTGTCTGTGAAATAGAAAGAAAGGGGAAAAAAACCATTTGGTTTGAATATATACTGAGTGTGGTGAATTTAAATTCAAAGAAACACATTTTAGCAGAGTATTAATAAACAAAAGAAAAATGTAAACAAAGAAACAAAAAAAAACTCACTCGCTTTTAATGTTGCTTGCAGTTCTCGATTGTAGACGAGCGCACCAAAATGTACCAGCGTTTGTGGAACACGGTAATCAGCAAACATTGTAACAGTTTCAATATCGTTGAATTGTCCGATGCCCTCACCACGAAAACATGACCACAGATCACCAACTAATATTTGTGCACGTTTATAAAATGAAACAAATTCACCGTTAAACTTTGCCTCATCACGGTAAGACGGAAACTCTGAGGTGACCCGATGTATAAGATTTTGCGCAGACTTGTCCGCTGCTTTGACCAAATTCTCAAATTTACCATTGTATTTCTCTAATAGAATACTACCAACTTCCTGTAAAATTGCAACACGTTCATCCATTAATTGTGGTAACGATACACCGCCCTCAGCATCCCCCATTAATATATCCTCTAATTCGTCACGTTTCACTTTTGCATAAAATGCCGGATTCAGTATATCGATACCATTTTTTATAGCACGATTAACCGCAGCACATAATGCAAAGTAACCAGTTTGTCCGTCGATGCTCCACTTCAAATTCGGCGGGCTCAACGACCAAAAACAGAAATTCAACGAATCAATAAAGAATATCCAATCAACAGCATGCGGATCAGTGGCGGTCGGATGATATTTTTGCTGTAGAAAATTATCTATAGATATTACATTATTTTCGATTCCATAAGTAACCTGAAAGTTTGCAAAAAAAAAAAAACAAAAAGAAAAAAAGTTTGGTTATGTTATTTGTCAATTTTTGCAATTTTTTTTTTTTTTTTTCGCATTTTCATTTGCACAACAGATAAACACTTTTTTTTTTGCCTTATACAAAAGAAAAAAAAACATACCTGTTCGACAATCCGATTAATTCCAGCATCACTAACATGTAAATGTAATGAGTTTTTCGCAATAATTTCACCTGATTCCTTTGGCATTAAAATCATTTTTATTCCCCTTTTTTAGTGCTTTGTCTATTTTGTTCTTGGTTCTTGTTGCTGCTGTTGTTGTTGTTGTTACGCTACGTTAATTATTTTATTTTTCTTTTGCCTTTTATTTTATATTTTATCAAATTTATTGAACAAAAATTGACAATGCTTTCAGTGCTTTTTGCACAAGCAAAATAATAAATTAAAAAAAAAAAAAGAAGAAGAAAAATAAATAAATAAATTAAAAAAAAAAAACCAACAAATTAAACGGAGGGAAAATGATGATGATTAAATAATAATTATAAAAAAAAAAAAAAATTAATTTTTTTTTTTGTATAATAAAGAGCCAACAGCACACACAAGCCGCTTAACACACACTTTGGGTGTAAATAAATAAATAAATAAATAATAAATTAAAAAAAATAATAATAATAAATAATAATAATAATTAGCAACTGGCTGTTTACAATGCGGTTGTAAAAACGAATGATATGCGATCTGATCTGTGCGATGTTAAAGTTTGATTATAGACGAAGAAGAAGAAGAAAAATAAAAAATAAAAAATAATTTTTTTCTCTATTAAAACTTTTGTTTTTTCTGTTATAAATGTATGCAAAAGTCAAAAAGATAATAAACGATGAAAAGAGAAACAAACAAATAAACACTTTGTGTGTCGATGTATGTATGTATATAAAACAAAAATAATAATATTTTTTTTGTTTAATTGTAATTAACTATAGAAATAATAATAATAATAATAATAATAATAATAAGATATAATATAATATTTAACGCGTTTCGTCTTTTCATTATATTCTTGTTGGAATTTTTTTCTTCTCTCTTCTAAATTAAATTAAATTAAAAAAAAAATAAAAATAGTAAACAGTAACAAAAAATAAGAAAACAACAAGAAAATCCATTTGATTATTACTATCGCCATCTATTAAAAAATATAAGAATTTAATAATAAAGTAGTTTTTTTTTTCTGTAAGATTCTAAATTGAAGGGTTGTGAGACATTACGTTTATTCCTGTAGGTTAAATCAAATATAGCTGCCAAGTAAGTTACAAACCATCAAATGTAAATAAAATAAAACATAGCAAATGTCAATGTATTATCAAAGACACTCAAAGCCAATTAAATTAAATTAATGAAAGAAAAATAAAATATTTTTAATTTTTTGGAATGTAATATTTTCTCTATTTTTTTTATATATATATAATTTTTTTAATAATATAATTAAAATTTATTTATTATTTACATAATTTAATTCAATATAAGTTTAATTTTTCTTTTAATTTTTAATTTTCTTTGACTAAATATTATTTAATTCAATTTTTCTTTTCTTCTACTTCTTTTTCTTGTTGTTTTTTTTTTTTTATACAAATTTCCCATTAAATTTATTAAATTATTGTTCTGTATTTTTTATTTAGTTTATATTAATTAATTGTAAAATATTGTGCTTTTTAATTAGCTTTTCATTTAATTAACAAACAGACATTTAGTTTAATTAGAATAATTTTTTTTTTTTTTTGAACAAAAATAACCGTGTGTATTGGATATATTAATGTTAAAGCCACATATTACTTTTCAACATTTATTATATAAATTTCGTTTTAATTTAATTTTATTTATTTATTATTTTGTTTAATTGATAAAGAAAACAAAAACATCGACAATATTATTTAATAATTAACAGAAAGAAAAAAACGAATAAACTAAACAAAACAAAATGAAAAAAAAAAAAATGGCAACGCGATTGTTAACTAATTATAATTTCTCTGGTTTTTGTTTTGATTTTTTCTTTTTTCATAAAAACATATTTTTTTAATTATTTACATTAGAATAAAATATTTAAATTTAATAATAATAATAATGTGTGTGTGTATAATAACAGAAATATATATATATATATAATTAAATTTATAAAACACAGAAACAATTAATAATAAACGAAGAACAAAAAAAAAAAAAAAAACTAATTATCCAACCCAAATAAAAAAAAAAAAAAACAAAACGATAAATTAAATTTAATAGTGGGGAAAAATAAAAAAAAAAAAGAAAAAAATTTAATAGAAAAATAAAAAAAAACGATAGAAAGTTCTTATCGTGTCCACTCATCTCCTTTTGTGTGTTTAGTTTTTTTTTTCCGCTGTTCTAATTCAAATTTTCTTTTCTCGTTTCTTAATTTCCTTAATTAATTTCATTATTTTCTATTGATGTTATTTTGTCCCATTATTTAATTAATTAATCAAGGAAAATTAAACAAAAAAGAAAAGAAATCCTTCTCCGTTCCTTTCAATCGTATCTTTAGTTTCTTAATTAATTTCCCCTTCTTTTTTTTATTTTTCTCATTTTTTAATTAGATTAATTATTTACACAACAACAACAACAACAATTTATTTTTTAATTAATTTAATTAATTTTTTTTTATATATATATTAAAAATATTTTTTTATATTTAATTATTCTTCAATACTGTTTCAAGTGCATTTTTTCATCTTTTCTTTTCTTTTCTTACTTCAATCATTTTTATTTAAATTAAATTAAGCTTTTATTAATTATTAAGAAAGTTTTTTCTTTTCTTTTATTTTTTTCGTATGTATGTTCAATAACTTCTATTATTTTCTCCGTACTGTATGCTTTTTTTATGTATTCATTATGGAAATATATAGTAAAAAAAAAAATAAAAAGGGATTAGGATGATTTAGGATTTTACTTCTCGATATTTTGATTTAAAAAATTTTAAACGATTATGATGGAAACAACGATAAAAACAGAAAACAATTAATACAAGTAATGGTAAAATGAATAAGCAAACCTGTTGATTGAAAATTATTTGTAAATAATCGTTTAGCGTCATTTTTTTTATTTTGTGTTGTAATATTATAAGGGTAGGTAGGTAGGTATTGTAGTCGAGTCGTGGTGTGGTTGTTAAAATATTCAATTAAATATTTAATAGAAATTATTGTAATAGTAGTAATAATAATAATAATAATAATAATTGATTGATTGATTTTAATTAATTAAACAATTAACTTTTCTTTTCTTTTTTTTTCGTTACTTTCTCTTTATATTTGTTTTACTTTTTTTTTTTTTTTTACTATTTTGTAGTAATAACTTTGCTGCTCTTTTAGGTTTTAAATTTTAGTTTCAACCATATCAATACTTAACTTGTAACAAACATAGGGGAAATATTCAGCTTGTCCAAAACCAAGACCGGGTATGTCAACATTCTAAAAGCAAAAAAGTTATTTCAAGTAAAATCTAATAGAAAAATTGTTTATAAAAAGCATACATCTGCTGCATGATTAACACTAGATGATCCTGAACCATCTAAGTGACCATAGAGTTGTTGGAGAACATCTCTTAACCGCTTTTGACTCTTCTTGTGTGGTTGAATTAAGATGGCTTGGAAATTTACTGGCAAACCGTATCTAAGAACCGATTCAACAAATACACGTAATGCTTTAACGTGTACCCAAGCACAGAAGCATTCACTGAAATTTACTTTCAACCATCTAACGAGCGGACCCTAAAAAAAAACAATAAACAAATCAATTAATAAATTAATTTAAAAAAACCACAGAGTACATACAAATTGTTTCTTTTTATCGGTAACCAATTTAGTTATTTCGTTTTTACCAGCGGCTAATTCCTCCTCATTATAAGTAAAATCACGAACAACAAATTTCTTTTCACGTGCATGCAATTTAAATTCATCAACAACCTTTTTAAATAATGTAACCGTGTATAATGCAAAATCTTGATCTTGTATTATCATTTGCGATGAACGCGGTACAATCATATCAGTGATACGTTCATAACCAGCGTTCCAATCACCAGCGATTGTTCTAAAATACAAAAATTGAATCAATTATTATAAAGAAAATGAATTAATTAATGAATAAACTCTTACTTTGGTACAATAACCAAAAGTGTTGTTAAATATTCTGAATCCAAAATAAAATGTTCTTTTTTAACCAAGTCAGCTAGATTACGTGTTAACAAGCTGCCACTAAAATGATTAATAAAAAAAAAAAAAAAAAAATAGAATGAATAAATTAGTTTCAATTGTAAATTTTATTCAACAAAATAATAAAATAGCTAATAATGTTGCTTTATTAATATCATTCATTAAAACAACACTTTAACCTTATGCTAACTAAAGTTAAAGCCAGTGGATTTATTTTATTTTATTTAAAATTTAAATTAATATTATTTCACCATTATTTTACTTACGTTTGTTTCTTTTCCAAATTTTGTAAATTACCCTTTAAATTATTATATGCAGCTGATTTTGTTTTTAAATCAGCATCAATTTGTCCAACTTGTTTTGATATAATATCAGCAATATTACGTAATGATTGTTTAATTGGATATTTAGCCATATCCCATTGGAAACGTGTTATATATGATGGTAAATCACCTATAATTTAATTAAATAATTAAAAAATAAATTAATTTTGCTGTAACAACAACAACCACAACAACAATAATAATAATAACAACATAAATATAGATAAATAAGTAAAAAATCAGTAAAATAATAACTACTTACAATAATAAATAAGCAATTAAAAATAAGCAAATAAAAAAAAGTGCAAATACAATACACAAGAAATAAAATAGAAAATATTTAAAAATATAAAAATCATTCTGGTGTAGTGCATGCATTATTATCAAACATCAACAGCATCATCATCCACATGAAAAACACATCACAAAACACACAACAAACAATAAAAAAAAATTAAAAACTAAACAACAACAAGCAACAGTGTTGAAAAAAAAAAAAAAACAATTTAATTAATTTTTAATTATTATTATTGCTGGATACAATTTTTATATTTTATAAAACGTTAATTGTGTTCTTCATTGCTTACTGCAAACACGAGTAGTAGCAGAGCTACTATACATTTTTTTTTTTCTTTCTTATTTAATAATTAAATGAATGAATGGATAATACAACTAAAAAAAATAAAATAAAATAAAAATTAATTAAAACATTTTATAGGCACTGTTGTGTGTTAATTGTTAATAAAAAAAATTATAATAAAAAAATTCAACATCTATCTCTTATTCTATCATTTGCATAATTAGAGTTTTCTCTATAATCAATTAAAAAATTGTAATCTGGAAAAATAATTGTGTAAAAAAATTATTATTAACAATAGAGGTAATTAACGATAATTACCGGGGACCACAAAGTGAAACTCTAAATTCTCTTCATCAAGACACAGAACACAGAATACAACAATTTTTGGTGATAATAAATGAACGTGTGCAGTGTGTGTAATTGTGGTAACGATAATGATTATAATGACGAATGATTATTCATTTAATTATATATATATTTTGTGTGGTGGTGGGTGTTGTTGGTGGTGGTTGGTTTTTGCAAAATAATAAATAATTAAATAATATTTGCGATAGTTTTTTTTTTTTTTTGTTTTGTTTTCACATTAAATGAATCAAAAAATAAAATAATAAAAACAAAATAATTAATTAAAAGTAAACATTAGAGACTGGTAAATAAAACAAAAATCAAAAAATAGAATAAAGAATAAAAAAAAAAGAAATTCGTCATCCTAGCTGACCTGGACTAAGTGGTATTTGTGGTTGACACGAATTATTTGTTGTATTTGTATCGGCTGATGGTGATGTTGTGGCTGTTTCTACTGTTAATACATTACAAACTGCTGTAGTTTCTTGTTTCTTAAAACATTCATCATAATTAATTTTCTCACAAACAGGTGATTGCAATGGTGTTGAAAATGTAAACACATTATTCGGTTTATTATCAATAATATTCGTTGCTACATCATCATCACAATATGACATAGGATTTATTAACAAATTATCATTAACAGCTTTATCGTTTAAAGCATCAATTGAATTTGTGTTATCCGATTTAATGCAACAACTACCAATTGTTGATAAACGTGGATGAATTGTGCGATTAATTGCTAAACTCTTACTACGATGTTTACGCATTAAATTAAAATCAATTTCATTTGTCACTATTGTGGTTGGTGAACCACATGCATTACCGGTTGACGATGACGATGATGTTCCCGATAATGATGATTTTATACAATTTTCATTTGTTTTACAATTTGTTGTTATTGTTGCTGTTGCTGAATGACGTCGCTGCTCAATTTTACTTATGCTATTTCTAATTTTTATTATTTTTGTTTTGTTTAATTAAATACATTTTCGTTTTAATTCACAGATTGGATTTTTTTTTTTAATAAAACAACATAGAAAAATATATAAATAAATAAAATAAAATAAAATAAAAACAATATTCAATGAAAATCATAAATTTAATCAATCTCTCTACCTGTATTTCTTATTTTTATGAAACCACCAATCAAATGTCGATGTACCTGTTGGTGTCGTTGCTGCCGGTGTTGTGGTTGCTGATGTCATTTTATCTTTACTTGATGACTTTTTTATTATATTCTCATTATTATTATTATTATTTTGTATATTTATAATTAAATTATTTTTCAACATTTTATTATTCGAGTTGCTATTAATATTATTATTATTATTATTATTATTAATTAATGTTGTTAAATTATTTTTTTCATTCATTTTATTATTATCATCATTATCTGTTATATTCTCATTATTACCAATCATTGTTATAAAATTCATTTCACGTCCCATTTCATAACATTGGCGACACAACAACTCAACACAACCACAGTGTGGTAAATTTTTTGTTTTTTCTACTAAATTATTATTATTAATTGCTGATGCTGTATTATTATAACCACCGCCAGTATCATCTTCTAAATTAACATCATCTTGTTGCTCAGAACCTTTATTATTATTATTATTTAATTTTTAATTATTATAATTATTTTATAAAACATCAACAACAACAGAAAATAAACCTGCCTAACACAACCAATTTTTCAATAAAAATAAAAAAATAATTTCGGCGTCAGAAACCTTAAAATATCCTCGAGAACTTAAAATCCTTCGTACAAAAAAAAAATTATTTAAATAATAAATAAATAATAATTAATGAAATAATAATAATAATGAGGTGCGTGTAAGAGAGAATAAAACAAGCAAAAAATAATAGAAATGAGTCTTTTTTTGCTATGCAAATTTAATCATCATTCATAGTTTTTTTTTTGCTTTCTTCTTTTTTTTTTTTAATGAAACACAACAATTGACAAGAGATAGAGACACATTTAAAACATACAAAATAAACATTAAACATTAATTAATTTATGTAATTACACAGGTAATGGAATTTATTTATTTTTTTTAATCGGTATTAATTGAGTGATATTGACGTTTCTTATGTCAACGGAATTATAACCGCCATTATAGTTTACAATACGTCATTAGGAGCATCAATAAAACAAAAATTTCAAAGTCTACTCCAAATAACAATTTAAAATTAATTAAAGCAAAATCGTAAATTAATTTTTTCATTTATTACGGATAAATAAAGTAGCATAATTAATAAAGGTCACACATGTATAATGTAACCAATAAAAGCATCAAAACAATATCACCAATTTAATTAAAAAAAAAAATTAACAAGAAACAACAAACAAATACATACAAAAACAAAACATTTTAATAGAAGAAAAATAATTAATTAAGAAAATGATTTAAAAACTAATAAAATTAAAATTAAGAGAAATTAATTCTAATTCAGATTAAAGAATCCAAAAAGCAGATAGAGAAAGAGATAGAAGAAGAAGAAAATAAAAAGCAAAATGTAATAAAAACGAATTTAAAAAAAAAACACAAAAGTAATGAGAGGGAGAATTTTTGTTTAATTAATTTATCTATTGCTGAATATGAATTAAATAAAAAAAAATTAAATAATAAAATAAATTAATAAAAAAAAAAACTTCTTTTTTTTTGTACTTAGCCATTAGATAAAAAAAAAAAAACAAACTAATCGAACGTTAAGTTAATTAAATTAAAGAAAAATTAAAAGAATAGTAAATTAAAATTCTATTAGTTTTTAAATCTATTTTATAGAAAATTAATTAATTAATTAATTAAAAAAGAAAGAAAAAACAAAAACCAATAAACAACTGCTGCCTAAAATACAAAAAGAAAACATTTTTTTTTCTTCTTTAGCCAATCCAATTTAAAAAAAAAAACAATTTTCTACTTTTATTTAATAAATATTATTAATTAACCATTCCTCTAAAAAATATATATATATAATTAATTTAACGATAATAAAAAAAAAAAAAGAGTTTTGATTAAATTTTTAAATAAAGTCATTTCTGATTGTGGAATCGTCAATTTTAAATAATTTTTTTTTTTTTAGTTTTATATAACAAACATAAAATATTAGCACGATTTTATATGAATCAAATAAATAATGATTAATTAATTAACAAAAACAAAACAATACTTAAGGAATTAGTTTGTTTTAGTTAAACAAATGAAATTATATGCCGTGAATTTTAGGTTAAATCAGAAAAGACTTTTCTTTATAAATTCATACTGAAATATATATATATATATATTTTTTCTTTTTGATAATTCAATTCAGTGTATGAGACTACTTTCTCTCTCTCTCTCTCTCGCTACTTACTATTATTTGCAAGCAAATTTTCATGTAATTTATCACGTTGATCTTCAAGTACTTCACCCAAATATTGGGCTACCTTACGTGTGCTTGCTTCAACGTAAGAATCCAATTTACCCAAATCATCAGATAAACCAACCAATTGATCTAATGTACCGACCTAAAACATTACAAACAAATATTAATACAATACAAAAATGAGTGAATTAAAATAAAATAAAAACCTTTAAATCAGGAATATGAAATTTAAAATTAGCACAAAGATTATTTTGTTTGCTGGTAACATTATTCATTGTTTCAAATGTTTGCTGACAGGTTTTATCACCTGGTGCAGATATTAACCAATATTCAGCCATCGTTAAATAATTTCCTCAACGTACAAGGTAACAACAACAAAACAAATTCAAAACAAAAAAAAAATGTTTTTAATTATCTAAAATAGACAAAGAATAATAAAGAACAAAATTAAATAATTATAAATAAATAAATAAATATATATATAATAAATAATTAAAGAAACTAAAATTAAAGCAAAGAAAAAAAAAATTATTTTTTTTTTCCTATCATGTGATTGAAAAAAAATAATTCGCTAAAATTATAAAAATAATTATGTACGACGAAAACTCTTTTTTTTTTTTACAAAACTGAATTTTCAATGACAAATGAAAATAATTTTAATGAAAAAATAAAAATCAATAACCGAAGGGGGGTTTTTTAAATAATTAAATAAAAAACCGAAAATTTTCTTTTATCTAATTCCTTAGATAGAAATCAAGAAGATAGAGAAATTAATTAAGAATAAAAGGTGTAGATGAAGAAAAGAAAAAAAAATCATTTTTTTTTTCTTTCATTTGATCATTTGGTTAAGTCAGCTGGTTAAGTTACAGTCACATGACAGCTGATGAGATTAAACCAAGTGACATTTTTCTTTTCTTTTTTTTTTATTTCTTCATTCATATTGGTTTTTGTTATTTAATTTATTAATAAAACGCACAAATAAATAAATAAAATTGATTATTTGTGTATTGTAGTATCTCAACCCTTTTCCACGTAATTACTATGGGGTGTTAAAAAGTCGTAAAAAATAAAAATACGCGACGACACACAGTAATTATCACTTGAAACACATGATCAATATATATTACAGCATAAATTTTTTTTCTCTTTTTTTTTTTTAAACTATTTAATTAAAACACCCCAGATATGTTTTAATCTAAAACAAACATAAAAAAATAACTTGAACTGTGTCACTTCTTAAAAAATCACTATAAATGACTTAACTCCTTATTTTCGCTTTGCCCCCCGAAAAGGAAAAAAGAAAATTCTTTTTTTTTTTTTTGCTCCCTTTTTACTTTGACGAATGAAAATAAAATGACAGATGACGGACATTTAGTTTATAGAAATTTTATTTAATCACTTTGATAAAACTTACATTTATTTAATAAACACCTGAACAAGGATATATTTAATGTTACTTAAAAAAAAAATTAATATATATAAATAAAAACTTATTTAATATATTTTTTTTTTTTTTTGAATATTTTGAGTAAAGTTAAATGGGAGAAGAAAAATAAATTGATTATCGTCAAATCACCACCATTACAAAATTTTTCTATAGAAATTCACGTGATTTGCTAAAGTACTCTGTCGTTTAATAGATGTACTGAATTATATATAATTTTGACATTCATGCGGTTTTTTATTCATTGATTAGTATTGCCTAATGAAAATTATTTACAAAATAATTTAATAAATTTTTCTAACCGAAAAAATAATATATTTTTTTTTTTTTATACTTTTATTATATTTATATTAGTAATTAAAATATAAATATATAAAAAAAAAATCGTTATCAATTCGGAAATTAAATTAATTAGAAAACAGATCAGATTAATGACTGATAGTGATTATAAAAATAGAACTATAATAAATAATAAATTTACTATAAATAAGATGAGATTGGAATTTTAATTTTTAAAAGGTATAACGACGTCTAAAGTGTGTTTATTTTAAATATTACCGATTATGAAAAAGTTTAATATTTTATTAATTGTTCTTTTAAGTATATTAATTAAACAAGTAATATGTTTAAATAATGGGTTAGCGTTAACACCACCCATGGGCTGGTTATCCTGGGAACGGTATCGTTGTCAAACCGATTGTAAAAATTATCCAGATGAGTGTATTGAGTATGTGTGCTTTACGACCAGTATAATTTTAGGCGGAAGCTAA
Organism: Ptychoptera albimana; assembly: GCA_961205885.1. Classification (NCBI taxonomy): domain Eukaryota; kingdom Metazoa; phylum Arthropoda; class Insecta; order Diptera; family Ptychopteridae; genus Ptychoptera; species Ptychoptera albimana. The sequence goes on along the minus strand of OY540804.1, from coordinate 28,456,177 downwards.
TTGTTTCTTTATCGTTAAAAATTAGTGAAAATTTATACAGACGTGTGGCAGATTTATTAGTTTCCGAAGGGTACAAAGACTTTGGATATGAATACGTGATTGTAGATGATTGCTGGATGGAGTTTGATAGAGACGCTAATGGATACTTGGTTGCAAATTATGAACGATTTCCAAGTGGCATGAAAAATCTCTCAGATTATGTAAAATTGAAATCCGTTTATTAATTTTTCTTTGAGTTTTATTCAAAAAAAAAAAAAAATCTGTAGATTCATTCAAAAGGATTAAAGTTTGGAATTTATGAAGATTTTGGCACTAAAACGTGTGCAGGTTACCCAGGAATAATAGGCCATATGGAACAGGATGCGTATTTATTTGCTAGTTGGAATGTTGATTATGTTAAGCTTGACGGTTGTTATGCGGAACTTAATGAAATGGATAATGGTTATCCAGAATTTGGAAAAGCACTGAATAGTACTGGTCGTCCAATGATTTACTCTTGTAGTTGGCCAGCCTACCAAGAATACAACGGAATGCAAGTATGTATGAAACAGAAAATAATTTTAAATTACCCAGAACTAACTCAGATTTATATGCTGTAGCCAAATTACCAAGCGATTAGTGATAATTGTAATTTGTGGCGTAATTACGGTGACATTGACGATAGTTGGTCATCATTACGAGCTATAGCAAAATTCTACGCTGTAAACTCTACACGTTTCCAACCGTTTGCTGGCCCTGGACATTGGAATGATCCTGACATGGTTAGTCAAATTGATTCCAATTTAAAAAAATGCTCATTAAGTTTCTTTTAGTTAATTATTGGCAATTTTGGTTTAAGCTATGACCAAAGCAAAGTCCAAATGGCATTATGGGCAATTCTAGCTGCACCATTGATCATGTCAAATGATTTAGCAAACGTACGACCAAAATACAAAAGTATTTTACAGAACAGAGAGATAATCGACATTAACCAGGATCAGTTGGGTATACAAGGTGTACGAATTAAATATGAGCATAACATTGAGGTAATTATTAATCCATTTTATATTAATTAATAATCTGAAAAATTAAGTAGAAAAACGTGTCGTCGCGTTTAATTCATGTCAAACAATTTATTATTTTTATTTTTTTTTTTTTGCAACTCGTCTAAGCCTAAATGACAGGTAATAACCGCACAAAAAAAAAAACTTGAACTTGAAAATCAAAAATCTGTGCTCTTTCCTTATTTTTATTACAAAAAAAAAAAAAAAAAAAATCAAATTTAAATTGATTTAAAATGTAAAAACAAGCAGAGGTGAAAGATACACAAACGATTCGTTTCTGTGTAAAAAAAAAAAACTGGTTAAACTATGAAAACATTAATTAATTAAATAAGAAAAATAAATAAATATTCAAAAAAAAAAGAAGCATAAATTATGATGAAATAAGATAGAAAAAAAAAGTCATAAAAAATAATTTTTTTTTTTTTTGGAATATTTTATTTGTAAACAACAAAAAATAGAAATTTTATTCTTTTTTTTTATATATATATAAAATGTTTGAAAGAAACTGATTTTCATCTGACTTTCGTTTTGTATTGGAAATAATACAAAATCAATGTTAAAATCTGACTTTAACATGAACTAGTTGCTTCTATTTTGGATAAATAATGTAATATATATTTTTATTTTATTTTTTTTTTGTCTTTATTTAAATCAATAGACGTGGCGTCGTCCGGTCACCCCGATTAGAAAAAATATAAAAAATCAACTGAACTCGTATGCAATTGCATTTATCAGTCATCGTACAGACGGTTCTCCATATCCAGTACAGGTGAAATTATTTGATTTAGGCCTTAAATCGATTGGTGGCTATTTAATCACAGTAAGTAGCACAGTTAATCATAGTGAAATTCCAAAAAAAAAAAAAAAAATGATTTTTTCCCCCGCCCAACAGAATTTATTTAATAACACTGAAAAAGCAACGAGACTTAAGCCATTAGATGAAATCAAAATTCATGTTAATCCAACTGGTGTTGAATTTTTTAAATTTACTGTTATCTAACTTTTTTTTTTTTGATGTTTTGGAGAGAAGAGAAGAAAAAAAAAATTTATTTGGTTTGGTTTGTGGGTTGTAAATTTATTTAGGTATAAAAACGTAAATTTCGTTTAATTAGATTTTTTTTTCACTTTAATTAACATTAAAATTTAATTTAAAATTAAAGCAAAGTACTTACTTAAAAGCGCTCTTTTTGCTATTTCACTGTAATAAATATTTAGAAAATAAATAAACAAATAGAAAAAAGAAAAAAAAAACAATTTTTTTTTTGTGTTTTGGTAATAATCAAAGAATAAAGAAAAGAAAAAAATACGTTTTAATTAAAATTTAGTTAATATTATACCTTGAACTATGTATAAAGGCCACTGGTTATAATCATATATATTTAATTATAAAAATAATTACTTTAACGCTGCCTTTTTAAATACGTAAACATATCGGAGTCGAGGCACAAGAATTTGTATACAAAAATAATTCGTGTAAATAAATAAATAATTTCTTTATTTTAACAAAATTAAGACACAATATACATATATTGATAATATTTATAATATGCAAGGTAATTCAGTCGTTGTTATCTAAACAAATTCGATTTTACATTTTGATTATCCAAAGTATTTTTGGTCAGGTTACGAAATGCATTCAGACCGTGTAGTTAGTAAACTCATGCAGAATGAATATCCTAGCCACACACTGATAATTAATTTATTCAATAATCAGCTTAATAAAAAAAAAAAAAAAACCAGCTTAATTTTTTGTGTTTTGATTAATTAATTAAAATGTAAATTAATTTCGCGGTCAAAATTATGCAAATAAAAATAATAAAATAGGAACAAAATTAAGTACAGGAAAGAAGAATGGCTTATTAATAATAAATAAATAAATAAATTACTGACTTATATAATTATAAAGCGTAAATAACGTTATTATTGTTGAGTCACTTAATTAATCATTTTATACTGGTTGTCTGTTTTTTTTTTTTTTTTTTTTTTTAATTCGTAGTATTTGCATTGGGTTATTAAAACGAAATTGACTTTGATTTTGTAAACTAAAAAAAAAAAGAAAAAAGAAAAACGTAACCAATCAGTGTTAATTAATTAAATTTTTAATACTTACTGTAAGTCAATAGTTCATTTCGTTTAATTAAAAATAAAATAATTGAATCACGCTGTCAGGCTGTTATCATTCAACAAGTTTAATCAACTTCAGTTATAATTATAATTCATTGTGATAATATAGAGAGAGAATATTATTAGTCAACAAAATTAGCTACTCATCCCACCCATCTCAACAACAACAAAAAAAAGGCGATAAATAACCACGAGAAACTGAATGAATAATCAACTTTTAAAAGCCCCCCCTGGTTGATTGTATATTTATCGTTCAGAATTCATTAAAAATTATCTTTTGTAATAAAATAAAATACAATAAACAGGCTATTTAACTCTGTACCCCCATACTGATAATTGATTATAAATATAATCAGATAATGATAATTAACTAATTGTAAGAATCAAATGTTTGTATCCTTGGATTATTATTGATTTACGTAATCAATTTAAAAATGTTTTTCTTTTTGCTTTTCTCAATTTAAATATTGAAGAGTATCGCACACATTGAATTTTAATTATATCGAAATAAATTGCAATTGGTATTGTAAACGGGAATAAGATGCATATTCAAGTAGACAAGAAAAAAAAAAAAAAAATAATAATAAATAAGATGAGATAAATCAAAATTGATTTAAGTTTTTTTAAATTACGTCATACCGTGTCTATTTACACTTAACTTAACTTAAATTTACTTAACCAATTCAAATAAAAAAAAAAAAAAAAAAAACCTATGATATTTTATTGACTCAGCATTAATTTTTTAAATAAACAAAGAGAGAAAAATATATTTTATCAATGATTTCTTAAAGAATTTGTTAATTATTATTAGTTTAACTCCTAGTGTTATAACATTTAATGCAAATATTAACACTTTTTCGGTGGTACTTGGAAATGTGTGTGGTGTGTATTTTCTCTTATTAAAATTTTCTACTTTCTCACATATAGTAATTTCTGTTGCAATAATTATGTTGTTACGATTATAAAATTAAAAATAAAACGACAAACAAACAAATCAAGTAAAAGTAATATTAAAAAAAAAAAACAACAATTTTCTTGATGATGAAACCCCCAGTACATGCTAACATCTACGTTGTAATAATACAAAAAAAAAAAAAAAATAAACGAATAATTTATGCAAATTATGGATGCCACACGCTAAATAATTTTTTTGTATTTTCTCTAATAAAAAAAAAAAATAAATAAAATAATAATATTTCAATAACAAGGTTATAGCTGTTGACAAGTTTTATAAAAAAAAAAATAAAAAAATTATTTTAATGGAATTAACAGTGATTACCGTTGTTAATCTTATGTAATTAATTAAATTTCTCTGTTTTCTTTTTTCATCATCATCATCATCAAGGTGCGTTCGTTTGTGTGTGTGTGCGCTAGATATTTATTTTATTAAAAGAAATTATAATGACGTCAGGATGGGTTTGTGTAAAAATTTTACCAAAAATATGTTAAAACATTTTATGAATACTAATAATATACAATTGTTACTACATTGTTCATAATTTTTTGTTATTTCTTATAAATAAATACCTAATTACAATAACAAATAAAATTAATAAGAATTTACATAATAAAAATTAAATAGAATCATGACAAGAAGAAAATTCAATCAAAATAACCTTACTTTACCTTACAACAATCCATAATAATCCATACAAATGTTTTTATTGTTACTATAGAAATGAAAAACCTTACAACAGAATTTAGCAAAACAACAAACCGCCAAGGAGACACAATTTCTTTTTTTTCCCACCTTGAATCGAAAATAACCTAAAAAAAATTAAAAAATAATTAAAAAAAAAGAAAAACAATTTAATTAATTTTTTTTTTACAATTATTATTTATTTATTTTCTTATATAAATAATTCAGCATTTATTTTACATTTTTAAATTAAACAAGAAAAAAAAATGAAGAGAAAATTAAGGAAAAACACAACAACAACAACAAGGCTGTTTTACTATTAGTTTTCGAAAACAAAAAAAAAATAACTTTATTTAATTATTTATTAATAAATAGTTTTACACGATATATGCATGCTTTTTTTTTTTATTTTTGGTTAAATAATTATTGTTTCACGATAAACCATTTTTGATAACGCATCGCACCACACCACACCACAAGTGTTTTTCTTTTCTTTTTTTTTTTAATTGTTTGCAGTTTTAATACGATTACACAATTTACATACAACAAGTATAACAACAACAAAAAAAAAAAAAAAAAACACAAAAAATTATGTAAAACTAAATCAACCGTGCTAATCAAGGGGAGTAGTTGGTTGTTATGTGTTTTATGTTATTTAATTTCTAAAACAAAAAAAAAAAAAAAGTTTTTTTTTACACCATTTCTACACGATTCCGATTTCTTCTCTTATGGATTTTTTTCGTTGGTGGTTTTTGTGTTTTTACAATTAATTACAATTCAAATTGGAAGCATTTTTTTTTTTTTTGTATTTTAAAAGTTAATTTAATTAATTTTTATGTAGAAAATTACTTTATTCATTTATTTCTTATCTTAATCTAAAATTATTAAAATTTCCCTTTTTTGTTTTGTTGTCTTAAGTTTAAAAATTAGAAAAAATACTAAAAATGATAGAAGAGGAAAAGGAATAAAACGAACGCTACTAATACACTAATACTAGACAGAGATCGTCAATAGTCTCACTAGTGGCTCAATAGAAAACATAAACGATTAAACGAATAAAAAAAAAAAAACATTTACCTAATTATAATTTATTAAATAATTAAACCAATAACCGGAAGAAAAAAGAAGAAAAAAAAAGTAAAATTGCACTAAAAAAAATTATAAAGAAATTTTGAATTGTTTATTGGGTGGCGGAGAATAATCCTTGTCCGGAGTTGTTCGTCATTTGGTCGTAGAGCTGGTACACTCGTATACACGTCTGTGCATATCGTCAACACTCTTTAAATAATACGTGCCGGGGAAGAGTACATCGGTGCTTCCCGTTGGCGTATACGGCGCTTTATGGTTATTGTGTTCGCGGACCTCCATTAACTTGGTAAAGTCGACCGGTGGGACTTTTTCACGTTGCTCTAAGAACGGCCGAATGTGACTAAGTTTATCGACGAGTGGTCGTAACGCTTCGATATCTTTTGTCACCGATATTGTGTACATGGATGACGCCAAACCAGACCCATAAGAAAAGAGAGCGAGTGTTGTGCCCAGTAAATCGTTGACATCCGTACTGACTAGAAGCGATACCAAACCCGAGTACAACGACGGCGTGTACATGTTGCCCACTTGGTTTGCCAGCAATAACGATTTCTTTGTTTTCGTCTCAAAAACGTTGTTATAGTGGGTCATAAACGCTTTTTCTACGTCACGGTCAAAATATGTGTCTTCTAATTTTAGTCCGTTGAATTTTTCAAACTCGTTTGGATACGTTGCAGCGCGTTGCTCTTTGTCCATTAGGAAGAAATCGTTGACTCCAATGCGGGCAAGGGACTTTTGTACTAATTTACAGAAAGGCGTATGAAATAGAACTGCGTCAAACTTCTCTAAACCTGTCTTTGTCTCATTTGGGAATAACGTGGCATATTTCTGGCGGTAAAGTTGATAGCAATTGTCCAGAGCGCTAAGGTAACACTGAATCGATAATTTACCATCAACAGTTGGATATTCAGAGCTGAGATCTGGCTTGTAAAAATCGTACGCATGTTTCATGTATGTAGCGCGTAAGCCACGGTCAAAAACCAAAGGTGCGTTCGGTCCAACGAGCATTGCTATTGCGCCGGCACCACCTGTTGGTCTGGCTGATCCTTTGGCGTACACTGCAATATCTCCGCATACTACAAGTGCCAAACGTCCATCCCAGCTGGACGACTCAACCCAATTAATTGCATTAAATAAGGCGGCTGTGCCACCGTAGCAAGCATTCGTGGTGTCTATACCCTCCAAGTCTGTAACACCTTGTGGCTCAAACAATTGCATTAGCACCGTCTTAACACTTTTCGATTTATCAATTATTGTCTCTGTGCCGACTTCTAAGCGTCCAATCTGCTTATACGGAATCCCATGACGTTCCAGCAATTTACTGACAACGGTCAAACACAATGAATTTATATCTTCACGATCCGAACAAAATCCCATACGACTTTGACCTAGTCCGATTGTGTATTTACCAGCGGAAGCACCGTCATATGTCTCCAATTCAGTTTGACAGACAAATTGTGAGGGGAAAATAAGCTCAATGCCCAATATACCAACATTTTTAGGCCACGACATTTTTATTTTATGTTTTGTTTTCTCTCTCTCTCTCTCTCTCTCTCTCTTGATTTAATTTTTTTTTTCTTTTTTTTTTGTTTGTAGCTCAACGTCCTAAATATTTTCTTTTTCTCGCGTTTCTCTGTTTCTTTTCAAAATTTCATAATAATTTTCTATTATTTTCGTAAAAAAATATTTAAAAAAAAAAAAAAAAAAAAAACAGATACAAATTAGCACCACACACAACTCTTGAAATACTTTTCCACTTTGGTTTTGTATTTTTAATTTAATTTAATTTAATTTAAATAAACTTTCACCAAAACAACACACAAAACACCATTGAAGAAGACAAATAAAGAAGAAAAAATAATTTTAATTTTTTTTTTATTTATTTAAACACAAAATAAACTTTCTTTTTACACAATAATAATAATTTTTATAATTTTTTTTTTTATTATAAGAAATTACCCAATTTTTAATTAAGAAAGAAAAGCAGAATAAAAAAAATAATTTTTCTTCTCTGACGTAATCACGTGTCACGTTTTTCTATTTTACTATTTTAAAGAATTGTTTTTTCATTCCTTTGAAATTTAACTTTAATTGGTTTATGTCTTTGCTACGTTTTTTTTTTTTTTTCATTCATAAAAATAGAAAAATGACATTTGCACGGTACAAAAAAAAAAAAAAAACAAATCAGAAAAAAAACTTAATTAAAGATGAACTGTGTGTGTTGGTGGATGATGAGTTTTCGTTTTTATAGGTTATAAAACTCTGTTCAAACAACACTTTTCTTTTATTTAAATTACTTATAAATAATAAATTAATAAATTAATTAATAAACACGTCTATACAGACGGAATACTCGTTGTAAACTAAAGAAACAAATAAAAAAAAATTGTTTTTTAACAAAAAAAAAAAAAAATTAAAATTAAATCGCTTCCGAAAAGAAGAGCTGAAAAAATAAATCCACCTCTTTGACACAATAATTAAAAACGACTGAATACACTAAAATCACAACCGCATACAATCAAAGAAAACACCTTTCATCGATACACTGAGCAAAAGAATTTTTTGTGTTTTTTTTTTGCATGAATTAAATAATTTTTTTTTTCTACTTCTTTATCAACTAATGGAAAATTAATGAAAATCCCCCAGAAAATTTTATTGAAATTATAAAAAAAAAAAAATGGCAAAATCCGCCACCGCCTTTAACAAATCAAACGTTATGTTGAGAGCGAAACAATGTATAAAACTAACTGTAACATAACCCCAATTTATAATTTAATTATTTAAAATATTTAATGTAACTGCTCTCACCACATTTCACATACAATTTCTTTCACTTGGTAATTATTTTATCATAATCATCATCATCATCAGTTAGCCATTCAACGTCATTTTTTTTTACCATACGATCATCATCATCATTATTCACATGCGGTTTTGTGGCTATTCATACACCAGCAAGTTCTTTTTTACTTATTTTTTTAATTAATCAAACAATACACGGAAACCATATGCCGTACTTGCTGATTGGAATGACAACTAGAGAAATGTCAAAAATATAAACGTCACTTTTATTGAAATAACTATTTTAAATATCCACAACAATAATAACTAAAATGAAATTTTTTTTCGAAATTAAATTCCGAAAATTATTTATTCAATTCGATTGATTTTTTTTTATTTGATTTAAAAATTTTTTTTTTTTTAATTATATTCACAAAACAGAAATAAATTGACATTGAATGTTTATTAGTAAATTAATATATCGCGAATTAGATAATACATTTTTTATTTTATATTGATTTGTAAATTTTTGTGTGTTAAAATATCGATCTAAAACTTAATTTTGATTTTCTTCGACATTATATAGAAAAAACGATTCACTATGACACAACCAATTAGCATTACATTAACAAAAAATTAAAATTTAATTTATAATCATAATAACAAAAAAAAAAAAAAAAACTGTCTACAAATATTATTCAATTTATTATTTCTTATTATTTAAATAAATAAATTTTTTCTAATTAATGAAAACGCAGATATTTTGAAATAAACGGTTAGAAAATGTAATTTTCCTTTATGAATGGTACAATGAATGGATAAAGGGACAAATAGTGTTTTCACATTTCTATTGGTGTATTGAAAAAACTTTACAACAGCGCATGTTTTTCTGTTGTTAAATGTTTATTGGAGAGTGTATAGTGGGAGTTCGAATATTTTGATTTTTCATAACCAAATAAATATCGTGTTTTCCAACAGTATAAAAAAACTTGTTGGGGAAATAGAAAGGCAATTTATTATAATAATAGGAAATAGAATGTTAAAAAAAAAACACAAGAACAAAATCTAAAAAAAAGAAAATTCTATCATTCAGTCGCGTGCTGTGCTGTGTAAGGGCAACAATAGTACAGTATTATACACGGCGTATCAGTAACTCACGATAAAAAAAATAAATAAAATCGCGAGAGCTTTTCATTCTTTTCATTAATTCACGATTCGTTTGACATAAAGGCAGCATCACTTTTTTTTTTTCTTTTTACGTTAAAGCAAACAAATTATTTAAATTTTGTCTTTCAATTTAAATATCAGTTGAGCGGAAACAGTTGAACGATGCGGTTCGGAAAATTAAATTAAAAAAAAATTGTATTTATTTATTTTTTTTTGGTTTTCGCTTTTTTTTTTTTTTTTTTGTTTAAATTAATAAATCAAAGTTTGTTTGTGTGGATTGTGAGAAACCAGATTCATCTAGTTAAAAGTAATAATTAATTAATTAATAAAAGAATCAAAAGGAAAAACGTGTTAAGTGCAGTTTTTGAATGCTGTCGTCGTCGTCGTCGTCAACCACTAAATTAAGTGACTAAATATATGTGTGTTAAATGCTAAATTGTTATTTTGTAATTAAAGTGGCAAATGGGTTTTTCTTACATTAATTAAAAACAAGATAATTAATAGAAATAATTACAAAATACGCGTTAATTATCCATGTTGATTTTGTAATTTCGCATCTAATAGAAAAAACACTTGTCAAATGTATTTAAAAGTATTTGCTAGGTTTTTTTTTTCTTCGAGTCGTTTTTTATTTTTTTTTTCAGTTGATTTTTCACATTATCGTGGGGAGATTTTAAATGATTCATTATCAGTCATTTCTATTGTTTCAATAAATATCTTAAGTACTTAATTTGCACTTAATTACCATAGAGTACAGCTGAGTAAATAATGGTAAAGAAAAATACGAACGTTTTCTTGTAAAAGCTGAGCAATTATTTATTACAAAAGTGATTTTAATTGATTAACAATTAAAGATAGTTTTCCTTTGTATAATTACCGAATACTGAGACAGTATAAGAGTCTTACAAACAGTATTATTACTGATTTAATTACCTAATGATCTAGACAATAAAGTAATAAAAGCAAATGCAAACAAATTTATGGCTGATATAAGTGAAATGTGAATAAACTTTGTAGCCAAAGTAAAGAAGATTTTGGTTGACCAATTTACTTTGTGGAATTGACGGTGGGTTGCTGTCTGATGTAAGAAAATCATTGTCATTCCGTTTACTTCCCTATGTAATACAAAAAAAAAAAAAAACAGGGGAGCGACAAACTTCCGTTTGTATCTGTTTGTGTTGTGTTGCTTTAACATCTTCGAAGTTACATTCGGATGACAATGATCTCGTTTTGTTGATTATTTTTCTTTTTATTATTGTTGGCTGCTGCTGTTTTTTTTTTTTATTTATTTATTCTAGCTACCTTGGTGTTTTGTATTTTATTTTTATTTGTTGGTGACAACCCACGACACATCCCTTAAATATCAATTTTTATTCACAATTTATTCATTTTACGTAAAAGAAAAACAATTTATTCGTTTTACAACAAAGACTCGTGTTTCACATTTGCTAGAATTGCTGCGTTATTACAGACAAGACAAACACACAAGGTAGAAGAATATTTAAACAACACAAAAAACCACCAGTAACAGCGAAATTATTGTCATAAATATCTTGACGGCATACAATTAAAGAAATTTTTTTTTTTTGTAATTCAAGACAAATTTGTTGCCTTTTCTTGTTGGTAACCCGTAAAAATATTCTGGCTGTGTGATTATAAATTCATAAACAAAAAAAAACGATTTTTTTTTCTTCTCTTGCTTGCTGTTGTTGAATTAATCTGTGTTAGACAACCGGAAAACATTCCCGCATTACTTGTACATCGTTAACCATAAGAGTCGTTGGTTGTTTCCTTTTTTTTTTTGTTTCTGTTCTATACCACATAAAACGTACCGAATAATTCAAGAAACGAATTTCAATGATCTCTGTTGAAAATTCGCTTCTTTTTCTTCAATTTTTCAGGTAAATTAATGAGAATTTCTTTGATTTTAATTACTTAGATGAGTTGAAATTCTTTACTTGGTTTTTTATTAGTTTAATTAAAGCTTTGTGATGTTGTTAAAGAAAAGGACCGGAAAGCTTGATTAAGAAATGGAAAACAAACAAAAAAAACAATCAAAGTTCAACGACGCTGCATTCTGTAATTCTCTTAGCGTTAAAATTCCAAGTCAATTCCTTTTGAATGTCATTCAAACGACTCGAATTATTATCGAACAAAAAAAAAATTTAATTTCATATTTAAATATCAGAAAGAATGAAAGAAAAAAAAATCCCAACTAATCCCACGAAAAATTTCTCTCTTCGATTAAATTTTTTTTTTTTTTCTGCATTTTCTGCTACTTTTTGTTCATTATTTTTTTTTTCTTTTTCTTTTTCTGAATTTTAACTGTCTTGCAGATTGCATCTTCTTGTTATTTTCTTCTATTATTGCGATTTTCACTACTTTAGTTGTTCTTAAGAAGGAAAAAACCACAAAACCAAAAAAAAAACTCAGAAACTGAATCTTTCTGCGACTACCTCACACAACTCAAAGTGTTTAAACATCAAAATTTATTTTTATTTTGGTTGTAAGAAATCCTTTAGAAGCTGTAAAAAAAAAATGGGAGAAATCTCTGGCATTTCTTTGTTGAAAATTTAGTGATTTTGGTATGAGTTTTTAACGCTTTTACCGCGGTTAATAGTAAAATTGATGGTGGTGGTGGTGTTGATGGTAGAGAGATGCATTTTTAGTTATTTCAGAACCGTATTTGTCCGTAGCTAACAATTCTCTATGAAAATTTCTTAACGCACATCCGTAGCACACCTACAGCAAAATCAAAAATTAGTCACCGCGATGATTAATTACCTTTTTCGTTGTTTTGATTGTGCTTTTGGCTAAATTAAGCTAGAAGTTTTGTAATTTATTCAAGTTTTTCCTTGTTTTACTAACCTTTGAGCCGTTTTTATACATTTGTAATAGCGTGGAAAGAGACTAATCAATTATTAAATCTTTCATTCTTGTAGCGAAACGTTTGACACCGTTTTTGTGAAAAGGCCGCTGAATGGTTGACTTTAGTCAGGTGCATTTTACAGCAAAATTCCGTGAATCATTTTCTATCCGAAAATTTTTGTTATTTATTTCGTTGATTTCATGTTAAATCAAGTTTTAATCGAAAGCACCCTTTTCTAATTACGTTAAATCTATCGTAATCATCGCACAACACCCTTTTCCCGATTGCAATCGAATCGTATTTGAATGCCTAATGAATTGATTTCATTTCACTCATTCACTATTTGATTTTAATTGATCAAAATGTCGACACACAGACAGTAAAAGATGAATCTGTGTCACTAGACCATATTTCACTTTAATTATCTTTAACAAAAAAAAAAATAATAAATTAAAGTTGGGTTTACTCAGTGTTTAATCTGCTGTAAGAAAAAATCCTTTGCATTTTTGATCCCACTTGGATTAGCCTGTAATAAATAAAAACGCTGGGTTGTCGACTTTAATCACATCAACAAATCGACCTTAAATAAAAAATTTAATAATTTTACTTGAACACACCAATACGTAAAACCACAGATGATGCTAGAAGCAGCAGCAACATAATAACTAATCAATAATTTTATTTTTCACATAGCAAATAAACTTTTAAACACTGATTTAAGGTTTTTATTTAATTAATTAATTAATGAATTAATTTTTTGTCCCAATATTTACTTAATTAAAATGTTTTCTGTGTTTTTCTCTTTCTCTCTCTCTCTAAACTATTTTATAAGGTCACGAGTAAATGTTTTTTTTTTTTTTTTTTTTTTTTTTATCATTACAACAAGCCCGCCCGTTACGACTTATGACATTTTGTCTTGTGTCTTGGTCGCTTAAGTCGTCGCTTCATATTTTTTATTTCTATTTTGATAATGATTCATCTGGCGTCATACAATAATTTTATTTACATATCAGAATTAAAAAAAATAATTTTAAATAAAGAAATAACGCGGTTTTTTGTTGATAATCACCAACAACATTAAAATCGGAAACATTTTTTTTTTTTTTTTTTTTGTAAGGCATCTGTTCTTCCTTATTGTTTCGGTGTTTTATTCTCTTTATTATTTTTTTTTTTTTTTTTTTGTGAATAATATTTAACTAGATTTGTTGTAGGCGTTAAATGATCAAAAAATAAAATAAATAATGAGAATGAAATTAATTTTTAATTTTTTTCGTTACATTTTAAATGTGGGTGGTTGTGTGGTGTGATGTGAACATTTTTTACGATTTTTATAGAACGGGGGGAAACGAAAAAGAAAAAAGAAAAGTGTTTATTTTGACAATTATAAAGTGATTGGGTTTGTTCAGAGACATCAGAGGGTTGTTTGGGTGTAGTGAAATTATGTAAAACAAAAAAAAGAAGAAGAAATTACAAAAGATAACGAAAATTAACAAAAAAAAAAAAAAAAAAAAACTATAAAAATGTTGCATAGCTTAGTGCAAATAATACAGAATCAACGACGTATTGATAAGGAGGAAACGATAAATAAAACAACAGTGTCGACCGCTGGTGATGCGGATGATGGTGCATCGTTACCGTCCGATGACCGACAAGTGCCAAAAACATGTTGTAACAATTGTTGCAATGGGAAAACTATGAGAAAAACTAAACAACAAGCAACAACATCGCCAACGATTTATTTATTATTTCTAATAATTTTACTCTGTTTTGTTATCACCAGCCTTTTACTATATAATCATATAAATCATAAAACGAGTGTACATAGTTTTGTTGTGAATTTAAATAATGATAATGTGCAACGGGAAATTAAACGTATTGTACGTAATGTGATTAGTAGTGAGCAGCAGATAATTGCCGATGATAAAGGACAGGTGATCAACGGTGGCAGGCATAAAATAAATTTATATAATGGTGATCCCACTGATTATTTAAGGTAATTTCAGGTGTTTCACTAGAATTAATACAACTCTGTTGTAATATTTGTTTAAAAAAAAAAAAAAAAAATATTTTCCACACACCCCCTCCAAAATACCAATCATAAATGTTAATTCCTGAACATAGACTTAATTAATTAATTAATTAGTTAATTAATTAACATGTTTAATGGTAATGCTAATGCTAATGTTTTATGTTTATTTACCTCATTATCATTATTTTTTATTATTATAAAAGCTTTAAGGCTTTTCACACACAATAGCACCAAACAGAACAGAACAGAACAAAGCCCAACATAGGAAGAAAAGATTTTTATTGATTTATTTTATTTAAAGCCAAACATGACATATTTTATGCACACATTAAATACATTTAATTTTTTTTTTTTTTTTACTACACACTGTCGTCGTATTCCGTGTGTATTTCGCGCGTATCGTATATCTCTTACTGCGTTTATGTTTAGATAAAACCAAATATTTACAATCAAAGAATTGATTAAAATATTATTTAAATATCACGTTTGAATGTGAATAATTTATGCTTTATTTTGTGTGTTTGTGTGTGTGTGTGTGTGTGTGTGTGTGTGTGTGTGTGCTTCTTTCGTGTTTCTTCCTAATTTAAATTTTTCGCTGAATTTTCACACATGTCGCGCTTGTTTATTTTTTTTTTTTACATACAACCACGGTTGTATATTATTTATTATGATTAATCAAATATTATGTTTAACAATTGAATCAGTGAATCATTAATTAAATATTAAAGTTTTGCGTTTATTACATCGCCCCGTGTGTGTAAAGTAAAAAAAAAAAAGAAAGAATGAAACGTAACGAAATGAAAAAAGCTTCTGTTACAAAGTACAAGGTGCAGAGTGAATAAAGTGAATTAACCATTAAACGATGAAAACAGAAAGTTTTTCTCATATTTTATGGTCATGATACACAGGTCTTATATATAAATGATAAATGAGACACAATCTAGACCACACGTTTATTTGTTAACGATGAATATAAAAGAAAAGAAAAGAAAAGAAAAGAAAAGAAAAGAAAAAATTCCAAATTTTTTATGTCCATTTGATGACCGTTGTGGATAAGATACGTTAATATTTGAGTGTCAGGCGATAAAAACCAAATAAGTATTAAACATAATCATCAGTATTCAACCCTTTATTTTTGGTTATTTTCTAATGTCTTTACCATTAACCAGCAGTGGAGAAAACGTAAAAAACAAAACAAAAATAAATAAAACGACTTGAAAATCCACTTTTGACCGCAATTGCTGTCATCATAT
The DNA here is from genome assembly GCA_961205885.1 of Ptychoptera albimana. NCBI lineage: Eukaryota > Metazoa > Arthropoda > Insecta > Diptera > Ptychopteridae > Ptychoptera > Ptychoptera albimana. Next base: position 28,440,183 of record OY540804.1, on the reverse strand, counting down.
TTTATCAGCTTTTTCCCCCGTGTTATTCCCTCCATTATTTGCTAGTGTTGCTCTGTGTGTGTATGCTTTACATTTATTTATTTTTATAATAATTTTGTATGACACGGACAAGAATTTTATTCAACTGGTTACTTGACCAAATATCGATGTTGTATCTAAGACACACACCGATTTACCGGTCATTACCGTAAATGTTAAAAATTATTTACATAAAACGATATCAGTGTGCAGTATGATTAGGGATGAAGTAAAGAAACACATATGTGTCATGTAGATGACATGGGTGCCTATGAAATATTACAAATAAGAATATAAACCGCATAAGCTTAAAAGCTGTTCTGACACGCGGTCAGAATAAATTCTATCATCGTGTGCTGGGAAAATAATAATAATAATAAAAATAGAATTGCGTACATATGTTTCGGGTGAGGGTGGTGGTGGTTTTTGTGATTTGTCTGGTTGAAAACTTATATGAATTTGTCATGAATGGTCGGTGTGGTGTGATGTGATGTGATTGTCGTTTTTTTTTTTGTTTAGTGGATCATGCCATGCACCACTTTGGCATTGTTTGACCTTTTTTTTTTATGTTTCACCCCACCATTCATTTAACACTTCAATAAACATTCAAATGTTTGGCTTGGGTGAGATGTTACGATGCTTTTGTGGCAAACGTAGAAAACTCTTTTCGTTTTTTTTCTTTAATTTTTTTTTTTGGCACGCGACAGCCGGCGACAATCGACGAAAAAAAATATATAAAAAAATTAACTTTAACGTCGTTATAAGTATATAAGGAGCTTTTTTTTTTAACCCTAACCCACCCCCCATATTTATTACATTTTATTTCTCTGTTAAAACAATTGAATAACGTAAGTAAGGATTTGCCAAAAAGTTTTATCAACCCTTCAGAATTTTTTTTTTGTTGTTGTTATTGTTGAATTATTTTGTTCTTTGGAAAAAAAAAACTCCGCTGGAATAATCTGGGTAGCATCATTTTCTATTATTTTATCTATAGAATTCAATCAGCATTAGCATTATCCTCTGTATTACCGGTTGAACAAATATAAAACAATGAATTTTTTTTGTTTAATAATTAATAAACGAAAATAAATTATGAAGCAGGGATTTTTTTTTTTTTTTTATAAAGGATCTCTGAACCATTGAAATTTGTGTTTTAAAATAATTTAATTATTCTGGATGGATTATTAAAAGCATCAAGATTTCTTGGTGATTTCATCACTGATTACAATCAGATAAGACAATTAATGTTCTGCAAAAAGGATAGAGGAAGTATCCAGAGATTATGACCTAACTAAAGGTGATTTTACTTCTTTGTAAAAATTCTATTTAAACATCTGCCAAAAGGATTGTAACCAGAATGGACGGAACATAAATGGAGCGCATTAAACGAAATGGTTGATGGTTGGTGACACAAGTTGGATATTATAAATGTGTCGTGGTTTGAGGATTTACCATTTTCATATTTCATATAAAACTGCAGACAAACAGACAGACAGACAGATATTCAACATCTGGTTGTGGTTGTATGACAACGATATGTATTGTCTATTCGTAAGCCAGCTGATGTTCAGCCAAGAACCATTTCGTTTTCTTTTTTTTTTTTTATTTTTTATAGAAAATTATTAGAAATTCACAGTCGGTGTATACAGAAATTTTTTATTAATTAATTAATTATAAGGCTGTGGTACTTACTTACCTAAAACCTAGTTAAAGGTGAAGAGAATTTGTTTTTTCCCCTGATTATTCTTGTTTGTAATGAATCACCCTGTACACAATTTATCTTATCTAAACAACAATTTTTCTAATGCCAGTCCCACTTGTTTAACAAGCAACTGTATGTGGTGAAATTTTATTTTCTTTATTTATTTTTATTTATTTTATTTATCTTTTGAAAGCACAGTGCACGTACCACAATAAATTGTATTCCAACAATGCACACGTGCATCTGCTGAGCGCTTTTATTTTCTTTAAGCAATTTAAAGTGAATACCCTCCTAGTTTTGTTGATAATTGGTATTGGGATTAGTTGAAATATCAATGACACTCTCACGTTACGTCCGTTTATTTAAAGGAGCAAAGGAGCTAAACAAATAATTTTCAACTGTCTCCATTAAAACATTGATTACATCGAGTAATATAAGAAAGTTTTTACGAACTCACTTCAGCAAGCAGGAAAAGTAATAGGAAAACCATACTAAACTCTTCGTTCTCATTATTCACTGCATAACTTTCTTACGTTATCGATATCAAATTCTTTATTTCAACATATAAACCGTGTATAACAGTTTTAAAAACTTTATTTAACTTTGTTTTACTGTTTGCTTTTGTGCTTTTATGCTATTTTACTTTTACCATGTGAAACTTGAATTTTTGCTATAAACAAAGTGATGTTCGTGCGTTCGATGCAAATTAAAGTTTAAACAACAATTAAACCGTCATGATAATTATATTGCTAACTGCCAGTCTGCCAGTTAAAAGTCCATCTCAACAAGTAGATTGACTTTAAAGTGGTGACACCGCCTTGGTAACATAAGTAAGCACGCATACGCATACACGCATACAACACAATTCATCATTAAACATTAAGTTGTCCGTAGAGCTTTTATATAAATTTGTCAAAGCAAAGCATTGCGGCCACCATCACCACCACCACCACCACCAAAATAAAATAAAATTATTATGTAGAAAAATCAGGATAAACGATTTAATAGAATTTTTTTTTTTTTTTTTTTTTTTGCAACTAGGGCAGAATACAGCACGGAACGACATGTTTTTCCTCTTCTTTTTTATTTATTTCCATGTTTCTGATTATTTATTGACTAGAAACGATGCTTTTGCTGTTTTTATTTGTTTATCACAAATACACGCACACACACACACACACACACAGAGACACAAAATTGTTTAATAAAAATGATTTACTGTTGAATAATATTGGGGAGAAATAAAAAAAATGAAAAACTTTGGGGTTTTACACATTGTTCACTATTTTGTTACAAATCCTCGTTAACATTTTTCGTTTTTTTTCTTTTTTCTTTTTTTTTTGTTCTTCTAGCTCATCGAATCCAACAATAATGTTAAATAATATGAGGAAATATGTTGACCCGGCAGTTATAGGAGCAGCAGAACAAATAACACCAACAGCGACAATATCAGAAGTAAATCAAATAAATTCAGCACGTGAACGTCGTGCGGCAAATCTACTTGGTGATGATAACACCGTAACAGGAGCGACACAAAGTGAAGGTAAATATTCTGCTCATTTTACAGCATAATTATGTAAACTTTTTTAAAGCAATTAAAATCAAATGCCAATTGGATTAGATAATGGATAAAGAGTTTTTTCCTATGTAAAGCCACGACAAGTAGATTTTATTTATTCTACCCCACTGTAATCGTATACCGTTACGAGAAGCACCGTTAAACACCGTTAAGAAAAAAAAAAATAATTAAATCACGTTTTCGGTTGTAGAAAATTAATTAAATTATTTTTCATTTTGTTGGATAACCTAACGTTGGAAAAAACCCAACCAACACACACCGTTTATACACGTTTATCATCGTTGTGAAAAGTTTAATTTCATGTCACGTGCCATAAGTATTTCATTTGTTGAAGTTTCATAAAAACGAAAAAAGTTTTGGAGGCCAAGGATCATTTCAATAACTAATTTCCATGATGATTAAAATACATTTAATTTTGTTGTTGTTTCGTTTTAATAAAGGTTTGAGTGCAGCCGGTTTTAATTTAGGTGCTGGTGGATCAGTTGTTGGGCCACAAGTTGAATTCTTCAATCCAAAATTACGGCATGAATTGGAGAAGAAAGATGCTGATGTGATGAAGAAAACAGGACTTAAGGGTGCCGCACCCGGTGGTGATTCATGGGTTTGGTTGACTAGTTACTCTAGAATACCGGTGAGTTGAAAAAAAAAAAATAATAATTTTTTTTTATAAAAGTCGGAACTTCTTATAGTTGGTAGCCAAGTTAGTAGTTACATGGGACGTGTTGGTGATTTATTGGCATTCAACGTTTTACACACATAATAAATTAATAAAATTTTTGGTTGCCAACATTGCAAGCATTGAAACTTTAAGCTTTCCTGATAAATAGCTTTATTGATTATGATCTTAATTATATTTTCGATTATTTGACAAGCAAAACATTGTACACCACCATGTATAGTAATTTGTCAATTGCATAACAAAATTACTATTATGTGTGTGGTAGACAAAATTGACCAGCAGTATGGGTTGTTGTTTACGAAGCGATAATCATCAAATTGTTGTCGTCTACTCTGCTGTCTTCATTGCGATTTAATTAACTTTTCTCTGTAATTTATTACCAAATCTATTAATCTTTACGCAAGCAGTTTTTCAGTTTCTCATTTAAAGGGTTCTGCAATTAATCGATACCATTGTACCATGGTTATAGCGAAACCAATTTCTCCTCTATTTTATTTTTTTTTCTCGTTATTAAAAAACAACAAAAACCTCTGAGACTATGTGTCATCGGCAGACCTTTCGTTTGGCAGAATCAAACATAAAGCTTTAAGCTTTTATGCTTTAAAACATTTACAACATTTTTGTCAATTGTTTTACAGTTTTTATGCTTTTATAACAGCGATAAACCCTTGATGTTTGTTAAACAAAAAAAAAAAAAAAGAAATGTTTTTGAATAGCCAAACTTCAAGTGGTTTTTAACCTTTAAATCCTTTATTTTGCTGCCTTTTTTTTTCTTTTTGATTAATAAAATAAAATCAACAAACGATTTTTCATTTTTTCTTTTTTAGAACGTAAAAAAATTAAAGGAAAATAGCTGGCTAGATAGATGGATTAGATTAACTCTGCTCGGTTAGGTTTTAACCGGCAATAACCTTTAAACCAATTAATTTCTTTTCTGGTTTTCTATCCACAAAGATACAAATTGGTCATTTGAAATTTTTTTTTATTTTATTTTAATTTTTGGTAAATAGAAATTTACCAATAAAAAAAAAAAAAAAAAACATAAATAGGGGCAGACAGAGGGTGGTGGTGGTGGCGAACGGGAGAGAAATAAAATTGAAAAAAAAAGGATTTAACCGAGCAACAAAAAAAATAAAAATTATATTTTTGTTGTCGTTGCAAATTTAATTTAAAATAAGATTAGTAAGGATATTAGAGGGTGTACACAGGGGTGTAATAATAAATTTAGTTAATTAGAAAATGCCTCGTTTCTTGCCTTGTTTTGTATTTGCCTGCTTTAGCAAATTTTTTTTCTTAGCCATTGCTAATGGATCCATCATATTTTATTCGTGATTTTAATTTCTTTCGATTAGTATCGATTATTAAGGGTAGTGAATTTTAGCGGAAGTTTTACTGTGTTTTTAAATAAAGTAACCACTTATAAAAATTCGCTTATTTAACCAAATAAGTCCTTAGGACAGACAAAACCATCCATCCAACCAATTTTATTTTTAAATCAACAGAAACTACCCCATAATTAAAGTGTTTACATAACAAAAAAAAATTAACGCTCCCTTGCAAATTATTCATAACAAATAAATGTTTAATAATCAAGCTTTAAAAAGCACAAAAAATTTTCACTGCTTATTACGGAGTACAAGCAACGTCTATAGAGAATAAAATAAATCCGAAACAAAGTACTTTTTAGCACTATGCCTAATTATTATTAAATAATATTTTGATTAAATTCTCTTTAATTAGATTAACCTTTTTTTACCGTAATTTTTTGTTTATATATATATTTTTTTTTCGGGTTTGTTTCTTTGATAACAACCGAATGTTACTGAATTGTGTGTGGAGGCGCCCGGTTATTACTTATATATATTTTTTTTAACATTTCTGTTGGCATTTTCTACATCATTTAATCGATGTTTTTCGCTTCAGTTTTTGTGCAAAGTTTTTTTTTTTTTTTTTTTTTTTTGCCTGAGTGAATAAACAAATGACAGTCTATTAAAATAAAATATTCAAGTTACGTTTAAACATATTCATAATGATAATAAACTTAAAGCGAATAAATAAAAATAGAATATAATGTGACAATACAACGACAATGATAATGTTAGAAATGTTTTCATCATTTATATAAGGGTGAAATAAATAAATATATAAATATAAGTAGCTTAGGCGAATATTTATATATAAAAAAGTTGATGATAGAAGCAGTCTGGTAACGTATAGAAGACACAGAGAACCGAAAAAAGAAAAATCTTACATGGAAATTTAACGTCAATTTATCAAACAACTCCTACTACAGGTTTTAGTTGATTATTCTTTATTCTGTATTCTGTATTATTGTTAGTGGTAAATGATGAATAAAATTTCGCTGTACTTTGAACTGTTTAGAGAAAAGTTAAAAAGTAACGAAAAAAACGGAAAAACCATATCACAAGTGAAATAATATTTATTGTTCTTGAAATGAAAATTACGAACATTTTCGTTTTGTTTTGTTTTTCCCTATCTTTTGTGTTTCTTTGTGGATAATAGAAGGGAAAGAAGTTTTTTTTGTTTTGGTGGCTCAGCCAGTCTCATTACTTTTATTTAAATAAAACTTAAAAATTCACAAGAGAATTCTTAAACATGTTTGTTGCAAGTACACAGTACACAGTTTTTCACATTTATATTCATTATTTTCTTTCTCTTTATCCCTTAAATGACATAAACAAGTACCCTGGGCACTAGTCATTACGTGCCTGTATAATTTCATTCTTTAATCCTTTTGTCGTTTTAAAGTAGTTTTTCTCTGTAACAAGTATATCGTAACGATTGATTTATTATGACACAGTCAGTTTAATCCATTGAAATATTGTTTATGTCACAGATAAATATTTCACCAGTCTACCAAACTTGGCTACCAAACGATAACAAATCTTTCATCTGCATCAAATAAAAAAAACTAAAAGCAGAATTTAACGTGCAAAATGGAATTTATTGAAAATGTGCTTTCATAGATAAAAACGATACTGAAACAAGTGACAAGAATTATTATAAATAAAAGTGGAATTTTTTTTTTGTGTATGCGTGTGTACAGATAAGAGGATAAAATATGTTTAAATACCTGGTGATAGTAGAAATGTTTGTTTGTTTTTTTGTTCTTTACAACAGGGTTGTTGTTTCGTTGTTTCGTTGTTTCGTTGTTTTGTTGTTTTGATTTACTTATCAACACACTAAAAGCTCGTTCTTTCTTTAAAAACGCAAATAAATCTAAGCAGGCAGAACATCTAAAGCCAAATAAAAGATAAAACAACTGGAAAAACGTAGCTTATCACATATCAGAACCCATGTTATAAATGGTTTACCACAGCCCTGCCTTCTTCTACTTCTTCTTCTTCTTCTTCAGTCCTTCTACTCCTTTCTACATGTAATAAAATAATAATAAAAAAAAAATCATTTCTAAACAACACATGCGGAATACATACGGTGGAATATTTAAATAGTTTTCCAACCAAAACCAAAACCAAAGTTGTTTCTGTTGTAAATAATAAAAAAAAAAAAATTCTTTCTCTTTTTTACAACATTTTGTTGGTTTTTATTGCTTCGTAAAAACCTTATAAGAAATTTATATTAGAAAAAATTTAGTATAAATAGTGTTGTAATTTGTATAAAATTTTTATTACAAATTTTTTATTATTAAAAATTAATTTATTAACGAATGAATTTTTTTTTTTTTTTTTTTTGAATAATTTTTCCACATGTTGTGTATTTAGTTTTTTTTTTTTTTTTTGCTTTAATTAAAATTATATTTTTTGCTATATAACTAACACGTACAATGTATAAATTACAAAATAATGTAACTGAATTGTAGTGAAAATTCTCTCTGTGCATTTTAAATGCCATGTGTTGGTATTTTTAGAAAGAAAAGAAAAATATTTTTATTTTCTGATTTACGTGATTTCTTAGTATAAATTTTTTACCGGTTACGAAATAGTGTCCATGGTAAAATGTGTACCAGATAAACGTGACAAAAATGTTTTAACCAACGTTGCAATTTTTTTAAAGTTTCTTTAAGCTTTCTTTTTGGTCGATTAAAAATAGAAAATAATTTTTTTTATAAATAACACCACAAACTATTTCCAACACGTTTTCGTTATCAATTATAAATAGAAAGAAAAAGTTTAAAGCAGCCAAGTGAAAATACACAAAAAAAAACTCTGAATCACCTGCGAAAATAGTTCCAAAAGTACCAAAAATATTTTTATTTTTTTTTTTTCTTTACTCAATTAAAATTTTTTATTCGATCAAGCAAATAAATAAAGTTCTGCTTTATATAAAAAGTAGAGAATTTACCTTGTAGACGATGAATCGTTTGTGGAGAAAATATTTTCTATGCTACGTATGGAATGTTTCAAGCAACATTTGTGTATTGATAAAAGATTCGTCTTGCTATATTTGAATTCAATAATATTTATAGCGATGTGTCTGTCATATGTCTGTTCTGATGTTATTGAGACGAATTGAGATAAAAAAAAAAAATATTTGTTTCAAGTTATAACATGAGATAGGGGATGATTTGTTTGTTAAATAACATTTAAAGTATTTAACCGGGGTAGAAGAGTTTTGATAGAGTTATTTGTGTTATTAAAATAAAATCTGGTTACTGGTTTACGTAATATTCTTGTTAGTTTAAAGGTTTTTATTTATTGCCTGTTGGCAGTTATTTTATTATTTTTCTAACCAACCCACCCCTATTTATCTCTACTGTGCAACATAAACAGAAAAGCAAAAAATAACGAGAATTAACTTATATCTATTTCCGGATCATATTTCATATTAATTTCTGATTGATTCCTCTCTGAACTTGAATCGTGTAATCAGAATCAGTTTGTTCGTATAAAGAGTAAAAAAAAAAATAAATAAAAAAATTCTTAGAAGCTGCTTACTGTGAAAAGCTTTTTCTACTTTCATAAAATCGTATTAAAAATTAGTTTTTTCTTTTTTTTCTTGGAAATGCTCGAATTATTGAAATAACGAGAATTCAATCATTTCTCAAGGATAATCCCTGACTACTTTGCATTTATTATTTAAAACTTGAGATGAATATTTTGACAAGATAATTAGACGGCGTAGGGTTAAAAAAATTATTCTTATTCGTTGATAATCAATCATAAATCGGTTTGATATGACTCGTTTGATATAAAACCGAAACTTTTTCATTAGAGAAATTATTAAATATTTCTATTAAATGCATTTGAAAGGATTTAACCACAAATCCATCCATCCATCTGTTTTTATTATTAAAATTTTTAATGTAAATGTTTGCTGTTGAATCGTTTTATTATGTTTATTCCAATAGTTGTGAATTGCAGTAACAAACACTTCGTACTGATTCTGCTATTAAATATTTATCAAACAAAAAAAGAAAGATAATTAAATAAAAAAAAAAAATGGCAAAATACACAGTGAGAATCCGTGACCGTTCATATAGTTTTTAGCTGTTCTATGGCGTTTTAACCGCCCAAAACCAAACCTCCATCATACACAGCAAACACCACGAAAAAAAAACCATTTAAAACAATACAGGAATACAAGGAAGACCAAAAAAAAGTTTATTAAATATTTAAATATTTTTTCTATATCTGGTGGTGTTGATGCTGATGCTGCTGCTGCTGCTTCTGTTTCTGCTGCTGTTTATTTCACCATCATTTAAATATTTATACTAAATTCATAATGCTGTTGTTGCAGCATTAAGATTTCTTTTTCTTCCTTCTAGGAAGGAAAAAAAAGAGCCACAAACTTTATTATTATTATTTAACTTTAATTACCTCGTTAAGGTGTGCTTTAAATCTTGGTATACATAGGACTAACTGTATTTAAAAAACACTTTGCAACAGTATAGACTAGTAACAGCCAGTTTGTATATTAAGGGTAGGTCAGTCGCTACATTGTTTCCCTACATAAAGATACTTAAAAATTGATTATGATGATAATAAACCAAGTTGATAATCAGAAGACACAAAAACTAATTCTCATTAAAGTATGCCGGTGAAAACAAAAAAAAAGCTGTAAGAGTGCTTTAAGCAATAACCTTTTATAACTTTTTGACAAGTTTTTCGTTGGAACACTTTAATGACTTTATTTGCATAAATACATTTTTTAATTATTATTATTGTAATCAGTTTTCATAAAATAACGATGGATAAATAGTTTAATGAATTCATTAGATAATAAATCAGCTTGGAAATAAATGTCTCTTCCTCTAAAGTGGGAATAAATAAATGAATGAATTGAATGAATAAAGATTTTCTTAATAACTTGCAAAAATTGTTTGTTCATCGGCAGAAAGGTTAAAAACCTTCCCCAATTTATTCATATTACCCCACTAAACGTAAACGCTTAGCTAAAACTTTTTCTTTTTTTTTTTTGTTAATTCACCTGAATGTAAGCAACACCGGTACACCGATTACATGAATGAATTAATTCAGTAAACCAAGAAATTGTTAAATGTTGATGTGAAGTTTTTTACTGTTGGATGAGCCCTGCCACCACTTCAATAATAATAATAATAATAATAGAAGGACGAAAGGATTATGAGAAACATTATTTTGATGAGCTTTTGCTTTTTTTTGCCTGTTGTACACTTTAGCAATTCCTTAATCATTTCATCGCCCATATCACTAATGCAGAGTTTTCTATTTTCTTTCTTTTTTTTTTTTGCCACCCTTCTTTGTTTCAATACAATTCGATTAGTTTCCGTATTTCTCTTGGTTTTTATTTTTATTCATTTCTGCCTACAAAATCAGATTTCTTTTCCGTTTTTTTTTTTTTTTTTTCCTTCGGTTATTTAAGAGCCAAACTAGGTGGAAATGATTTCTGTTTTTGCTCTTTTTTTTTTTTTTATTTTATTTGTTTCATCAAACCACTTTTACTTTGTTCTTAAAATAGGCAAGCAATAATAACATATAAATGATAATAGAATAATAAAAAGGGAAGATTAAAGAGAATTCTGTGCGTTTACCTTTAAAGAAAAACTTTAAGGGTACATTCGTTCGATTTATTTATTTTTATTCTTGTTTTTGCTTATCACTTATTTGATTGAATGGGAACAAAAGTTTTATTTTAATGTTATGGCACACCCTATATAACGTTACCGATATAACTAGATGGACAAACGTAAACGTGAGCTGTGGGTGGCTAAAGAAAATATTAAGAAATTATCTCTGTCACAGTGGAATACAATGTAAAAAGCTAGGGTGGCTAATTAAAGGGATGGACTATTAACATTTTACCACCTGTAGATAATAATCGGTTGGTGGTGGTGGTGGTGGTAGTTAGTTAGTTGTAAAAATTATAAATATTTCGTCACCGTTTTAATATAATTACGCTAAATCTTTAAAGTATTTTTTTTTTTGTGGGAGTGTGGTGCGTTCATTATATTTAATTAAAATCGGTGAAATGCGGTGATCCGAAAATATTTAAATCAGTTGAGATTTGTCAGAGAGTTTTTTATTTATGTTTTTTTTATTTATTTAAGTCAAGGCAACTTGTTACACAAACTTTACTTATATTGTGTTTTGTGATTTGTGATTTGTTGACTTTAAGCTTGATTTTTGTGTTAACTTTTTGTTGTTTCATGATTAATTTCCGTTTTTGGATTCTTTTTCTGTTTTTTTTTATCGTCTCTCTATGTACAACTGGGTGTTATAGTTAAGCCACGTTTAAGCTGTGTGTTTAGACTTTTTTGTTTGAAGCCAGGCTTATGTCACGTTTATATATTTTATTTTTTTTTTTCTTCTTCTAAAAACAGAAACTTTGTTACAAGCAGAAACGATTTAGAAACGAAATATCTTTTTTTTTTTTTTTTTTTTTATTGATTTATTTTGTTGTTTTGCTTACTAATAAAAGCTTTAAAGGATTTATAAAGAATTTAGTTTCTTGTTTTTTAATAATTATTTTTAATGACACGCAATATCGATAACGCTTTTTACGTTTTTATTTGCTGCTGCTGGTGGTGGTGGTGGTGTTTCTGCTTCTGCTGGTTGTTTCTTAAAATTTTCCACCACCCTTGTTTTATGTTATCAGGATAACTTAATCAAATTAATTCAAATTTAATGTCATTGTTATTGCGTTTGTTTGTTTCGGCCACATTTTTATTAGTTTTTATTTAAATAACATTAAATTCGTAATAACCAGAGTAGAAACAATAAGAGTGGCAGTGAGAAACGTTTAATTTCGATCTGAAAATAGAAGAAAATTTTCAATGATTCTACGAAATGATGAGAAATTGTTAAACAATAGCCGAATAGCCTACAAATAAGTAAAAGCTTTTAGCAAAATTAACACTGAGCGGAAAGTTTATAAAAAAAAAAAAAAAGAAGAAAATGCTTTTTTTTTTCTTTTCTGTAACAAAGATTTTTTTTTTTCTCATCCCTTATTGTGTTATTGTTATTGTTGGGAAAGTTTTCCTTGTTGGCTATTTGTTTGTTGAGAATTTCTTTTTGTGCTTTTTTATTATTTTTTAATTTTTTTAATAGCAGAATTACTTAAGCGCTCTTTCACTAAAGTTATTTGTTAAATACTTGAAAAAATATTTATTTTTTTGTACTTTTCTTTTTATTTGTTGTTATTATTTGTTCTTGGTTCTAACACAATTTAAGGGTTTATTTTGTTTTATTCCTTTCCTTGCCTAGCCTAGACGCTTTTATTTATTTTTATTTTTTTATTTTACTGTTAGAAACATTGTGGTTTCTTGCTGTAAATGTTCAAAAACATCTTCACTGACATGGTGATCAGTATAAAAAAAAAACCACCAAACAAAGTACTTTACGCTTTAAGCACTAACTTTAAGCACAGACACAGATCTTTTACATTTCGCCCTTTTTAATTATCAATAGAAAAAAATAATAATAAATCCATAATTAGGTCATAATTCTTCGTCACAGAAATTAAAAAGAAAAAAAGAAACAAAACAGAGCAAAATTTTGTTCACTGATCACATTAAGGACTCTTATAAAAGCTTATTATCCCTATAAATTTGTTTTATTATTTTTTTTCGTTAAACACTTAATCTATTTCTGCATTAAAATTTAACATTTTTTTTTTTAATTTTTTTTTTGATGTGAGCGTAGGGTAGGGTAGGTTGGTAAGAAATCTTTTTCAATAATTTATTGCAGTGTGAAATTCTTCAGAAAATCCATTATAAAAAAAAGAATAAAAACCCACAGTGATTACGATTGTTTGCGTGGGAACAAAAGATACTTTTTTTTCCACTGGTAGAGAAAGCTTTTCCAATCGGTTTTATTATTATTATTATTTTATTTTTTTTTTTGCTTTATAAATCGTTATCTTTAGCACATACTTAGTTGAGTAGGTATTAGGTTTATGTGGGGAATAAATCAAAAGATTCCAAAATGAATAAAAAAAAAAAATCCGAACTCTCAGCTTTGATCTTTTCTTGTTAAACTAACTAAGTGAAGCTGGTTTAAGTTGATTAATTAATGAGAATAAAATTTTTTCTATTATTTCTTCTGCAGTATGATGCAATAACTGGATTCTGTCGTGCAACGAAAGAGTATTGTCCTCCGGGACCACCTGGTTTACCGGGTATACCTGGTGTAAAAGGTAATCGTGGTGATGTGGGACTACCTGGACCGCCTGGATTAGATGGACGAGAAGGTAAACCTGGCCCGAGAGGTCCAAAAGGTGAACCAGGTTTTCCTGGTAATTCTGGTTTGGACGGTCGTGACGGTGTACCCGGTGAGCCTGGGTTAGACGGTGTACCCGGCCGTGCTGGTGCAGACGGTATACCAGGCAAAGACGGTAAAGACGGATTACCAGGCATTGATGGTCGTAACGGAGAAAACGGAAAAGATGGTAAAAACCAAAAAAAAAAAAAAAAAAAACTATTTTATAATTAACAGCAGCACTAAAAAACACTCAGCATTGTTAAGATTATTTTTTCTTCATTATTACCGCTACGAAGCTTTGCAGCAGTGCACTTCATTAAAAGCTTTTTTATTTCTACTTCCAAATGTGCTGGTTTTCCCTATTAATTTTCTAATGCATCCATTGTGTTTTCATCAGAAGAGAATTAATTCTCGCTTATTTGAACTTTTCAATTATTTTAATGCTTTTTTAGTTGTTTTAGGGAGAATTTATTTTATTTTATTTTTTTTTTTTTTTTGAGTTCGTGCTTTAACGGTTCGTAGCCAATTTTGATATTCGAATGTTGTCTTCCAACATAACTCGTGGTGTTAATAAAAATGAAAAATCTATGTCAAAAACATTTTCCTAGATCTAGTTTGAATTTTGACAAAGTGCAATATGTGTTAGCACTAGCTACTTACTCAACCAACTAGTGAAAATATCCTTTCAAAATAAATTCAACAAATGGATGGATGAGAAGTAAATAATGTTGAAAAGAAAAGAAAAGAAAAAACCAAAATTACATATGACAAGCTTTTAAAGTAAAACAGGAAAAAAAAAAATATAATAAACAGGAAAAGAGAAGTTTTGTTCGTTTCTTTTTTCTCTCGATTATACATCGTTTACCTTGAACAAAAAACTTTGAAGAAAAAAAAAGAAAATCATAACTTCCGAAACAGTGACGTTCGGTTTTCCTACCAATACGACTGAAAAAAAAAAATTAAATTATTGAAAATTGTTTTCTTCTACCTGTTCTGTTATAAAAGCGTTGCTAAAAGCTTGCTCAAGCCTCGCTTATTATTTTAATTTGCATTGTGTTGAATTCATTGACTAATTTTTAATTTAATTTTACAAAACAGGTACTACCGGCCCAATGGGACCACAGGGACCACCTGGACTTCCAGGACCTAAAGGTAATTTTTTTTTTTTTTTTTTTTATTATCATTACTAAACCAACAAAAAATAACATAAAACCAATTTTTGTGTCTTCATTTAATAATTTCACGATTAATATACAAATATAAATTGGTAAAAAAACTTATTTGTGTGGCTTTTTGATGGTTTTAGATAAAGTCAAAAATGCTTTACAAACGTAATATAAAATCCTTTTTTCGCTTTATCGGTTGTTGTTGTTGTTTTTCTTTTGTAATAATTTGTGTCAACCATTCTAACCAAAACATAACACAGAAATGTCTTTATTTTGAATAAATAAAGTCAAAAATCACGTTCAGAAGTAGCAGTAGCAACAGCAGTAGGAACAGCTGAAAATGTACAGTGAAATAACCATGAATTTTTTTTTCCTTATTTCCTTATACTGACTGTCAATTTAATATCGTTATTATTATTATTATTATTATTATTATCATTATATTTCACGAAGAATCTATAAATAAAAATAAAAAACCAAAACGTAAAGTCGCTTCGTTTCGATTTTTCGCTGAAAGGAAAAGGATTCATAAACGTAATCGCGTGCTGAACAGTAATAAATAAATAAATTTATTATTATAACAAATAAATAAATCATTACAGATCACAGAATTTTTATTTTTTTTAATTGATTTCGTACTGAAATAAGTAACGAAATGGGTAATGGAAATTGTAAAATCGCGTGCAGCATTTACATAATAATAGAAAAAAAATAAAACCCGATAAATGTCGATTAATTAAATCATCGGTTGTGGTTTTTGTCATTGCTATTTGTGTTGTGATGTTTTTTTTTTTTTTTTTTCCTCTATCGTAAAATATTTTACTGGTTCTGGGTAACTTTAACAAAAAAAATCTTTATCATTTATGTGGGTTAATTAAGTAATAAACTGATTTTTGTTTTTTTTTTTTTTTAACGTTTAACACCTGGCTATTTGTTATTTTCTTTAATTAATTAATTAAATGTCTTTTGGTTGAGGTTGCGGTTTTTTTTTTTTTTTTTTGAATTTTTTGTTAATTAATTTATTTATTTTTTTTTTATTTATTTTAGACTTTAAATTAGTTAAACGTCCATTTATAGTGCGTAGGGCTGTTGTTGATCATCATACAGGCAAACGAACATTTCGTATTACCAAAATTGCAGGTTTATTCCTAATTAATTATAAAAGCTCTCGCTCTCTCTCTCTCTTTCTGTGTGCTTAATTTTTAAAAATTAAAATACTTTCACTATGTCTTTCACATAACATTTAAATTTACTTTTCTATTACTATTCCCTGTTTAAATCATTTCTTAAAGCGTGACTAGTTTTTCTGATAACTAAAACAAGCTTTAAACAGCGACTAAATAATATAATTATGTACGGTTAAAAAAAAAACTAAATTTAATTCAATTATACAGTATCCAGATGTAATTTTTCATTTAGTTGCCTAAAAAGTATTAAAAAATGCAAAGCCGAATATAATTAATAAAACCCAACCGGTGATTATATTGAAACAAAGAATGAGTTTTTAAAAAATATTTTATTTATATTTTTTTATTTTAAAAATTTAATTATTTTTTTAATGTTAAACCACGCAAAAATAACCAAAATTTCTGAATAAAAATGAAAAATTTAACTAAGTGGAGGCGCCTGGTGTTTTTGAATATTCTCTTTTTTTTTTTTTTTTTTTTTATTTTATTCAATATTTTGAATGGAAATTATAACAAAAAAAAAATTGAATCAATTAATAATTGATTATTGAAAATTAATATTTTAACTAAATTTAAATAAAGCAAATATAGCAACGGAAAAAAAAAATGCAGAGGGAAAAATCACTTGTTGTGTTTTCGTTATTTGCTCGTTTAATTTTTTTTTTTTTTTTAATAATTTTTAATTATTGATTGATAACAAATATTTTCTTCTTTCTCACTAGTGAATAAATACAATAAAAAAAAACCTACCTATTTATTTATACAGCATAAATTTACAACAACAAACTTAATTTAAAACATAGAAAGAAAGAAAAAAAAAAAACCGAAAATCATTATTGAGTATTGAGACCATCAGACCATCAGACCGTTTTATCGATCTATTCGCATTGTAGTTTCGATTAAAAAAATTTTTTTTTAAAGCCAAGAGAGAAATTAATATTTAATTAACTTTTAACCGGTAAATAGTATAAAAACATGAAACATATTTGTGATATGAAATGTTTTTTGCGTTGCTTTGTGTTTTAACGTTTTGCATGCGTTCGTAAAAATGTGGGAAAAAAGTGTTTTCCATACCAGGTTGGCATAGAATTTTTTTCTCCTCATTTTTAATAAACCGGAAATAGGGTATTTTATCGTCGTTGTGTTAATTAATTAATTTTCTTTTAAGCAGCAATTAAGCAAACAAATTTCTTGTTAATAAAAAAAAAAAATGATTCGTTTGCGCCTAAGCAGCTTATTAAATTCGTTTAGAATTTTTTATTTTTTTTGTAATTAATTTAAGTCGAAAGTACATCACTTGATCATAATTACATAATGTTTATGATATAATCCCTAGTTAACTGTGTAAATACGTGCAGTCACCAGACGTTATCATCAACAAATAGAATAACCACAGTCATAAACTCTTCGAAATATCTATCATAATTAATTTTTGTTAAAGTTCTTCAGGGGGATATACCCTTCTTAAAACCAATTTTTAATTAAGATAAATTATGGGAAAAGCTTTATTCTCTTAGATCATTCAAGTTTTGTGTAAGTTTTTGTGGATTTGTTTCATTATGAGACAAACTTTTCGAACCATGAGATTTGTCGTCACTAATTAATTTACTTACGAAAAGTTTTTCTTTTTTTTTTCTTCTGTTTAAACTTAATGCGACTGAGCTTTATGACTTTTCTATATTTTAGTTTATTATTTGTACTAAATCAAAAAGTATTTAAAGTGGAAAAACAATTAAATCGCTGATTAAAAAAAAACTTTACCAACATTGGTGATTGTGACCTGATTCAACCTTAGCCAGTTTCTAATTTAATTAAAGCTTTAAAATAATTTTTTTTTTTTTTTTGTTATCTAATAAATCATTTTTAATGCATTTACAACGATTCATAAAGATTTTAATCGATTTTCTGACAAACAACCGAAAATGCGTAAAATGCGTATCCGGAAAAAAAAAATGTACTCAGAAATTTACATAATAAAAAATAGTTTTTTTTTAAATTTTTTAAACTGGGATGATGCTGGTGGAGATTGGAGATAATTTAATCGAAATGATAATAAAAAAAAAAATAAAAAGTTTTAATTGGATTTTTTTTTTTTTTTTATTCCTATTAAATTTCTTTATGATTGGAAATCGTTTAATAAATTTTTTTCTTTTTTTTCTTTTTTTTTATATGAAATTGTCGTTGGAGTGAAACGTTGCTTTTTTTGTAATATTTAATGTAATAAAATTGGAAAATACATTTGAAATTAAAAATAATAATTTATAAAACTAATGAAAATCAATGGAAAGCTGGAACAGCTAGGGTTTCATCGTTTTTTCCCTTGTTTTTTTTTTTTTTATTAAATTAATTACAAATGATAATTTATTATTTATTATTAAACAATTGTATTTTATAGATAATATCACGATTTATAGGTTTTATTAAAAAAAAAAAAAAAAATTAATTTAAATTTCACTGATAAATTCGGTAAAAAAAAAAAAACATACAAAAAAAAATTCCACTACTTTGCAATAGCATTTATAAGGTTTTTTTTTTTTCCTATTTTACATTGTAAAAAAAAATATTTGAAATATTCTTTGCGTTACTTCACATTACTTCACGTTACTTCACGTTACTTCACATTACACCACTCCACTCCACTATAATTTAATTAAAAATTCAATTACTACTCGATTATAATAATAATAATAAAAAAAAAAAAAAGCTCATGGTAACAATACTCCAAAATAGCAATATATATATATATTTAAGTAACAAGTGTATAACGTTAAGCAATAAAGTGTGAAACGAGAACTAGTTAATAAATTCAACGATTCAATTACCTCACACACAACAGAGAGAAAAACGAAAAATTTATCTTTAAAACTACAATCAAATTTTCTATAATAAATAACTTTAAACGAAGTGTTTAGCTATTTTTGTTGTTTACTAGTTTGTGGTATTAAAGTAACAAAAAACGAACAGGATAACCCACAGAACCACAGAATTTCTTTTATTTTTTTTTTTTGTTTTTAATTTAAAGATTTTAAATTACGGGTCAAAGTAATTGACGAATCGATTATTATGAAATTCTTCAATATTCTTCACCAGAATCAAATAACTTTGATGTATTTTGTGGCATTTGTAAAACGAATAAATTGTTTCAAGTCTTTAACATTTGAGTTGTGTTTGCTTCAAGTGGTTTTTTTTTTTCTTTTTTAATTCTTTTTCGTTGTTTATCTTACTGTAAAATACGTCAATAAGTCAACAAATTTAATTTCTTAACAATCAGAGTTTACTTTTAAAAGGTTTTTTGTTGTTGTTGTTGCCGTTTACACCTGAAAACCTGGTAACGTAAACATATAGAGTTTACACACACAGAGTAACAGAGTAAACAGTTTCAATAGGTTTCAAAACCACAGCACGAATAGCAAGAATTTTTTTTTATATTTTTAATTAATTTATATTATGGTAGAAAAATATAGAAACAATGACAGGATGTGTTAATTAAGGTGTTTACATTTTTCTACATTAAAATCTTTCGCAACTACCATATGAATTTTAAACATGAAAATTTTGAATTAATTTTGTACAGTAGCTACGTTAAAATATTGTTTGTTAAAGATTTAACTTTTTGTTAAAGCTCCCACTGTGATTTGTTTTACTGAAAACCGAAGATCAAGGATTTGTCACCTGTTTACCTAAGAATCTATTTTTCCTGTTATTATTCAAATATCAATCATGATAGCACAAAAAAAAAATTCTGTTTATAAAAAAGAAATGAAATAATTTTTCTTAACAAAACCAAAAATGTCAATCAAACAGAATCAACTCTCAACTGTTGTTTACAATGTTGTTGTTTGGTATAGAAAAGGATTAAAAAAAAAAAACCTTCTATTCCTTGTTAATAGTATTATCTGATTACGGAATTATTTTATTTTATTAATAAAATATTAAACGAGATGATATCACATTAAAAACAGAATAAGCAAATAATCAGTTTTTTTTTTTCTAATACGTTTTAACTCTATTTATAATTAATTCACCCCTTTTATTTAAATAATTGTATGAAAAAATAAAACTTAAATTATCTATTACTGTTTCTTAAGGTTTAACAGGTCCACGCGGACGCCCAGGTAAACCAGGTACAAATGGAACACCAGGAATACCGGGTATTAATGCATGGAAGGTGAAAGTTAATGGAACGTTTATAAATGATTTACTGGTGCCACCAACAATCGCTGGTAAGTTTATAATTTTTTTTTTTTTTTTTTTAGTAGCTTTTTTTATCAAACGAAACAAAATATATTTAACGTTGTGCTACCATACAAAAGTTAACCACCTAGCAAAATTAAAATATTTTAGATGTAAAATTCAGCACAGACTACAAAAAAAAAAAAAACATTTTTTGATTTAAGTTACAGTGAAAAAAAATAAAAAAAAAATACAAAACGCACTAAACACCGTATGAGTCAAACCATAAAAAATTCACAATCTCACAAAACATAAAAGTTTGATACAGAGGAAACCGTGCAACAATAACGCACAGAGATAGAAACGTACGCTGATTTCATATTTCAGTAAAATTTTTTTTTTAAAGTAAATCATATAGAAAATTGGTATGGTAAATACGTGCACACAGAATCTATTACCAAAACATAATATTTACGATGGCAAAGTAATATTTTCTCTTTTTAAAAAACAAATTTCTTTGCTGGTTGCTACTTGTTAAAATTTAAACGAATTTACATCTTAATTTGGTTAATTTAAAAAATAAGCAGCCAGTGTGTATGGTAAATGGCACACGATCGTGTGTGTCCTCGCTTAAAATTTATACCAGTTTCTCATTTGAAAACGTGTGCACAACACAAAATCGTTTAATTTAGTTTTATTCTTTTTTCAACATTATAATTGAAATAAAATTAAGTGAAAATTAATAAAGAAAATGAAAAATTGGTGAAACACCCAAAATACCACTTCAAAAATACAAAAGAAGAAGAAGAAAATAAAATTAATTTTAATTCGATTCGATAGCAAATTTATTAAAAAATGTTTTCAAGTGTTTCAACTTTTTTCTACTAATAATTTTCTTATGGAATTTTAACGATAAATTAATTTTAATTTTTCTATTAAGTAATTTTCATGTTTTTCTATATGTAAAAATGATTTATTTTTTTTTTTTTTTTTGTTAGTAACTAACCAGCAATGTTGAGCAATGGCTTCAGTAGTTTTAGTTAACAAGCGAGAATTAAAATGGGGAAAACACGATGTGAATTTGTGATGCAAAACGTTTATGATGTTAAATATTTAAATAAATAAATAACTAAAAATAGGAGAAAACTTTTTCGTTTTTAATTTAGAAATTAATTATGTAAAGTTTTGCTGTCATATTTGTAAATGTGAAAACTTTAATAATTTTTGATGTAAAATCAAGTCAACCAATTTATTTTGTGTCGCATTTTTGCTAAAGGTTTTTTTTTAATTGATTACAAAGGGTACAAAGGTTTTATTTTTTATTTTTATAGTGGTGTAAATTTGTATTTTCTGTTTTATTTTCCGTAGCCCTTTTTTACTAGAATTAAAGTCGAATAATTACTTCGAGTATTCCTAAAAAAAAAAAAATTCAATGAAAATTGGTGTGAATATTTATTTTGAAATACTAAGAAGATCTTTCCATAGAATCAAGCTTCTTTTAAAATTTATTTCACTAGTTACAGGCATAGCTACTTTCCAGAATAGTAACGTTAAAAAACGTCAATAAAACACTCATAGTTCGTTTTTAAATAGATTAAGTACAGCAAACACACCTACAGAACATAAAAAAAAAAAATAGATAAAAGTTTTATGAAAGCATCGAAATTACTGACAGATAAAGCGACTTCAGCTTATGTATGCAGCAGCATAATAAACAAAACAAAAAAAAAAAGAAAAAAAAAAATTACTTTGAATCCACGGTTGACTCTCAAGTTCTGTTGACTTTTCTTTGTTTATTTTATTGTATTGTGGCTTGCATTTAAAGCTTTCAAACTCAAAGCTCTTTCCTTTATTTTATTTATTAGTGTTATGACGGTGGCAATATGAAACACAAAAGATCTCGCATATTTCCTATAAAATACACCTGAAGTAAAAATGTTTTTTTTTTCTTCTTCTGTTTTTAATGTTGTTATTCTGGTTGTTTTGTTTCGGAAAATAAAACACCATCGTACTTACTATAATAAAGGACAAAAGAATTCTTTGTATAATGAGACTAAGTGCCTGTTACATAGGGATGATTTTTGTTTACTTTTATACGGATTTCATTATACAATTTGACAAACAAACATCGTCGTTTGCCAAGTGGTTTTAATCATCACAATAAATACCCTTGACTTAATTATAATACCATTCTAGACTTATTTTTTTTTTCTGCATTCTATTTGAATAATTAAATAAAATTTAATTAATTCTTACAACGCATAATTTTTTGTTTTTCATTATTTTGATTTAGAAATTTCTAAAGAAATATAAATAAAAAAATTACTTTACTGCCTGGCATTCGCGTTATCGTTTTCTGTTTTGTATTATGAGCGATGAACACAGGACAAAACAATAACAGAAAAAGTGCCACGTCAACTGCGATTATGATTACATTTAATTTCCCTGGTGGTGGCTATTGCTATGGTTGACACTTAATTTTTATTCTGATGTTCGTCCTGTTCGTGTCGTTATTAAAGCAGTAAAAATACCGGCATCGGGCATTAAAAACATTTTTAGAGTAACGACGTAAGAATGTAATAAATTTTCTTCTTTATTTTTTTTCGTTTTTTTTTTGTTCAATAGGTTCGAATACACCAGAAGCCTCTCGCCCGATAATTGTGCATGAGGGAGATCATTTAAGGTTACGTTGTGCGGCGACCGGTTTTCCAAAACCGCATGTGGAATGGCGACGTGAAGATGGTAAAACAATATCGGTGGGCGCATGGACAGCCTCATCAATTGCCGGGCACACACTGAATATAACAAAGATAAACCGCGTTCATATGGGCGCTTATCAGTGCTTAGCCGATAATGGTATACCACCGCCAACAAATCAAACGTTTTACCTTGAAGTACACTTTGCACCATTGATCAGAGTTAGAAACCAAATTATTTATGCTGGGAATGGTACTACGGCACCGTTGGAGTGTGAGGTAACGTTTTTTTTTTTTTCTCTCTCGTTTTACATCTAAAATTCGTCCGCTGACGTCATTACAATCGAATTGAATTAATAGAAATAAATTACGTCATTCTGACAGATTGAAGCGTTTCCCGAGGCTCTTAAGTATTGGGAACAACGGAAGGACGGCCGATTACTTGAGCCAAGTGACAAGTATCGAATAGAAACGCACACAGATGGGTAATCAATTTGATTTATAATTACTTTGTAAACGATTATTTTTTTTTCTGTTTGTTTGTTTCACTCTCTCATAACTCAATTAATCAATTTCGAAAAGCTTATTTCGCTTATTCATTTCATAGAAAACATTTCACTTTTTTTTTTTCTGTGTTCTCTTCCGAACAACAGGTGAATTTTTAGAAAATTTTTAAAAAATTCTTTTTTTTCTCCCTTTTCGTTTTGTTGTCATAAATTTTAATTAATGTTTTTATTCTTTCTTTCTTTCTTTTTTTCTGTTGTACACAAAACAGGTACAAAAGCATAATGCGATTAAATATAACGCGGATACGGCCAACCGACTACGGTGAATATCATTGTATAAGCAAAAATGAGATGGGTATAACCAGGGCTATATTTCACGTGAAAGGTAAACATTTTTTTTTTTTTTTTAATTAGATTTTAATAAATTTATTTAACTCATTAATAATAAATGAATGGTTGCGCTATTTGCGCTTCTGGTTTTAATTACAGAGACCAGTCCGTATATGGTGCGACCGTTACCAGAGGCAACGGATATTGCCGTTTTCGGTACACAACCACCCGAAAAAGTTTCTTATGAAGAATTATGTCCGCCACAGCCCACCTGTCCTGATTGTCCAGATCCAAGGTATTTAAATAAACTTTTTTATTTAGCAAACAAAAATTTATTCAACGAGTTTTTTTTTTTTCGATTTTTTTTTTTTTGTCGAACAGGGAATTCAAATGTAAGGACACGGTTGTCTCGCTATATGATTTAGTTGGACATTTAGAAATAAAACCGACGGGTAATATAACGTATCCTGGTCTACAAAATCGTACTTTAGGTTTGTACTAGCGAAATCTCTAATTAACTGAAAGTAAAATAAAAAAAAATTGTTCATCTCTAGATTGTGTGCTGTATGCAGTTGGTAAACCAGTTTATCATAAATTCACGGAACAAAACTATGGAGCATGGTTAAAGGATCCGTCACCAAAGAATGATATTGTCGCTGAGAAGATCTGGTCAACAAAGGAGAATGACAGCTACCGTTTATATGAGTACTCCAATAAAATCTCTTATCGCAATAATAATGCTGGTAAAACATATCGAATAGATCCACCGTTCCGTGGTAATTCCCATGTCATTTATAACGGTTCGTTTTATTATAATGAACGTGATGAGCCGCGTATAACACGTTATGATATTGTAACGGAGCGTAAAATGACATCACGTGAAATACCCGGATTATCATATAACAGCAGTAATTATCTGTATACAACGGAGCATAATTACATTGATATCAATGTTGATGACAATGGACTATGGATTATTTACTCGACACCACACTCAAATAACACTATAGTTGCGAAGGTAGATAGATAAGAATTTATTACTTTTTTGATTTGTGTTATCTCTTTCAAAACATAAATAAATAATTTTTTATTTTAGCTGACAAATAATCTACACATACAATACAGTTGGAACATAAGCATAAATCATCATAAAGTTGGTGAAATGTTTATCGTTTGTGGTGTTTTATATGCAATCGACTCTGTAACTGAACGAAATACAAAAATTCGTTTAGCTTTAGATTTATACCATAGTAAATTACTTGATGTTAGCTTATCATTTACAAATCCATTCAGAAAGACGACTACGGTTGGTTACAATCATAAAAATAAGGTAAATTTAGTTGATGAGTGAAAAACTCATCGAATTATATCACATACATGAACCATTATGTTGTAACTTGGTGAAATTTTTTATTTTTTTTCTTTTTCAGGAATTGTACACATGGGATAAAGGTAATCAATTAACTTATCCAATACGTTATCATGAAATCGGTTATAATTTAACATCAGCAGAGAAACTAGATGATCCATTAAATCCACAATTGCAAACAGGTTTTGAAATATTTCATGATAATGGCTACGAATAAATTTCGTCTTTTCATTAATTTTAATATAAAATTTACTATCTAGTGTGACAATATACTCAACATTTTTTTATTTTTCTTTCCGGAAATTCATTAATAGTTTTATTATTACATTAACTGAATTATATATATATATATAAATAAAATACAAAATGTTTTTATTGTAAATAGCCAAAAACACGATTAGATTATGTTCAACCAAAATTTTCAATGGAGAAATAAAATCCACATTAGTCTGTACTTACCGTAACTACATAAAAATGGTGTGAAGCTATGATAACAATTCAATTCAGTTTATTTCACTCATTTTGTTGTTGAATTTCATAACCAACAAACAAAGTTTCTTTATATTATTTAATTGTTTAATTATAAAATTTATTTTTATTTATATTTACATTATTAAAAGTATTAACATTAATTTCTTACATTATAATAATAATAATAATAATAATAATAAAAAATAATAATAAAATTAGAAACATAAAAAAAAACTTAAATAGAAAAAAAACCCAATATCTTTTTCTTCGAGTTTTATTAATTAATTAAATTAATAAAAACTCTACTGAAAAGAAAATTAATTTCATTTCATTTGATACCATTTTTGAAACAAAGAAAAGAAAACCCATGAATCCAATAAAAAATCTCTTAAAATTCATTACAACAAAAAAACGATAATAATTAAATAATAAAAAAAATTAAATAAAAAATAAATTGCAGTCTATTATTACAGTAAAGTTAACAAAGTTTTAGTTTTCAGTTGTTGTGTTGTCTCTGTGCGCGTCTCTGTTTTAAAATGTTCTTTCGATTTATAATTCGGGTGTGGACTTCCTTCTAACGTAACGTGCAAAGTAGTCTGGACGCCAACACTTGCATGAGCCTGGAATTAGGAACCAGTCATAGTATAAACGTACTTGGAAACAACCGATCTCATCATGTCCGTCACAGTGTGGTAATTTCTGTTGTTGTTGCTGTTGATTGTGAT
The DNA here is from genome assembly GCA_961205885.1 of Ptychoptera albimana. Taxonomy (NCBI): domain Eukaryota; kingdom Metazoa; phylum Arthropoda; class Insecta; order Diptera; family Ptychopteridae; genus Ptychoptera; species Ptychoptera albimana. Next base: position 28,413,923 of record OY540804.1, on the reverse strand, counting down.
TACTATCGTACGATTGTCCATCGGATGCCGTTGGAAGACCAGCACGTTTTTGTAAGTACTGTTGGTATGCTTGGAAGTCTTGTACTGGTGGTGCTGTCGTCGTTGATGGCATTGACGTCGTTGTATAGTCATCTGCGTTAGGATAAAAGATTTCTGCTACCAATAAGCTGACCCATCTCGGTGATGACAGACAGCCACCATCTAAGTAATGACAGCGTGCTTGAAGACAACGAGTCACCTCTACGGTTTGTGTAAAATATCCTTCGTAAGGGATTTGAACAACGTAACGCCAGGATCCTTGATAATTTTTAGCAAACACTGGTGTTGCGTATTCTACTTTGGCGGGACATGGTGTTGGTGGTCCTTCATAACGCGGTGGCTGACCCTGGCCATTCATTACAGGACCGACTTCTTCACGTCGCTCAGCTGCAATATGCTGAGAAGACGATGATTCTCCTTGGATGGCACGGTAAAGCGCACAGAAACTACAAAATCAATCAAACAAAATAATTATTATAAAAAGCTGTATAGCTATGAAATCTTTTATCGAAATATAAACTTACACTCCACCGCCATCACAGAATTTACGTGGGGCACGAATCTCTTCTGGTGCAACATCTGATTTAGCTTCCATTTGTACATCGTCTAAGGCTAATTCTGGAGCACGTTTAAAGCGACGACCAATTCCATTATTATCAAACTGATCGACTGGTTCATCTGGTAAAATTTGTGTTACTTTAGGTAACGTGTCATCCGCCTTTAACACGGGCAAAGTTTTTGATAAAAATCTTAATGTTTGGTTACGAATCAACTCGCTAAAAGAATAGAAAAAAAAAAATCTTTAATGACATTTATCCAAGTAAAAAACCATTAAGACGGAAACTTACAATGGATACGGTTCACCCATGACACTTTGTCGCATTGGATTCCTAGGTATTTGGCCTTTATTCAAATCACCGCATAAATTGTAAACACTTACGTACGGCTTTTTGTTGTTATGATCTTTACACTCAATTCCTACATGTGTGTAAGGTGGTGGCCGTACTTTCGGTGGTACAGCCGATGGTGATTCAACAAATGCATAATAACCCTCTGGTGGTTGTTCATCGCCAGCCGCATCAACATTATCTAAATCATCACTGCCCAATCCACTGCCACGTAATGCGGGTGTGGGTGATTGTGGTGGTATATGTTGTCCATTTATTAACGCAATAACAACGAAAAGTGTTAACTAAAAGAACAAATAAAATATTTTAAAACCGTTAATAAAAATAAATTTGAAATTCTATAAAAAATTAGCGAATAAATTAAATATTTTCGCTGATAAAAAAAAGAAAATAATACGATGTGTCAATAACCTTTCAATTCATATAAAACCGACCTCAAGTTTACCAAAAAAAAAAAAAAAATATTTGAATTGGGAAATTTTCAATGCGATTAGCAAGGAAACACACCTTAATTCTAAAAAAACAAAAAAAAAATACGTTTAATCTTTCCAAGTATGGATTTTTAATTTATAATTTATTTTAATAATAAAAATTACAAAAACAATAAAATGTTATTCATTTCCTTCATAAATAACAAACAAATAGAAAAATTAAAAAATCTAAAATTAGTTAGAAACAATAAAAGCTTTCGGTTTAAAAACAAAACAAAACAAAAAAAAAATTATTTCTTTCATTCATTCATTCATTAAAATCGCCTACTGTCCTAATTTATAAATAAAATAAAATATTCTTGATGACGAAGAGAATTTACTGTAAAAAATTAATTAAATTCAAATAACACAAATTCTTGGCAAACCAAACAAACAAACAAAACAATAAATAGGAAAAAATATCAACACGTACATATATATAAATATTTGGACACCTGTAATTCTGTTTGACAATTCAATAATTAATTTATGATTTAAAAACTCACAGAAATTATAATTACAAATCATAAATAAATAAAAGAAAAATTGTAATTAAGGTCAAACACTGGCTACCTGCACAGGTAAAAAAAAAATAAAATAAAATAAAATAATAATTAATGAAAGAGGGAAAGAAAACAGTAAATAACCTTCGTACATAACCTACATACATAAAACAGACGACTACAATACAATACAGCACTAAACGGTTGAAAGTTAATTTGGTGGGCGTTTAAAAACAAATTTTTTAATTCATTTAATAATCTCTTTACAACACACGCACACACACACACACACACAAGTCATAACCCATAATCCTAACAATTAAATATTATTTTCGGTATACAATAAAAACCGGATTCAGGTAAAATATATTATTTGTATTATAGTTAAGTGTTTTATCTTTAATTGCCACTAAGTCAGTGTTAAACTTGACTTTGAAATTAGACTTAAAAAAAAATAAATCTGATGAGCTTCTGGCAATTAACCGATATTTCTTGTTTTTAAATTAAATTAACTTGACTTAACTGTATCGTCATCGTATGAGTTTTTTTTTTAGTTGCAGAAATATTGTGTCTTTTATGTCAAGAATCACTTAATGCCTGTTCTTAAATTGTACAACGTAATTCGCAACTGAATTAGTGGTTAAGTAGTTAAGCATAATTGTTACATATTATTAATTACTTTGTAAACAAACAAACAAACAAAAAAAAACGCCACTTAACCGTGACTAAAGTTGATTGACTTTAAAAATAAAAAATAAATGCTTAACACAATTAAAAACGAAATTAAATGACAGAAAAAAAATTATTATTTTTAATTTTAAATTAATTAACATGACAGACTTACTAACATGACAGTTAACTGTTTAAATAAAAAAATATATAATCAAATAAAATTGAAATTATGTGTAATTAGCATAATTAGTCACGTTAAAAATAATGAAAATTAATTAGTTGTGACAACAACCAAAAAGTAAATTCCTTTTAAACACCGCAAATGTTTCGGAAGAGAATTTCTGAAGTAAAAAACACAATTGTAAGGTTTTTTGTTTATTAAAATTATTAAAAAATTAAACCAGAAAAACCAAAAAATTTATTAAAACAGTTATATTTTGTACTAACGAACAAAAAAGGCAAAAAAAAAAGGTAAACAAAAAAAAAGTAAATTATTAAATTTAATTAAAATTAATTTAAAAGAAACGAAAGAAAAAAATCCAAACCGACACAGCAGTGTTCAAATGCGATTAAAACAGTTAGGAGAAAAAAATGTTTTTATATTTGAACGACAAAGCAACAACAACAACAAAAGCTTAGAAAAAAAGCACAACACACAAACAACAACGAAAAATATAATTTTTTTATCAGTTTTATATATATATATATATATATATATCGGTGACATAATTTTTTTAATTTTCCGTTTAAAGTGTTTAAATTAAAAAAAAAAAAATAATAATAATAATAAACGAAGAAGAAAGAAGAAGTAGAAGTAGAAGAGAAAAAAAATAAAAATAAAACGGTAAAATTGTGTCTTGTGAGCTGATTTCGTATTGGTGTCATCATGTGAAGCATAAATATAACAACAAATAATAATAAATTCTTTAAAAGCAATAATAACAAGAAATAAATAAACAGGCAGAGGAGGAGGTGGTTAGTTAACAAACAAACAAACAAACAAAACAAACAAACCACAGCCAATTTTATATAACGATGATGACATAACATCACATAATTATTTAATAATAATAACGTTTTACTTTACTTTACATTCATTTAATTTTGCATTAATTACATTTTTTTTTTATTCACGGTTAATTCTCTTTAATTATTCATTAATCCGGTTAATATGTTTTAATCAACACAAAAAGCATAAACGATAATTACCAATGTTAAAAATAGAACAATTTTATTAACTGATAATCTGATGTATGAACGATACAAAATTACTTCACCTGATTTCTATGGAAAACGCATCAATAGCAACAACAGCATTATCTTCTATTACCAGAGAATAAACAGCAAAGTATTTTCCAAATGTCTTTTAATAACCATGTTTATCCATTACACACAATCAAAAATTTAATTTAATAAATAATAATAATAAAAAAAAAAACGTTTTTTTTAACGTATATTTGTTAATAACGAAAAGAATTTAACATCAGAAAAATATTTTTATTTAACACGCAGATCAATAAACTTTAATTCCCTACAGAAATGAAAATAAACAAATATTCAGCGAAGCAGTGGTAGATTTTTATTTAAAAAAAAACTGTTATTCTAATTAATATATGTATGAAATGAATAGTAAAGTCTAATTAATGAACAAAATCAACAATCATCAATAAAATTCTTTACTTGTGAGATTTAGTTATGGCTGGGCAAAGGTTTGAGCCTATGCTTTTTGTAGAGTTGAACAACAAAATAGAAAATCCCTAAGCAAGATATAAACAATAATTAACGGTTTTAAATAAAACAAACGTTATTTATATTAAATCAAGTGAAAAGAAAATATGAAACAAGTACATTTTAATTAAATAATTAATTAATTGAGAACTAATGAAATAACTGCATTCAAAAATAAAAATAATGAAACGCTGCTGCATCAATAAAAAAAAAAAAAAACAACACAAAGAGGAAGAGGTAGAAATAAAATTGGGGTCAAAGACACAAACGCACAGGAGCAAGGTCAGGATTAAGACGATAGAAAAAAAACCAAGAAAACGAACAGAACAAAGAATATTTATTTGACCGAATTTTAAACGAATCGGTTGTGTGGGTTAAGAATATTACGTGTCGTCACGACACATCCACGACACAAACCGCCTCAAGGACAAATAGTTTTGAAAAAACTTCTTTTGTTACCAAGAATTTATATTTTTTTTTTTTTTTATTAAAAAAAAAAAAGTTCAACAAAGAATAAGGTCGTCGTTCCAGTTTTAATAAAAATTTATAATTCATTACAACTCACCAAACATATTCGTAAATCCATAATAATAAATTTCATTAGTCTCCTTATATTAGATTAAAACTAATTAGAAATATCCTTTTATCGTGTTTGAATTTTTATCACTTTTATTAAACACAAGAAAAACTGATTGAGAAATAAAAAAAAATTAAAAAAAAAATTCAATTCAACTACAGGAAATGAAAAGAAAACTCAACATGTCTTGTTGATTGTTTAAATGAAACTGAGAAATATATTTATAAGAAACCTTTTTCTGGTCGTTAGGCTATTCAACGTTGATTTTTTTTTTTTTTTACATAAATTAATAATTATAATCAACTTAAAGAACTGTTACAAAAGAAATGGAAAGAAAAAAATGTAAAGAAAAGAAATAATCTTCACAGCGTCGTCATAGGTTCAATGTTTTTTGAGTAAAGTTTAAGTTTGTGTATTGGGTATGAAACTATGTATCTAGCTAATAGTATACTCAACAGCCATTAGGCAGCGCTACTAGGTAATTAAGAGAAATTCCATCTGGCATATGTGTATACCAGATACCCACTTGAAAATTGCGATTCTGCCGCTGTTTCATTCCTTAATTATTACTATTTATTTTTTTTTTTTATGTAAAAATTAAATAAATAAAATTCACAGGTTAATTACCCTATTAAACAATAATAATTTCGATACGTCATTGTAAAAATACGTATGGTTATATGCTGGCCATAAGTTACTTTAAATTTTTTGTCGCAAATAAATGTAACGGTAACACAACAGGTAAATGTGCTAATTATATTTCTTATTAAATATTTTTAGCAAAAGACTCAAAACAAATAATTGGAAATGTTTAAAATGGGTGAGAAAGAAAAAAAAATTCTTAACCTACCTTTTAGAGAATTATTTTTATAAATTACTTACGTGTGGATAGTCACGATAATTGCTGCACAACACCCATCACAAATCTAGCTTTTAAAAAATAAAACATATATATAAAAAAAATAGATTTAATTCACGCTTTAAAAAAAAAAAAAAAAAAAAACACTGAAAATAAAATTAAAAACAAGAAACTTCAATTCAATTTTAATAAAAACAAGAAACTTTGTAGCCAAGACACAAACCACTGCTTAATAAATCAACCGGTAGATAAAACCGTTTACACTTTTTTTTTTTCAACTGTACACCAGAACAGAACATTTTTCTTTCTTTTTTTTTTTCAAACAAGATCACCATGTATATGTGCAAGAAAACTATGTGTGAAAATAACAATGACACTGGTTTTTTTGTAACCACATAGTAAAAATAATTAACTAAAACAAAACTGCCAAAAAAAGAACAACAAAAACTTTACTTTTTCTGTTTCACAATGTAATTCAAGTTTTGCATAAACATAACACAACTTTGATAGAGATTGATTGGAGAGATGCAGATGAATGCAGATATGATGGATGCAGTAGTAATTGTTGTTTGTTGCGTTAAAACAATTTTTTTTTTCTAATTTTTTGTGGACATTAAACGACTCAAAATACAAAGTAACATTTGCAAAAATCATTGAAAATCAATTATTATATAAAATTATAATAGAAATTTTTTAAAAACAAACGCTACAATGTATTCTATCATCGTTACACACAATTGTGTATATTATGTGATAAGAGAACCTAAAAGAAAAAAAAAAAGAAAATAAAATTTATATGACACTTCTTTTTCTTCTTCTTCCAAATAGCTGGGGTCAATCATCAAATTGTCTTGACTTTTCAATTATCATTTTAAACTAGAACAGAACTAGAACTAGAAACTCGTAACTGATAACTCAAAAACTGTAAAACAACAACAGGAACTTTTTTCTTTTTTTTAATTTGCACAACTAAAATTAAAACAGAACAGAACCAAAAAAAAAAAAACTTTTCTTCATCAAAACAACAATCCAACAATAACAAACAATAAACTTATTATTAGAATTTCACATATTTTCATTTAATTTTTTATATATATATAATATCTACATATAAATATAAAATAATTATACATAATGAAATTAACAGAAAACAAGATTACAAATTATTATATTTTTAATAGTACTTTTGTATTTTTATAATTTTATTTTTTTCACTAATTTTTAGGTTTAAGAACAAAATTAGAAAATTAAATGAAATTTTTTAATTAAACCAAAACAACAACAAAACTGCACAAATATATATATTTTTTTTTTTATTTCATTATTTTTGCATAGTTTTTAAAATCCACCTAAAATTAATTAAACTAAAACTGATTCTAAAATTCATTGCAATTTAATTTTAAAAAGATATTTTATTATTTTTTTATTAATATTATTTGAAAACTGTCTCACAGTAGTGTAGTAGTAGTAGTATCGTCGTATCGGTTTATTATATTTTCATTTTAATTTATTTAATTTTGCTTTCTTTTCTTTTTTAACCACATTTTTATCATAAATAAATAAATTTTCATTTGTAAATAAAACTTCTAATGTAAATTATTTAGTTTAAAAAATATTAATTAAATTAAATTAAATTTCAAAAAATAATAAAAATATTCACTTAATAAGTAAAGTCAATTAAAAAAAAAAAAAAATTTATTTTGACAGCTAAAATGTCATTTTCAAATTTTTTTTATGTACGTTTTTTAATAAACCAATACTGCCAATATAAAAAAAAATGCTTTTCTTTACAAAACAAAAACGAAAAAAAAAAACCAGAGGTAGAAAAACTTTTTAAACAATTATATGATTCAAACGGAATAAAAAACAAATTAAATTAAATTAAATTATAAAAAAAAAACTGTTAAAAGCACGAGCACAGCTCACTGAACTAAAAAATTCCTTTATTAATTTAACAATAATTTTCTTTTGTGTACTCAAAATTAATCAAAGATTTAAACCACTTTTCATATATATATGCAAACTGTCAAAAAAAAAACAATTTAGAAAAACTAAAAATTCTCACCAACATTTTTTTGGGGCTTGTTTTCATTTTATCAACACAATTCTGATTTATTTTAATTAATTAATTGTAAAAAAAAAACTGGATAAATCCAAAAATAATATAACGGAAAACAGAAAAAAAAAAAAAAACAAACTTGAACAACACCAATTAAATTTCTTTTCTTTTCTTTTCCTTGTTTTTCTCATTAATTTTTTTTTAATTACTTTTTTTCTTTCTTTTTCTTTTAATTATTTATTTGTATTTTAATTAAACAAAATCACATTTTATAATATTTTTTTAATTTAATCTTTTAATTATTTATACTTTTCAATATTTGTTATATTATAATAATTAAATAAATTAATTAATCGAAAACAACAACAACAACAACAGCTACAACATTTATAAAAACAGAAAACAAAACAGCACGAAATTTAATTTAGTTAATAGACACCCAGATCTATAATCCGATTCTGATTGATTCCTTTCGTTTATAAAAATTGTAGTCATCGTCTGTCGTCATCATCATAGTTTAATTTATTAATTAATTCATTTAATTAATTTTTATATAAATTAGCAAAACAAGAACCAACAACATTAACTCAAAAACAACACAAATATTTTTAATTTTTTTTCTTAATTATTATTTTAATTTTGAGTTTTTTCAAATGAATGAAATAAAAGGGATGAAATGAATTAAAAGAACCAAATAAAAAAAAAAAAAAAAAAACTGTTTAAAACTTTTCCCAATTTCATTAAAATTAAGGAAAAAAACAAAAACAAAAACTTTTAATTAAACAAAAAATAATTAATGAAGAAATAATCACACAAATATTTTTTTTCACCATTTAAATTATATAATACAAAAAACTGAATTTAATTAATTTTTTTTTATTTTATAAAAACAAAAACATTATTTTTCGTCATTTCACATTAGTATTTGATTCAATTTTTTTTGTTTCTTTTTCTTTTTAGTCTATTTATTTATATTTATATATTTTACTAAATATTTAATTATTTAATTAATTAATTAATTTAATTTAATTTAATAAAAAAACAAAAACGAAAATTATAAAATTTACCTGGCGGTGTGTTAATAATCTTACCCACAGAATACATTCATCCTCACATCTTATTCTCCTTATCCTTCTTTATTCTTCTTCTTCATTAATTTTAGTAATATTTTTTTCTTGTGACTTAATTGTATTATTTAAACAGAGGAAGTGTCTCATTAAATTCATAACAAAAAAGGAGAAAACTTTTATTTTATTAAGAAAAAAAAAATAAATTAAAATTTTCTTAAATGTCAAAATCAATCGAAGTTTTCTTCTTTTTTGTTTGAATTTAATGAAACTCCTCTACGTGTTACAACGGTAGTTAGGCAGTACCACCGCGAACAACGACAATCACAAGATGGTCCTCTTTCAGTCCTTCTTCTGTTAAATTGTGACATGTGCGCTTGAGGAGCTCTGAAGAGAAGTCACAAGGTGGGAAGGCATACAAGACGCCAGTCACCTCTGTTTCTTTATTCAACAAGGAGATAACGCCAGCCGCCTCCTTTTGTTTCAAATATGAGACAAGATTACGTAGTGGACGTGTTTGGACACTGGAATCATCACTTGTCACCGAAGATGTTGAGCCGGCTAATCCTAAAAAGATTGCATGTGACAATGATGTAGAAATTCGTTTTTGCACGTCTTCAAGTTTGGGTTGGTCGAGACGCAAGCGTTGTGTTATGCGTAAATGATGTTTGCCATCTTCATCCTTCATTAAATCATCAACAATAACTGAATCGCCATCGGTTAAATGGAATTTAGCAGGAAAAAGTGAACTTTTTAAAATAAGTGCTCCTTGCCACAAGGTGGTGCATTTACGAGATACTTCTGGTAAAGTTCTAGAAGCACTTAGCATTCCTGTACGACGCGATGAAGAGTCGGAATCTGAATCTGGACTGCGACGTCTTGGTGACCGTGATCGTGATCGACCTTCACCAGGTTCATGTGAATTTGAACGACGTCTTGGCTCATATTCTAAATCTGGAGGTGCACGTCTCCATTCTTCTTCAGGAGCTGGTGGTGGTCCCGCTGGACGATGTCCTTCATGCTGATGATATGCACCTCGGTATGTTCCACGACCTCTATACCCTCCACGACCACGATATGGACGTGTTGGATAAGTATATGCTCCTTGTGGGACAGCATTAACAACACCTAGAGCTACTGCTTCTTCATATGGAGCAGGGGCTTCTGGATACTCATATTCTGGCACACGACGATATTCTCCACCTTCTTCGTATGGAGTTGCTGGTTGTTTTGGCCTGTATGGTACTCCAGGAACAACATCAGCAAAATCAAGACGTAAACGACGTTCTGGCCCACCCAAGGGAAATCCCCTCATTTCCTTAACGGCGGCTTGTGCAGCCTCTATTGATTCGTACAAAATGTATGCACTTGTGTCACCTTTCTGATATTCAATTTTTTTAATAGCTCCGAAACGATCAAATTCGCGTTCCAATTGTGTTACAGATGTCCATGCACCAAGTCCTCCGGCCCAAATACGTGTTGTAGGTGTAGCTTTTCCGTAACCAATTTTACATTGAAATTTTCCGATGTATTGGCCAGATAATTCTACCTTTGCACGGTGTGCCATATCCAAGTTTTGATAACGAACGAATGCGAAGGCATTTCCAGTGCCTGGCGGTGGTCGTTTTATATCAATATCCTCAACAATACCATACTTTCCAAAGATACGACGAAGTTCTTCATCAGAAATATTAATTTCCAAGTTACCGGCAAACAATGTTCTTGTAGCAAGAGGATCATCCTCTGGCTGAATATGGTGTAAATAATTTGGAAATTTATCTTTTTTATTTTCTGGTTTTTCAAATGGTGCATGAGGTCTTGGGACCAAATGGCGCGGTACATAATGATGATGTGGTGGCACCGGATGCATATGTGGTGGTCCGTGATGCATTGGAGGACCACGAGGCATATATTCGTGATGGACCACTGGTCTGAATTCACGGGGATGGTGAATTGCAGCTGGTGGTGGTCCGTAACGTTCATATGGATCTACAGGTGGTCTTCGTCTTTCTGGACCTGGGGATCGAGGATAATAAGTGGCGTGTCGTTCATATTCAGGTGGTGTTATTGAACGTGGACGAGCACGAAATGCCTCTGAACGCGATGATGACTCATAAACAGGCTCTACAAGTGCAACTTTGTCGTAAAGAATAATCCTTGGCTTTGCATGTTTAGCTTCACGAGCATCTTCAGCTGTTCGGAAGCAAACGTACGCAACACGTTCTTCCAAATCATGAGCGATTCGAATACTGAAGTCACCGTATTTTTTGTACTCACGATACAAAGTCTCCTTGATAAATTCATCTGATGCTTTCGGATGTAGGGCGCTAACGCAAAGTACTTTATAAGAGTAGCGTTCCGGCGGTGGTGCTTCTCTTGGACGTATATATTCTTCACGATGCGGTGATATATAACGTGGTCTTGGGCTTGGAGATCTTGCGACACGCCGACGCAAACGATCGGGTGTTAATCTTTCATCTGAACTGTCATCATAGCGACCCATACTTCCTCTGCCTCGTTTCACACGTGGAGGCGACTCGCGCGATGCGCTACGTTTCATGTTATGTATTTTAACAGTGATTCGATCTCTCTCTGAAGCCCTAATACTACTCATGGGCTGATTTTACAAAATGATAAAAGAAAACACCAATATTATACAGATTTGTGTGTAAATATGTGGGTGAGGTTGGTGAGATAATGAAAATGATTTAAATATTTTGTTTTTAGTTATAATTTTTTTTTTTTTTTTTAATTTAAATTCTATGAAGCCGTTTTATAAATTTCTTATATTTCTAAATTAATTCTTCATTCGTTCTTTTACTAAACGAATATCCTATTATAGAGCTTGTCTCCTGTTAATTATTTTTCTATATGATCAAAATAAGATTCTTGATCGTCGTCCTGGTACGAAAAAACAAAAAAAAAAAAAACGAATAAAAGAAAAATTTATTAAATTAATTTATTGAATAACTTTGACTACCATAAATAAAAATTTATTTTATTTTTTTTTTAATTAATTAAGAAACTTTTTTATTATCTCTCACATTCACTCGCACGCTTATAATCTTTTTTTTTTATTTATCATCATTATTAAAAAAAAAAAAAAAACCACTGATTTATAATTATTACTATAAAAAAAATATGAAAAGACTTTAAAAGATATAAAAAAAAAAAAAACTTTTAAAAATAATAAACAAACAACAACACCACATGCACTAACATTTATCACCTCATAACAATTTACATTTTTATTTTTCTTATAGCTGAGTAGAAAGGTAGATTTAACCAAAAAAAAAAAAACAATATTACGAATATTATGAAACAACACAGCATTTCCAATATAATTCTTTTTTTTTTTTTTTATTATTGAAAACAACATATGTTCTTATATAAATTCTTATTAAAAAAAAAAATTAAATTAAATTAAATAAACAATAAAAATTAAAGTAATATACACTCGAGATATAATCACATAAACACCAAAAAAATGAATAATAGCAAAAACAAACTACAGTTTTCTAGCTTCTTTGTAACCATCAACAACAATAACAATTTATAACAAAAACTATCACAAATTATGAAAAATTAATTAATTAATTAAACTAATATAAAAAAAAAAAACTTTTTCACACATATTTGTTGATTCAGAATAAACGACAACAAATCACTTGACAAACTTCTCAATAAAATTAAAAAAAAAAAAAAAGATTTTTTCTAGACAAAACTGAACGAAAAAAAATTTGAAATAATGTCAAAAAAAAAAAAGAAAAAAAAAATTGGATAAGCACTTAACACAAAATGGTGGCACAAATTAATTTTTTTTTTTTTCTTAATTTTGCTGAAATTTTTCATTTTAATTAATATTAAATTATCACATTGTATGTGTCAGATAATTTCTTCATATCTAGAAACTTGATTATTATTAAATAGGCAAAATAAGTTTTTTAAAATAATAGGAATTATGAAAGTAATTTTCACTAAAATAGATATAATGGCCGGCATTTTGTCACCACGTAATAAAATTTCGGCACTATCCATATTTAAGATGCATACAATTAGAAAAAAAAAAAGATAATTAGATAGATAAAGAATTATTTCATTAAAAACAAATTTTATTTATTTTTATTTTTATATTTTTTTTTTTCATTAATAATACCTTTAATTGTGATTTTTTAAATAATATATATATATTTTTTTTTTTTTTATTTCTTTGCTATATATATATATATATATAAGGGGAAAAAAGGTAAATAATATTTATACATGTAAAAAAAAAGAAACTGAAAAATAATAAAATAAAAAATTTTGTATAGAAAAAATATGACGCCCTAAAAAATTAATTTTTTTTTTTTTCTTTCTAAAATGGATTCCAGCAAAATTACACTTATTAACTCTTTTTGTTCACTATTACTATATACAATCAACTTAAACACAATATAAACTATAACGAAATATATTAATTTTTTAACTCTCACCAGATTAACAAATGATGATTGGATATTATATTATTATTTGTAATAATATAAAAAAAAAACACTGAATTAAAATTAATAAATAATAAAAATTCGTCATCCACTAAAACAACTTTTCGTTGTAGCTGTCCAAAACGTAAATGGCTGTGTTTTGTGAATATTTTTCATATATTTTCCAAGCGGTACTTTTTTTTTTTATTTTATCTGTACCAACAAAACAAAACAAATTATTTTTTTAATTAACGAAACTTTCATAATTTTATTATGTAAATTAAATAATTAATTATTACATTTATAAAAATGTAACTTAATCAATTATTAATAATTTATTAAAACAAAAACATAGAAATATTTAATTTAATTAAAACTAATTTAACACAAAGTTATCGTTTTTTTTTTTTAGTGAAATCACACTGTAAATAATTTCGAATGTTGTTAACTTCGTTTTAAATAATTAAAGCACAGGTAATAAAAAATTATCACTCAGTTTTTTAGTGGTGTGGTAATTCTTTAGACATATATAAACTTTTCTTTTATATTTCTAAATTTCTATTTAATAAAGTCAATAAAGGATTTTAAAATGTTTGGACAAGCTAAAGCCCTATTAACCCGTAACACAATATCCAATATTGTAAGATATTCTCATGGAGTTGGTGGAGTTCCTGGCGAGGTAATTATCGACAAATGTCAAAATTTTATCGATTACATAATTCTTTGAATGAAGAAAAAAAAAATTAAAATGTGACTGGAATCTAATCCAATGATTAATAAATTACACAATTAAATTTTCCACAGAATTTACCATTCCAATTGAAGAACAGATATCGTTTGACCGCCTGGTTTGTATTTTTCTTTGGATCAGGAATCGCTGCTCCCTACTTAGTTGTCAGACATCAATTGTTGAAGAAGTAAAGTAAGTATCCTCACCTTCATACTAATCCAGAACTAATCATTCAGATTAATTAATAATTTTCCTTATTCTATTTACAGATGATTTATTTTTTAGCTTATTAATTCAACCAAGTTTATAGTCCAATGAAATAAAAATAGTTTTTTAAAATTAAATTAATTATTGAACATCAAATCAATTTAAAGTAAAAATTAAAAATTAAATGAAAAACTAAAAATGTTTATAACATGAGAAAAAAACAAATAAAATAAATGTATAAATTATAAATTTACGTTGACTTTTTATTATAAAATAAAGTTTATTCGCTAATAATTAAATATTTGTATGGTTAAGTGAAAATATTTTTCATTTCTTTTAATAAGTATTTAGCAGTGGAAATACATCCGGAATATCATTTTTAAACACATTATTAATATTTTCATCGATTCCATCCTGTGGCTCAAAATTATCAACACTAAAATCTGGATGCAGTAAATTTAACTGCTCATTAGCCATTTCCATTTTATTCATTGGCATTTTCATATTCTCATTCTCATCATTTGATCTGACTGTCGGTGCATTTAAGTTTCTCTTTGCTGGTGTAAATAAATCTGAAAAAAATGGATCGTTTCGCTCAAACTTTAAATCACGAAATTTATCATTTAGATCCAAATCAATATCTAAATCAAATGTATTTAAATTAACGCGTGTCGTTTTATCGAAAACATCATCTAAATTCATATTCCCATCGTTTAATAAATAAAATTTATCAACAAAGTCATAACCATTGGAATCGTCATTCTTTAACCGATTCTTGAATTTATTATATTTGATTGTATCGATTATGTTATTCATCGGAACATAGCTCGTTATTGTACTATCTTTAGCACGATTCAATACATTGTTATTATTATTATTATTATTGTTGTTATTAGCATTCATGCTGTTGCTGTTCATATTACTATTAATATCGCTGTTGCTGAAAACGTCCTCAATATCATCATTATTTATAACAACATTCTCAAGTGACACCGGATCGTTTTTCAATGGAATATCATTATAGCAGCATGTGTCTGATTTTTTCATTGCAATCCTATGTTCTAAATTCTTTAATTTTTGCGTCATTACATCCCTCTTCTCTTTGGGCACATTCATATTCTCACCGGTCATGTCATCAAACTTCTCACCCACATTACTTTCCAAATGTATTTTATCTATATCATTTTCACGAATTTCTTTCTCATTCATCGAATTGTAAAAATTTTCTGTTTCAATCAGTGATGGTCCTGGTTTTAGGAATTCATAATAAATTTTCGCTGTTGTTGCATCGTCACCTTCATAATTACTTAACGAGGATTTAAATAAACTTCGATCGGCAATAAATTTATCAACATCAAAATTAAATATTTGTGGTGCTGTGTTGAGATTTTTTATAAACGTATTTATAGCTTCCTCCTGTTCTGGATTCACATGCAAGTTAGTTGTATCAAATGAGTGCTCATCATCATCATAACTAGATATTCTAGAATTTTTAATCATTTCCTTTTTATGTTCATTCAAAATATTTCCCGCTATTGGTTTTGTATCCATTTTTATACCACCTACAGTAGCTACCGGTGAATTCTTTATTAATTCATTGATATTATTTAATTTTTTATTCTCCAGTGACACCAAGTTATCATTCTCATTGAATTTATTCTCATCATCATAATATTCATCATCATTATCTTCTAATTTCTTACGATATTTCTTCTTTTTCTTTTTCTTCTTCTTTTTCCTCCTACCAAATATTTCTGCATCCATATCATTCAATAAATCGTCCAGATCTGGATCATCGTTACCTGATAACTTATTTGCATTCTCCTTATTTTCCCGATTATTATTATTATTATTATCATTATTCAATTCATCCAGATAATCATTATTAAAATTATAATCAGAATCTTTTTCAAGATTTTTTTTATTATCATACGATTTTAATGAAGTCGACAGATCCGAAACAATTCTATCAATACGCTTTGAAAAATCATTATCCACATTACCATTTGTACTAGGCGATATCTCACGTTTTCGTTTATTTATTCCTTTTAAATCATTAAAATTAAGATCATCAGTGTACGAATAATCATAATTACTATTAATAAAATTATCAGAATATGGCGATGATAATATTTGATTGTTAAAATCAAAATTATCTTTATCATTATTAGAATTACTTCTATCATCAATTGTATTCAAAGTTTGTGCTTAAAAAATCGATAAAAAAGGGGTTAATTATTAGTAATATTCCAAGAAATCTGATAATAAGGATAATCTTAATACCTGATTTCGGACTCTTTAGAAAATAATACGGATCTAATGGGACATCAAAAATTTTAATCTGTTCTTGTTGTTGTTGCTGATCTTGTGGCTGTTGATCTTGTTGCTGTTTATCACGCTGTTGTTGCTCCTCCTCTTGTTTATTTAATTGTTCTCTATACATACCTAAAGGATCATACAAATTATATAAATCATTTTGCATAATATCGTTTGTTTTTGTATTTTGTTCATTATTATTATTATTATTGTTATTATTATTGTTATTATTAATTCCATCATTATTAAAATTATTATTGTAATTATAATTATTATTATTGTTATCGTTATTATTATTATCATTATTGTGCATCCATTCAAATTGATTTTGATGTAATAAATCATTACCATCATCTTGTTGGAATAAAGAAGAAAATTCAATATCATTTAAATTATTTAAATTATTATAATTATATTGGAAAAATTTATTTAAACATGATTTCTCATTATTATTATTAGTATTTGTATTCGTATTATTATTATTTATATTATTTTCTTCTGTACTCGTTGTAGTTGCATCATCATCGATATTTTCTTCAGTACTTTCATCATCATTACCATTGCAACTGTCATTTACTAACTTATTTATTGTTCCAAGACCATTTTTTATTTTATCAATTAATTGTTGTACCTTAACCAGGTCTAATGGTTTTGGTGGTGGTCGTCCACTTAATGAAACCGGGTGATGTGAGTGTGCCAAAAATTTTAATAAATTTAAAAATGATTTTTCATCTAATTGAACGTTACCTGAAATCGATGAATTTATTGTCATTATTGTATTCTCATTTAGTTGATATTGTTGTGGATTTCCTTGATGATTTGTTAAGTAACCTAAATAAAATATATATAATACATTAATGTTTTATCCTATTATTATTTATTATTTTATAATTTATAAAGTTTAGCATTAAAAAATCATCAAGAAAATAAATATAAATTGATTAACGGTTTGAGTCTTAGTTTTAAAAAACCTTTCAAATGCTTTTTTTCATATAAGAAAAACCAAACATACCATTTGAGTTATCTTCATTCGTGCAATTATTATTACTGCTCATAAAATTTGTTGTGTAAGCATTGCTGTCAGCTAATTCCTGAGGATATGGTGGAGCAGAGTGTATAATTTTAGTTGCATTCACAACTGGAGCTGCTGGTGTAGTTGGTGTACTTGCTGCCGGTGGAGATTGTGCTGCATTACCACTTATTGTTGTTGATAGAGGGGATGTAGTAGTTGCTGTTGATGCGGGTGGCGCAGAAATAGCTGTTGCTGAAGGTGGTGCTACTGGTTTTGCTACAGCTGGTGGTGCTGCTGCTGATGGTGGTGCTGCTGATGGTGCGGATGCTGTTTGTGTGACAGTTGAAGAAGTAATTTTGGCCGTTGTAACGTCTATTGGCTTCTGAGTAGATCCAGATTCATCATTCACTACGGTACCATTATTTAATTCATCCTCGACACATTCTTCACTCTGTGTATTGTTCAGATTTGCGATAAGGACACCTGGTTGATGTTCAGTTAGATCATGATTATGTGTCGATGTACAATTTTCATCATATTTATTTTTACCTTGACTTTCTGTTGTTGTTTTCTCAGGCGGCAACGTTTTATCAGCATTTACACCAGTTTTTGCTGCCGGAGTACTTGCAGCTGTAGTTGTTTTCAATTTTTCTTTATCCTTGTCATTTTCATGGTTTTTTTCCTTGTCTTTTTCCTTTTTATTGTCTTTTTCCTTTTCTTTCTCTTTCTCCTTTTCTTTTTGCTTTTCCGCCTTTTCTTTATCATTCTTTTCCTTTTCCTTTCTATCTTTTTCCATTTTTATGGCAATTGTACCCAACGGTGACATAGTTGTTGTTGCCGGTGGCAACTTTTTTAAATATTCAATTTCAAATTGGGTACGATTGGCTTTAAAGCACTGAATAAATTTCTTTAAAAAATCAAAATCACATGGTGAGAAATTCTTAAAAATTTCAGGATATAATTCTGGTGTTATAACTGTGGTACGATTTCTAATAACATTGATGCATTTATGGCCGCTTAGCTTAGGTTGTGCTGGTGAATTAGAAGTTGCCGGAGTAGCTGCTACAGTGGTTGGTGATGATGCATTTAACGGTTTAGCAGCAGGAGGTAGATCATTTAACATTTTATCCACACTGCGAACAAGTCCAACATTATCCTGATTTTCGTCATCATTCAAATACTTAAATTTGTAGAATTTTCGTGATGGGATTTGTGTGTCTTCAACATTTCTTATTTTATTATTATCTTTCACTTCTAACATTTTAGATGCTAAAAACTCACTGAACGGATCATAATTATCATGAAATACTTGTGCTTTATTGGCTGCAGGTGTTGGTACCGGATTATTTTTTAATTGTACAACTTTTTGTCCATTCTGTTGGTTTAAATGATTTCCATTATTCGAATGCAGTTTTGTTTCATTTTCCCCTTTAATATCCTTATCTGGTTCTGGAGATGTGCTATTGAAATTATTTGATTTCTCAGTATCGGTACCGTTACTTGTCTTATTATCATTCGTTTTATCTTTTTGCACATTTGTTGCATTTGCCGCATTTGTTACATTTGTTGCATTTGTTACATTTGCAATAGGACCTGGATTATTATCTTTTGCTGTGATTTTTAACCATTTATCTTTAATTTTATCAAAGAAAGACAAATTTGTATTATTACTGGCAAGCATACGGCGATTAATTAATTTAAAATAATTCATTAAATCAGCATCGGTACGGCTGTGTTTACCTTCTGGTTGTTTCTTATAGTTATGTAATGGTACAAAATTATTTGTCGGCACAAATGTCTGTGCTAAAGGGTCCCAACGTGTTGGTGGCAGTCCATAATTATTATTTATTGTATTATACAAATCTGGTGCTTTTTCCAAGTAACCACGTTTCTCTAAATATTTCGACGGCATTTCCCAATTATCTCTTAAATTTGATATTAAATCATTATATGTTATTGAATTTGTTTTTGATTTTAATTTTTGTTGTTTCCCATTTAATTTATTTCCCTGATTATCATTATGGTCATCATTTATTAATACTTTATCAGCGGATTTTAAAATATCTCTTGATGCGCCATGTTCAATATTTAATGGAAATTTTATAAATTTAAATGGATTTATCGATGGTTGTTCTTCCTTAATTATATTCTCAGCATCACTATTTGTTAAATAAAAAAATGTTTTACCATTTTTCGTATCACTTAATGGTGACTCATTATAATTTTTTATTTCTGAATTTGACGAATTTTTAATTACACTAAATAAACTATTTTAAAAAATAAAAAAAAAATTTATTTTAGTTTTGATTAAAATTTTTATTCATTATTTTTTTTTTTTTATAAATTTACCTGATTAACAAAAATGTGTAAAACATTTAAAATAAAAATTCTATAAATATATTCAATAAAATATTTAATTAAATAAAATAATTAAAAACGTTTTTCTGTTTTATTTTTTTTTCTTTTTTTTTTTTTTTTTCGTTCTCTCTTTAAATTTTAAAAATTGTTTTCTATTTGACATTTTCTCAACGGAAAAAAAAAAATTTTTATTAACGGTTTTGTTCCAAATTAATTAGGCATCGTGCTTAAATTTTAAAATTATTTTTTTTATATGTTGCTAACTTCATAATGTGTATTTTTTTTTTTTTCGTAATGTATTTAAGTGATTTTTTTTTTTTTTTTTTGATATTAATTGGAAAACATTTTCACATTTTCCGGCAATCAATTTTAATGAAAAACATGTTCAACAAATAACATTAGATTGTGTAAATAATATTATCGTGTTTATGCCCGTCAAATTTTTTATATATATATATATTTTTTTTATTGAAAATGGATTAGATTTTGAATAAAATTAAGTAGAGAAAAACAGCACAGTGGAATGAGATAATATGAACATGAATAATAATCAATTAATTATAATTTATCTGTAAACACAATAATGTATTTTCAAAATTAAATGATAAGCTGAGCTTGTAATTGAATTAATCAATAAAAAAAAGAAAAAAAAGTTTTAACACGAAAAGAAAAAAAAATCATTTGAATTAAATTTCTAATCACAGAGAGTAAAATAAATTTTTTTTTATTTTTTTTTGTATTTTCTTATCCTGATAATGATTTAATGATGAAATCGAATAATACAACGATTTGTCATGATTGAAGAAGCAATTTATTTTTATTAAGATTTATACTAGAAAAATAACAATTTATTACGTTTAGCTTTGTTTGTTCCACTAGACTATCCTTGTTTATGGGTGGTATTTTCATCTAGAAATAAATAATCTCACCTTATATAATGTAGGTGGATATTTGTTTCTTTTCTTTTTTTTTTTTTTTATGTGTAGCTAATAGCAATTTAAAAATAATAATAAAATGTACAGAAACTAACCACACAATGTTAAGAGAAAACAGGCAATAATCAGTAGTAGGACCACCTAAACTGGAACACCAAAGCTCTCTTCTTAAATTTTTACAAATCATCTCATACCAAACAATTTATCACAATCATTATTTAATTATTTATTCAGGGTTAAGAAGACACTTTTTATTATTATTATTATTATTATTATTATTATTATTATTATTATTATTATTATTATTATTATTATTATTATTATTATTATTATTATTATTATTATTATTATTATTATTATTATTATTATTATTATTATTATTATTATTATTATTATTATTATTATTATTATTATTATTATTATTATTATTATTATTATTATTATTATTATTATTATTATTATTATTATTATTATTATTATTATTATTATTATTATTATTATTATTATTATTATTATTATTATTATTATTATTATTATTATTATTATTATTATTATTATTATTATTATTATTATTATTATTATTATTATTATTATTATTATTATTATTATTATTATTATTATTATTATTATTATTATTATTATTATTATTATTATTATTATTATTATTATTATTATTATTATTATTATTATTATTATTATTATTATTATTATTATTATTATTATTATTATTATTATTATTATTATTATTATTATTATTATTATTATTAATAAATACTGATGAATCCTAACAGAAAATTTATTCTCCTTATTTAAATAAATTTAAATTATTAATCATTGTTGACGTTGTGGAAGGAAAACAAATTTTTTCTCTCTTCTTTTTTTTTTTTTCTTGCTGTGTGTTGTAAATTTTACTTCTTCATTATTCGTTTTGTTTATATTATCTTTAATATTCTTTTTCGTTTCTTAAAGCCACACTTGAGGCAAATTAAATTATGAATTTTATTTAAAAATTGTTATAAATACGTAAAAGTTTAAATGTTTATTTTTTTTTTTTTCGCTCTGTGTTGTTTTTATTATTAAATTTGCCGTAAGGAATTACATAGAAAGGACATTTTTTATTTTTTACTTTATTGTTAAATGTAGAAGAAACAGATTAAAACCTATAGAGATGAAGAAGTTAAGTTCCAGGACAATTCATCTGTCGATATGAATCTAATGCTGATAACTCGAGGAATAATTTTTTTTAAAAGCCTAGTTCCATGGAAAGAATTGCTCAGCATCACAAAATAAATATTCCTGCCAAATTTCAACTTGAAACTTCACAGAAATCATCTTTGTTCTACGGGTTTACCCGAAAAAAATTTATTTCCCAAGTTATGGACACTCAGAGCCATCAGTTTTGTTAATTTTTTTTTTTTTTTTTTTTTTTTGCAATAGAAATAAATAAATAAATAATTTTTTTTCATCATTAATTAATGATGATTAGTAACTAACTGTTATTATTTGAAAGTGCTGTGTGGTAAATAGAGAGATAAAATAAACAAACTAAAACCCACCCACCTGTTGTCTAGATAGAAAATTTCTGTTATGCTGTGGCAAAATAAAATTGGTGCACACAGTTTAATGTAAAAAAAAAAAATAATAAATTAAAATAAAATAAAGTTAATGTGGAAAAAGCCAACTAAAATAAAAAAAAAAAAAAAAAAAAAGCCTCTTGACTCCCCTATATAAACGTGAAAGCAACACCAATTTATGTTCAGTATCAGTTGATTACTTGTTGATTAAACGTTGTCGTGTTAAAGTGAATTCCGAAAAGTAGATACCGAAGGATAGAAAAAAAAAAAACAAAAACAAACAAACAAATATAGTGATTTAGTGATGATAAAAAAAATTAATAAAATGCAATTAAATAATAATTTAATAAAAATTTTATTTTTATTCCTATATTTTAATAACAATTATGTTATTGGTGATAATTATTATTTACCAGGTTTGCTTCTAGTTTTTTTTTTCATTTTTTTTTTTTTTATTAATATTTAATACTTTTTCCTTGTGGATAGGAGAATAAAATGAATTCCAATGGGAGATGGGTTTTTTATCTTTTTTTCTTTTTTAATCATTTTATTTATTTATTTTGTGTGTGTGTGTGTGTGTGTGTGTGTGTGTGTGTGTGTGTGTGTGTGTGTGTATACAATTTATGACACTTAAATGTCGTTTTGTTAAATTTATGTTGTGGTTGAACATGGGTCAAATTTTTCATTTCTTTTTTATTTTGTTAATTAAAGAAATTGATGGTTGATAACGAAATACGTTTGAAAAAAGTGATGAAAGAATTTTTTTTTATTTAAACCACAGAAATTAATTGAAAATTACTGGTATAATCCAGTATGAATGGTGATAATGGTTGGTTGTTGGTATAAAATCTGTAATCACAGGATTAGAACAAAGAATACACTTTTTTTTTCTTTTTTTTTTTGTTATCGACAATTAAGACGTTTTAAACTCATAAACTAATAAAATGAATCCCAGATTATGTAAATTTTATTTATTTATTTATTTATTTAACTATTTTTTCATTGTGTAGATGTTGATGAAACGGAACAACTAACAATTGATGAATGGTTCAATAAATTAGATGAACAAATGTTGATATTAAATCGATATACAGCTAATGTTGCATGGGAGATGAGGTAATTATTTATTTTCTAATAATCAATTATTATTATTGTTTAATTGAAAATATTAAAACAATTATTAAATTATTAAATAATTAAATAATAATAATAATAATAAAGAAAAGGGGCGAATTTTTTTCCCATTTTATTTGTTAATTAAATTATTGTTAATGGTTTTGCTTAACAAATCTTAATGCAAAACAAAAAAAAAAAAAAAAAAAAACGAAATACAAAGAAAATTATTTTTCCCCATTCAAATATTAATTTCTTTGTTTTTTTTTTTTAATTAATTGAGTTTAATTGTCTTTATCCTTATGAGCACATTTAATACACAAAAAAAAAAAAATAGAAAATAGAAAATATTCTAGACGGAGAAACATTTTAAATAAAGAAAATAATTTCCCATTGTTATGTTTCCTATTTCACCCCCATATAAATATAATAAAGATTATTATTATTATTATTATTATTATTTAATATAAATATTCATTTATAATGTCCAACCCACTTAAAAACATAACAAAATACGACAACAACGTGATCAACAATAAATATAATAAATCGCACGAAGTGTTAAACCGACAGAAAAATTAAATGAGCAAAGTATAAAATTGTCAATAATAAAAACGAAATGGCATAATAAGCGTTGTAAGGAGATTGAGGAGATTTTATTAAATAATATATTGGAAAGGGATCGTGAAAGGATGATTTATTTATTATGTCGTGGACCAAAATTTACAGATTATCAAGCGAGGTTTGCATTTTTTTGTAATATTTATGTGACGCGCCATTTTTTTAATCATTTTTTTAAATTAGTGAACTATCAAAAGTATTAAGTCGAATGCAGGAAATTTATGCCGAAACAAATATTTGTCTACCGAAACATTTTGATTTATGTTTAAATATTGATCATATATGGAATTTTACCTATGTACAACAATTATCGGATAATAATGAATTATTAAATCTGGATTTAAGCAGTGCCGCACCAAAATGGTTTGTATTTATTTGAATAAACATTTTTTTTTTTTTTTTTCGTTTTTTTCTAATAATGGAAAGAAAAATTTGTTCTTCTTTTAATAGTGATCAAGTTTCAACGAAATTAAATTTTTATGATAAACGACAAACAACGAATCCTGATTATTATATTTTACATGAGGATAATAATAATAATGATAATCGACATAATCAATTAATTGATAAACGAATACGTGATAATGGTGAATTTCTATGTTATAATGGTGAACCAGATTTAGAGAGGATAATGTATGGTAATTTTGATAGTTTAAATCGTAATGATTGTATGTTGAATTCAAAAGAAATATTTAATTGGGCGTGGGAGGCATGGCGTTTTGGTGTTGGCCCACCAATTGCAAGTATTTATCCAGAAGCGGTTTATCTAATGAATATCGGTGCTATTAATAACGGTAGGTGAGTGCTTCTCTGGTGGTTGTCCACAAGCAAGGAGTTTTAATTTGAATTTAGTAATTTTCAACGTGAAGGTTACAACGATATTGGTGAGACGTGGCGTGAGGAATTAGAAATGCCAAATTTAAGGCATACCATGGATAAACTAATGGATTCGATTAAACCATTTTATAATCTATTGCACGGTGTTTTAAGGAGTTTATTAAACAGGAAATTCCCTAATGAGAATGTTGACGATGATGGTTTATTGCCGGCACATTTATTAGGTAATATGTGGTCACAAAATTGGGCGATTTATCAGGATTTAATATTACCGATAAAAGATGACAGTTTGACTAAGCAATTAAAAAACACAAATTGGACAACGATTGATATGGTGCGGCGTGCCGATGATTTTTATAGTTCATTAGGTTTACAGCCGGTCACCAATAAATTTTGGAAATATTCTATCTTTGAGAAGTTTAATGAAAATGATACGGAAAAATGTCATGGCACAGCGGCGAATATGTTTAACGATAACGATTATAGGTTTGTAGAAATTTTTTTCTTTGAAATAATTAATAAAAAAAAAAAAGATTATTTTTATCGTTTTCTTTGTTTATTAGAATGATTATGTGCGGCGATAAAACTCTAGAAGACTTTTATGTGATCCATCACGAATTAGGTCACATTCATTATTATATGCTTTATAAATATCAGCCGGTATTGTTTCAAGACGGTACAAATACCGCAATGCAAGAAGCCGTTGGTGACGCAATTTTCTTAGGCGCAATGACGCCAAATCATTTAAATCGTTTAAATCTGTTGCCAGATAATTTATTATATCCTGATGCCATTAAAAATGAAAATGATAATATTTTAACGAATTTATACATTAAAAATCTGTACAACCCAAATAAAAATAATGCGAATAATAAGCAAAATTTTAATAAACTGTTAAGCGATAATGATATAACGCCGATTATAATGAATCGTATAAAAAAATTACAATTTCTCGAGCAACCGTACCCGAATATAACAGAAACGAATTGGAATAATGATTACGGGAGTAATTTCAATGGTCAACACAATCATTATGATTTAACGATTTTATTACAAATGGCATTAACGAAAATACCGCAGATACCATATCAATATATTTTGGATATTTTCCGTTGGAATATTTTTAATGGGAATGTAAATATGAATGAGGCGAATGAATATTATTGGGATATGACGGCCAAGTATCAGGGTATAAAACCACCGAAATATGGTAAAGAACGCAGTCAATTATTTGACGCTGCGGCAAAATTTCATATACCCGACAATACACCGTATGTTCGTTACTTTTTGGCCAGTTTCATTCATGCACAAATATTTCGTGGCCTCTGCTATGTCACCATTTACGATACAGTTAATATAAATGATAAAAAATTAAATATGCCATTACACCGTTGTGATATTTATGGTTCAAAACGTGCTGGGAATTTATTAAAGTACGTAGAATTGTTTTCTTCTCATTAACAAAATTATTTATTCGTAATAATTCGTTCAATTACAGAAAAGCATTATCATTGGGTGCATCCGAACATTGGACCGAAGTCTTGTATATTTTAACCGGGACCAAGGAAATAACCGCAGATGCATTATTAGAATATTATCAACCGTTAATTGATTGGCTAGAGAATTTAGTTACTGAAAATAAAATACCCTTGGGCTGGTAAAATAAAATTGATTAAATAAAAATACTGGGAAATTATTATCTCTCTTTTCGTTTTATTATTATTTTTAATTAATTTATGAAAACAGAAAAATGTTTTTATTTTTTTTTAATTTTATTAAATTTTATTTTAAAATTAAGATATGAAAAAAAAATAAATATATGTTGTACTTAAAATTATGTATAATAAATATAATTAACAAAGAATTAACATTTAAACAATAGATGTTTGGTGGTGGTGATGATAAATAACCTTAATACAAGAATATTGTTCGAATTTTTATTTTACATATTATGTTTGTCATGTGTTTATCGGTTATTATTATTGTTTAGTCAAGACACAAACTTGTATGCATAAATAATAATAATACACAAAGTAAAAAAGTGATGGATCATCCGTCATCATTGTTCTCATTCTTTTTTGTTAAAGCCACACCAAAATATTTATTTGTTAAAAAATCAAATTCATTACGTTTACTTAATACATTTATAATATCATTTGGCTTTATTATAATTTCACTATTATTATTATTATTATTATTATCATTAAATTTTACTGCATGCGAATGTCTTATTAAATCTTCAATAAATGAATGTAAAACTTGTATTAAAAGGCGTTGTGATGTTGAGTGAAGAACATCTAAAAATAAATAAATTAATTAATTAAGCAAAATTTAATTAAAAAAGAAAATAAAAAATAAAACAAAACAAAACAAAACAAAAAATTACCAGGCACAATCTCTTCCGGTTGTAATTTTATTTTAATATCATTGCACATTTGATTCACCAAATTACCATCATTTATTAATTGTTTCTCAATAAGCATAACCTTTTTCCCTGGATTATTCTCTAATATATTATCAATATTATTATTAACATTAATAATTTTATTATCATTATTATTATTTATATTATCAACATCAATTATCTCATCATCATCATCCTCATTATTTATAGTAAATTTATTATTTATTGATGTTATTGAATTATTCATACTTTTATTTCCTGTATTATTTACGGTTGTGATTTTATATAACCAATTATATACATCATGATTATATGTTAATGTATTTTTAACAAAACATTTCACCTCCTCATTCTTTATTTCATTTTTAACCATTTCACTTAAATTATCTTTATTTAATAATATTTGATTAAGATTATTTAATTTCGGTGTATAACCCATGATACGTGCATATAATATTATTTCTTTAACCGTCCATAAATCATTTTCAAGAATATCTTTATGCTTTTTTAATAAACGTTTTATAAATTTTGCTCTCATAAACTAAAATATAAATAAAAAATTAATTAATTAATTAAAATATCTAAATAAATATTATTCAAAGAAATTTACCTCATTACATCGCTGTTTAATTGGTTTTAATAAACTAAATCCTTTATATGTATCAATTGTAAAATTAAATGTTTTACGATAATTATTATCTGAATTCATTAATATAGACACTAATGGTACATTTTTTAATAGATAATCAATTGCTGATTTGATTGTAAAAAAATTTTGATTTAAAAATTTATTTAATAAATCATCGTAATAATTAATTATTTTTGTTTGTTGATATTGATGTTGTTGTTGCTGCTGTTGATTTTGTTGTTGATAATTAAACACACTATTATTATTCACATGATTATGATAATTTTGTTGTTTAATTATATTTAAATCATTATTTATATTTGAATTTAATAATTTTTTAAATTTATTTGGAAATATTGATTTCATTTCAATATTATTACAACTTGTTGTTGTTGATTGTAATAATGAATTATTGTTATTATTATTATTATTATTTATAATAACTTTTATTTTATTATTATTTTTTGTACTATTTAGTGTTATTATTTTATTATTATTACTATTTATAATATTTGTAGTATTATTATTCATTAATTTTGTTTGTGGTGGTATACAATTATTATTTGATTTTATTTGTGGTTGTGTTTTAGCTATTATACAACCATAATCATGTTCAATTAATAAACGACTATTTTCTAATGATACACTATTATTATTATTATTATTATTTATAATTGTTTCTTGACGTTGATTAATAGGTTTTAATAAACTATTAGCAGATCGAAATTTTAATAATGACACTTGTTTGGTTTGAGGCTTTGGTTTAACAATTCCTTGCTGGTGTAATTGAGGTTGTTGTTGTTTTTGTGGTGAATTTATTTGTATGCTTCCAGTTTTATTAATATTACTATTATTATTATTAACAAATATAACTTGACCATTTTTCATCATAACTAAATTTTTATTAAATGTTGTTGATTGTTTTGTAGTTGATGGTATTATTACATTTGTATTTTGAGGTACAGACGGTGTTAATGTAAATTGCTTCGGTTGTACTGTTGTTACTGATTCCGTTTTTATTATTGCTGAATTATTTATAATTTTATTTTGATTTGTTATAATTTTTGTCGATGCTATTTGCGGTGTAATATTATTCCCTGAATTAATTTCTTTGTGAGTAAATAAATTTGTATTTATTGCTGTTGTTGCGGTTGTAGTTGGTGTTTTCACTATTGTTGTTGTTGTTGGTGTTATTGGTGTATTTGAGTGTTTGTTATTTAATAGAATTTTTATATTATTTTGATTGTTTGCTACATTTAAATTTAACATTGGTACTAATGGTGGTGGTAATTGTTGTCCACTATTACCACTTATCGTTTTTATTTGTATTAATGATTTATTTTTTGTTAATATATTATCATTAACATAACCTAATATTATCATTTTACCATTTTTATCAATATATTTTAATAATTTTTTATTATTTGCATTTATATTTATATTTATTTTGCTGTTAACATTCACTATTTTACTATTATTTATAATATTATCTAATTTTTTATCCTCATTCACAATTATTTTTGGTTCGATTTTAATTGGTATTTCTTCTTTTTTAATTTCCTCTTTTATTATTGTTTCACTGGTCTCAAAACCATTTACTGTTGAATTCTCATCACATTTTATACTGATAATTGGTGTAGTATCAGGAATTATATCATCATTTACTAAAATATCATTAACATCAAATTTACTGTTATCATCCTCCTCTTCAATATTTTGCTCAATTTTTATTTCACTATTCACATCCATAGAACTATCATCGTTATCATTAAATAAATCTGAGTTTTTAATATCGAATAAATCATTATTGATATTATTGTACTCGTTATGTATTTCATTTTTAATTAATGTTGGCAATAAATCATTGAAATTATTTTCCTTTTTCACAATATTTACATTATTGTCAACTAGCCATAATTCAACAATTGTTTCGGCACCCATTGTCTGTATACCCGTATGTTTTCTATCTAATATAAGATTATGTATAATTTGAAGAGGTTTTTGTTGAGTCTCGGGTTTAAAATATAATTGCACACGTATAGGAAACTCGCCCCAACCTCGACGTGACAGTTGAAACGGTGGAGAACTAAAACAAAATTGATTAGCATAAAAAAATAAACAAAACAATTCATATAAATCGCTTACCAAACTTCGACAACGTCATTTGGCTTGTAACTGGGATGCAGAAAGAATCTAACCTTTGTCACAATATCGTTGATAGATTGTTCAGTTTTTGTACGGACATAAACCAACCATTTATGGGTGACAACGTCGATTGATTTCTCATCACCAATA
The DNA here is from genome assembly GCA_961205885.1 of Ptychoptera albimana. Lineage (NCBI taxonomy): Eukaryota > Metazoa > Arthropoda > Insecta > Diptera > Ptychopteridae > Ptychoptera > Ptychoptera albimana. The sequence goes on along the minus strand of OY540804.1, from coordinate 28,383,548 downwards.
TACTTGGAGGTGTTACCGACAACAATTAAATGCTTACAGTGATTACGTCCACGCGATGAATTTAATTGCTGTATTGGTTTTTCATTTAAATTAGGCTCAATGTATCTAGGCACTTTTTCCTCAACAGTAACACTACTAGTCGTTGCTGTTTCTTGATGACTTTGGGTATAATTTATGGAATTTTTAAATAATCGTTCCTCTTTTTTAGTTCTTAGTTTTTCCTTAATTGTTGACGTCGCCGTTTTTGCCGCCTGCCGCATAGGACGAATCTTTAAAATTTCATTATAATCTACCGGATATTTGCCCAGTAACTTCTTTAAAGACGGATGTATTTGCTGTTGTTGCTCTACAATATTTATATTTAAATGAATTAAATTACCGAATTAACATACAATTTAACAATATACTGACCTAAGCCTAAATGTGTCGAGGTTGATTCAATTGAATCGTTTTGTATGGCAGGCTTTGTTTCTTGTCGAATCTCTTCGCTTGTCAACTTTAAATTCTTTTTATTATAATAATGCGATACGACCGCATAACGAACTCGTTGTAGTAATTTTTTACATTGCAATAAATTATTATCAATTTTATTTATTTCGTTTTCTTTTAATTGCAATTCTTTTTGATATTCACGTTTTATAATTTGTCGTATTTTCTCTAAACGTTCACTTGGCTCTAAAGCCGCCTTTTTTACTCGTTTCGTTTGTATTGCTTGTTGATTGGCCAATGCACTATTATTAAATTGTTTATAATCTGGATCATGATATTCTTCTAATTTACGTTTTTGTGACATTTCATTTATTTTTATTATTATTTTAATAAAAATTAACTAAAACATTAAATTCATTAATTAAAAAAAAAAACTTCATTTGTGAGGTTATAAACTGTTTACACATTTAAACTTTGTACTTTTATTGTTTTAAAATTATAAATTATCATTATTTAAAATTTTTAAATAATAAATATAATTATAGAATTTTAATACCACAATTATTTTAATAGTTTATGTTAATAAAAACATTTAAATAAATTTATTTTGTAGAAAAAAAAAAATAATAATAATAATAAGAAAACTTTATTTATTTAATTGAAATTCCAGTTTTTTTTCTTTTCTTTTCTTTTCTTTTATACATTTGACAGATAAAACGCAGCGCAAATAATACCCAAAAATCGCAATGCTTTGTAAGCGTTTTAATAAAATTAAAAGGTGTTTTTATCGTATAGAGTTATCTTTAGTGTTTTATGCGACATCTATTTTTTAAATTTTTTTAATAATTTCATATTACATTTCTAGGATATCATACAAAGCATATTTATGTTTTAAATGAAATTAAATTAAAAAAAAAAATAATAATAATAATAAATTCATCAAATATAATTAACATTTATTTTCTTTTTATTCGTTAATATATGAAAATCGTCTTAATAAATTTTCTTTTTTAATTAATTAATATTAATTCAATTTAACATACAATTGCAAAATAATAATAATAATAAAAAAAAAAGTTTCATAATCGATGCAACAAAATAATTAAATGCCTTAATTAAATATAAAAACAGGAATAATAATTAGTTAAATCATTTATGCAACACAATAATATGAGCTGCAATATTTGATTATAATTTTTTGTTTTAATTTTTATTTTATTCATCTACATAGTAAATTTTTATTGAAAGAACGACAAAAATTTGGCAATGTAATTAATATTTATATTTTAATTTTGGATTTTTTTTTATTTTTAATAAGTTTTAAAAGCAATTTTGTAATTATTAATTTTATTATCAATGTTATTTAAGTTCACAGCAAACAGCCTTATAAACAAGATTTGTTATTAAAAATAAATAACTTAAAATGTGAATATAACGTAACATAAATTCAAGCCCAATTATACCAGTTTCTTTTTCTTTTTTCCATATTTTTTTTTTTACATAACAAATAACGAAGACAAAACAACATAGACACAAACCTTTGAATTTAATTCAATTAGCAATAACGAATAATATCGGCACTCTCATAAAATAAACTTAAACCTTTTTGACTTTTTTTTAATTATATTTCCTTCAATAAAAATGTATCTCACGGTCTCTCTCTCTCATTCTCTTACATTTAACTTAAATTTATATTACAAATCGCGAATTTTTTTTTTTTTTTTAATTACTTTTCTAATCAGCTATTATATTTACTTTAATTAATCTGTGCAAATTTTATACGATTGTATCATTTTTTAAATTTTTATTTAACTTTAAAGTGCCAAGTTTTAGCAATTTGAGAATTTATTTATTTTTTTCTTTCTTAGATTTAAAGGGTAAATTTAATTTTTAAAAAGGGGGGAAATTTTTTTTTTTTGCGGTTTTCTTCAATTTTGTGTCTTTACTAAATGTCTTTTTTTTTTTCACACTACGTTAATTAATAATTTTTTTTTAAATTACAATAGATAAGAGAGTACAGGAGTTTAATTAGTTTTTAAAGAGTTTTTTCTTCTTGTTTTTTTTTTTTGTAATTTTTTAATGAAAAATACTGCTGGTTAGTATATAAACAAGTAAAAAAGCAAAACATTGCAATTAATATTAATTATTATATTTTCTCTTTTTATTAATTATTATTACAAATTTTTGTTTGTTAATTTATATTTAATATAAATTTTTTAATTATATTTCCATTATGTGAATAAATTGTTATTAAAAAAAAAAAAAAAATAAAAAAATGTATAACAGAAACAGGAAAACAATTTGCATAATTTTGTTTTTTTTTTTTAACTAAAAACTAACTTTTATTATTATTTTTTTTTCTTTTTTATAAGCAAATCCTCATCATTATTCATCATCTCTTTCAGTCAGTTTATTTAATTTTTATTTTTTGATTAGTATTTAGTATGTTTGTGTAAACTGGATTTTTTAGGGTTACTTTTTAGGTAATTTTTATTGTTTAATTCATTATAAGCAATTCGTAAAGTACGTATTTGTATGTGTGTTGGTTTTTTTTTTTTTTTTTTTGTTTTTTAGTAAAATTATTTTGTTACTGTCAATAATTAATTAAACTAACTGCTGCGATAAGAAAATTATTCATCTTTCATTCAATTTAATTCAAAATATTACTTTTTTTTTCAATTTACTTTGTTAAGTCATCCGGACATAACAATAACAACAACAACAGCAGCAGCAGCAGCAGCATCAGCAGCAATTCGTGTATTGATTATAGATTATACATAGTGTATTTGTGGTGTATGTGTGACTTCTTTTTCTACTTCATTTTTATTTTATCCATAAATAAGCGCATTTTAAATTATTTATTTTATAAATCACTTTTAGCTTAACTTTTTAAAATACATATATAATAATTGATTGATAATAAATTTTTCCTTAGTTTTTCTTTTTTTTAATTTATTCGTTACAAATAAAAAAATTAATTATAAATCAAATAAATAAAATAATTGTGAAATAGAAATTAATTGGTAAGTTTATTATTTTTATTATTATTATTATTATTATTATTATTATTATTATTATTATAATGATATAAAAGAAAACAAAAACAAAAAAAAAAAAATAATAATAAACAATAATTAAATATAGAAAGAAAAGAAAAAAAAATGTTTATCTTGGAATTGTTTTACCATTTTTCTTGTGTGTGTGTGTTGTTGTTTAGAATAATTGTTTTCTTTTCTATTCTATTCTGTTTTCAATACATATAAAAACATTATTTTATCTTTAAAAAGAAAAAGTAAATTAATATTAATAATTAAAGGATTGAAGAGAAGAAAGAAAAATATATAATATATATATGTATATAAATATAGATAAAATTTGCATTATTTTTTATCTTTTTTTATATCGTTTTTTTTTTTTTTAGTTTAATTATTATTATTATTTATGCAGTTTTATTATTATTATTATTATTATTAATATTATTATTTATTTGTATTAATATTATTTATTTATTTATTAGTATTATTCATTCAGGAATTGATCGAATAAATTTTCTTATTTTACGTAATTTCTTAGCTAAATATCTTGTCTTTGCTATTAATCACTTAGATCATGATGATGATGTGGATGTTGTTGATGACGTTTTACCAGCTCCAGTGCCACCGATTGATTTTGAATTTTGTGCCTTTGTTATATAAACGTTTAAAAGTCTACAAAATTTATTTAATTTATTAAAATTATTATTTCATTTACATATCATTTTATTTGGATAAAATAATTTACCTAATTTTACTTGCATTGAGTAACGAAAACTTTGGTTTAACCTTATCCTCGCCCATTGTTATATATAATTTGACAATACAAAATACAGCAGCTTTACGCATCATTGATTCTGTATGATCAGTTAACTAAAATAAATTAAATTTAATCATAAATTATAATTATACAATCAATCAACAAATAATTAATAAAAACTCACCCTAGCTATATTTGGCATTATAATATCTAAATGATGTTCAGTTAATTCTTTACCCTGATCATATATTAATTCTGATAATAATTTAACAGCACATAAATTTGATGGATAACAATCTGTTGCTATAACTGGATTCAATATATTTATAGATATATCTAATGGTAATGTTAATGTTATTTTTGGTATAATTATATCAATTTCACGGGACGCCTCTTTACTTGTTTTATAACAATCGATTATTTTTAATAATATTAATTCTAAAAATTTTGACCAACACTGTTTCATATCATTACTACAAATTATTCGACATAATGTTTTTAATGCGGATATCATAATTGCTTCATTTGTTGAACCAATCAAATTTAATAACATTTTCATAATTACTCTGAAAGGAAAATTCAAATAAATTTTTAATGATGATGAAAAATTCAGAAAATTCAACAATTTTTTAAGCAAAGAAAAATAATAAAATAAAATGAAAATTACTTGAAATTTTTAACAGGTAACTCACAGTTACCATATTTTATACATGCTGACAAATCTAATAGAACTTGTAAGACATGCTCTTGATTACTATCCGGTGTTAAGCATATTGCTGCATCAATTATATCTCTTTCCTGTGTACCAACTACAAAAGAAATAAATTTGGCTTAATATTTATTTCATAAATTCAACTAAATAAATGTTAGCAGCTGGCTTACTTTCAGTTATAAACTCCCCGGTATCTGAAAATGAATGATTATGTTGATGTTTTGTTTTTATTGTAGCATTAGAATCGATTGCATCTAAGCGTACTGTATTTTCCGGTGTATTTGATTCAGTTGTTGCTGATGACTGTGTTTTTGAACCATTACAAGAATCTTCTTTCTCCAAACTGTAAAGCAAAGCAAAACAATAAAAATGATTAAATAAAAAAGTTAACAAACAGCAGCAAACACAATTTTTTTTTTCTTACTTTATATGGCCATTTATACCATTTGTTGGTATTGGAATACCACCCGTTAATAACTGATATTGTTCATTCTGTATAAAATGATCACCCATTTGACTAATGCCAGAATCTTTACTATTTGCATCACGATCTAACTTTGTCTCAAAACTATAATTTTGTATTTCGGCTGTTGTTTTCCTTAGACTACGATATATTTCTTCACTATTCATAGGATCACCAGCACCACCTTCAACAGATGATTGACGCGAACGGGAACCTATATCAAAGATACAATTTTATTATTTTTAAATCCGTTAATAAAATACTTTTACTTTTTTTCTACAACATAAAGAGCAAGCAATAGAATAGTTTCACTAAGAATAAGTCTACACTAATATTGCAAATAGATATAAACTAGCACCACTTACTAGAAAAATTATTATTTTGTAAACTATTTTGGCCAATTGACTGTGGACTTAGCAATGGTTTAGGACTTGAACACGATAATGGAGATGATGGACTAGATGTTCCTAATAAATTTTGTTTTTGAATTTTTTTTTTTTAATTAATAAGAAAATATTATTTTTTCTCATGTGATATTATAAATAAATAAATAATTAAATAAAGCTATAAGTAGTTGGTTGTTTGATTGATTGTTGGGTTAATTAGTAAAAATTATTAAATGATTAAATTAGAAAAAAAATAAATAAAAAATTTTAATTAATAAAACATATAAATAAATAATCCATTACCTGATGGACTTCTACGTAAATTTTGGTGTATTATTGTTTTAGCAGTATCTTGATAAGTCTTTGGCAAACCAGATAAAATATTTATCAACTAAAAAAATAAAATTTTAGTAAAAAAACATAAAAGTGATGATGTTTATTAGAGGTTAGGATTAGAGTTAATCATATATATATTTATAGAGTATAGCAAATAAATACTAACATTTGGTGCATTAAAGTTATATAATGCGACAATACATAAACGTGCTTGATGTCGCATCTCTGTACTCTTTTGATCTAATGAATATTGTAATATTTTCAATATAGCCCTTTCGACTTGTGTCTTTTGTTGTTGCTGTTGATCCATATAGAATTGACGTTCGGTACAATACATCGATGCTAATGTTGTTAAATATGTTAATATTGCTAATTTTGTTTTTGTCGTTGGTGTTTGTGCTGTATCAATTATAATACGAAAAACAATTTGCATTTGTAAATCAGCTGGAAAATATTCATAAACTAATTTTAATGTTTTCCAAATTTTGCCATGCATTGAGCCCAACAGTTCACCACCCAATTTTGTAAATAAACGTGTTAATAATATGAACAACCAATCATGTAAATCATTTGAATGCGCTAATATTAATTCATTAACTGTATCCAAAAATAATGCATAAACTTTTGTGTGTGTATCCATAAACATTTTACGGAATAAGTCCAATATACTGTCTAATTGTTGTTTTGTTAATGTTTTACCATCTGTTAAGTATTGTGTCAAACTGATTAAACCGTCTTTACGTTCAGACCAGTGTGTTGACGCACAAGAGTTTATTATTTTTTCTATATCGTCAATTGGTTGTCGATAATTGTCTAAACGAGAACGTGACCCATTCCATGAATATGACTAAAAGCAGAAAAGACCAAAAAATGATTAAACAATTTTTGTAATTCCAAAGTATTAAAAATTACATCATTGGCACGACGATATGAATCAAAACTACGTTCTGAACAAATACTGGATGCTTCACTTTCATCCGATTCATCGCGTGATATTTTACGATTCAGATGGATTCGTGCAAAGTCAGCAGAAAAACTTTCATCATCTGGTGATAATGCATCAGCTAATGCATTTTCAGCTTCACGACTTTGTTGTAATATACGTTGAGCGATTAATGGCCGCTGAGGATTTATTGGTGGTCGTTCTGGACGTCTCGGACTACTTGTTGCAAATGATCGTTTATACGATCCTAATTGTGATCCGCTATATTTTTAACAAGAAAAAAAAACAAAAGTCAATAAATGAACCAAGTAGAAAAAATATATAAAAAAAAAAGTCAATAATCACCGTGTTGGACTTGTCTCTCGCGAATTAGCCAATGATCGTGGTATACCTGAACCTTTTTTAGGTACCGTACCAGTTTGTTTATATGACGAATATGTACTATAAACTTCTTTGAGTCGCGAGGAAGGTGATGTACTTCGTGACGTTGCTAAAAAAAAGAAAAAAAAACAACGCAAAAAAAGCTTATTAAAAATATTCATTCACAAACATAAAGCGAAAATAAGAAATTACGTTGTGATTGTGAAACGCCAGATCTAGGTACACGGCCAACGGAACGTGCATGTTCAGGAGATGCATGTGATCTCGGTGTTTGCATAACTGGAACCGTTTTTTTAACACGCGCTAAAATACAAGAAAGGTAACCAAAGAAAAAAAAAACATTTATTAATTAATTATCATGAAAAACAAAGGTGGAACAACAAAAATAAATTGTGAAAATTTTTTTTATAAACTTATCATAAAAAAAAAAGAAAAGAAAAAACAAAAATTCTTACCTTGTTGTGCCATATATCCTTCTAATAATTTATTTTTTTTTTTTTTTTTGTTAAACACAAATTTATTTAATTAATTATTTTTATGACATGATTAAGCAGCAACAATAGTAAAAAAAATAAAAAAAAAAAAGAAAAAAAAAAAGAAAAAAAAAAGTTAATAATTGTTAGAGCAGTTTTTAGTAGTTTTATTCAATTAATAATTATAAAAAAATTAAAATCAAATCAATGGAAGCAAGTAATAGTATTTATTATTTAATATTCATCAAAAGATTAATTAAATTTTATTATTCAATTAGATATGAAAGGAAAAGAAATGTTTATTATTCTGATTAAAAGGCGGGAGGATGGAAATAAAATAAAATTTTTAATTGAATACAACACAATACATCACACAAGGAGGGAGATTATGATGATTTTTGTTAAAATTTTATTTCTTTAAAATACTTACGCAATGAAGCAGTTCCGGATGATACTTTAAGACGTGCTAAACTAGAATATTGGGCACGAGCTGTTGCACGTTGAGCAGCTGCTGTATCAACAGCTGATATACTACGAAATCCAGCTATAAATTTATTATTAATCCATTAGAGAAGAAAATTCATCATCATCATCACGTAGACAAGACAATTCACGATGATTTAAATATTTTTAAATAGATATTTTTGTTGCATTGCATATTGTTGTATGATGTGAAGTATTCATTTATCCAGATAAATATTTATTACGATATGATAATAAATGATGATGATTAATTATTGATGATGATAATAAAGCCAACGGGCGGGCGCAAATAACACAATTTTTTAGTGTTTTTATGGTTGATTAAAAAAAAAAATTTTGCACGCAATGCAATTAAATATTTTATGAATAAATAATGAGAATAGCAACAGCAGTTGGGAGCAGCAGCAGCAGCAGCATTATAAAATGATATAAGAAAAAAAAAAATTAATAAAATTAAAAAAAAAAATGAAATTACAAATAAAAATAAAAAACAAAAATGAACAGAAAAAAGAAACGAAAAAGGAGAAAAAAAAATTAACATTAATTAATTAAAGGCATATTAGTAAAGTAATAATTTTTCTATTTATAAAAATTAATTAAAATTTAATTTTAATTGTACAGTAGAGAGCTAGAGAGAGAGTTGCATACAAACACGCAACACAATACACTCTCTGTGTATAATTAAAATATTTTTTTTTAATTAATTAATAAATAAAAATGTATTAAAAAAAAAAAAACCACCACCTCGTTGATTTGTTAATTGTTGTTGCTGTTGTTGTTGAAGTTGTTTATTATAATCCATATGTAATTGTTGTGATGAAATTGATGTTGGTGGCAAATGATCTCTATTATTATTTATATTATTATTATTATTTGTATTATTATTATTATTATTACTAGTTGCAGCAACTGGTATACCACTACGCGCACGATTATATGATCTTGGTAATGATGGTGCACGTTGTAAACGTGTATTACTTGTTAAACCAATCATTAAACTATTACCACCGCTACCACAACTAGCTACTGGTGTTGTAGCTGCTGATAATGATTGCTGATGATGTATTGTATGAGATGATAAATTCTCGGTACTAACACTTGTAGCTGATACTTGATTTTTTTAAAGAATTAATTAATCAAAACAAATGAAAAGAAAAAAAAAACCCCCCCAAAAAATATGTACAAAAAAAAAATTCATAAAATTTATACAAACAATTAGTCAGCGGAAAGCATTTTAAGAGAAAAATAAACAAAAAAAAAAAAAGAAAGAAAAATAATGATAATTGTGTTATAAATTTTTCTTTTAAATATTTAATTAGAGTTAGTTACAAAGAAAAAAAAAAAAAAAAAATGAATTAATCATTCCAAATTATAAATTACCTGCTGGACTAGCTGATGCAGGACTTTTTAAACCAAACGATGGTCGCCTTTCTGTAATGTTTGCAAACAAACACAAACACAAAAAAAAAAGAAAACAAAAATCAGACAAACACGAAAATATTAAAATCATAGCAAAACATAAAAAAAAAAAAACAAAAAAATATATTAAGAACAAAAGACAATTAACACATACTTATAACACTACCTGGCATTGAGTTAAGGCTTGAATTACTGCCACGTAAACTAGCACTCATTGAGCCAGTACCATTACCATTTTCACGTTCTTTTTCGATTGCTCGTTGTGTCGGTGCATCCAATGCATTATATAAACTATCCGCCAAATCAGGGAAGTGACGTTTAAAACTCCAAAATGCTCTACAAAAAAAAAAATCATTAATTTTATATTTTTCTTAATAATAATAATAATAAATAATTAAATTCAAGTACCGTCTACTATATTTTCGTGCATCATTGTCTGCATCGGCTGTACCCTTTTTAATTGCATCACGTAATATTATTGAATTTTTATCTAATGACTTTGTTTGCCATTCATCAAGTATTGTCACTAATATATCCGATAATGCTGAACGGATATCTTTTGATTTTGATTGCATGAGATTCTGAACAATTATTGGTACTAATTTTGGTGCATGTGTATATTTAATAACATATCTTAATGCTATATTACCCGATGATGCTATCACCTACAAAAAACACAAAAAATTTTAATTAAAATTCAAATAAAAATTCAAATATAAAAAAAAAAATTTATTAAAATTTACCTTTGCTGAATTCTGTATTAAATTAATTAATTCTTGTAAAATATATACGCAAAATTGATCAATTTTATTTTTTAACGTTTTACACATATAGGCAATTGTAATGCATGCCTCACGTATCACCTGGGAACGTAACTCCTTTAATATATTTAAAAATGATATTGACAAGTCCTTTAAATATTGTGTAAATGCTGGTGTATTTTGTATATTTAATAATAGTAGGGAGCGAATTTTTTTTAAAGAGTCAACACGTTTCACCCAATCCATATTTTTATCACCAATATTTGTATTTATTGTTTTCATATGTTCATCCAGATCACGGGGTCCAAATATACTTAATTGTGGTACAACTTCAAAGGATGCCTCAAATATTTCTGCTGTAACAGCACCGGATGAATCACCGCCCGAATCAAATGTTGATAATTTCGGACGTGAGGTGGCCGCCGATGCAGTACGTTTAACAAGACGTGTTGGCCTAAGCATTGCCGTTGAATCTGGTTCATCACCACCGCAATTATTTGTCATTGTTAATGCGGATGGTAATAATAAACCATCGTTACGTATCTCATCAAATTTTTGTTCTAATATTAACATTTTACCACTTGGTACTTCTTTCTTTTTTAAATCGGACAACAAACGATCACCAACGTGTTTATAAATTTCGACTAGTGTTTGTATAGCTGCATCACGTACCGATACAGTTGGATCACCTAATAATATAACAATTGGCTGTATATATAATTTTAATGATAATGCCTGGGCACCAAATTCATTTAATGTATTAACAATTGTCTGTAAGAATTCTTCACGAATTTTTGCATTTTTATGTTTAAAACACGATGTTAATTTATCTAATAGTTGTTGTGGCGTTAATACTCTTGATTCCATTAATTTGTGCAATAATAATTGTGCCTTTTCTCGAACAGTATCACGACTATCACCTAAACGATCAACAACATGTGGTAAAACTGTTGGACTGTATGCAGTAAAATCACTTCCTAAACGTCCAATTAATTCTGTTAACGCTTCAAGAGCACGTTGGGCTATCTATAATATAAAAAAAAAAAAGAAAGAAAAAACATTTAAAAATTAGTAAAATTGATTATTTAAATTAAATTTGCATAAATATTTGTATAATATAATGACAAAAACATAAAAATTCTTCATTAATACAAAAAAAAAAAAAAAAACATTAAACAAAGAATAATATATCGCATAATAGAGACTAGAAAACTGGAGACTGGAGACAAGAGGAAGTCGACAATGTAAATAAGAAAATTCATCAATTTATTATGCTTCAATAATTTTTATTTTCAATTAAAAATAAAATAAAATAAAAAAAAATAGATAATTCGCTTAAGCCAAGCCATTACCTTCTTTTTCAATCAATTTATTTGTTTAAAATAATAATAATAATAATAAAAAAAATAATTATATTTCATGGAATTTAACATAAACAATAACAGCGGAGGAGAAAAAGAATTACAGTATATAGCAGCATGTACGACGCTATACACACACAAAGTTTGTTAAAATAAAAAATAAAATAAAATAAAGAGTAGCAAAGCAGCAAAAATAATGTGGGATTGGCACCGCCATCCACCCAACCAACCAGGGCAGACAAAATAAAATTTAATAACAATAATAATTGAACAGAAATTTAATGATAATTTATCAAATTGTCTTGTCTTGTCTTATTTATTTACTTAATTTTCAATTAATTAATTTATGTCATTTGAATTGTATATATTTTTTTTATTTAACCAATTAACCATTAACTAGCAAAGGAGATATAATAAAATATTAGGAGATAAAGTGAGCATCAGCAACGTCTTTACGTACTACGTTTCTAATCTTCTATAAACAAAAATTAAAAGAATTATTATTTCAAGTTGAAGAGATCGGGATCGTAGTACACAGTGCATAAACACTAATAACAGCATTTATAATAATACATAAATAATAATACTAAATGAATATGACCTCTAATAATTTTATAATATTTAAATTAAGCAAAAAATAAATAATAATAAAAAAAAAATTTTTAAATCAAAACATGAAGCGCAACCAACAAAATTATATTTTTTTTTAATTAAAAAATTAAAAATTACAAAAAAAAAAAAAATAAATTAGATAAAAAGATAAAAATAGGCGAGGTTTTTTCATTGCGAATAATAATAAAAAATTTAAATAATAATGATAAAAACAAAAAAAAAAAAAAACAAATTAAAGAAAATTATGCAATTGTCGAAAGTCAACAAAGAAAAAGAAACAGAAACAGATAAAAACCCCCGAGACCAGAGACAGGCAAAATATACTTTACTCACTTTTCTCTCGGTAATTCAATAATTTTTTATAAAATTTGTAAACAACAAAGAGGTCAGTAATCGGTGGTTTGCTGATGGATTGTTGATAGTAAATCAAAGCTTAGCCAAGACGCAGTTGAATGGCAATATCTGTGGCAAAACAAATCCACAAAATACTGCACAATTTTGCCTTGAATTTTACGATACACAAAGGTTTCCAATACTTTGACAGGGGTAAATAAAACGACAAACCAATGTTCCTTCCAATAAAAAAAAATTCAAAAGTGTCAACCAGAACTGCTGAGTTTTTCTTCTTTTTTTTAATCTTTCCATTTTCCACCTCTGATATTATTTTAAGCACACGTTAGACGACATAAGGCCAACGATTTATATGCATTTTATTTTTATTTCCTTTTAGACATTTTTGCTAGCTATTCACAATATTTAAAATCTTAAAAACCCAACCAACGAATACCAACAAAAATAACGTTGAAAAACCTAAATCGATTTAAAACCATCATCTTACCGCCTGTCGTACAAAAATTAAAAAAATTCTCGTCTCTAAATTGAGTTCAAACCTTAATAAAAAAAAAAAAAAATATATATATATATTTTCCATGGTTTAAAGTCTCTTCTGTGTTGTCATTAATTCAATAAAAATAAATTTATATAAACCTACCAACAACCAACCAACGGACCAAACAACACCCACACGAAAAAATACAAAAATAAAAATTTTAAAAATAAAATTTATTATTAAAACCAAAATTAAAAGAAAATTCAATTAATTAATTAAATAAAATGACAACAGTGAGTATTATCACAGTGAAATCTTGTTTAAGTAAAACAACGACAACGTCGACCATCAGCCAGTTATTGTTTAGAACAACAACTCTACGGATGAAAATCATTCCAAAGATAATAATAAATAAATAATAATAAAAATTCATCAAAACATCAACATTGATGATTCCAAAGAAACAAGCGCAATGCCACAAGAATGCGTGACATATTTTTACAGACACGTTTCAGGGTTTTTTTTTTTTTTCATAAATGGCTCCCACAAATAAAATATTTTACTTTAAAATACTTGAGAATTGTGGTGAGTAGTTATTAGCAGATTGTTTATTAATTAAAATAAATTAAATTAAACGAATAACGTCACCAAAACATAAATAAATAAGAAAAAAAAAAAAAACAAAAAAACAACAAAAACACCGGGGCAGCAAAATTCAATCTAACCACAAAAAATCATTTTTATTTATTTTTTTTTTTGTTATTTCTTACAACATAAATCAGCAATAGCAACAGCAACAAAACAAAAATAATTTTATCTAAGGTTAAATTAGAGTTAAAAATAATTTAATTCCATATTTGTGTTATTCTACCTGTCTGTTAGTTACAATTAGTATCGGAGAAGGTAAACGCGTATTCATGCAGCATTTTGTATAAATGAACAAAAAAAAAAAATAAATAAATTTCCTATTTATAGTCAATAAGCAGCAGCGCAACGTCGATTCTTTTTGCTTTTATTTTTCATTAATTTATTATTTATTTTTACAAAACTTATGAATCACACACAACACACATTCATTGTTTGTTGTAATAAAATTAACAAAAAGAAAAGGAAAAAGCCGCAACACAATCCAATACACACATTTACACATTAATTGATTTTTCTTTAAATACACAACCAAAGAAACTAAATAAAGAAAAAAAAAACATTTTCCCAACAATCCCTTCTTCTAACATAACCAACACAACCAACACCAATTCACAATAAATAAATAAACAAACGAAAAATATTTAAATTCGTTTTAAAACCAAATTTTTTCGCGTGTCTTTTTACTCTACAAAAATTTCACAATTTAACGGGGTGGACAAAAAAAAAAAAAACGGTAAAAATTAATATGGGAAAAATGCCACCTGAGAGACATAAATCTTCTTTAATAATTTTGTCTATTTTTTTTTCTACTAAAGGAAGCCAAAGGATTTTGTGGGATTTCACAATTTTTACATACAAATTTCAAATCAATATTTATTACTAAAAACTAAGCCAAATCCAATAATCTTCCGAAATATTATTAGAATATCTTCTGGCTCAAGTTTCTTCTTTCTAAACAATTTTTTTTTTTAAATAAAATTATTCCACTAACACCGACTACAAATAATTCAAGAAAAACTTTCCAAACACACACAAGTTCCATTAATTAGATTACCCATTGGCTGGCTGACGACATTAATTCCTTCGTGACATGCCTAATTCATTCAACAAAGCAAAAGACCATCAAAAATAGACAAATTAAATATTCAACTCCAGACAAACAACAACAACATTAAAAAAAAAAAAAACCCAAAAGAAAGTTCCAATACATTAATTTAATTCCAGTAAAACTGTGTAATAAAATTTAGTTCAAACATTAAAAAAAAAAACAGCAAAACTGTTCACTCGTTTTGCAGGCAATAAACATGCAAAATAATGTCATTAGAGAAAATCTGCATACACATTATTATTATTTTTATTATTATTATTGTCAAAGCCGCGATGTTTTATTTTTTTTCTTCTTCTTCTTCTTCTCTTGCGCGATTTTATTAAATAATAATAATACAGAGAGTAAAAAAAAAACAACATTATGGTTAAAACAACTTTGTGTGTTGTGTTTTTCGCTGCCTTTTTTTTTATATTTGCTTGAAAGCATAAACATAATGACATCATTGTGTGTACAGCAGAGAAAACACTGAAAAAATATTTTTTTTTTTAATTTTTTTATTAATAGTAATTTGTTGTTGGTTTGTATTAAAATTTTTTTTTTTTAATAATTTATTACAATGATGACGAATAATTATTATTGGTAATGGCCGGAGTATAGACACAGATTATTGAAATAATGTAGAAAAACAAAAATTCAGAAAAAACCAATCATAGACACATCAGTGGTAAAAAAATAAAATTAATTAAACCGCTAAAAATAAATTCCCATTGTGCAAACTGCATTGGATACAAAAAAAAAAAAATAAAAAAAATACTCATCCTAGTAATTCACGATCTACACAACAAAAACACCGCACATATTGGATAAGCAGCTAATTCATTAACCAAATCTCTCTCATGATAAATTTTCAACAACATTAACTAAATATTTACTCAACAGGATAACAATTATTTAATTAATTAAATAAAAAAAAAAATAAGAAAACTTCATATTTGGCATTGAAAACAAAGCAAAGCAAAAAAAAAAATACTCAAATAGTAATTATAATATCACTACGATTGAGTCACCTACTCTCTTCACATTAATTAATTAATTAAATTATCCAATTACGTGTTTGTTTTTCGTTAATATTTAATTAAGTTCTAACCTATTAACAAACAAACAAACAAACAAACAAAACATAACGAAAAAAAAAGGCGACATATCAAAGACGCACACCGTTTTTTTTGTTTAATCAAATAATTTAAATAAAAATTAAACGAAAAAGACTTCGCAGAAAATATAAATAATTAAAAATAATAATAATTAACTCACTTTTAGTAGTAAACAAAAAACAAAACAAACGAAAAAAAAACTTTCCTTTAGAAATTTTCTTTAATTATACCGCAAACACCGGCAGGCAAAAGTAAATAAACAAAACAAAAACCCAAAAGCGCAGTCAGCAAACGGGCGAACGGGCAGCAGCAATAACAAAAAAAAAATAAAATTAAATAAAATTGCACCAACAAAAACTAATCTTAATGTCTTGAAAAGTTCAACTAAACTATTTTTTTTTCTCTTCAAGCTTTTATAAAAGTTTAACTTTTGTTTCCCTCTTCTTATTCTTTTCTCCTTCGTCTTCTTAAATTATTAATCCAAAAAATTAATAAAAATTCCTATTCTATTTTCAAACAAAATCACTTCTCTATAATTAATTAATACAAATAAATATCCCGTGGGTTTGTTTCTTAGGTTTTTTCTGTTTCAATTGTGTTCCATTCATCAACGTGTATAGCGCGATCAGCGTTTAGCTTCTTTTTTTTTTTTTTTTCTTTATTATTTTTGCTTTAATTTTGTTATTTTATTTTATTTTTATATTTGTGTACAGAATAATTTTTTTTTTTTTTTTTATAACAAACAAAAAAATAAATTAAATTAAACTAAGAAAACACAACAAAAATAAATAAATAAATAAATAATTACAAAAAAAAAAACGCAGAAACAAGTTGACCCCGAAAATTTTACAGGAAAAACGTCAAAAAGAAAACAAAAACAAATCAAATGACAAAAAAAAAACCGCAATCGAGAAAAAATCGGTTTTTATTTTTTTATTCGATATTAATCCGCCTACTCATTATTATTGACTTTTTATTACATTTTCACAATTTTAAATCTATTTCAATTTGCGTTTTTAACAAGTTTTTTTTTCGCTTATAAAAAAAAATCAAAAAAAAACTTTCAGGTTAGGTAAATATGGACAGACGACAAAATATTCAGAAGCGAAGAAAAAGTGTTTTGCGAATTTTCGTTGTAGAAATAACCGCTTTAAGATTTGGTTCATGTATTGGATATTGAATGCAGTAAAACTGTCATCTTCTTCTTAGCAATAAACTAAAAGCTTAACGTCAATTAAACTTTTATATAGTCACTGAAAAAAAAAGCATCAAACACCAGTAAATCAATACCAATAAAAAAAAAAATTTTAATTTACAAAAAGAAAATAAACAAATTCCAGCAGAAAGAAGCAAAAAAGAAAAAAAAATTCAATAAGCAACTGCGAAGAAAGGCATCGCAAAAAAAAAAAGAAAAAAAGTTAAATAAATAAATAAATAAAAAACGCTGGTTGGACGCTGAAATAAATGCTGTTTAATGGGGCTCACTATATCTCACTGCTTACTAATCACCTACGCAATTATTTTAAACAAATTTTTTTTTTTTATTTCTTTCTTTCACTCTTTATACAATTTTCAATTAATTCATTTCTACTTAATTTCTATTTTAATTTTATAAATTACTATTATTTTCTATATAAACATACATTCAACCGTCAGAAGAAAAACAAATAGAGTAGCCGCTAGAAGAATAAACTCAATTACACGAATGGTAATAATTAAAACAGACAAAAGAATGAAAAATTCTTTAATCAAGTCAATAGGACGTATGCTGATGAAAAAAATAAAAGTCTGGAGCTACTTCTTAAAAGCAAAATAAATATTTCTTTAGGTAAAATTTCTATCTCTTAATTAACTAAAATAACAGAGCAGAATAAAAATTAAAAATGTTAAAAATTCAATTAATAGTGACTTTCTACAAGTGGGCCGCGCAGCGCAAGCACTAAACATTCGGTACGTACTTGTTCTACTAAATAAAAAAAATAAAAACACTACCCACGAGTACTACGAGTTACTACTTTGATTGAAATCATTCACGTGTGCTGCCTGCCCTCTGAGTATTAATTAAAGAGGAAAATTTCTATCAAATTCACACTAAAATTTTGTGTAAGAAGAAAATTAATGAATTTCAACATCAAGGACACATTTTTTTTTTACTAATTAATACCAGATACGTCTGAGACTCAGGTGTAATCCAGTATAAACATTTTTTAATTAAACAAACAGTTTAAACGTCAATACAAAATTCATCAATCAAATTGGCAGAGAGAAAAAAATGTTTTTATTGAGTTCAATAGCAAAATAAATAATTTTGCTATGCAATAAATTTGTGTTTTCTTTTTTTTAATGATTTTTATCTGATTTACAAGAAAAGTAATTGAGATACGAGAATCGGGATAGGGTCGTTTAAAAGTTTATTATCTTTTCTATTAAAAATTCTTCTATAAAAAAATCATGGGTAATTAATGATTTACGACAGGGTTCTACAACCGGTAGCTAATTAACAAGACATCATGAGGCAAAAAAAAAAAAATAAACAAGATTTCAACAGAAATTTTTTATAATTACTTTGCTAGAGGAATTGCATCTGATTTGCGAAATGAAATTAAGAAAAAAAAAAAAATCAAAATTGTGACAATAATACTTAAAATTCCTGTTTACAAAAAAAAAAAAATATAATAAAAATAAAAAACTTTATGTCGAAAGTAATAAAATAAAAAGTTTTGTTGTTTTGCAGAGCAACTTTAAAGCACACAGGGTTATTTGTGAGAAATTTTATGTGCCAAAAATTATGTTTATCAACTTTTATGACAACAAATCGTTTGTTAGTGCAGTAGAGAGAGAATTTGTGCTGTATGTCGTGAAGCATCAATTTTTCAAAGCCGTAGTAAAAATAAAAAAAAAATTATCCACTTTAAACCAAACACAGGTTTACGTTAAGTCAATCATTTTATCAAGTTATTAGTTTAATTAAGACAATACAAAACAAACATCTTTAGCAGCAATTAAATAAACAAAAAACAAAATGTGGCCAGAAAATTAGCGACACATCGTAACATTGCATACAGTGGTGATGGTGTTGGTGCTCAGTGTTCATTTTAATAAAATATTATTATAAATTTATGTAAACAAACATTGAGTAAGAAAAAACAAGATATTTCAAACGCAATGTTATCATCATGTTAACAAATAAATAACTAATTAAAAAGAAAAAGAATTCTCATTACAGGATGATAATTAATTAAAAATATTTAATTTTCTTGTACACAAAAAAATTAAATAAATAAAAGAAATGTGGCAACAATGAATTTCACGAATAATTTCAAAATCGGTTACTCATACCTAACTACAATAACACCTAGGCAAGGGTTTACTATTTAAACTTCTGAATCATTCTGTTCATTTAATTTATGATTAATTTTCCTTTATTATATTACACACATATATGTTAAATAACATAAAATAATAATAATAATAATTATACGGAAAGAACAAGAAATACACAAGAAATTTTTATTCAACTTAAAGAATAATAAAAAAATATGAAGGCAAAAAATCCTATTATAAATGCGATATTTATGGACAGGCAAAAATAAAATAATAAAAAAAAAAAAATTTTTATTCATTCTTCATTAGCTAAATTTTTCGTTTTTTCGATTTTTTTTTTATTTTTATATATAAACAAATTTATTATGTTTTTAGCAACCAAGCAACGAATAAGCCAACCAACCAACAACTCTACTTATGCGTTGCGTTATTAACACAATAAATCAACAGTGGATGTATCAATGTCTCATTTGGTTTATATCCTTGATAAAAAAAAAAAAAAAAGTAGTTACAGTCTTTCTCAACTGGTATACTGTCAAATTTTCCACAAACAATCAATAATTTTTTTTAAATTCAATGAAAAAAAATGTTACAAAACACTGACACAACGCAGACAATTTAATTTTCCATTTTATATAAAAAAAAAAATGCAGTATTTAAACGTTTATAAACCTAACCGCATGCATAAAAACACCTACATATTAGTTTAAAGGTGAAAAAACAAAAACAAAAAAACCATTTCAATGTAGTAAAAGAAAAAAAAAAAAAAAGCTCAAAACAGCAACACCGTACTGTCAAAAAAAAAGAAAAAAAAAACGCAAAAACAAAAAGAAAAAAAATCCATCCACGTAAAACAATAACATAAATAAAAATATTATGATGTCACTTTGTATATAACATTTGTCGTCATTTTATTTATTTATTTATTTATTAATAACTTTTATTTTTTTAATGCAAATTTATTTAATAAATAAAAAAAAACAAACAAACAAAAAAAAATAAATGAGCTAACAGAACTGTCAACAGCAGTAATGGAGAAAAAAAATTAGAATCATTTTTTTTTTTTTCAATTAAATTATTACAAAATTTAATTATAATTAAATTAATTTCAAAAGCAACCAAAACAAAACGAAAAAAAAAAAAAGCAAATCTAGTACATTGACATTTGGTAACCGCATATACAAGAAAAAATTAAGTTAAATTAAATTAGAAAAGCACGAAAAGCAAAAAAAAAAGCTTCATTAGTTTACCCATGAGCTGCAAAGTAGACGTCGTCGTCGTCGTCATCGTTAACTTTGAAAGTCAAGTAAATGAAAAATAAAAAAAAAAAAAAACGTCTGTCAAAGGCCCTGGGATTTTATTATTTCATTACTTATTAATTAATAAACTTTTTTAATATTATATTCATAAAAAGCATTTCTTTTCTTTTTATCTTTTCATAACGTTACACCGTGTGTGACAGTTAGTTTCAGTTACATTAAAAACAGCTGGAGAGTTATGTCAAATAATTTTATTACACAAACTACCGGTAGTTATGGCTCGTCACAAAACCCTTTTATTATATTTTCACTTTAAATCAGGGCAACAGCTTTTAAAGCATCAACTTTAAAACATAACTAAGTGGTTTTTACCTTGGATTTTTTTTTTTTTTTTGCAAACAACGCTGCTGATTCTTCTACGGTGTAATTTTCTTCTTCTTCTTTTATTTTTCTACAATGTCATTGCAAAGAAAACTAAACTTCACTTTTAATGTGCTTACTTAAAAGCGGTAATTGTGATTTTTGTTCAAATGAGCGCATAAGAGAGGTACGTCAGTAATAACCACCAACCATTTATGTACTCCTCAACTACTCTAACAGCGTAATTTCCTAGCAGATATAATAAAATTCTTAATTTAAAAACAACAAAATCAAGATTAAAAAAAAAAAAAAAAAGCAAATTAAATTATAAATTAATTGAAAAAAAAATTAAAAAAAAAAATAAATAACTGAATGACTTTAGTGATTAAAAAAAAAAAAAAAAAATCTCACAGACAAGCGGAAAAGCAAAGCAATGCAAAAACATGTTTAGAAATTGCATCACCATAATTAATTTAATTTTTAGCATAATAATGAAGAAGTGAGAAAAAATGCTTTAAAAAAACAACAACGATGCTGCAATTTCATTATATGTATATTGAAAAATGCAAATTAATTAATTAATATTCTTTTTAATTATTAACAAAATACAAACAAAGTACATTTCGTTGCATAGAAATTTCCTACATCCTTTCCAACAAATAAAGAAAAATGAATAAACAAAGAATGTTTGGCGCATAGAGAGAAAATATTTTCCAGCTTTGTAATTTCAGCCAAAAAACAAAAAATTTTTATTCAAAGTAAACGGGAAAAAACAAAATGACAGGAAAAAGAAAAATGATAAGAAAAAACCACAACATAAATTATCATCTAGGCGCACCATACAAAAAAATTAAAAATCTCCAACATTGCTCATGTACATGTTCGTGCTAAAAATAATTAAAATAAAATAAAGGCACAGTAAAGGCGCCTGATGTACAAATGGACTGTCACTATCGTAAATAGACCACCACAAAGAAAGGCTGTAAAATCGAGACGTCACTGTATCCTCCTCACTGCGTTGTTAATATTTTCGTGTTTTTTTTTTTTTTTTGTTTTTTTCTGGTTTATTATTTAAAACTAAAAACCATGCAAAACTTGAATTTAGATTCTTCATTTATGGTGGTGAGAGGTAAGGCAAAACAATGTTCTGTTAAAAATTGACTTAAAAGGCGATGTGGTATAAAATTGATAGAGCAACAAAAGAAATTTCCTTTCTTCTTTAATCTTGTGGGCTTACTTAACGATAAACATAATAAAAGTCCCAAACGCAACGAGCAAAAATGTAAATGGTGACAGCTAAACAAAGATCCTTAAATATGACATAAAAAAAATTCAGCAAACCCAATGTACGTTATTGTCGTCCTTGTTGCCAAAAATTGTTGTTGAAAAAAATCCTTGACCAAGCAGCAAGCAAGCAACCAAAGTAAAGCAGAAGCCAAACTTGAAACATTTTTCCTACCCAAATTTATTACAGATAATAAAATAAATAAAAAAAAAAACAAAATTTATTATCTTCAAAGTCATTCCCAAAAAAAAAAAAATTATGTAAAATACGAAGAATCCCATGAAAGCGCTCAACCTGGGTCAGAGAAGGGAAACAAACGAAACGTATTATCGATTGATGACGTTTATTTACTTATTTTTTGTTTTTATTAAATTTTCCACATTTACCAAAAAGAATAAAACAAAAAACTCGCACATGCGGAAGGCAATCGCAGTAACAAAAAAAAAACAGCAGCAGCAGTTTCAACAGTAGACGCACACACAGAAAATTAAGACGAAATGAGGTAAACATTAAACTCCGTCAACACATGAAAACACTTCAGAAAATCCAAATACAAAACAAAATAAAAAAATAAAAATTCTTAATTGGAAAACACGCAAATGTCACAAAAATTAATTTAAATCTTTAATAGGAAAAAGGTAATAAAAAAAAAATTATTAATAGATTTATTTATTTATTTAATAAAAAAGAGCAAGCAGCAAAAAGGAAGTTCAAAAACAAAATTCCGTTGTTAACATTTCTTCTAGTCCTTCACCTTTAAAACAGAAACCAAATTGGAAATTAGAAAAAAAAAAATTTAGACCAACGGATGGATGGATGGATAGCAACGAAAATTAATTTTATTATTCAATTACATTTTTCTTATTTCTCGTGTTTTTATTCATATTTATTTTCTCTTTTTTTTTTTTTTTATTAATAATCAATAATCATCATATCCTTCTAAAAATAATAAAATATAAAACCATCACCGCTATTACCACCCCCATAATATACATATGCATATCGGGGTGTTTAATAACGAGAGAATTCATTTGGAAATTTTTTTATTACTAACCCAATGGAGAAATTATTGCAAGGAATTTGCAAATTTATTACAACAAACTGGGTGATAGATAAACGAGATAATTAATTTAGAATTAAAAAGAAACATTTCCACCCCATTTATACAAAAAAAAACCGCAAACAGTAACCGTAAAAAAAAATTCCACATTTGACAGTTCTATCAGAATTTCTCGTTTTTAACAAAATCTTCTTTTATTAATAATAAACAGGTGTTGGAAAGTATTTGTTGTTAATAAACGTTATTAATAAATTACAATCATATCCTGCCCTTAAGCGGAAAATAAAAGACATTAAAAAAAAAAAAAAACGTCAATAAGAATAGAAATTATTTCCTATTAATTAACACACATTTTTTTCTACCACTGAATTTTTTTCTAGAAGAAACAAAAAGCAAAAGCCTTAAAGGCCTAACCAGAACGAAAGATACAACTACAAAATGCACGTAAAAAATTCAATAGTTTCTGAGAAAATACGCTCCTAGTAAACAGAACCAGAACTTCAAACGTTCAGATTCCAATTTTAAATTGTCAAATAAGTAAAAATAAGTATTGTGCGAAATTATGGTTGTTGTGCAATTATTGGTATTGGCTAAGTCTGGCGTAACTACAAAATTAGAAATAGAATCTAAATAGACGACAGATACAACCATCGTTCTGTTAGCCGCTCGAAATTTTCGTATATTCTAATTTGACAGACGTTGTAGTTAGTAGTTGTATCTTTAGTTCTGTTTACTGCTGCTTTAAAACTTTAATTACAAAAATAAACGAAGAAGAGGAATAAGAAGACAAAAAACCTATCAAAAATAGTGATAAAAAAAAAAATTCCATCATTTATAAATTAATTAATTAATAAAGAAAGAAAATAAAAAATAAATTCCAATAAAAATTGATTTCGATTAAATATAAACCGAAACATGTAATAAAAAAATTCCTTTAGTTTTTATTAATTGTCTTGAAAATTGAGGTTTTACTGTAGAATTTTTTTTTTATTTCTTCTTCTTCTTGTTTAAAAAAAAAGAAACACCTTTGTATTGTGTTCACGTAGACCAGAGCAGTACATAACAGTAAAAATTCTAAAAAATTTTTTAATTGTTGTTACAAAAAACCAAAACAGAAAATTGTGTAACCAAAAAATGTTTTTTTTTTTTTTTCTTGACATTTCAGAACAGACCAAAAAAATACCAAATTATTCCAATAAGAAATAAATAAATTCTGTTGTCTTTTTTCTCTTATCTAATAATTTAAAAATAATAAAGAAAGATAGAGAAAAAAAAACAATCAATTTGTGGTGATTAGATAAGAAAAACAATTTATTTTTTTTTTTTTTTGGTTTTGTTTTTGTTTTATTTCTACTGTAAAAAAGAGAGGAGAAGAAAAAAAGGTTACAAAAAAAATAATAATTTTACCTTAAAATGACTTCCACCTAACCACGGTATTAATCCATCAATAAGCATTCCCAGGTCCATACATACCAATGTATTTTCACAGTCACCCAAATATGTAACTAAATCTTCTGCTAATTGTGCACGTAGTCTCATATCGGATTTACCCATTAGGGCAATATAACCATCTAAATCAGATGGTCGATGGTATGCCATGATTTTTGTTTGTTTATTGTTTACTCCCTCAACTTTGGTAATGGTAATTATAACACACACACACACACACAATTAAAACAGAAAAAAGAAAATTAATTAACCAAAAAACACTTTATTTCACTTCTCTTTAGTTTTTTCTTTTCTTTTCTTTTCTTTCTAACTTTTTAACTTAAAAATTAATGAAAAAACATTAAAAGCAAAAATAAAAATAATAAAAAAAAAAAAAAAAACAATTCTCAATCTCTTATCGATTCATTTTTTATCGAATTTTAAATTTTTAAATTTTAATTTATTTTCCTTCTTTCGTTACTACTTTCGATGCACCGATTTAGACATAACACACTTTTAAACAAAAATCCCAACCAACAAAATTAAAACTTCTAAACGTCTGGTGTTTGTTGTACGTTCTACTGATGATGATGCTGCTGTTGCTGTTGTTACTAAAATTTCCTCGTTTGTTGTTATTATTACTGTTGCTGCTGCTTCTACTTATTACTTTCATTCAATAATTAATTTTTTTTTTTTACTTCTAGTGTTTTGATAATTTCTTTACTGCATTAACGGAATATTTCTTTTTTTACTTCAACAAAATTATTTTTACCAAATAAATTCTCTTCACATCAAGAAATCTGAAAGAAATATTAAAAAAAAAAAAATTAATAAATAAACCCGTTAAAAAAAGGGTTAAACTCTTTAATTATTTAATTAAAAACCAAATAATTATTTTAATTAATTAATTACAAAAATCAACACACAAACACACAGAAACAAATATAAAATTTCTACCATTCGCCATTTTAGGCTTAAATTGAAATGAGAAAAAAAAAATAATAATAAAAACAATCGAATGAAAATCGCTCCACCTTAAAGTTGGAGCTAATTCTTCTTTAGTTTTAATTTAATTTAATTATAATTTTCATCGCAAAGACTTTAAACCAAATAATACCTGGGGATGTCACAAATAAACTGAATAAAATAAATTTAAAAAAAATTTAAATCCGCAAAGGTCACATGTCACTGTCAAATATAATAAAAAAAAAAAAATTGAATTTAATTTAAGCAAATAAAAATAAATAAACCGATGCGAAACACATCATCATCCTTTAATAATTTTTTTTTTTGTTGAAAAACGGAAAAATAAATAAATATTACGCCACCTCTGTCTTTTTTTATTAGTGTGTTTGTGTAATTTTTCTGCAGTATAAAATAATTTTACACATTTATACGCAATCAAGCACATACACCGAGTTCCAAACATGAACAATTTTGTATTTACTTAAACAATACATATATACAAATAATTAATGAAATAAATCAAATAAAAACACAGTACTTTCTGGTTGTTTGCATAAGTGTGTGTATTGTAATTTATGTTTAAAAAAATAATCGGCAAATTAGTTTTTTGATTAACAAATACAAAAAAAAATTGTTATTAATAAATAATTATTTATTATAATTTAGTTAAAATTAATAAAAAATAATTTTTTCTGCTTTTTTTTTTAATTAAATCAATCACACTTAGGGTATTTTAAAAATATTAATATTATTTTTATTATTATTGCGTTAAAAATTACGATACACACAGTGACAGGAAAAGCTTTTTCTATGTATGCGTGTTTGCATATTTTTCTTCACTTTTCACACAATGATGATGCATTACACATTTCATTTCTTTTCATTTTACCGATTGATTTATTTGGTAAAATTTTTATTTGAAAATCTATCCATATGCTTTACCTTAGACAAATTAATTATTATTTATGATTATTAATTGCATAAATTTTTATTTATTTATTATTTATAATTTTATAGAACTTTTATCACTTTACATATTTAAACACTTTGGGCTTGTCAACCATCTTGCGCTTTGGATATTTTTTATTTGGATTGAATCCGTGCGTGTTTATTGAACATTTGAAGCCAACCTCAGCAAAAAAAAAAGTAAAAATAAAAATAAATAAACACTCAGCACTGTGCTTAATACCGAAACTACTTGCTGACTTTTTTTTTTAAATAAACAAAAACAAGAATCGAGAGTTTCGATTAATTGCATTTTTATTATAAAAAGAAAAAAAAAAATACCGCGACTGTGACAGTAGAATCTGCTTATCACTACGGTATAATGTCAAAAACGGTAAATACAACACATTACTGTACAAAACAAAAAAAAATGGAAAATCAATTACATAACACAAATGCTCACCAAAAAAGAAAAATTATTTTCTTTAATATAATTTAATTTTCTTATAATTAAAGAAAATAAATTAAAAAAAAAAACAAAACGTGTATCCAGTGTTTTATTTTACAAAAAAAAAAAATTCAATATCACCTTTTCTAGTCAATATTAACACGACACTGTACTGGTTACGATTAATTTAAGAAAATAAATTTTTTAAAAAAAAATTATACAATAAACTCTCTCTGTTTGTATCGTGCGGTTGGTAGCAAATTAAATTAAATTAAAAAAAAAAATGAAAATTGTGTAAACAATAAAGTCGCAAAATCTGATACTGCATTATCGACAATTTAGTACATAATTCAAATTAACAGTGTCTTCAGTTTTGAAAAGCGGCAGTTTTAATTTTTTTTTTTTCTTTAATATATTTCATAACGTATTTTTTAATTTTATTTACATAAAAAAAAAATAGAAAAAAAAATCAATAAAGAAAATTTTATTAAAATTACTTCAAAGCAATGCAAAAAATTAATATTAAAAACAAGAAAATCAATAAAAAAAAAGTTAAAAATAAAAATAAAAGAAAGTACCGGCGCCAATAATCCTACTTTTATTGTTTTCATTTTAGAAATTCATAACAAACGAATCATTAATAATTATCCTTGACATAAATGTTATTTTTTCCTTTATATTTAAATAATAAATAATAATAATAGGTAAAATAATAATCATAATCGATAATATAAATTTTTTTTCTTTAGAAAATAGAAAAACAAAAAGAAAACAACTAGTTGATTTGGTTTAGAAAACAAAAAAATTTTTAGAGCGTAAACAACGTCAACTGATATACATGTTAAACTGTTATACAGATATCAAGGAATAAAGGTGGATAATGATGGTGGTTAAAATAGTGGTTTGAGTTTATGATTAATATGCAAAACGCAATAAATTTATTTTTATTTTTCTTTATTTTTAATTTAAAATAATAATTACATAAAAATATATATATATTAATTAATTAATTAAATAATATAATAATAATAATAGAAATAATAATAAAATTCATTAAATAATTAAATAATAAAAAATTAAAATTTTGTTCGTTTTCGTTTTTCATTCTAAAGATTCGTAAATTTATCACAGAATAAGTAGTTTTAAAGTTTTTCGTTTTTCTTTTTCTTATTAAATCTCTTCCTTAATGGTTTTTTTTTTTTTAAATAAATTTTATGTTTATCCAAAGGCTTTTAAATTAATTAAAATAAATAAAATAAAACGAAAACTAATTAATTTACACTTTAATTAACATTTTAACATTTGAAGAATAAAATATTTGAAATAACTTTTGCTTGATTTCATTTTTTTATTATTAATTATTAATTATTATTTGGTAAATATTTTGTTTTATAATTTAATTTAATTTCTTTACATTTCTTTGGCAATAAATTATTCACTTTGATCGTGCTACTAAATAAGATAAGACAAGATAATTATACTTTGTGTGTGTGTAAAAAAAAAAAAAAGAAAAAAAGAAACATATTTATTTTTTAACAGAGTTTTGTGTAAAATTAACAAATTAAAAATAAGAATAAAGCATTAATTAAAAGCAATTTTAATTACACAACATCTACTATTAACGCTTATCACAAAATATAGATTTTTTTTCATTTTTCTTTTTTTACTTCATTAGAATTTTTCTTGGTATTACTTTGTATGTGCGCTCTATATGGGCTCATGGTGACCTTATGACATTTTTTCCACGTACACAAATAGATTTTTCTTTCTTTCTTTTTTTTTTTAATTTTATACATAAATGACATTGAATAATAAATAATCATCCCACAATAACATTTTATGTTAGTAGGGGATCATCTAAATCGTTACCCATCATGACATCCTCGTAGAAGGGACGATGACGTCGTGTTATTATATAGTCACGGAATTTTGTTATTAAATTATATTTCTGTACAATATACACATTGCCGATAATAATTAAAACAATAAATATTGGTATAAGAATTCCACTAGCTACATGATGACCCCCCGGTGTATTATCTGGAATTTTCTTATCTAAAATTGTTGCTATTGTAGATGATGTTGATGATGATGATGTTGATTCAGGTTTAACAGTCGTTGGTATTGTTGAAATTGTTGGTGGTGCAACAATAATTGTTGTTACCTTTGTAATTAAAGGTGTTACAGTTGTTGTGGTTGTTGCCACTATAATTGGGGCAACCGTTACCGTTTTATTAAAAATTATAATCGGTGCTGATGTACTTGTTATCGTTACATTCATAATCAAACAATAATCACTATCATTCAGATATAATTTATTAAAATAATAATTATCATCACATTGACAATCCCCAATATCACCTTCCTTTTGTTTACACTTTGTATTTATTGGACAAATATTATTATTATTATTATTTAATTCCTGCATACTACATGATTTTGCTGTAAATAATTTTATTTTTTAAAAAGAAATAATAATTGTATTATTATTAATTGACTTTTACCTGGTTTTTCACTTAAAACAAAATATATTAAAAAACAATTGATTAATAGAATTATTTTTAATTTGATCATCATTACGTTTGTTTCTTATTTGTTTTTTCTTTCTTTCTTTATTTTAATTATAGGCAACAGATCACAGTTGTTTAAATTTCTTGTAACACTTTTTTCTTATTGAATTTATATTTATTTAACAATTTTTAATTCTTTGTATTTTCATTGTGCATCGATGGTTGAGATTCAATTAAATAAAAATAAAATAAAAAATTCTTTTGATTAAATTATAATTGCTATAGAGAAAAATATTTTTTTTTTTCACTGTCATATGGAAAAATGTTCTAATTAGAGTTCAGTGTTGATTATTTTAATAATTTTTTTTTTTTCAATACTTTTTGTTTAACAATTTAATATGTATAGTCTTTATAAATGAATTATAATAATTACAATTATTATTTTTTTCTTTTTAATTTTATTTATTAAAGAAATGTTAATTAACATTTTTAAAGACATATGTAAAAGATAATTATTTATTTAATTTAATTAACAGTGTACGTTTTGTTTATACCGCTAAATGACAGATAAAAATTTTTGTTTCATACAATTTATATGTTTTTACCCCTTTTTAATGTTCTAAAAAAAATTTTATTTGTTTTTCTTGTATATAAAATTGATGACGATTTAAATTGTATTAGTGTTAGTGTTAATTTGTTTTTGACTTTTATCTGCAAGCAAACAATAACAAAACATTCAACAGTTTCCTTTCCAACAAAAAAAAAAAGTTTCTTTCTTCTTTTTTTATCCAATAATTTAGATAAAAATAATAAAGTTAAAATTTTTTTTTTATTTAAATAAAATGTGATTAATATTATAAAATAAAATAATATAAATTATAATAATTATTAAGTTCTTCTACAGTTAAAAGTTCGTTTTTTTTATGTTTTTAAATTCAAAAATAGAATATTTTCAGGTTATGATTCATTGTGTCTCCGCCCATAGAATTTTAATTGTTTTTTACACTTTGAATTAATTATTTATGAGCAATATTTTTAAAATAAAAAATGTTATTATTAAGTAATAAAGTATTTATTTTAGTAACATTTCTGTTATGCTTTATAAATATTATAAAAAGTGAACGAGGTGGTGAGATCGGTTGTTATCAAAAAGCTGAACAAGAAAATCTGCATGATTTACATATATACGCTGGAAGCGTCGATATTTGTTTAGATGCCTGTGAAAAAGCATATTTTCTGTAATAAATTCTTTAATTAACTTCTTTAATAAAATGTTTTAATAAAAACTTGTTTTTATTGTATTAGATTCTCTGTTTTATCTGAGTCAACATGTTTCTGTGCTAATAAACTTCCAACCACCAGTGAACTGAATTCAACTGATTGCAATATAAAATGTAATAAAAATGAACAGCAAATGTGTGGTGGTGAAAATGCCTTAAGTTATTATTTAATTGATTTAAAAGTACCTGGGCCACCAAAAAATGTTCATGTTATTGGTAAAATAACGGAGACATCAATTAAAATTGAATGGGAAGCAGCGGAGTTGACAAAATTAGTGGAAAAATATATTGTTAGAGCTGTACCGGTTGAAACTTATGCAAGAGACAAATTATTACCGGTGACGTTGACATATCAAAATGATACAATTAAAGCGGAGTTGCTTAGCTTGTATCCGGGTACAAAGTATGAAATTACTGTGACGTCCGAAGGTAAAGACGAAGGTGGGAATATGACGATAATAGCTGAAACGGAGATAGGACTACCTAATCCAGAGCCAATGGAACCGAAAGTCATAAGTCAAACCGATACTACCCGAAAAATTGAAATTTATCCATCGCCGAATTATCACGGCCCCACAAACTATTACCAAGTCGTTGTTTTACTCGTTGATAACACCATATTACAGACATTCAATGAAAAACTTGTTTCGGATTATAATAATTCTGTAGAATCAGGCTTACCATATTACATAACCGCTGAGCTTGATTTACAGAACCGAACGCGTATTTTTGAAGTAGGCGATGGTCGCACTTATCGTAATTTTTACAATAAACCGTTAACAAAGGACCAACACGTCCACTTATCCATTGGTTTGGTAAGCATGCAAAACAACGTAACAAAGATACGTTATGCGAATACGACCCATAATCAGCATGACTCCATTGAAACAATAACTAAATCAAAGATCAATGTTTCTGATGATAATAGCGGTTTAATTATATTTCTAATCATTGCTTGCGTTGTCTTTGGCATAATATTAATTCTAATGGTTATCGCATATATTTATATTCGTATAAATATAGGAAATCGTCGTCGTTTATCTGATCATCACGAGTTGGCATTACAAGGACCAATTGTTGAAGTCGTACGTTTTGTTATTAAATTTGTTTTTAAATTATTTCATTATAGAAGAATTTTTGTTTTTTTAATTAAAGGAAAACAATGGTTACATACCGGATGAGTATGAGCGTGGAAATTTCAAAGATCAATTAAATTCTATTGTGAGAAAAATTTCCACCAATTTACTGTTGCCACGTAATGCATTAAATTTAGAAATTGATAATTTCATTGGAACTGGATGTTATGGTGATGTTATTTATGGTAATTTAAAGAGAACAAATGGACAACAATTGCAACGTTCACAGGTGCACGTTATATCCGGTAAGTAGTTTGAAAAATTAAATGAAATCATGATACGAGGATTTTTATTTATGTTTTTTATATAAAAATTATTTTCAGATGATATGGAACGTCAACATCAGATAACATTTTTAAGTGAATTAGATCAATTAACAAAATTACCACAGCATTATAATCTAATGGAATTTTATGGTTTATGTCAGACACCCGATTGGTTTTATATTGTTTATGAAGATCAGAAAATAACATTGAAATATAAATTGTTGGAGTCACGACAAACAACTGATAATAATTTAATTGGCGATGATATCAATACTGTAAGAAAGTTCTCCACACTAAATGAATGGGAAATATTAAAATATTGTTCAGATATTGCTGATGCTATGGATTATTTATCATCGATAAAGTTTATTCATAAACGCTTGTGCTCGTATACGGTGTATATAACAGGGTTGAATGATATAAAATTAACAACATTTGGTCCGGCATTTGATGGTGA
Source organism: Ptychoptera albimana (assembly GCA_961205885.1). NCBI lineage: Eukaryota > Metazoa > Arthropoda > Insecta > Diptera > Ptychopteridae > Ptychoptera > Ptychoptera albimana. Next base: position 28,350,594 of record OY540804.1, on the reverse strand, counting down.
TGGACGTACGATAGATTTATCGAGGTGGCAAGCACCGGAAGTACTTAAATTCCAGCATCATACACCAAAAAGTGATGTTTGGGCATTTGGTTGCCTAGTATGGGAATGTTGTGCACTTGGTACATATTTTTGCTTATATATTTGGTTTGAATATTAACTAAAATATTTTATTTTCTTATAGGTGGCACTTTATACAACAATATAAGTCAAGGTGATTTATTCCAACGTATTCGCAGTGGAGTTCGTCCGGAGAAACTAAATCATGTCTTTATCGATTTATATCAATTATTGATAAATTGTTGGGATTTGGATGCGAATGAACGTCCAACATTTAGTGAATTAACAATAACATTACGTAATTTAATGCAATCACCACAACATTCATTATCATTTGAGATGAAAACCGTTGGTAATGTACCGATGCTACCTGATTATTTGCCACTTTTAGAAATTGATCGTTAATAAAACACGCGTATGGAAATTAGTTTAGATAATTTTCTAACCATAATTACTTTTAATGTTTTATTCCAATTAACATGCAAAATACTAATTAGAATTTTATAAGAAATAAACCTTAAAGGTGCCTTAATTATTAAATCAGAGAATCTCTTCAATCAAAAAAATTATTGATTAAAAACTGAAAATATTTCTCGTACTCATTTTATAACGTAAAATCTCTTTTGGTAAATAAATTAATAAACAAATTTTGTTTTTATATTTTTTTTATTGTAAATTAATAATTAATTTAAATATGTAAAAAAAGTTTTTACAGTAATAATACAAAGTTTTGTTATCATTGTTTATGCTAGAGGAAAAAGTATATATTTTATTTAAGCGTACATTTACGCTATTATCGGCACTATGCGATAGATACGTAAAAATACTTGATGTGCCTTAGAAAAAAATTAAAAAAAAAAAATAATGATATCAATGTTTGTGTTTATATTCAGTAAAATAAATTAAAAAATTATTTCGTCCATTTATTAATTAGTTTTATTAAGAATATTATTCCAAATTGTTAATTAAATTAAGTGACTAACATATTAAATGATTTTTTTTGTTTTCGACTGTTTTTTACAAATGATTTTTTTTTTATTATTATTATTATTAAAAATAAATGTGAATCCCAAATGTATTGTTATTTTAAAGAAATATAAATATATATATATATTTTTGTGTTAATTAAAAAAAATTTATTTCTTGTTTTAAATATTTATTTATTGATGATTTAAAAATTAAAAGGGAATATTTTGTTGCTAAAATGAATATTTTAGCCAAGTTACATGAACCGATTAAATACTGGCTAAATGTCATTCGTTTTAATTAATTTTTTTTTTCTTTTTTGCATAATTATCTTAAAGGACAAACATATTAAATAGAAAATTAATATTAAATAATAATTTCTATCACCATTTGACCTAATGAGATTATTTGAATACAATTTTTTTTTTAAATAAATCCATAGAACACGCTCAGGTAATAATAATCATAATCATAATTCTACGTATAAAGTCCACAATTATGGTTTAATGCAAATAAAAATTCGTTATTATATAAGGAGATTTTTTTTTAATAAAAAAACTCAGCAAATGCATTAAAAGCAGTAAATAACACCCACAATTATGGTTGGAAATAATAAAAAAAAATTCTAAGAAAGTAATTATTTGTGGTTTATGTCTTTGATAATTCTATGTAATTCGTTTGGTGGAAAAATATTAGCGAAATAAAATATAAACCGAACAAGGCCGATGCATTTAGCTGGTGGGTGGGTTTTTTTTGTTTTGATTATTCATTACGTTAATTACCATAAAGAGGAAACATTTAATGAAAAAAAATAATTAATATTTTTGCTTCTGTAATGACACCAACATGCGATAAAATTTATTAAATGACATTTTGTGCTAATTTCTTTCCAGTTAAGTTCCAGACGCTTTGGGTTTTCAAATCATGATTCCTTACTAACGTTGAGATGAAAAACATCTTAAAGGTCATTAGTGCTGTTGCAGGTGGAAAAATAAAACTTTATTAGTTAATCGCGTTTTTTTTTTTTTTTTAAAGCTTCCTTGAAATGTCGAAAACAAAATAAAACTTTGAAGTGGTCATCAATCAATTTATAAAACAAAATTATTCGTTAACCTTCTCCAACTCTAATCCCGCTGTATTATCGTTTTATTTTCCATGTCATGCGACATTATCCTAAGCTTAATCCGTTTGGTTTTACTTTGTTAAGACCGCGGCTCTTCTTATTTTGAATAAGATTACAGAGTACAAGTTTGTCAAAAATAGTTATTTAATTGACATTGACATTGGCGTGCTTTTAACGACTGCAATATTCTGAAAAAAGAAATAAAAAAAAAACCCCCATTACGAATATTTTCACTGCTTAAACCAAATTTATTTTTTTGTATTTTCTCAAAAAATTTCCACCGATACAAATCTTTGGGTTTTTTATTATTCGTTTTAAACTCGGCAAGGCAAAAAGCAAAAAAAAAAACTGATTTTGCTTATGAATAATTTATAAGCTTTTTGTATGTGGCATAAACCTTTTTCTGCTTTAATTTGTCATTTTATATTTATTTACAATTTTTGCTTAATACATTAATTTACTGGCGGCATTATTATAACAGGCAACATGTTATGTATGAATTTTTTTTATTATTATTTTTTTTTTTTTTGCCAAAACATTAGCCAAAACATAAAATAACTTAACGGCATAAAAAAAACTAGTATAACTAGTATAAAAAGTATTAAAAGCTTATTATGTAAATAAAATGTTTCTTTAGGCAAAACCAAATAAAAAAAACTAATAGGGCTGCAGTGGTTAGGTGGTTAAATTAATTTAAAATATGATTATTAATTGCAAGAATATTTTTGTTTGTGTGTGGTTTTATGGAAATTTTATTACTTTTCGTTTGTACAGAATATTCAACAGCGAAAGTGGTATAAAAATAAAAAAAAAAACAGCAACATGAACGCCAACGACTTAACACGTCAACAGAAAAGACTTTTTTTCTTTTGTTTGTTGTTTCGTTTTTTTTTTTTTTTTTTGATATTTATTTAAGAGAATTATTTATTATTATTAATTAGGTAATAAAATGTTTTGATTTAAATGAATAAAAGAATTAATGATTTGTGTTAGTTGTACCTTTGAAAATGCTTTTAATCCGTGTTTTCCCAACAAATTTTTATTTTTTTTTTTTAGATTTGTTTGATTTTATGACATCACCAGACACGTCTACTTAATGCAAAAATATTATGAGGTACTGGGAATTTTTTGCCATAACTCGAGAAATAAAATTTGTATGCCCAAACTAGGCCGATTTCTGTTGTTCTAAAGATTATTCAGCTCATTCTGAATTTATTTTTATTTTCGCCGAATTTTCAGAGAAAATGCATCAGCTTTTAATCAAAACGACTTTGTTCTACGTGTTTGATCGAGAAAAAAATTTACTTTTCGTGTTACAGGAATTTGAAGATCTAGAGAGAGATTTGGTTGCTTAGATGAATTTTTAATCAGATATATCTAAAAAAAAAAATTAAAATTTCATTAAAAATATATTTTTTATTATTCGCTATGGTCAATTTGACGCCATTTTATTACACAAAAAAAAGAAAGAAAAAAAAAGAAGAAAATGTCCAACCCAATTAGAATGATTTTCCTTTTTAAAACAAAAACATTTTTTCCATGCAATTTGCAATTTTTTCCAATTTTTACAAATTTAAAAAGAAAAAAAAAAAAAAAAACGCACACACCCACACACACATATACACACTACATAAAAAATATGAATAGGGTGTAATTGGGTTAAAGACTTAAGAAACAAAATATAAAATAAAAACTAATTTTTGGGTGGCAGGTGGAATTTTATGTTTTTATTTTTAGTAAGAAACTCAGACAACGTAACTGATGCGTGTCGCCGTTCCTACTGTTTATTTTCAGTGAAAAAAAACGGACACACTGGTGACCCACAAAAAACATCCCTTATTTTCTTATAAACAACGTAATACACATTTTTAGCCTTTCTTAACCCAATCATAATAAAAATGGAGAGAACAAAAAAAAAAATTGTTAATAACGACAAAAATGTCCAAATATTCGTGCCGTTTAGTTTTATCGTTTTTAAGCGGGTTGGGGTTGTTTGTTTCTACCGTTGTTTTGATATTTTAATTCTACTCATTCCTCATACCGCGGCAATGTTGCTGGTTAGGGTAAAATATTTTCAAGTCACTTAGTCACCGAGTTACCCAGTCACCCAGTCAATTAAAGCGATCAGTAGTTTTGACAATGTGCAGATTATACCAGTTTCGGTTAGTTAATTCATCACAAAAATCAACGAAAGCAAAAATAAAATTCACACAAATTGCAAGAAAAGTTGACAGAGCTAATAACGGTGTTCAGCGGCTATTTACTTATTTTTTATTCATTCCTTATTCCTTTTGTTACTTTTATGGAAATTAAAAAGTAAAGAAAATGGGATGCAAATGGTGGCAAATCAGAGTTTAATGAACTGTTCCTCTGTTACCTAAAGTCGATAAATTTTTTCCAACCCCAATGTTGATTTTTCTTTTCTTTTCTTTTCTTTTTTTTTCTGTTACTTACGTCTTAAACTCACACTTTTTTTGCATTAAAGCATTCTGGGATTTTCTCCTTTATATGCCTTTATGAATTTAAATAAAAGCCGGTCACTGAAAAAAATAATTAAAAAAAAGAAACAGAGAGGTGAACAAAAAAAAAGAAAATTATTTTTTTTTTTTGTTTTTTAATCAGGTGTCATGTCACCACGGTTTATTTTAATTAAAAATTTGTTTTTATTATTTGAGGTAATAATTAATAATCAATAATCAATAATTTAATTAAATAATAAAAACAGAATCAGATTTTAAACAATAATCTCAACAAAAAGCTCAACGTTTATTAGCACGCGTCACTTTTAATAATTTTTATAACAAAAAAAAAAAAATAAAAATTTGTTTCTCGTTCGCAGACTGCTACGTTCGCAGAAAATATTTATTTAAATCAACAATTTGATAACTAAAGTATATAATGAGACTATAAAATATGAATAATAATAATTTATTGTGTTGTGTTATTAGTAAAATGTTTATGTTTGCATTGTTGGTGGTGGTGTTGCAACACTGGGAGGCAAAGTTAATAACGCGCGGATAGAAATCATTCCAAAATTGTAAACTCTGGTAATTCAGTGTTGTGTGATCGCTCATATTGAATGACCGGTCTATAATTAATATGCCGGGATTTTCTGTTGTAAAGTTATCCCATCGTATGTACACGCCCAGTGTGGTGGGGTTTGAGTATTTTGCAAAATTCGCCCACAGAGTCATTATAATGTCCGAGACACGTTTGTCTGTGTTGTTCCACTGTGATTGTTCGGCTAGTGGCGCCCAGTATGGCATACCCCATACGAATATTTGATCGAAACGATGGGGCACCCCAGACCATGTCGGAAGTGATTCTATCGCTGCCAATGTCTGTGGTTTTATGTCGAACCGGTACATGTAGATTTCCATGTTGTGCTTCGCCATGTGGGTGGCTAATAAAATTGATGGCGCTGCAAATTTACGATCGGTAACAAAGTCAATGAAACGTTTACGTAATTCCGTGCCATGCATCGGCGGATATGGCTTGTACATGAAGTGCACGGCATCGAGCACAATTTGATTGTTGTTGCCACATGTGTCGTTTGTATCCAGACTCGCCAACTCATTTAAAATATTGTCCATGATCATTGTCTCGTACATTTCGTGGCTGATGCCTTCCTCAACCATTTCGCCGGTTGTTATGTCCAAGACTTCCTCCATATCTGTGTAGCCAATCATCAAGGGCACCTTTCGCAAGTAGCCTCGCTCGACAAGAACTCTTGGATGATCGGGAATGAATGGCGTAGTTGTGTTGCTCAGGCCATCATCTATTATTGGCCCCCATTCGTGTACAGGACTAGTCTCTGTAAGAATTTGTGCATTCACAAAGCGTAAACAGTCGAGCAGTTTTGAAGTCGGCCGACGGAAGCAACCAAAAGCATGAGCTATTCTGTCTAATGCAACAGTGTAATCAGCTATCGTTCGCACCGTGTAATCATAGAGACAATTTCCTGACATGATAATCGCCTTGTCGAATAACTTTTCGCTCCATTCGCCGCTCATCAGATGAAAGCAAACACTTGTTGCGCCAGCACCGTGTCCCATCAACGTCACAGACTTATCGTTGCCTTCGAATAGTTTGATATTTTTTCTAATCCACAGCATGGCCGCTGATTGGTCCATAAGCCCAAAATTCCCAGAAGCTTCTCCATCACCCGTCGTTAAAAACCCAAAAATATTCAATCGATACGCCACCGTCACAATTATCACTTTCTGCTTAAAGACCAATTGAAACGGATCCAAGTCGGCGGCACTCCCATGAATAAAGTCACCCGAGTGTAGCCAAACGATAACCGCATAACCTTCGGGCGGTGCTGGTGCTGAAAATAATAAATTAATTAATCAATAAAAAGGTTTTATTGGTTTTTTATTAATTAAATTGGCTTAAATTCAGATTTGGCGTGATTTGATTTAATAAAAAAAAAAAAAAAAAGTGGAGGCGCCAGGTATTAGTAGATTTTTTTTGTTTTTTGCTTTTGCAAATCGGTTTATGCCCTGACTGAAAGTTTGCGATTTATTTTTTTATTTCACAGTTATTACCTTTTTCAGCTTAATTCATAATTTTATTTTCGTGCTTTTATTGAAAATTAATTAAAAAAAACAAATCAACCAACATAAACGAGAATAAAACCAAATTCAAGGTTAATGAGTTATGAGGTTTTTTCGACTTTTATTATTAATAATTTATTTTTCTAGCTTAAATGAACAATAAAAAAAAACAAAAATAATTAAATAAACAAAATATACACTTTTAATCGCTTTATTACATAAATTAAACAATTTTTTTTTTTTATTTTTATTATTATTCATAACTGGGTAATATATACGAAAATATGGCAAAACTAATTTTTTTTTTGCGATAAAATATTCACGTGTAATTATTTTTGTATATGTATTTAATTACGGTTATAGAATATTTAATTATATAAATATTAAAAAAGCTGACACAACAGACATTTTGATGGAAATGGTGACGTTTCTCGTTTATTAAAAACATTGATATACCAGTTCAAGTTAATTTAGTTTAATTGAATAAACAAATGTGTACACTCGATCAATTAATTATCCATACAATAAACTTTGTTTAATCTAATTTAAACATAGATTTGATACAAATCATAATTAAATGTAAACATTAATAAGGCAACTGACCTCGTTGTGATTACAAAATTGTTAAAAATAACAAAAGAAAACACAATAAAAAAAATTAAAATAAAAAATATCTCTGATGACACAATACTAAAGCTTAGATCTGTTTAATTAAGTGTTGCGTGTTTATTACAATAGAAAAAATAATAAAATAATAAAAAAAAAAAACTTTTCATAGTAAATTACTTTAAAACTGTTTGCAACGCCACTTAAGACGTAAAATAATATAGGGAAAGGCAGAAAGGAAAATAAAAACGCAAAATAACTGTAATAATAATAATAATAATAAATAAAGCGAAATAATTAATTGAGTTGGGTTGGTTTGACACATAAACATTTTTAAAAACCACAACCACAGCTTTCAAATTGAGCTTTTTTTTCAATTAATTTATTTTAAAAAAATAGAAGAATTTTTTTTTTTTTTAAAGAAAAACGAAATAATGTGATAAATGGTTTGAATGTTTGCTGTTTGGAGATTTTTGGGTTTTTTTTTTTTTTTTTGTTTATTTATTGCAATCAAAACAAATGACAAATGTGCGTGACAACACATATGCGATTGTGACATATTTTCAGGTTAGATTTTTTTTTTATGGTTTTAGAGATTAAGATTTATTATTTCAGGTAAAAAAGCATAGGGGTGATGACAAAAAAGTAAAAAAAAAAATGTAAAGAAAAGTCTTAAGAATTTTTTTTTTTATATATATATGAGTAACAACCGGATGTGATAAGATTGTGTGACACAGGTCAATATAATAATAAAGCGAACAAGAGAGAGAGTGAGAACGAATTGTTATTTAAATCTAATTAAGGTTAATTTTGGGAAAACACGTTAAAATGGAAAAATTATTAACAAATAATAATAAAAACAAAAAAAACAAACAAACAAATTGCTACAATGATTGACCTTAATATTTCTTATTAACTTCCTTGCAACGTTTTGTTATGTTTAGGTGGTAATTTGTGTGGCTATTCTTAAACCTAAATTGGACAATTGACCTTTTTTTTTGTAGTACATATTAAACTGGAGAGAAAAGAAAAAATTAAATATTTACTAACTCTTACCGCATAATAGTCCAAATTATTTACTTGTGAAAACAATTCAAATGCAATTACTATTTGGTGCAATCAATTTTATAAGAAACAACCAAGAAACGTTTTTTTTTTTTTTTTTTTTTTTTTTTTTCATTACAAGTTTCTTCTCTAGTTTTCGGTGAAATAATTGTGTCAATGGTTTTCTTTTTTACTTTTATAAGTTTTTCTGTAAGCAAATTTAAATAGAAAACAAAAGGAAAATTTGTTGATTTAAGTAAAAGAAAGGAGAAAAGAAAAAAAAAATTCAATTCAACTGGTTGAATGAACTAATATATACTGGTATAATGTTTTTTAAAAATATCAAAGACACATAATGAGTTAAAATAATTTCCTTTAGATAAAAATCACTGAATAACTTTATAACAATTTTTTTTAAAAGTTTTTTTTTTCCCATTTTGTGTTTTATTTAATTAAATTAATTTTTAGAATGGCATGGTAGAAACACTATATTTTATTAAAACTAGTGTAATCAAATTAAATTATAATGGGCATTTATACCACTGTCTTATCCTGGACACATTTCCTTTATTCGTACTCTATCGAACAGTTAATCTTTATCATTTAGATAAAACATTCAAAGCGGTCCTATTATTTTTGATAATAATTATAATAATAATAATAATAAAGAAAAATCAGTTTTTTTTTTACTTTGCCAAAATATAATATGTAAAATCGATAACATCAACAACAACAACAAAAAAAAAAAGAAAAAGAAAAATAATAAAGAAAGAAAAAGAATTTTTTTTTTTGTTTTTTTCCGACACGCGATCACATTGATTTATGTACGAAGCTAAAAGAAATATATATTTTTTTTTTTTTAATTCTATTTTCTCTCTTATTACTTATCATTTATTGTTGATGCACGGATTTTAAAGTGGGTGCCTTTTTTATTTTTCGTGTGTTTACATTATGTAAATTTTCATTTAAATATTATTTTATTTCGTTATATTAATTAAATCATTTTATAATTTATATTCTTGGTGAAAAAAAAAAAAAAAAAAATGGTTTCACAGATAAAAATGGTGTGAAAATTAGATAACATCTTTTTAACAGTGACAGCGCCAATTTTATAACATCGTAATTAATTATTTAAATTTAAAGAAAAAGAAATTTTTTTTTGCATGCTTTTACTAATTAATACAAATTAAAAACAAACAAATTTTAAATAAAAACTTTTTCCTTAATTCAATGATTTGTTTAATTTGATAACGAAAATAAACGGCGTCGGTTCTTTTTTTTTTGTTGCTTGTTTTTAATCACTTTTTACATTTTGCTTGTGTTGATTTTAGTGGTGCCTACTAATACGCAAAAAAAAAAGCTTTTTATTATACATTTCGGTTGATGAACTGTAGAAAGCATAAATAAAACATGCGGTGATCAACATAATTAATTTCGATTAATTTGAATAATCGGTTTAATGGCAACCGTTGACAAACACTAACGCCATTATAAACAAAAATGTTAATTTTATGAATTAATATTTTTTGAATAAAAGCACATTTTTGACATCGCTTTAATCATTTCAAATTTACTTTATTAATAAAATCAAAAATCTTTTTAACCCCTGTTTTTTAGCATTAAATATTATTTAATTTACGTTAAATAGGAGAAGAAAAATATAAATAAATAAATAATAAAATAAAATAAAATAATCATTTCCCCTTAAATGTATTAAAACTAAAAAAAAAAAAAAAACATAAAAAGTAAACAAGAATATTTGTTATGATTTTATATTTATTTGTATTTCGTGATTATGATGATTACATTTTTGGCATATATCTATTGTAAATCATAGGAATATTGTAAATAAAAATAATAAACAAGGTCTAGAAATACAACGGTAAGTTTATTCTACATAAAATAGGTTTGACTCTCCATTCTCCTCACAACACTTTTTAATATAGAAACAGAAACAGAAAAAAAGGGATACCGAAATACTATTCCTGTTTGTGAATTTAATATAAAAATAAATAAATAATAACGAAACGTGTACCTTTAGGTAATATATTCAAAAATATAAATTTTCAAACAATCAATATTAAATGTCAATAATATGATTCAAAGTTTTTAATTTTCTACTCGAGTAATTTCAGGCCGTTACAGTTTAAAAATAGCTAAAGTGCATCGCAATCAATTAGCTAATCTGATTGAATAATAAAATTTATTACGATTTTAACTGGCTTATTGTTTTTATGCAAATATTAAATTTAATTGTAATTGTAATTTACAGAAAAAAAAAGTAAAGAAGAAATTTCCAGCGAAACAGAACACCAATCGATTTGTAATCAAAGCAAAATGTTGTTGGAAAAAGGCACAGAAATGGCACAATAATAACTTACCATCTGGTATGTAAATGTTTAAAAATAGACAATCCTCATCGTATTTGTTGTCATCAGCTGATGTTGCACCGCCGTTAGTGGGATTTTGTGTTGTGGCACCGTTGGCACGCGATATCAAGGCCATAAACGCCTCATCATGCCTTTTCTTGGCAACGCGTGGATTTTGCCAACAATCTGGCATCAATTGACTGGCATTCCGGATGCCCTCCCATCGTGGTATATTATCAACGACTGGTGGTGCAAAACGTCTTTCATTTGTTGGCGGCTGGGCGTACGGTACACCCAAGTAAGCGATCACCATTTTTGTACGAAACATTTTCATGTACATTCCCATTAAAATACCCTGATCCGGCAGTGTCACCATTGGCGGATCACGAGCTGACATCACTTCAACAATTTGAAATAATAAAAAATAAATAATTATTTTCAAAACGAGAAACACTTTCATCATTGTTTTGTATGGCGTCTATGTATCACTTTTGAAATAAATTAATTGATTAATGAGTCGTTACGTTACTTTTCACCCTTTTTCACTTTAATCCATCACCACAAATCATTTTAATTTAAATTAAATTTAACTCTTAAACCACACAGAACAACTTTTAGATTTTGATGATAAAAAGAAAATTTTGGGAAAAAATATTTCCAAGTAAAACCAAACTATTGCCTACCGCAGTCGAGCGGGAAATGAAATCACATTCATTTGGAATTAGTATTTTCGACAGAATTTTATAAAGAAAAATGCGCTTTTAGTATATTAGTAATAAGTTTGTACCATTACCACCCTTCAGTGTTATTGTTGTTGTTGATTTTTTCTTCTTGTCTTCAGTATTTACATTTTTTTCTCTGTTTTTCAAATACAAACAAACAGAAATCATTTTTGCTATTGCTTTGTGGTGGGGTTTTAATGCTTTTCTTTTTTTTTTTTTATTTATTAGCTTTTGTTTGAGAATTGGGGATGAAAAACCACGACAACTTTCAAAAGTTAAAGAAAATTGTAAGAAGGATGAAAAAAAAAAAATAATAAGTAAGGCACAAACTGTCTGTGTATGTATTTTGTCAGAGAAATTTGAATTAAATTTTTTTTTTTCAGGGGTGGTTTGCGTGTTGATTTTTTTTTTTTTTTTGCTATAAACGAATTTTTATTTATTTCAGTTTGTTTGCCTGTGAATATAATGGGAGAAGAATGAAAAATTGGTAGGAGATTAGTAATTATGATGAATAGAGAAAATTGAATTTAAATTTTTTCTTTTTAATTTATGGAATGAAACGACTTAAATTATTTTTCCTTTTAAAATCAAATAGAAATATGTTATACCAGTTATACCAAATATAAGTGTATTGGATTTAGTACGTGTACAAACCCAATTCTTAACCGGTCGAATAAGGACAAAAGTTTTTTATTTAGCTAAAAACCAATTTCAGTGTCTTGGGAAATAAAATTGAAAGAGAAATAAAAGTGAGTTTTAAGGGTTGAAAAAATTATTCATGGTAAGATTTTAAAATAAAATTAAAAAAAAAAAGTGAAAAGCGGTCACCCTTTAAGTACTAACAGCGCCCAATGTTGCTTAACTTCGGTGATCTGACGAGAACCGGTGGCCTCAACATGGTATGAACATTATCAAAAATTCATGCATTGAAACAAAGCCATAAAAAAAATTAAAATTTAATTAATTTTCTTCTAAACAATGGATTGGATTAATTAAATTTCATTTTATTGATTTTCAAAATCTTTATTTTTATTTAGTTAATTTTTTTTCTTCTTGCTTTATTACTACAAATCGGACAATAATTTCTCAGCTCATTAATGATTAAGGTAATAATAATCTGTCCCCTTTATTTACAAATTGTAATTAAATCACAACAGTGACTATTTTAATATTCTCCCCAAATGTAACGACTTCCATATTTAGCAGCAGCTTTTGGATAATCTTCTGGCAGTGCTGGTGTAGCATCGGGATAATAAGCTTTCTCCTTTATTGGTGGAGCTGGTCGTTTTGTATCATGAATCTTTAATAAATAATAAAAAAAAATAAATTAAATTCATTGCTGATTGAATATAAATTCAGAAAAAAAAAATTAAATACTTTAGCACGACAGAAGTAACCATATTCTGGTCTTTCAATTTTAAGATTATCAAAAATGCACTTGTCATAAACGCCTTGAGTGTTGCGGCAACTGAAATAAATTATTTCCAAATTTAATATAAAAATTTCCAAACGTTATTTTCGGGTTTTTCTTACTGCTTGAATTGCATATCACCACTGCTCTTATCCAAGCAATTAGCATATTGTGTAAATTCCTCATGACATGTCTTCTTAACTTTACGGAAAAATTCTAATGCACAGTTGGTAACTGCTTTACCTTCTGCTAAACACTTTCGCGGATCATCTAATTCCTGGCGACATAGCATAAATTCCTAAAAAGTAAAAACCATTTTGACAGCTACACATTAGAGGTTATGTTCCAATAAACATTATATAATAATTTTTCGTTTTTTAATAACATAAATCATTGCTGCATTTCTTTAATGAAACACAAACAACTATTGAACATACATTATTTTGACTTTCACAATATTTTCCAAGATGAAAAGCTCCAGCTCTGAGTGCTGGACTAGATAAATTAACTTCTTGAGTAGTTAGTTCTTCGTCTGATGGTAAATTTATTTCCGATGTTATGACCATTTTTTAAAAAATTACAGTAAATAACCCCTTTTAGAAATATCTACAACAAAAAATTCAAATAATCATTTATGCAAATAATATAATTAAATAATTTTTAAAAAATAATAAAATATTATTACGAAGTCGTACACTGTCCTCAACAATTATTTTGTGTTTTTTTTTTCCTCAAGTCAAAAAAAGTTCATTTTTCCAACATTTGATGAACAAGCGCTTTAAGCACATTAAAGAAATATTTTGACAAGGAGAATAATATAAAAACGGCGGTTTATTTTAAAAAAAAAGATTTTTTTTATTCAATTAAGTAATTTATTTATTTTTTTCCTTTTATTTATTCGTTTTTAATGAGTTCAAAACATTTTTATTTTTTTTTTTGATTAAATAATTTTTAAATCTAATTTAATTTAATTTAAATAAACACTTTAGCTCATTGTATTATAAAAAAAAAAAAGAAATGAAAGAAAAACAAGAATTAATTTAAAAGCAATTTAAATTAATAAAAAGTGAACGGAAGTTGCAGGTTGTCATAATCAGATGATCATCATCATCATCATCATCACCATCATATTTTAAAATTTTAAATAAATAAGTGCACTGTTGCCGCATAATGTTACAAGAAAAAATACGCTATAGCTTTGTTTAAACATTGCATTTTAATTGTCTATTTAATTAACATATTCACATTAATTAATAACATTTGTTTTTCTAATTAAAATCTATTATACAATCGTTTTAAATTATGCAAGCATAAAAAAAGAAAAATTAGCAAATTTAATTTGAATAAACTATATGATTGGGAACGAACGTTAAATGTTTAATCAGACTAAACTTTACAGCTATATAGAAAGAATAAAATGAATAAAAAAAAAATTATATGATTTTTAATAAGAGTAAATGAAACAAAAATATTTATTTTTTTCTTTTTGTAAAAATTAACAAACAAAAATATTTAAATTAAATATATATATATAAATATGTAGTAGAAGGAGTGAAAGAAAAGTACGAAGTCATAAATAGAAGTGTTTGTGTGTTTTTTTTAACAAACACAATCATAACTTTCTAGTTTACATTTTGAACTCAGTCAGCGGTGTTGTATGTTTAAAAAAAATAATTTTTTCGTTATTATTATTATTATTATTATTATATTATTAAAAATATATTTATAATAATTATTATTATTTTTCAATAATATATAATAATAATAATAATTTATTTATTTATTATTCTCTTATTTCGTTTCGTTTTTATTTAATTTTTTTTTGCGTTGTTCTCCTATAAGTAGTATCATTTAAAAGTTCGTTTTAACAGAAACAGAGTTTCTTTGTTTATTTGTGTGTTTTTTTTTTTTTTTTTTTGTTTTGTTTTAATTTCTGTGTTTTTGTAAATTTAAAATTTAATTAAAGACAAAAGTGTATAATTTTTTAATTGAATTTAAAAGCGAAAAAAAAAAAAAAAAAAAATTAATTACATGCAGCAAAAAATAATTTTTTCTTTACTTTACTCTAGCATCGACACAAACCATATCACCACCACCACCACCATTTTTGTTTACAAAAATATTTTTATTTTTTTTATTCTGATTAGAATTTTTTTTGTTGTTGCAAATTTAATCTATTTAAAGTTAAATTAAAAAAAAAGTTTATTTATTTATTTATTTTTTTTTTTTGTGTTTGGTTTATTGTTTTATTAATTATTTATTAATTAAAAAATTATTTAATTAAAACTTATTTATTGTTGCCTGTCGAAATTAACAAATCAAAAGCTGGAATATATCGCAGAGGCGAAAACAACCAAAACCATGTAAGTAGAGAAATATTATTTTTTTTTTATATTTTTATTACTTGACTTAAAGTGAGTAATATGCGACTTAAGTTTTTATTTTTTGTGTTTTTTTTTTTTTTATTAAAACTAATTTTAGAAATAAAAACGAATTTCGTTTTGTGTGTTGAATATAATTGCGACACAATTTTTTGTCGGTTTATTCAAAAAAAAAAAAAAAAAATGCAATGTAGAAATTTTCTTTAGATAATTTTTAATTTTTTTTACAGCTAGTTATTGATTGGTAATAATAAGTTTTGGTTGTTTGCTATTAAGAATAATTATTTGGGTTTTCTGTGTACTAAGAACACCGAATTCGTACCACCAAAAATACTTGTTTATTGGTTGTGTAGTTGTTGCTGTTGCTGCTTTGTCTGTTTATTAATTTGTTGTTGCTTGTGATTCATTTTCTAAAAAAAAAAAACAAATAAAAAAAGAAAAAAAGCAGCAATAAAACTGGATTTAAATATCAGTAAAGGTAAAAACAACTATCCCATTTGATTGTTTTCTTCTTTCTTTCATTTATTTCTCTTTACCCGATACAAAATGCTTTGTGTGTATAAAAGGTTAGAAATTTTTTTTAACTTTAAAAATCGAGTGAAATTTTTTTCGTTTTTTTTTTTTTTTTTTTTTTGTGTTATTTCAGCTAGAAATGTTTTGCAAAATTTTTATTTATAATATTATTTATTAATGCATGGGATTAAGCAATATTTTATTTAAAAATAAAATTTTTAACCAAAAATTTCATAATAAATTGAAAAAAAAAAATTATTTTTTTTGTTTAGCCAAGACACAAAAAATTCACAAATTTCTTTTTTAATTCATACAAAATTTTTTTTTCCCATAACAAAGTAAATGTAAAAGTAGTACAAAAACTGTGTAAATAAAAGGTTTTTTTTTTTTTTTAGCGTTTATTAAATTTTTTTTAAACATAAATTGTCTAATTTGCAAACTATGACTGAAATAATGAGAGAGATAACCTCAATAAATGTGACAATAATCAGGTGAATTTGTCGTGATGACAGTTTACACAAAAAAAAAGAAAAAAATATATTTCTTATGTAAATAAGAATTAAATTCTTATTCTGTTATTTTAATTATATATTTATATTAACATCCTGTATTTTTTGAATATCATGTATCTCTCATATAGTATATCCTGTATATATAATTTAATTTTATTTCTTTTCTGTTATTATCATCTCACTTGTGTTTTGTATACAAATTTAACTTTTTTTTTATATATTATTGGAAATTGATAATTATCATCCTCTCCTCTAAAAAATTCTATATACTATATATTCAATTAAAATAATAAAAAAAATTTCTTAATATTTCCGGTATATTTATTTTAAATTGGTATAATTCTGGTTTATGTCTGTACTCTTGCAGTAATTTTGTAATTCTTCTTCTTCTTCTGTCTTATAAAAATTGTATTTAGATTATAGAATTTTTGTCTTGGATGGATGTTGTCACGGATGTTGCGCATATTCATTTGTAAAAATGTTTTTTTTTTCTTTAATTAAATTTTATTTTAATTACTCAGGTATTTTGTTATAAAAAAAAAAAAAATAAATAAACAAAAAGTAAAAACAAAACACATTACAAAGAAAAGTGAAATTTTTCTCTCTCGCGCTTCATATACTCGTTTTGTTATGTTTTTTTCTGTTCGTTTTATTTCACTGCTTTTTAGTCATAATTTAATTTAAATTAATTTCGTTAGTTTTTTTTTTTTTTTTTTTTATTATCATTTACAAATAATAATAATAATAATAATAATAATAATAATAAAAAAAAAAACGAAATTTATTTAATAATTAAATACACACACATGCCTGAGATCTTACACATAGAAAACATAAAATTTATTTCATCTCACTCGTGTGTCAACATTTTTATTGTTGGTGTTTTATGCTTCGTTTGTTTGTTGTTTAAATTTGTTTATTGCAGGTATGTGCAACCTGTTGATGAGCTTTATCTTCTAATAAATGTAATGAATAAGTCTCATTAATCACGGTTTCAACAATGACAAACATCTTTGGGTTTACCACATCTGTTGTTGCCTGTAAATGGTGAAAATTTTGATTATTATTTTATTTTTTTCTTCTATTTATCGTAAAAATTCATAACAAATTATGATTAAAGATGAAAGAAATTTAATTATTTAAATTCGTTGTTATTTTCACATTTTGTTGTTGTTGTTTGGCGGTGTTTTCATGGAATTTTTTTGTTTTTTTTTTGGTTATCTTAATTATGTAGAAAAGATTTATGATAAATAATCGTTTAATTGTTGAATTTCATTAATTTTGGTAAAATAGTTATAAATGGCAATGAAATTTCTGTTTTATTTATTTTTTTTTTTTTTATTAATCTACCGGATATGGTTTGTTTTATTTGTTTTTCAATCATCAAATCTGTAGATTAGTTTGTTTTGTTTGTTTTATTATTGTATCAAGATGCTTTTTCAGTATAAATACTCGTCTAATGGAATAAATAAATGACCTATTTCGTGTTTTATTCAATTATTTCTAATGCACATGGTGTGTCCCTTGTACTAATCGCCATTTTTATTGTTTTAAATTTTAAAGCAAAGTAATTTTACCATAAGACCGTCCCTGCGCTCTGTTACTTTCGCTTAAATTATCGTTAATACACAATTAATGTTAATAATAAGAATAAACATTATGAGAAATAATTCAAATAATTATAGAAAAATTACCATTGTCATATTTACCAGCAATAAATTAGCAAAAAACTAAAAAAAGCGACGACTAATACAAGAGAAGATAAAAAATGCGATGGAAAAGCTCAGCGTATTTTTTCTTTCTTTCTATAATTACTATGAATGGTATTAAAAAAAAAATAATAATTAAAATAAACGATCAGGAGTAATAAAAAATAAACTTTAGATGTGACTTAGTTAAGTCAAGGTGTATATAAATTATGTTTAATAAAAATATATTTAATTTCTATTTTTATTTTAATGTTTGCTACTTATGTTGGTTGGTTGGTAAATTGCACGACTAACATGTTAAAAATAAATTGAAGAAAAAAAAAAAATATATATCGCTTCCAACGCGCGCGATCGTTCGGTTCATTCGTTTCGTACAACTTTCACAATTAAATTGCACTTTGGTTTATACTCGTCGTTTTTCTTCTCTTGTTACTTAAAAAAAAAAAATTATTTTTATTTGGCTGTATTTAGGAATTTAATCAAAGAAAACTGATGTGAATTTCTCACGTGCATTAGCCACACCAA
The DNA here is from genome assembly GCA_961205885.1 of Ptychoptera albimana. Lineage (NCBI taxonomy): Eukaryota > Metazoa > Arthropoda > Insecta > Diptera > Ptychopteridae > Ptychoptera > Ptychoptera albimana. The sequence goes on along the minus strand of OY540804.1, from coordinate 28,332,097 downwards.
TTTTATAAATTCGTTTACTTATAAACAGCGAAAAACTTGCAGCTGATTATCAATTCATACGCGTTCAAAGGTTATGCTGCTGTTGCTGTTGCTTCTGTTGCTGTTAAACTTTTAACGATGTTTAGTTAGTAAAACTTACGTAAAATATATTAAAAAAATTGAAAGTGAAATTGCAGTGAAAATTATTTAATTAAATACAGAATAAAATTTGTTTAGTTTTTTTTTTGCTTCACTGTTTCAATTTGTGTTTTATTTCTTCTTCACAATGTTGCTGTTGCCTGCTATTTATTTTCGGTTTAAATTACTTAAAACGAAAGAAAATTAATAACCAAAAAGAATTTATTTGTCTTCTTGAATTATTATTTAATGAGTCATTTTCTGTGCTTTTATTTATTTTTTTTTTTTTCTTCTTCAATAATTTTTTATGTTGAAAGTGGTTGTTGCGTTGCTGCTGCTGCGGTTATTACCGTGATGGTCGTTGAACTTGCTTTTTGTTGTATAAAAAAATTCATTTTTTTTTGTAATTTTCCGGTTCGTAGGTGGCTTTTGCTTTTAATTTTTAAATGGTAATTAGATAATTTTTAATACTTTCAATGATAAAAAAATGAAAATAATTGGGGGTTTTTTTTTTTTTCACTGAAAAAATTTTAAACTAGGGGGTAGGTTTGTCGCTTATTTGTTACTTGAAAGACTGCAACACCTGCAGCCCTTAAAATATATTTTCTATTATATTTTATAATACAAAGACAGTGATTTTTGAGATGATATACTTATAAAAAAAACTGACTACAAACTGGTTGTAAGAAGTCATGACAAGTTAAACTCGTGAAATTTGCATTTTATAGAAGAAAAGGGGAAAAAAAAAAAACACAACAACAACGGCTTAAACAACTAAATCAACTCAACGTATATATATTTATTTATTTAATTATCTTGATTTTTATACATTTTCTCCTTACACAACTAAACTAACAAGAAATGTCATCGATAAAAACAAGTAAAGCAAAAAAATTCGTTATTTATGCGATTGATCTGATCACGCTCTATCTAATACGGTTTGAATACTTACTAATAATTATACCACTTTCTTTACTTAACTGCTGAGATGATGCGATGTAATTATTTAGCCAACTATAATCGCTAATTTTGTTAATTTAATTACACCAAAACGGTTTTTTTTTTTTTATTTATGAAATGTGAAGATGAAAAACCTGACGTCAATACCATTTCAAGATGTTTTTGGCTTCAAGATGATTGAAATAATTAATTAGAAAAATTATGAAAATTTCCTGACATTTTATTTATAATTATTTGTTTGTTGCTATTAATTTTGCTTTTTAATATTGATATTGTTGTGTTTAAGTGAGAGAGAAAGACCTCCAGACTGTTGTTAAAACTAATAGCTATATGGTCGACAATCAAATAAAACCAAAGAATCAAAGACATTTTTTTTTTACCATTTAGAATAGAAAACTGGTTTTCCGTTGCGTATTGATTTTTTTTAACCATTTGTTGAATCTGTAACTCTTCTCCGTGTTTATAATAAATAATTTGCTTGCAATATTAAATAGAAGAAGAAGATAAGGAAAAAAAATATAAAATAATAAATTAAATAATAATAATACACAAGAGAGAGAGAGAGACAAGTTGAAGAATGTTGTTCGCTGGTTGTACGTAAATGGTTTTGTTGGCTTTTTTTTTTGCTTGCAACAAATAAATGCAATTTTGGTTTAATTTTTTATTACACAAGAAAAAAAAAAATTAAAATTGATCTGACAACACTGGGTGTTTTTTTTTTTTTTTTGAGTTATAAATAAATAAATACCTGTTACCTACCTATACAGGTAAATTTTTATTAATAAACTAACTTTGGTAACGTTTGTGTATGTAGTTGTGTAGAGAATTAGTGCCAATGTGCAAATTTCGGTTATTATTAATCTGGAATAACTTTAATATCAATGATCCGATCCGTTGAATGCATCACTACGTTTCTTTTACGTTAATTACAGTGAATTTGCATAAATAAGTTTATTTATTTTTATATTACTGCATATTACCATAGAATATTCTACCCAAAAAAAAAAAAAAAAAAACATTTCAACGTACCTTACCTTACCTAGAAATTGTAAATACTAATAAACCGTTAAATTTTTACCTTTAAAACAAATTAAAAATGAAAAAAAAAAAAGAAAAAAATTATTGCAGCTGTTTGTGTTTGGTTTTCAACTAAAGAAAGAATTTTTCTCTCTTTATTTTTTTTTTTAATGCCGCAAATCGTAAATGCATGGTGAAACCTTGGAAACACCTTAAATTTATTTATTTATTTAATTCAAGAATATTTGTAGACAAAAAATCTGGTGAAAGGGATTAAGTATAATCTGTGTGTTTGTCACTCAAGTTACTTAATTTAATTTTTTTTTTTTTTTTTTTTGAAATATTTCAGACAGTTGTGTTTCCTGGTTGTTTTTGGGTGGTTTTTAACCAATTTTACGAATTCTTCTATTTTTATTTATGTGACTTAAGTTACATTTTTTAATTGCATTTGCGCATATGCATAAGCATTCACATGTTCAAATTTTTACAATATTAAGTCGTCGTCGTCGTCGTCATACAAAATTAAAATAACTTTTTTTTTTTGCAAAACACTAGGAGATTTTTTTTTTGTTTACAATTTTAGCACAGACAAAATCCTATCGTTAGAACGATAGAAACGATAGAACTATGCGTGGTATAGGTGAAAAAAACGCCAATCCTGTCTTGCTTGATTTTTAAACTTAAAACAAAAAAAAAAAAAAAATATTTATTTTTACGTTTTAATAAAATTATTAACTCACTGCCAGATGTTTTCTGTGTGACGTGGTATTTAAAAAAAAAAAATTTAATTCGTGGAATGCAGTTCAGTTTTTATTTTTATTATCATGTTGTGATTTGAATGAACCTATAATGTGTTTTGGGGGTTCACTTTGTAAAAGTCACTTAGCGAAAAGCTTTTTTTCTTTATTATTTTATTTTATTTTAACGATTTTTATACGGTTCTAGTGTTTTAATTAGTTAATTTCTACGTTTTATTGGCAAAAAACGTTGAACAATTTTATTCTGGTTCTAAAAAGTGTTTATCCATGGTTTCGATAATTTTAATAATTCTGACTTTACCTGTCCATCAAGGATAATAAATTAAATAAGAAAACAATCTGTCACCTTTAACGAAAACTGATTATTTGCAGGCGGTCGTAATATAAAACCACAAGACACAAACACATCGCTCGCCCGCCCGTCTCTACATAATAAATTTGGCTCAAGAAATTTTTTTTTGCGTTGTTTGCCTGCCTTGTATGCTGCCATTGTGTCACCACCAATCCATACCAAAAAAAAAAAAAATTTATTTCAACATTTTCAGTAATTAAAAATTCATTTCATGATAAATTTATTGAAATTTAATTCACAAATTTTTTTAAATTTTTTTCGTTTGACAATTGTGGTGAATTTTTGTTCTTTAGAGGTCAAACATTTATTTAAATTCTTTTTTCTTTCTTTTTTTGGGTAAATTCTGTTTACGTTTTATATTAATGAAATTTATTTATTCTACTCTTGGTTGTTTACTTAAGCGGCTTAGGTTTTTATTTTCTAAGAGGGAAATTTTTTTGGTGATAAATGCGGTTGTTAAAAATTTTGTGTTCTTAGAAGAAAAAAAATCCCATTTCACACCTATTAACAATGATCAATGGTGGTGGTGTTTGAACAAAATTTGCAGTAAAGCCGATCCGTGTTTCAGGTGTGGAAGTTTCAGAACTTCTTCCTGATGCCTATTATCGGGAATACAACAAAACCAATGATTAAAAACCGATTTCAAGGTGTTTTGTTACAGAGTTTCTTCTCACTCATGATGAGTTCATTGAACATAAATGTGTCGTAGTCGTAGTCGTCGTAGTCACCGTCGTCATCGTCATCGGTCGTTATTATTGCAAATGCAAATTTGTATTTTGATATTTTTGTATTTTTGTATTTTTAATAACATCAGAAACATTTGTTCGCTTCAATCAATAAATAAATTTAAAAAAAATAAAAATATTTTTTCGTTGCAAAAAAATAAATAATTAGCAACAAGAGTTAATTAAATTTTTTTTGTGTTTTGTGTTTTTTTTTTTTTTTACTGTACTTCTTGTCCCATTACGTGATTATTTTTTTATTGGTTTTTTTTTCTGTGTGTTTTTTTTTTTTTTTTTGTAGATTTTTCTGTAGCTACAAACAGGTCATAATGGTTGATTAGTTTTCATATTTACACGTGCAATAGAAGAGAGACATAAAAAAATAAATTTCTTTGTTTCTAAGACGTGATTTTTAGTTTGATTGAGATGAAATTTTGTTTCACTTGAAATTAATTGAAGTGACCGTCATTCCAGTTGGTGCAGTGTAACGTCTGTTGCGTTCTATACTGTACAGAACATCAGTTGCATCCCATGTAAACTTTTAAACAACCCCACTGGTTCTCAATATGTTTTTAATTTAATTTCGAAAAATTAAATAAAAAAATCACGCTTTAGCTAGGTAAAAGCAAAAGAAATTTAATGAATAATAAAAAAAAAAAAATAATAATAATAATTTTTTTTTGTTTTTAAATATTCAGATCGTGTCGTTATTGTTTCTTGGTACTTAATGTTGAAAATAAATTAAAATTAAAATAAATAATAAAAAAAAAATTATAAAGAAGAAAAAAATAACAACGACACACACACACACACACGCACACGCACAGTAAATAAAACGTGAAAATGCTAAAAGGTGAACTATTTTGAAAAAGGAATGCAAACCGGCCAATAACCGGCGTTACGATTAAATTTCTGAAGTTTTCGGTCGGTATTTTTTTTTTGGTTTCGGTGTCGAACCGAATACTACGACTGTGTTGAAAAACCAATCTGAAGGAATTATAGCAAAAAAGTCGTCACCACAAATATCGTTTTTTTCTTATTATTTTAAATTTTTGATTGAATATGACGGGTGGTAGACAACATCGGCTTTCATCACTGAATTTTCTTCTATGCAATGTTTAACATTTTCTGTTAAATTTCTCATTATTTGATGTAAAAGAAATAAAATTTATTAAATGGAATTTTTTGTTTTGTTATCTTTAAATGTAATGTATGTGTGTGTGTGAGTGTTTTTAATGTTTGAGGGCATTGCTCTGATTTAAGACAATCCAACCTTTAATTAACATTTATTTTGTCATCAAGGCGCCGACCGAGAGAACGACACAAAATTTATATACAATATATGTGGCCATAAATATTGGCTTTGATTTGCTTTATGCTATTTTGTAATAAAATTAATTATTGTTTTTTAATTTTTTATTCATTTCAACATAGTTTTGCATTATTTCTGTTTGGTTGTTTTCTTATTATTGGATTAAAATTAAAATCGCTTATGGAAATAAAGAAAAAAAAAAAAATGTGTGCTTGTGGTTTGTGTCTTTACTTGAGCATTGTTTTTTTTTTTTTTTTAGTTACAAGAAATAAGCGCGATTTACTCTACCACCCACTATTATTTGTTGTTGTTTACTTTAATTCTTCACTTTAATTTCTGTTTTATTATTTTTTTTTTTTTTTTACCTTTACCATATATTTTTATTACCACGATTAGAAATGCATGAAAATGTTTCTTTTTTTTTTGTTTCATTGGTTTAAATTTGTGTTTTTAATTTAAGAATTATAATGTGAAGCTTTTAAATATATAATAGAAAAAATATTTAAAAAAAAAAAACAGAAAAACAGAAAAACATTTTGTAATGCTTGTCAAATGGTGAATTAACGTAAACAAAACACCGAATGTGAACCATTTGAAAATTGATTAATTTTGCATTTATTTATTTTATATTTCATGTTCGATTTAATCAGTAAATTATAAGTATTAATAACGAATGTTATAGAAAAAGAAAAATATAAACAGAATTAAATTAAATAGAAAAAAAGAAAAAAACGAAAAATTAAGAATTTAGGTCACAAAACGCGAAACTAATCTTGGCAATAAAGTTTTTTTTTTTTTCTCTATTTTATTTATGTTGTGAGTTTTTTTTTTTAAATGACATTTAAAGGTTTATTTATTAGCTTTAAGTAACCTTTGCTATGTTTGGTTGGGGATGTTGGGTGATTCGTTATGTTTTAAAAATTAGAAAATGTGTAGATTGTGTAGGTTCTCCGTCTTCAAATCACTCTAAAGCTTAGCTACAAACTTAAACTATACAAGATTCGACCTACTTTTTGACTTAAGCTTTGTATTGTAATGGAATTCTTAAGATTTATTTATAATTAAGCTGCGCTTCCTTTTGTTTATTTATTTGTTTACTTTTTTTTTTTTTTTGTTGTATTTCTTTATTCAATAAACCACTAATTGACTTTGACTAACTTTGTGTCTCATAGCAATGACACAATTTTTTTTAATAATAATTTTCTCATGCACTCAAAATGTACTTATTTAGTGTTATTTAGTGACATAAATTTTTAATTTAATTCATAAATCAATCAATAATAATAATCAATTATTTATGATTTATTATTTTATGTTTTGTGATTTATTAATTTTTCTATCAAATTTTTTGATTTTGAATTTATTTGTGTATACGTATCGCGTAAATATCATCGCTAAATTTGCATGATTTCTTCCTCTTCTTCTTCTTCTTCTTGTATTAATCAAACAATACGTTGAATAAAAAAAAAAAAAACTTAATTTAATTTAATTTAATTTAAAAAAGAGAGAAAAACATCGATGTTACCAGTCCGTCGTGTCACTGAAATTAAAATCAGTGTGATTTTTGATGAAATTATTTATCCGCTATTATTTATAGAGACCTAGACGATTATTACTGCTCTGTTGCGTGTTGTGCCAGGAGAGATGAGTTTGTGTGTTTTTGAAAATGGTTGTTTAACCTAATTTAATATTTTAGAAAGAAAAAAAAAACATCATCATTCAAATTGATGTTGATTGATGTGAAACTACTTCCTCTATACAAATAAATTTTTTTTTTTTTTTTTTATTTTTATTAAATAATCTCTAATCGTCTCTCTTGTTCTTTTATTATTTGTCATTTTCTTAATTTATGCTGATTAATACTTAAATTTATTAAAAAAAGAAAAATATAAAATATAAAATTTGTGTAACGAAACGATACGAAATGAAACGAAACAGCAGAAACCCAGTAAACGGAAAACTTCTAAGAGTCAAACGGGTCTTATTAAAGCTGCTTGACCTAAATTAGTTTTGTCTTAAACTCTTCTCTATGCGGGAAATATTCTTCAATCTTTTTCTAAACAAACAGACACGGAAATTTGTTCAAGACAAATTGTATGACCTGTTGTTGCCGCACTGTGCACCACCATCATCACCGCCGTATAGAACACACACGACCAACAACACTTATTTCCGCTTAAATTATTAATTCAACAGAAATCATCGATGCATAATTGCCAAGCGTTAAGCATTTATTTTTCTAATAAAAATCTGACTATATACCATCCGATGTAATGTCATAATTTTATGTTTTTGTTGACTTAACTTAAGCTAAGTGGATTTTATTTACATTTACGTTAAATTACAGTTGAATAATTTTTTGTATTTAATTTGAAAAAATGATTCAAGTATGACGGAATTTTGAATATTTTATTCACACTTTTGTGTCTATCTGTCTGTCTGACTGACTTAACGTTAGTGTGACTTAGCTTCTTTATTTTTTATTTTTATTGAATTAAATTTGTTTGTTTATTAATCAGTGTGCTTAGAGACTTTATGTAAAAACGTTAACTGGATTTTTAAAAATCATTTTGAAATTCAGAAATTTCTCCAGAAAATTTCCCAGAAATTTTTCCAGTAATTTCTCATTTACACCCAGCATAACCGTGCTACACAAATCGTTACAGTAATAAAAAAAAAAAAATTATTCTCGATGAACCATGGCAACACCACAGTTTTTTTTTTTAATTGCTTTTCGCTTATTTAGTTTCTCAATTGCAATTAAAAAAAAAAACTTTTTTTTTTTAAATAATTTAATTAACTATAAAACAGAAATAATTTTTTTTATTTAATTAATTAATTAATAAATCAGAAAACAATAAAATTAATTGAAAAAAAAAAAAATATTGGATGGAAATTAGGGCAGATTATAATAATTCTCATAAACCTAATTACGGGATTATCGCCGCTGTTGTTTCTTTACGAATGATCAATCAGGGATAGCGAGTTCTATCCTTAAGAGCAGACTGTTTATAGGGTTCAAGAGAAAATTCTTTAATTTTGATTTTCCGAAATTTCAGCGAATAAGTTATCGAAAAACTCATAGAACAACCGTGATTCAGTACATCCGACATTTTCATAAAACTTTCAGGACGTTCTGAATTAATTCAGAAATTTATCAACTATGAAAAAAGTTTCGTACTTTGTCCTCAAAAAGTCCTGCTTACAAAAGAATTACACCCAGTTATGGGCAGATGAAATAATCTGTTTTGCTCTGCTCTCCAAAAAAAAAAAATTTAACTACGTAACTGAATGCTACGAATGTTACGAATATACAAAAAATGGGGGCAGTTCAACGTTTTTTTTTTTTTTTTTTTTTTTTTTTTTTTTTCTCCTTTAATATCAATGAATTAATTTTTTATTCATTAATGAAAAACAAATAAATTTAAAAAAAAAAAACATAATTCATAAACAATATATATTTAATTTTTTCATCATTATTTGATTATTTCTGTTTGCCGCCTCTACACACATTTATTCATATTTACACACATTAACACACATTTATTACAGGTTAGGTCAGGTTATCAGTTGATTATTCAATTTTTTTTTTTTTTTTTTATAATTATATAAAAATTAAAGAAAATTTTAATTTTTCAATTTTTTTTACAAAACAACAAAACTTGCATTGTTCTATTGTTTTTTTTTAAGTTAAAATACGATAAAAATAATTAATTTTTTTTTTTATTTTTTTTTGAGTTTACGCTTAGATTATGTACGATGATTATGAACGAAATTGCAATGTTTGTTGTTTGCTTACTCTGTGTGCTTTTTGTGTTGGGATTTTGTGGATTTTGTAGTTAAATGGTGATAAAAAATGTTTTTTTTTTTAATTTTATTAGAAAATTATAGAAAATAATTATTTAATTAATGTTGTGTGTGTGTGTGTGTTTTTAATTAATTAATAAAAGAAGAAACAACGAAGAAAATGAATGAGAGAAAAAAACATAATTCACATGTGACTGATTTTAAAATGGAAAATTGTTTGTAATTTCAATCAGAATTAATTATTTAATCATTTTTTCCTATTTTATTATGTTTTCTTTTTTTTACTTTACTTTACCCTCTTCTTTATTGCTGTTTTTTCATTTCATTTTGTTTAATTATTACAACAAAAACTCTGTTGTTATGCAATCGTTTTAGCAATAGCAAACAAACAAACAGGTAGACAGTGTTTGACTCGTGTGAAGCGCTTGGGTTTTTTATGAGTTTTTTTTTTTTTTTAATTACTGAATCGTGATAGATGCAGTTTTTTTTTTGAAAGGAAAACAAAATTATGCATTTTATTTTTATTATTGAATAATAAAATAAAAAGAAAAAAAAATTGTGTCATCCATCTGTAAGTCGTATAAATGTTTTGTGTGTTTGTTGGTATTTATTAACAGTTTTATCGTGCATATTGCAAGATAGATAAACGCCTCTTAAAATATTTCATTGGAAATTAAACCACCCAGTATTATTCTAGGGGCGTGTTGTGATTTCTTTTTATTTATTAATTAATTAATCAGCGTTATTACGTTTTGTTTTGTTTTTTCTTTGTTTTTTTTATCTGGTTTAAGCGTTTAATTAATTTTATTGAAAAAATACATTTTTTTCTATATGTTGTTTCTATACAAAATAATTAATTAATTAATTAATTAGGTTAAAACTCAGTCCCTATTCCAATCCCTTTCGTTAGATAAATATATCGTTGGTTTAATACTTTGCTAGATCAAATTCCCAAACGTTCTCGTAAATACAAAAACAAAAAAAAAAAATGAAAAATTTGTGTCACGACTTCTTAGAACGACAAAATAAAAATAATTTTTTTTTCTCTCTCTCTCTCTATTTATGGTAAATTAAGTTAAGTAGGTGAAATCTTAATATTTTTTTATTGTTCTTAACTTATCTGTTAGAATAAAGGTTTTTTGTTTTTTTTTTTTTATAGAATAATATTGAAGAAAAATTATATTTCTCAGCTTTGTAAAGTAGCTTTAAAAAAAAAAATAAAAAAACTTAAATTGATGTAATGAAGGCAAAACACATACAATTGTAATTCACTTCATTATTATTATTTTCTGTTTTGTTCTACTTATTTTTCATTTTTTTTTTTTATGTGACTTAATTCATAAAACATTTCTGTATTATTATTATTTTTATTTTTATTGTTTATGCTGGCTTTACTTGCTTTATTTGTTATACATTATTTTGGTGAACTTCTTTTGTTTACTTTTATTATTTAGCATTTAAGTCAGTCGCGTTTGCTTTGTTTTTTGCTTTATATTCTGTGTCACCACCACCAACTCTATTCTATTTTCTTGGTTTATTGATTATTCGTTTAGTTTGTTTATTTAAATTAATTAGAAATTTGTTGAAAATTGCGAATTATAATATTCAGGACATTGTTATGATCTTTTGCTCTTAATCTAGGTACTTTTGAATTGTTTTACCCGAACGTAAATAAAAGATGATTCAATGAATATTTTCGTTGTTATTTTGCAAAAAATTAAATTCATTTCACATCAGTATTCAATGCAGCAAAATGAATAACAGCACCGACTTAAAATTTCAATCAATCGAAGCATAAATGATTACAAAACGAAGAAATAACACAACAACAGCAATAGTAAATAAAAAAAGAAAATTTTATGCAATTGTGAATTTCTTCGTTAAGAGTCGTCCGGCCGCGTCCATACAATGTTATTTAAGTGTTTTTTTTTTTTTTGTGGTTTTATATTTAAGTCACGCATAACTAAAAAAATGACTTACAAAATCCACAATTTTATTTTATTTTATTAAATTATTATCGTTAGACATAGACTTAATTACAAAATAGTTTGTGAAGGTGCAACCAGCAATTTAATTATGAAATAAGTACATAAAACGCGGAAATACCTTTACTAAAATAATAATTATTTGAAAATACATAAAAAAAATTAAGTGTATTATTATTGGCTTGACTTGACTAAACAGCAAAATCCAACAACTTCAATATATATATATATTATTAAAAGTTTAATCAAAAATCACGATTCATGATAATAAATATTAATTTTTTTTTTCTGTTTTTATCACGTTTTATTACCTCTGTCGTCATCTGTTGTTTTTTTAATCAATTAATTAATTAATTAATTTAATTATTGATCTCTCTGCTCCTCTAGAGCCGTGTTGAATTAATTTTAAATAAAGAAATATATTTATTGCTCTTTGTACAAAATTAATGCATATAAATACGTATGTGAAAAATTAAAAAAAAAAAAAAAAAAATCAGCAAATCATAATTCCAGGTATTTTTCGATGTTTTTTCGATGTATTTTGTACTTCTACGACGGACTAAACAACATTTCTTTCTGTTTTTTTTTTTTTTTGTCTTTCTCTAATTATTATTTTTATTTAATTAAACTTTTTTATTGAAAATAAACAAAATTAAGGCTTTTTTTTTTCTTATTTCTTTTTGATGCCTCTCTAATAACATATTTGATCCGGTTTAATTGATTAACACGAAAAAAAAAAAATAAATAAACCGCGCGCGCACACCATACCAACAGAAAAAAAAACAATTGAATTCTCCTTATATTGCTTAATTTTTGTTTTGTTTTTTCTTCTTTTTTTTTTCGCTGAGTTTTTTCTTTCGTTATTTTTTTTTTTTGTTATTTTCGTTTATACAATTGTAGCTTTTTTGGTTGTTGTTGTTGTTAAAAGGTATAAACGAGAAATCAATAAAGAAAAAAACATTGACAATCGAAAAATATAATTTTTTTTAATTTTTTTTTATAAACAATTAATTAACAAGTGATTGGTGGTGACCTTCAAAAATTTAAATAAAGAAAAATTAAATGGGTGCAGTGTGCGGCATCAGCCGGTGTTTGTGCTGCTTTAACAAAAAAAAAAAGCTTCTTTCTTGTTGGTTTTTTTTTTTTTTTTTTTTATTTTGTTTAAACAAACAAAATAAATAAATAAATATTCAATATGTAAAAGAATTAAATAAAACTTTGTAATGACATTTATTGCTTTCTTTGTTTCATTATTTATAAGAATTTTTGCATATTTGCCAATCGCGTAATTACTTTATATGCGTACGTTTTATCCTTTTTTTGAACCTTTTTATTTTTTTTTTATTTTTGAATATTTTATTTTTATTACTGTCTGCTCCCCCGTCTCATTTGACTTTTTATGAACGATTGTTGTTTATGTTCAGGTTACAGGATTTACATAGTTTTTAATAAGAGATTTATTAAAATTGGTTTTTTTTTTTTAATTATTGATTTAAGTGATTTATTTGTTAATCAACAACAGTGAGTAATCTGTCGATATAAAATTTATGCGCCTTAGCTAAAAACACAAAAACATTTTATTTATTTTATTAATTGAAAAGTTTTTTTTTTCTTCTTCTTCATTATTGTATAATTAAATATTAATAAATAATTCATTAAAGTAAATTAATTAATTATTTATTTATTTATTTAAAAATATGATGAAAAAAAAAATATACATATAATAATTCCAGCTTAAAAGCTAACTATAAAAACATTCTAATGTTTTGTGTGACTTTCCTTTTACGACTTTGCTCTTTTCTTCTTTTTCTTCTTCTTTTTTCTAATGCTGCTTATTGTATAATTTTTCTGCATTTTAATTTAATTTTATTCTTTTCTCAATTATTCAGTTAAATAATTTTTTCATTAAATTTTGTAATCGTTGTTTTATTCAGTACATGTAATTTGCGTCTTTGCTAAATGTGGTATAAATTAAATTCTCGCTTTCATAACTAATGCTTTGTTTCTTTTGTAGGTAATCAAAATAGATTAATTAAATTAAAAGTTTCATCATTGGTGTGATTGTTTTCTTTATGTTATTTCTCAAAAACAAAAAAAAAAAAACGAAAACGAAAACAAAACAGCTGTTTATACCAGTTTTATAAACCAGTATCTCTAATAAAATTAAAACACAAAGTAGTATCGTAAAATGATGAGAAAAAAATGTGTACAAAAAAAAAAAACCCCCCAAATATGATTAAATGTATTTCCCAAAAAAAAAAAAAAACAATTAATTTATGTTTACTTAATATTAAGTTACTTAATTCTAAAATAAATGTTTGTTTGTTGACTTTGCTTTTTCCACACATCGTCTTCATCTTCTTCTAGAAAACACACAAATCACTTCAACAAAAAAAAAAAAAAAAAATATTTTTAAAAAAGGAAAGAATTTTTATTTTTCATAATAATAAATAATTTCTAAATTAATTTAATTTGTTTTTGTAGAAATAAGAAAAAAAAAAAAAAAAAAATGTTTGTTTGATTGCGTTTTAAATGTTTTTTGTGCTTTCGTTCATAATAAATGTCATGTGTTTTACTTGGTGGTGTATGTATTGGGTAACAGCAATAAGAAACTCGGCTGATTTCTTTCGATTAGTAGTATTGGATTAAAAGCGTTGCAAAGTCACATTTATAGCTTTTTTAACACTGCGATGATGAACTTTTTGCTGTTTTTTTCATCTCTGGTTTACATTTATTTATTTATTTTTTTGTTGTTTTGATTTTGATTTTGTTTTGTTTGCGATATACAAAGTTAAGTCATTCAGTCAAGTTAACTTGCTGCGCAAGTTTACACTGCTCCTCGCCCCGCCACACCACCACCTCTTTACATTTATTTATTCCTAAACAAGTTAGCTTTTTTTTTTCTTTTCATCTGTTCTTAAATGTTTAATTAAATAGCGAAAAGGAAAAAAAAAAGTTTAAAAGTTTATTTATGCGGGTGATTTTACGAGGGGGTATTCATAATTTTTTTGTTTTTGTATAAAGCTGTTGCTGTTGATATTAATCTTCTTTACAACAAGCTTTTTATTATTATTATTTTATTTTTTATTATAAGCAGCAACAACAGGCAACAAACACCGAAAAAGCATAACAATTGCTTTGTTTGATTTTTATTAGGAATTAAAAATAATAAAATAAATGTCTACTGCGCAATCAGAAAATAATAAAGTCAATCGCGCTTGCGCACTAGTTTTTTTTTATTTTTTCAGCTTCATTTGATTAATAAATTGTTTTTTATGTCAGCTTTTTTTTTTTTGCTGTTGTTGTTCTTTTATTTAATTCTATTTATAAATACAGCAAAGCTTTTTTGCTTATTGTGTTTTTAAAGTAACTTATGCTGCTTCGTTAAGTTTAATCTTTTTTTTCAAGCATACCAGCAGCAGCAGCAGCAACAGCAGTCAGCCTTATTTAGTACTTGCTATACCAAGCAGCACCAACGAAACACCAACATTTTCGTTCATTACAAACATTTTTTTTTAATTTTATTTAGTTTGTAGTGTGCTGGCAACTAGCTAACACATAGCTACAAAAGTAATTAAAAAAGAGAAGAGAAAAACAAATATTTTTTTATTGTTATTTTTGGTTACGCTTTGGATTTATTTTTTTTGCTGCAAATTTTATCGTAGATAATTTAGAAATTCAGTTTCTATTGTGAAAAATTTTGTTTTGTGCTTTTTTTTTTTTGGTTTTTGTTTTTATTTTAATTTTTTCCTAACTTGGTTTTTACGTGTGAAATGTGATTAAAAGTTATAACGAAAAAGAAAAGAAATTATTTTAATTAATTATTTAATTAATTACAAAGTGGCCTTAGCTTGAAATAATTTATTAATTTGTGTAGTAATTGTGTGCTCTTTTTTTTTCTGTTTTTATTGCTGTTGAAATTCTAGAAAAGTAAAAATAAAAAGCTGCATAGTCAAAGTCGTCGTCATCGCTTTTAATTGAAAAGTGTAGAGAAAATGTGAGTTGACTTTTAGCCTTTTTTTTTTTCAGTTATTTGCAAAGAATTTAAAAGTAAAGAATATTTATTAAAAATTTCCCAAAACGTTGGAGAATTACGATGTGTGTAAACAACAACAACAGCAACAGAAAAAGCTTCATCATTGAAATATACGGAAATTGAAAGTTTTCTTCTTTATCTTCTGCTTCGTTGTTTTTTCTTCTTTTGATTTTCATTTTCTTTTCTTTTTTTTTTTTTTTATTAAACTTAATAAATAAAAAAGCAAAGTTTTGCTGTTCGCCTTGTAAGCTTTGTTTTTTCCGTGGTTTTTTTTTTCTGTAAACTTGTTGTTGGATGACAACAGTAGCATCCAAAATAAAAGCCAAACACCCTCCATAAACGGTATAAAATATTTTTTTCTTCCGCTGTGCTATTGTCACCAACGGTTCGGTTCATACCTTTACTACGCATTTTTAACTCTTCACTTTTTTTTTTTTAATTTATTTTATTATGTTTTGATGAAAGTGAAAATAAAATTTTAATTTGAATTATTTATAGAGATTTTATTATTTTTTTTTTAAATATAAATTAAAAACCTCGACGACGATGACATTTACAAGAGAAATCTTTTTTTCTAGTTCGTTCTGTTCTATTCTGGTTAGCTGGTTGAATTTTTGTTTTTCTCTCCTTAAAATTAGTTATCTTATTAAATATTTATTTCAGATTTTTAATTTGATATAAAAGTAAAAACCGATTATAATTGATTAGTTTTTTTAAGGAAAATAATTTTTTATTTTTTAATTTAAATTTTATATTCCAGACACGAACCTTTTATTATTATTTGGCAATCAGCTGTCATTATTGTTAAATTCTTCTTCTTCTTCTACTTCGTCTTTATTTTTTCAACAAACCAAAATTAACTTTATAAAAAGAAAAATTAAAAAAAAAAATGTTTGTTTTCGTATGTAATTACGTAATAAGTGATGATTTAAAGTAAAATTATAATAAAATAAAAAAAACTGGTCAGTAGTGATACCTAAAATGGATGACAAAAAAAAAAAACTTTCTTTTACCAAACCGTGCGTAAACTTAAGCTTTTTTTTTATTATTATCTATGCTTTTTTGGCGGGGGTTACACCATATTTTAATTTAAAATATTTAATTCAAATAGCACGACTTTTGTTAGTTACTTAACGAAGAAAGTTAATTAAAAAGAAAAAAAACAATTTTCATTTGTACGATGCTGCTGCCTCTGTAGTATTTGTTTATTGAATTTTTAAAAGATCTACAAATTATACCAGTGATGATGTGTCCCGAATGATCGACATTTGATTTAACAACAGAGAATTTTTTTTTTTTTTTTAATTAATTAAAAGCCTTTACCTGTCATTTCCTTCTGTTAATAAATTTTTATTACTATTATTATTCATAATCAATAATTGATGTTTTCTGTGTGTGCTTGTATAAAGAAATATAAACTTAAAAATTACCGCAATTGACTTTCATCTTGTTGATTTCTTGCTGCTGCTTCTGCTGTGTTTTTTTTCTTCATAATTCCAGTGCAATGAACTTTTGATTGATTTTGAGTTTTTTTTGCTTTTATTTCAAAAGCTCAGCACTTTGCAACGCAGTTTTTTTTTTTTTTTTAATTAATTTTTATTTATTTATGCAATAAAAATTATTTAAAAGCTGTGGTTACATAATTTTTGTCGTTTTTTTTTTTTTTTTTCTAAGTAGTAAAGACACGACAAGAACTTTGTTTTGTATTTTGAATTAAAAAAAAAAAATTCACCAATCCAAGGTTACTTCTAACCTCGAAAGGTGGATGTTAAAAATGATTTTTAATTTTTTTTTTAAATATTAATTATAAATTTGATTGTCTTGCGTCATTTTCTGTTTTTTAATTATTTAATTAATTTTTTTTTTAATTTAATTTAATTATTAAGTGTTTAAGAAGAGAAGTGGGATAAATAAAAATATAAAAATCACTTGCTCGGTTGCTGGCGGTTTTTTTGTAACCACAAGATTTTTATTTATTTTATTTTTTTAATTTTTTTTTTGTTGTTGTCAGGAATAAAAATAATTATAATAATCTCTTGAGAAAAACTATTTTTTATTTACGGAAAAACCGTTTAAGTTATTGATTTATCGAACGAAACTTGTTTTTTTTTTTTAAATTATTATACCAGTTTTGTGTGTCCTTACTTTAGTCAGCCTATCATTCTTTTAATCAGCCGAAACAAATGTGTTGCTTGGATAAACAACCCTAAAAATAATGAATTTACACATCAAAAACAATTTGTAATTAATTTAACATGGAAATATATAAAAAAAAAAAAAAGATTTAATTAAAATTCCTTTAGATAATTTAAATTATTTTTATCAGAATAAATAATTTTACATTGGGGGCGTTTTGTTTATTTTATACTTGTATAGATAACAAGAAAAAAAAAATTCTCTTTAACGACGAATTATCTTAAATTTTCTTATCGTGTTTTGTTTACTTTTTTTTTAATTTTAATTTTAATTTAATTTATATTTTTTATTTAAAACAAAAAAAAAAACATTTTTCTGAATGATTTATATTCATTCTGGTTAAAAATAGTTTCATTCGACTATAAAGTGTCCTTCGGCACCCATTTGTTTGTCTTTTTTATTTCATTGTTCTATCCAAGTTTACAACCAGCAGAATTATTTCTTATCTATTCACGGATAATAAATATTCATTCACCCCGAATAGAGTTGTATGATTTGATTGACTTCCTCTTGATATGCAAAACTAGTAAAACGGATGGCGTTTGCATTATAATTATTATTTTTATAAGGAAGCCACAAATTATTCGTAATAATACGATAAAATTTTGTTAGTCATCGGTGGACCAAAGTGTAAAAGCAAAAAAATTATTATTTTATAGGAGAGATTTCATAGGAATTTTATTTATATTTCCCTTATCAAAATTTAATTAACAATTTCACATGAATTTTTTTAAACAACATCCTTGCTTGCTAAATGGTTTTATTTATTTTTCGAATAATATAATATAAATACTTGAGGTTATTTTTAGTGAATTTTTGTATTTATTTATTTTTGTTTTCAATAATATATTTCTTAATATTTTTTTTTTAAATAAGGAAATTTAAATTCATTATTATTATTATCCAGGGGCAAAAGTCGGTTTTTTTTTTTTTTTTTTGTATTTTCTTGAATACAATTTTTAAATGAAATAATTTATAAATTTTAATGTATTTGTCCTTAACTTGTTAATATTTCTAAGAAATAATAAAAAAATTACTTTAATAAAGTGTAATTTGTGTTATAATTCCATAATCAAGGTTATTTTTAACAAAAAAAAAAAAAAAAAGATTAAAAGATTAAAAATGTGTATTAGCTAAAAGTGTCTCAACTGTGTGTATTGATGCTGTATGCAATTTTGCTTGCATGAAAAGCAAAAAATCAATCTTCAAAGTCATTTTTATATTTACACAAATTTACCTCAATAAATATATTATTTTAATCGTCAATAAAAACAAAATAATTAAATGTTTAAATATGTTCAAGCCTTCAAAAAATAAGAAAACAAAAAAAAAAAAAAAAACTTCTATAATTAGTGAATACACACATTTGTAAAAACGTTCGATAAACGAAGATAAATTTATACCCGCTATGTGCTCCAAGCATCCAGCATATGTTTTTATTTAATTATTTTATGCTGTTTTAGGTGAATAAAATCAAATAAAATAAAAAATATTTTTTGTTTTGATTATTCAAAGTTGTTTTATATCATTAGCGAAAAAAAAAACAGAAAATGTAAAGCTAAGAAGAAAAACATCCAACAACAACAGTACAACCTTGAATTATGTTTATTATTATTATTCATTTAGTTTTAATGTGTTATTATTTATTTGTAGAGCTTTTTATTTTCGTTTGTTACTATTTGTGTCGTATTTTATGTTATTTACTTTGCTTCTTAATTTAATTTTATGAAAAATCTTTTTGTTATCATCTCCTCTGTTGTTTACGGTTTTGTATGATTTGGTTCTTGTCTCTACTTGTTTTTTATTATTTAATAAAACTTTCAAATTAGGCTTTAATCCCAATCCTAGGTATTTAATTTGATTTATTTTTAACCTTGATTGAAAGTGATCATCATCATTTTTTTTTGTAGATGTTGCTGTTGCTGTTCTGTCGTTGCGTTTCATGTTGCGATTCGTTTAATAATCATAATGAATGATGAATTAATTTTTTTTTTTGCCATTTTTATAATAGAAATTTACATAATATATCATTAATTACGTAATGCCAAATATTTATTTAATTTAAATTTTATTGAAATGCATTGCTGCTGTCATTTTAACTCCACTGTGTAGGCCAATAATCGTTTATTTTGATCAATTAATCGGGTTTCCTATAAAAAAAAAATACAAAATTATGTTGATGCCCTTGGTTTCTTATCATTTTTTTTTAAATTTAATCACTACTAGTAGTAACGTCGCAATTCATTTTATTTTAATTTATTTGCTTCTCTAAAACGTACCGTTTTGCTGCTTGTTTTTCTAATTGATTTTTATTTGTTTTGTGAAATCAATAAAAAAAAGCATTTTTTTTTTTATTGTAAGATGATTTTTATGATGATGATTTTTTTTTTATAATTTATTTATTTAAATTATTTTTAATGCGTTTTTAAATTAATTATTTACGTTGTGTGTTCTGTTTTTTTGATTGGAATTGTTGTTAGTTAAGTTACGTTTTAGTTTGGATTGAAACCAATTTTATTAACTTTTTCTCTAAGGTATTTATCGAAGATCCTTTTTTTTTTTTTTTTTAAACTGGAATAATATGTTTATATGTTGTTTACGTTTGTTCTATACAAAACAAAGATTTTAATGTGGTTTTTGTCTTGAATACGTGATAATCTTGCCAAACCAGGTAACACACGATATAAAAATCATTAGAAAATTACAAAACTAATTTGCATAATGTATTTAACTTTATTAAAATATGATTATTATTATTATTATAAATAAATTTTGTTTTATTTATATTTCTTGGCTTAATATCAACATGTATAATTATTATTAAAAAAACAAATTATTGGACACAATTACTATAACGATGACATGTTGCTTCATTATTATTTTACGTTTTTTTTTTTTTCTTCTTTAACTTCCTTGTTATTTATACCTTGTCATGTTTTGCCTTTATTTTTATTTATTAATAATTTTCGTTTTATTTTTATTACGTGAATTAATTTTTTGTTTGTTGCTTAAATATAGCTGGTTTTTCGTTGTCAATAATTTGACTAGGTCAAGCGTGTGTCATTTAAGTTTTTTTTTTTCATTTTTTTCTTTGACAAAGACAGCCTAGCCTGCTTTACAGTTTGGATTGTGTTAATCTCTTATTCTTCATCTAAGTTAATTTTTATAATTTTAATTAAAATTAATTATTTTTTTTTTTTTTTTTATAATAACAAGAAGAATAAAGAAAACGAGAAACGTTGGTTGGTTGGTTAATTGTTTTGCAACTTTTTCTCGTTTTCTTTTCTTTTACTTTGTTATTTAATGACGTCATACACACGTCTCACTTTCATAATTGTCATAAATAATTAGTAAAGCACAGAATAATTCTCTTTAATAATATAATAATTTCCTTTACTTTATTTTCAATATGCATTACTTTTTTAATTAACTAATTAATTAGTTAGTTAATTCTTAATGCAGACTAGACTAATGTTGATTGTTGCTGCTGATAAAGCAAATAAAATTAATTAAATGTAAATTAAGCTAATGAAGCTGATGGTTTTATGAATTATTACTACTACTTGGATTAACTGCAGTTAATCAAATACGGAAAAAAAATCATTTTAATTACATAATTACGCTTATTTAGTGGCAAGGAAAGTACCGAAGCGAATAAAGAAGTGCGGCAATGGCTAATACATGCTAATCCTGCTAAAATGTAAGCTAAAATGGTTATAACAAAATGGCTAACAGAAAAAATGTTTTTTTTTTTACAAAAAAAAAAACAAAACAACATCACGACGCCACGTTTTGTTGGTCACTTATTAACGAATATATATTTAATTTTTTTTTTCTACATCTAATAAGCCAATTATTTAACACGATTAACCATTTATTGACATTTTTAATGTTGTTGTTGCTATTTGTTATTAAATTGACACAATTTTTGCCTCTTCTTCTTTTTCTTCTACTTCTTCTTTTCCTTCTATTTTTCTGTTTTTGATTTTTCTGTTTTTGTTTCATTATGACGAGTTGACTTTAATTTAGTTTTTTTTTTTTTTTTTTTTTGCACACTAAGTTTATGTTTTTTTGTTTAATGTTTTGTTTTTGTTCAATGTGTGTTATGTTTTAGTCGCTTTGTCTGTCCTTGTTTTGTTTATTCATTTTATTATTTTTTTTTTTTGTTATTTAATTCAATTTAAGCAGCTTTTGACTTAAATGTTTTTGTTTTTGTTTTTTTTTTTTTACAATCATTTAGCTTGTTTTGCGTTTATTTTATTTTATTTTTTTTTTTGTTGCTATGTTTTCACATTTATGTCTTATTGTTGTTGAGTTTTCACAAGAAAACCATTTATGAATGAAATTTATTTAAGGTTTCTTGAGTTAAATAGAAAACACAATTGACTGTTTGTGTCAAGTTTTATTATTTCTATCAACTTAAATTTTGGCTAAAGTAAAAGTTTTTTTATTTTATATTTTAAGTAACTTGAATTATGGCATATTTTGAATTTCTAAATTATTATTCGTAATGAGTGTATTTGAGGTTTTGTTTTATTACGTTTTTGGTGACATTTATTCAGTGTGGTTTTTGTATTTTTGATTAATATTTAAATTATTAATGGTTATTATATGTGAAAGATATTACGCAGTTTATATGGTTGTAATACTCTAAGCAACAAGCTTAACACAAGTAAACCTTATAGAAAATTCAATTAATTTACTCTAATCTAACCGTTATTAAATTCTTAATAAGTAAATATAAATTATTTTGATTAAATAAAAAAATAAAAAGAAACGAAAAAAGTGTAACTGTGTAATTAAATTTAATTAATAAATTCCACAGAAATATAAATAAATAAATAAGTGAAAAATCTGTATAATAATTATTATTATTATTATTAAAATTTGTTTGCCCATTAAGTTATTTAATTAAATATTTTCCTGATAATATTTAAATCATTTTTATAGAAGAAGAAATTTTTTTTATTTTTATTATTTTATTGTTGGTTGTGAGAATGGATTATGAATTGTTGCTGTTTGTTGCTTTGCTAACTATTTATTCACACAGTTAATCAATTTTATGAATTTTTTTCTTGTTTTATTTTAATTTTTGAATGCGTGAAAAAATGCATAAAACGTAAAATCACGTTTAATTTGTTATATTTTATTTTTTTAATGTATTTTCTGTATTTTCTTTATATTCCCTCTTGTCATGCCTTGCCTTTGTTATTACTTGAAAAATGCATATTGATGTTCCAAATAGCACACATTTGTATACCAGTTGAATAATAAGAATTAACTAAGCAAAGTCTTACACCATCACATCACATTGTGATTGTCGTAAATATGTCATCTGATCCAAAATACCTTTGTTTCTGTTTTTATATAATTTTTTTAATTAATTAATTTTAAATCATGATGATGATGATGTTGATGTTGATGTTGATGATGATGATGATGATGTAATTCAAAAACAATTTTTTGTTATTTAATTAAATAAGTAAATAAATGAATAAAAATGTTGCTTAAATCAAGTTAAAAAAATAAAAAAGAAAAACATTTTCCACACACACACACACAAACACAAACGAAATTAATTTTCTTTGTTTTTTTTTTTAATTAATTAATTAATTTATTTAAATGTTTTTTGTTACTTTATTCAGATTGATGTCACGTTTGTTAAAGTAAAATACATTTTTTTTTTTCACCTTGATTTATTATTCGTTTCGTACGTTTAATTCGTTTTACTTTACTTTACTTTAATTTGTTGTTTTTGGTAAATAGAAAAAATTCTTTGATTTTTCTATTAAAACAACAAAATTATCATTTAAGTTCAAGTAAATCTAAATGACCTAATAAAAAAACAACTGCTTTGCTGCTGCTGCTGCCTATAAGGAAGCTTTTTTTATTAATAATTTTTTTTTTTTATAATTTCAGATAATCAAGTTAATTAATTAATTAATTGCTGCTGCGCTGCAACATTTATTATTATTATTATTATTATTTTAATTTATTTTTATTATTATTTAATATAAATTTCTTTTTTTTTTGTTTTTGTTTTGCTGTTGATTAAGAAGTTAAGTCATGTCTACGCTTATGTTTTGGAATAAACAAAATAATAATTCATCGAATCATTTAAATAATCATAGTAGTAGTAATAATAATAATAATAATAATAATCATAATAATAATAATAGCAATAATAATAATAATAATATAAATCAACAGCAATTAAATGATACAAAAAATGGTAAAAGAAATTGGTTACATGCACCTGATGTACTTGTTAATGGACATGTTGCCTATCTAGTCAAAGTAAGTAAAAAAAAAAAAATTATTTATTAACCGGAAATTGGATTTTACAATCCAAAATAACAAAAAAAAAAAAAAAATTTTGCGCAGTATTTTAATAGAGAGAAAGAAAAAAACATTTTCTAACAACTCATGCGCGATTAACTTAAAAAAAAGAAAAAGAAAAACAGAAACAGAAATTCACCAGCGTTTTTGTTTTTTTTTTCTTTTGTCACTTTTCTTCATTTATACACATGTAGCTGAAAAGCACTACACCAACTCTTTGGATGTAACATTATTAAGTCATTAAAAATAAGCTTAAAAAAAAACAGCTGGTGGAAACAATAAAAATTTTGTTTTGTTTTGTGTTTTTTTTTTTTTTTTTTCTTATGTTATAAAACAATTAAATTAGCATATTGTGTTATCTAAAAAGAATTTTAGATTTATGTTTTTTTGATTAAAATAATAATGCGACAAAATGTTTGTTAGGTAAGTTTAAGTCACATAAAACATTTTACACACAGCAGTATAAATGTGAAAAAGTAGAACGTGTGGTGTTTTCTTCTAATTCTTTCATTATTTTCTTCATTTATTTTTGCATTAATTTATTTAATTTTAATGTACAGACATATTTAATGCTGTTAACTGTTAAGAATTTTTTCTGTTTCTTCTATGTTTCGTTATGAAAAAAAAGAATTTTTTTTTTGTGTTTTATTAAAGTCAAAGCAAGAGGAAATCGCCCTTTATTAACGTGCAAAACAGCAGCTAAAATAATTGTTTACGATGCTGTGTTTATGTTACTTGCTGACAATGGTTTTGTTTAGCTTAAAACATTAAAAATGAATCATAATTAAGGAAATGTATTATCTCTGTCTCTCTGTCATTAGTTTAATTATTTATTTACGGCTTAAGTTGTCATCATCATCAACAACATTGGTCATTAAACATTTTTTTTTTAATTATAGATAATCAACTTTAATTTTTGCCTAATTTTTAATAAATGTGAAAATTAATTAAATTTCTTTTTTTTCTATCATTTTTAATTAGTTTTTGGGCTCGACACAAGTTGATCAACCAAAAGGTATTGAAGTTGTTAAGGAAGCAATACGTCGTCTTGAGTTTACGCAACAAATAAAAAAATCAGAAGCCGGTAGTAATGTTAAAACAAAAAAGGTCGAGATAACGGTTAGCATTGATGGTGTTGCTATACAGGTAAATAAATAATTAATTAAATTAAATTTTTAGTTTATCGTTTATCCGCATTATTAATTTAATTTTATTTTATTTTTTTTGTTTTTCATTTTGTTAAAATCTTTTAAAATATAGGAACCAAGATCACAAACAATTTTGCATCAATTTCCATTACATAAAATCTCATATTGTGCCGATGAGAAAGGTGTTAAAAAATTCTTCAGGTTTGTTTATTTCGTTTATTTATTGAATTATTTTTATATGTAATCAGGTAAAGAAAAAAAAAAAACTGGTTGACCTTAACATAATCATGATTTAAAAAAATAATTTTTTTTTCTCTCTCTATCTCTTTCACACTTGTTTACTTAATTAAAAAACTTAAAGTAAATTAAATTAATTAAAAAAAATAATTTTCATTTTCATTTTCGTTTTTTTTTTTTTATAGTTTTATAGCGAAAACTGGTAATTCAACAGCAACAACGACAACAACACCACAATCAACATTACCAAATGGCACGATAACAATTGATTCAACCACATCATCATCGACCAGCATTAATAATTTAAATAATTCATTAACGAATGGTCTAAATGGTAATTCGACGTTAACAACAAATGGTAATTCCACCACTGATACCGCTGAGGGACACGAATGTTTTGTTTTTATATCAAATAAATTGGCATCGGATATCACATTAACAATTGGCCAAGCATTTGATTTGGCATATCGACGTTATATGAATGATAGTGGAAAATTTGCTGAATTAAATAAATTACAAACGCAAAATAAACAATTAGAGCAAACGGTGAATGTTTATCGTCAACGTTTAAAAGATTTATGTGATGTTGTGCCAAAAACGGAAGTCGATCGTTTATTAATGCGTTTGAATATCCGTGATATATGTGATGTGCCGCAACAATTAGAGAATGGTATCGATAGCCATATGGCTAGTATTAATGGTAGTAAAACACCAGATTTGGGTAAATCACATTCATTAATTAATTTCTGTTATTTAAACAGTTTTGATATGGATTTTGATTATTCCACAGGTATTGATGTGTCATCACCGAACAATGATGATCAATTATTGATTGAAACGTCACCAAAACATTTTGCACCGATTGTGCCACCACGTAATTTACAGAATCAAATAAATAGCACCCTGGAGGCATTAAAACCGTGTGTTGGGACCAAACTAGAAGGTTTATTATTGAATTCTGATTCGGATTCTGATTTTGATCCGCGTGCCACCGAATGTGAATTACAGGCGGCAACAAAACAATCATTAACAAATGGTACTAAGATGTTGACAAATGATTTGTTTGGAAGTTTTGAGACGTCATCAAACACAGCCAATAATAATAAATCCACGTTGGGACAACAATTATTTGCACCTGTCATACCACAAATAAATGGGAATAATCATAGTTTTGCAAATGGTACACTAACAAATGGTAATGGTATTATGAATGGTGTTAATGGTATAACTATGAATGGTAATGGAGGTATGCCCACCAGTCCGCCACCATTGTGTAAGTTTTTCTCTTCTGATTCCTCATAACCACAAAACACCCACGCCTAGATTATTAATTTTTTTTTTATTTCTTTTATTTATCTTTTAGTGGCACCACCACCAAAAACATCAGCACCACGTCGATCATTGCCACAACCACCACCAACACAAAGTAATGATCTTATTTTAAACGGTTTAAACAATGGTAATGGTAACAATGGTAATATACTGATGAATGGTAATCATGATCTATTTGGCTCAACACCATTCAATCCACATTTACCAACCGTTTTTGATGTAAGTAATCCCCAACATTCTAGGGTTAATTTAGAGAGAGAGAAAGAGAAAAATTAAATTTAATTAATTAGTTAGTTTGACTTAATGGAATGATTATATTTAGCTTTAAAAAGCTGCTTTCCAGCTTTATTTTCTATTTTCATTTTTTTTTTTTGATGGTTGGTTTTAGTTTGATTTTTGATTGATCGAAACTTTTATTTATTTTTTTTTTTTTTTTAACCATTTTTTTTTTCCTTTTTTTTATAATTAATTAATATTTTATATACACACAAACACAAATCATAAATACAATTGTCCGCTACCATAATTTAGAAAGAAAAATTATTTAATTTTATTTGTAACTAATTGGTGGGTGATGTTAGTTAGTAATAAGTCAGTCGATGGTAAAAATTTCGTATATAGCCAATAACACAACCGATTTGATGAAAATAATTTTCTTGTTTAATATTCAACAATAAATAGATGACAACATTAACCACAACAGCAACAACAAATGTTAATCCATTTACATTTATAAATGAACAGCAGCAGCAGCAGCAGCAACAGCAGTCGTCACCATCACCACCTCAACAACAACAACAATCGATAATTAAATCAAATCCATTTGGTTCACCAAAACGTGCTAGTAATTATGATGCATTGAAAACAATAAATAATAATGAATTTGAAAATTTTATAATAAAAAATAATAATGTTGTAAATGATGTTGTTGATCATCATCACAATAATCATCATCAGCTAATGTTGCAACAACAGCAACAATTAAATAATAATAATGTAGCAGCAACAACAACAACATCAACAGCAGCGACAAGTACAATTGCTATTGAAATATTTCGTGATGCAGCTGCAGCAGCATTTAATGAATTTAAAATGACAACATCTAGTCATAATATGCAACAACAATCTGTTGGAGGAGGTAAACATATAATAAATGATGATGATTGTAATATTAATATTAATAATCTTAATAATAATAATAATAATATTTATAATTATATTAATGATGATGATGATGGTAATGATAATGATGATAATTTTGATGGTATTAAAATTAAATTATTACCATCATCATCAACAAATGATATTAATTTAAATAATAATATAAGTAATATAAATGGTAGTGGTGGTGGTAGTTGTATAATTAATAATAATAATAATAATAATAAAAATAGTAAAAAAATGCATGAATTCTCTAATCCTGGTTTAATGCAACTACCAAACACAATACCGTCAGCAACAACAACGTCAACGTCAACATCATCATCGTACAACACCAATATTATTAATGGATTTAATAATATTAATAATAATAATTATAAAAAGAATAATAATAATGATGGGAAGGTAATAATAACACACAAATAATATATATAGATATATTTTTATTGTTTGCTATTTTATGTTTTGTCTTCATTGGTGGCTGCTTCTTCTCTTAACCTAACTTTTTTATTTTATTTCTCTTTGTGAATTTGTTTGTTTGTTTTTTTTTTTTATAAATGTTTTTTTTTTAAATTTGTTTTATTTTTATTATTATTATTAATTGAATTAATTTAATTGTTTTTCTTTTTTATTGTTTACTTTTAGAATAACTTTAGCAAAGGACTGGGCTTTGATGATTTTACTTTGGAGAGTTTAGATCCGTTGAGAAAGTAAAAAAAAAAAAAAAAACAGTTTTTTCGTTTATTATTATTATTATTATTTTTTTTTTTTGGTTAATTCATGTCTTATTATCTTATTATTCTAAACAGTTTATTATTATTATTATTATTATTATCATTCTTGTTTATTATTTTTGTGTAATTTTTTTTATGTAAATAATTTAATTTAATTAGAAAAAGAAAAATGTTTGTGAATGAAAAAAAAAAAAATACATCACACAAAGAAAACATTAAAAAAAAAAAAAAAAAATTATGTGTCTTTGCTAGATAAAAGATGGTTATATAAAACTATAATTGTGTAATTAATTTTCTATATTATTATAATAGATGTCGTTAGTATTGTTTATTATTCATATTTTCTGTTTAATTATTCTCTCCAATTTTATTGTTTATTAATTAATTAATTAATTAAAAAAAAAAGAAATAAAAAAAAAATTATTTAAATATTACTATTATTTAGCTTTAAACAAGTAATAAAAAGAAAAATTAAAAAATATTATTATATTAAAAAAAGAAAATTTATTATAAAGAAAAAAAAATAAAAAGGAAACAAACAAAAACGATTAGAGAAAAAAAAAATTTAATTAATTAATTAGCTAAAATAATAATAATAATAAACATTCCATTTAATAATAATAATTAATAATAATTAATTAATTAATTAATAAAGCATTTTTCATTCATAAATAGCGGCGTAGAGATTAATGAAAAATGTTACTAAAAAAAAAAAAATTAAAATAAAAAAAAGTGATAACAAAACATAAAAAAAAAAGTGAAGAAAATTAATTAATTAAGAATTTATATATTAACAAATAAAAAATGAGAAGAGGAAAAATTAAAAGAAAAAAAGTTAAAAATTAAAAAACAAAAATCAAATTGGTGCTGTAATTTTTTTTTCTTCAATTTTTATTTGTTTTTATTATTAATTATTAATTATTATTATTATTATCATTATTAAATATTAATTAATATATATTTGTGTTTAATTTCCATTTATAATTAATTGATTAATTAATTATTAGTAAAAATACATTTAGTGAAAAGAAAACAAAATTTTTTATTATTCAAGTTGTATACGCTGTGACAGTACTGATGACTGTCGTTGACTTAATGCTGAAATGCTGTTTCCCTCATCGTTTCCCGTTTGGTTTGTATTTTTCCCGAACAGCAAACGATCAAGTGATGTGAGCACAGCAATTCTGAATTTTGCCTTTTGCGATGGATTCATACCACGTACATCTGGTAGAATACTACGAAAAAAATTCAAATCCGGGCAATCCGTTTGTTGGGTTTGTTGCTGTTGATTTATTGACTCATTTGTTGCACTCTCATCATTTTGCATGTTGTTGCAACTGGTACGTTGCGAATTTGTATTATTTTGATGCTCCTCATTACTTTGTTCATTCTTTATTTTTTGATTAGCCGATCGTGTATTCGGTGTTGTCCCTTCCTTTTGACTATTTATATTATTATTATCCATTTTTAAATCTTCCTCCACACCGTTTTTAATATCATTTCCGTCTTGTTCATCGGCATCTGAACATTCTTTGCTTAGCTCGTCATCAACAGATGGCGCTGTCACTGAACTATTTTGTACACTTTTACCAGCTCTACCTTTTCTCGTTTTTGTTGTTCTAAAACCATTGCAATTGCAAATCAAAAACAAGCAAAAAAAAAAAAAAAAAATTCAAAATTAATTAAATTATGAAATTGGTAATTGCGATCAGTTACAAATACGATTTAGTATACGGTATTAGGAAATCCATCTTTGCGGCTAAGTAATATGGTCGTCTTATCGGTAGATTTGATTTAAGTTGACGTAAATGTCGTCCCAGGCCAAGCCGTAAATTCCGCCAACGTTCTTTCACAGTGGCCACTAAAAAAAAAAATATATTTTTTTTAATATTAATTTCCACACAATAAAAGTAATTCTATGTTAAGTTACTAACCACTTCCTCCCATTTCTTTGGCAATTTCCACCCATGCCTTTTCCTGTTCAATTTTATATCCATAACCAGGATTTGTGTATTCATAGAGCACCCGATAATTCTTTACCAGATCCACAAATTTTAAATTATACGTAATTTCTGATCGTAACATAATAATTAATTAATTAATATAATTACAACACGTTAATTAATGATAAAAATTAATTATTTCACACAAAAATGAAATATAGAAAAAAAAAAATTTATTTTTATTTATTTTTTGGTATCTAAATTGAACAACAATACACAACACTTGACACAAGTTTCATTTGACGTTTCGTTTCACATACAAAATGTCCGAAAATGATGAAAGAAAAAAAAAAAAATATTTCCTTCTCTCTACAATATGTTTTTCGTCTTTTATTTTTCTAGCTTGAATATGCTGCAACTGCTACATATCGTGTATATACGAAATATATATCTGGATAGAAACGCAACAAGAAATGTGCGAAAGAAATATGTTTTCTGCGCAATTTTTTGTTTCATCTGTGTGTTTTTGTTTTCATTTCTTTTTTGTTTGTAAATTTTGGAAAGAAAAAAAAAAAAAAAAACGCTGCAATATCGATAACCGTAAAGAATAACTTTTAGTCAAGACACGATATTCACGAGGCAAAATATATACACAATTTTATGTCTTTGCTTTGCTCATTGTTTTTTATGTGTGGCTAAAAATCGTTTTAACGAACATTTTTCAATAAATTAATTACTTAATGCGTTTTAAATTAGTTGGTAAATAGAATCTAGGGTTTTCTTCTTACTCATTGTTAAAACATGAAAACTATTTAATTTATTCATTATCGATTACATTTAAGTAGAAAAGTTTTATCCATGTAAAATCAAATGAACATAAGCCATTTAGTGTAGAAAAAAAAAAAAAAGTATTAACAATAAGAATGTAACGCATTTAACTGAATGCACAATTATAATGTTTCGTCCTTAATTCAATTGTCGTGTAATAATTTTATGAGAGGCGTAACGTAAGCAATCAATTTCGGTTTTCCCCCTTTTTTTTTGTATTTGTATTTTCGCTTTGCTCTTTTCATAGCTATACAAAGTAAATAAATAAAAAAAAGAACAACTGGAATTAAAGTTCCTTTTTTTGTTGAAAATTCGGTTTTAACTACTGAAGTAATCAAATCAAACTTTAATGAGAAAATATATAAAGGGTTTTACCGTGGCTACACACGTATCAAGTATTAAGACGACAGAATATGGCCAAAAAGTCATCAACGATGTCAAACAACAGAATCCACTCATACACAAACAGTTTTTCTTTTATTCAAAATTTTTACTTTTAATTGAAATTTGCATATTACATCGTTTTTATTCGGTTGTATCATTCACTGTGGCTGTGTTTTCCTCACAGAAAATTATCAGAAAATGCACTTAACGCTTGTTTAGCATTTATGAATTTTAATTATAGTAGGGCGAGTAATTTGTTTTTAAAGTACAAAAAAAAAAAAAAATCAAAAAATGATCTGATGGTGGTTGGTGACCAGATGAAACCCCAAAATAATAAAAATTAATTTCCGCCTCTAAAGTTCAAGAAAAATTAATTCACAGGATGCCACACAGTTATCACCCCAATATCAATTATATGTAAAAAAAAATAATAAAAAAAGGAAAACGAAAACTTTTTTTTTGTTCCATTTTAGGTATCATCCATTGGTAAGGAATTAACTCAGGATAAGCAGTAATCGAACAACAATAAAATCGTAATAAGTCAACGATAAAAGTCGAACAAAGCAACATAATAATAAATCATAAATGAGTTATGAATGTGAATGAATTTCTAAGAGAACAAACAAAGAAAAGAAACGGAAAAAAAATAAACTTTTTAATTCAAGAGTAAAATCTGGGTGGAGTCCAGTCATAGCAAAAATCATCCGCTAATGTTCTATTCCACTCAGCGGCTGTTGTTTGTCTTTTTTTTTGCATATTTCTACTACTTTCTCCCTATTATTTATTCTGTTTCTGTCAATAATTTCGTTTATTATTTAATGCTTTGCAAAATTATTTTCTTTTTCATCGCAACATTTCACCATTTTTGAAGCGTAATTAACAAACAGCTACGAGTATGTTTTCTTTTCATTAATAGATGTCACTTATGTTTTAAAGATGAGTATTTTTCATTTTTTTTTTTTTTTTTGTGAAATTTAATATAATTTAATTAATAATTTTTTTTTTTTTTGTTTTTTAAATTAAAACAATAAATTTTGTATCGTATTTGTCATCGTGATTATTGATTTAAATTTATATAATTCATTAACATGACACGAATGTATTACGTTTCATCAATTTTTTTTGTTGGTTTTCATAAACAACAAGCAAGGATGATGATTAAAATCAATAACAAGGCATATAACAAGCATTTTTAATTTTTTAAATTAATTTTTCTTTTTCTCGTCTTTAAATCAATAACAAGTTGTCCATAATAAAATATTTTTATTTATATAAAAAAAAAAAAAAAATTGAAGGCACATCAAAAAGGTGTTAACTGTGTTGATTGTTTAAAAGTGATTGGGTTGGGTTATCGAAACACCTTTCTATTCACTTCTTTTCATTAAATATTTATTTATTTATTGTTGTTGTTAACATTTAACAACGATTACAGTGTGATCTCTTACAATCGGAATACCAATAATTAAATAATTATAGCAATGACACGAAAAGTCACAACGGAGCTTAATTCAAGCATAGTAAAAACATGAGAATTTTCTACTTACCAGTTCCAAGGTGTTTCGCTCGGTTTATTTTAAATTTTCTTGTTAAAAGGCGTTTTGTTCTATTTCATTAATAATTTTATTTGAAACACATGACTTGCACCTTTGTCTTTACATAATTTCGTTTGGATAAAACGTTTTTTTTTTTTTTTTGAAGCGTAATTCCACAGAAAATTAATATCCTTTATTATAATTCCAAAATAAAATCAGAAATAAGAATCCACAAAAAAAAAAACAAGGCATAGAAGCAATAATTTACCAATTTAAATAAAAGAAATTCCTAATAATTTTGGCGAGAATAAAAAAAAAAAAATAATAAATTTCTCTGTGTATCGGTTTTTAAGTCAATTAATTCAATAAAGTCATCAAAATAAGACAGAAAATAATATTTAACAAAAAATTGTTTTATCCAACACATGATTAATAACGAATTATTTGAATATTGATTTATTTCTAAGAAGAAACATTTTGTCTGTATACAACACGAAAATATTTTTTTTTTTTTTTTTGTTAAATTTCTTTAGACGTCTAGACTTTGTTTTGGTTTTGTTTTGTTTTTTTTTTTTTGAATTTTATTTCTCCATCGTAAATTAATTTAAATAATTTCATAACCGGAACAATTCTTTTTATTTTATATAATAATTTATTAAAACAACAAGGAAGTCATATTCATATTTAATTATTAATGAAAAAACATTTTTTCTTACAAATTACATTAATTAAAAATGGTGGACTCTCTGTTTGTTTGTTTGTTTTATCATTAGTCAAACTGTCACCACACTAAAGACACCCTCATGTCATGTATTTTACTTCATCTTCTTATTTATTTTCTTGTGTTTATACGAAAGAGAAATTCTTTTTACTAACCGCATTGCCATCTTGCATTTAATTATTCAATGCACGTACGCAAAATAAATTGATTTATAAAAAAAAAAAAAAAAAAAAATTCTTTTTATTCTTGTTTTGAATTATTGTGTCGGGTTTTACAGTACATATTTTGTTGTTGTTATTCGGTGTAATTTGTTTGATTTTGTTTATTTATTTATGTAATATAAAAATAATTTTTTTATCTAGATAAGAATATATTGACAAGGAAAACGACATTTATTTGAATTCAATTAATACGCGCTGCAGTGTGCATGCGTTGCAATTTGGTTTAAAAAAATAATAGAAATGTTTTTAAACGTTACCTATAGATTTTTTTTTTTATTTATTTAAATAATTTATTAAATTAAACGAATTAATAATTTAATTATTAAATAATTATTGATGTGGTATTGTTACAGTAGTGACTCGTTAATAATTAATTAATTATTGCTGCAATCGTTTTGTTATAATTTAATTTTTTGCGATAGTAACGACACCTAATTTTTCTTTAGTCTCACCCAAAAATTAGACGAAATTTTGACATTAGCGCGTGTTAACAAAGTTTCTCAGTTAAGAAAAGTAAATTAATTAACTAATTAAAAATTATTAAATTAAAAATTAATATAATTAAGAAAGCACTATAAACTAAATAAAACTACCATTTTTGAATAAAGAAAAGAAAATAAAATAAAAATAGCATTCGTTCTCAGTCATTAATCAAAAAAATTAATAAAGAAAAAACAAAAAAAAAAAAATCGAAAAATAAATTAAATAATTTTGTGTATTAACAACGACAGAATACAATTGAAACATGTATTAATGATGAGTTAATGTATTTAAAGTATATTTTAATTATAATAATTTGTATTTTCGTTTATTAAATGTTAATTTAGTTTGGTTTTTTTCATCAACGAAAGTCTGTTACTTAACACAAAGTAAAGAAAAGAATCAAAAAATTATAAAAAAAAAAAAAAAAACAAAACCTAGTCTTAAAGGTTGGTGTCACGTTATGAATAAACAATTAATTAATTAAAATAATTTATGTTTTCAGTAAAATTATTTTAAATTTCAGTAAAAAAAAAAGTAAAAATATTATTTATTACAATTTTATCGGTAAAAATGCATTTGGTATAAACATACCTAAATATAATAATCCTTTGTCGGTATTAATTAATTATTTGTTATTCTTTCTTTATAATTAATTCATTGATTAATTCATTTTTTTGATTAATTAAGGAAGAAAACAAATTTTATTTTTTTTTTTAATGTTTGTTTGTAAAAAAGTTTTTATTTTAGCAGTAATAGATGGCGTTACACTATAGTCAAGGGATTTCTTTAAAAAATAAAAAATTCTCCACGTTTTTTTTATTATTAAACGTTACCTAAGGATTTACACCACACGATAAAAATCAAAAAGTAAAAAGAAAAAAACTTTTAAATTCTTTATTAAACATTAATTCCCGCGGTATTTAAATTATTTTCTTCGGTTTTTTCTTGTTAATTAATTAGATTTTTATCATTATAAACAAAAAAAAAAAATGTTTTTGTGTGTTGTTTATGTTTTGTTTACTAATTTAACATTTTGAATAAATCAGGCGAATTATTAATGCAGTTGGCTGTGATATGGTTATGTTGCCTAGAAAGGCGGTAGTTTTAAGGTGTTTATAGGTGTTTTTTTTTTTTGCTTACGCTCGCTAAAGTGAGACTTTTAGTAACATAAATGAAATTATGCTGCTTTATTTTTAATTTTAGGCGAAGAAGAAGAAGAAGGAGAAAATGTTTAGCTTTACCATGGATCATCAGAAATTATCTTAAACTAATGACAGCCCTGATTTAACACTTCAAAAAAAAAATCCTGAATAGCTGTTAGCTAAATAAGTTTTCTTTGCAAATCATATGACAACCATAACGAAAACAATCTATACGGAAAATTCACAGTAAATTTATTTAATATTTCCCCATTCTTTGTTATACATTTAATTTGTAACTGCTCACTGACACATTTATTATTATTTATCATTTTTAGTGATACAATAATAATGCAGGAGAATAAAATGTAAAACTTCCACATCGTTAGTAGTAATCGTTTATTATCCTTTAGCAGCAAACCGTTTATTTCATTTATTTGTAAAAGCTACAGTGGCTTTTGTTTTGTTAAAGCAACGAATTAATTGTAGCGTGAAAAATAGATTTCCATAGAGTAAAGAAAGTTTATTAATTTTCGCTGCCTTTCATATGGTAATTTTTTTTGCTTATTCTAAGGAAGGTTTACAAAAAAAAAAAAAACGTTGGAACATTAGATTATCCTCTGTGCTATTAGAGATGAGATTTAATTTCTGTTGTATAAAACTCTGACTACAATCAACTGAGTCATGATCGTTAACAAATCACTGGCTTGTTGATAAGGGATGAAAGTTTTCTGTTATATTTTTTTTCTGCTCTCGGTTAGCATATTAAATATAAGAAAAAAACGTAATTTTTGTGTCAAGATGATTGGGGAGCATAGCACTCGATGACAGTATTGCTTCGTTGAATATAAATAGAAAGGTTTCTTTTTTTTTGTGATGTGGGCGGTGCCAGTAACTAGATTGACCCCTTAAATTGCTGCCTTGCTATAAATAAAACATAAGACGATGACTAGAACGATATAGATCGTAGCGCAAAGTAGTTGTTAACCGAAAATTAAGTCTAGTAAAATATAAAAAAAATTTGTTCGATTTTTCAACTCAATCCACAAAACGACGTCAATTAGTTATCGTTAAACGGCCACAAACAATTGTTGTTTCACAATTTAACCGAAAGTGTTAAATTGGTCAATCTCGGACTAATTTCCTTCAGTCTTTCGATTTTTATTTCTTTCTTTACAGTCCATTGTCATTGTCACCCAAAATAATTTTTTTTTTTCATCTTCTTCGTTTTTCCTCTTTTTTTTTTTTTTTTTGCTTTCTTCTCTAAAAATAAATTATGACGATGCGAAAATGTTACACAGAATAAAGAAATAAAATAAAATAAAAGTATCTCGTTTAGGGGTTAACCACACAAATTATTCAGAATGTTGTTTTGGCTTTTTTTATTCTTTTTTTTCGATGATCGTAAAATCCACCCACATTTTTCGTTTTTTTTTTTTATTACATTTTTACATAATAAAATAAACAGGAGAGTTCTGAGTGGATTTTTAAAGGTGGTGAATTGCTTCATCCTATATAAGTGTTTTATGGACTAACAACGTTTATGGATTATTTTCTGGACCTGTGAGAAGTGGAAGTGAGAACCTGTGAACATTTTTTGACGTGTAGTTAACCAGCCATCCATGTACTATAGAGTAAAGAAAATTATTTAATTAAAAAAAAAGAAACAAAAATAATTTGAAAAATGTAAAATCAGCGAAAAATCACTAACCACCACTAACAACTAACAGTTTTTTTTTTATAAATGAAAATTGCTCCCAAATGGTACTTTGAATCACCCTAGAACACCCCAAAATTGATGATTTTAAGTTTTGTTATTATTCGCTTTACAAAACATTAAATAACTGCTATGCTGTCCGTAATTTTTTTTTTCATTTACTTTTTATACTACGCAGAATACTTGTGACCACATATATTGGTGGGCGGATAACTGTGGCTGTGTCCCTCTAAACAAAACATAATAAAAAAATAAATAAATGGAAAAATTACAAAATCAAAGAAGAAGAAGAAGAAAAAGAAGAAGAAAAAAACGCAATAAAAGCCACAAAACGATGATTTGGTAAAAAAAAAAAAAAGAAAGAATTTTTTTTTATGGTGTTCAACGTAATGAGATTATCTAATGGTTTTAAACCATCATTAGAGTTTGGGTGGGTTAAACGACCTTAAATTATGTTGTTTAATCAAATTAAACGTAATATACCATGCTGA
Source organism: Ptychoptera albimana (assembly GCA_961205885.1). Classification (NCBI taxonomy): domain Eukaryota; kingdom Metazoa; phylum Arthropoda; class Insecta; order Diptera; family Ptychopteridae; genus Ptychoptera; species Ptychoptera albimana. Next base: position 28,294,425 of record OY540804.1, on the reverse strand, counting down.
GTTTAAATACACGAACCATACAAGAGGAAAAACAATAAGAAATATCAAGCGACAAAACATAATTATCCAACGTTTTAGCTTCACTTCAATTTTTATTTAATTTTTTATTGTTTTGCCAAAGAAAAAAATTAATTTCATTTCATTTTAATCGTTATTCGACTAGACTTTGGTGTTTGTTTTTTCTATTATTTTTCTTTATTTTTAAAATAAAATCCGTATGAAATGAGATTTTTTGTAATTTATTTCCATATTGTGTGTCTTGACTAAAACTGTTATAAGCAGTTGTTTACGTACTGGTATAATACACCTTTGCACAAATTAACTTACTATGACCCCTTAGAAATATTAAAATAATAATTTTTTATTTAATAAAACTAAAAAAAAGGGTAAATAAAGTAATTTTTAAGCTAAATAAAGTAATAAAAAATAAATAAATGTTTATGCCTAATCGGATTAAAGAGAACAGAATAAAAAACGAAAAAAAAAATTCTATTTCTATTAGTTAAGACACACTTAATAGTTGAAAAATAGTGAAGACAAATTAAATGACCACTAATCTCACCACTAATCTCTTTTTTATGATTTGTTATCCTTTTCGTTAATAAAATGACACAATCAGCTACTGTATTATCTTCAATAATGTCCTGTACACCAAAGCACAGAAGCACAGTGATTAATGTGACCACCAAATACCATAAGAAATATAAAAATTATGTTTGTTCTAAGAGAAAGGAAGAATTAATTTTTTTTTTTTTTGTTTATTATTACCACTTGGGTCCTTGGGCTCCTGTATTAATGTTTCTATTGTTTTGCGTCCTATATTTAAACAGTTTCGTTTATTATAAATCACGTATTAAATGCTTTTTGACATATGCGACAAGGACGCGCCTACTTATTCTTTTTTTTATTTATCCTTTTTAGTTTTTTTTTCTATAGCCTTTTATACAAAGTAAATAACAAAAACAAATTACAGAATTGCCTTCAGAAAAGTCATCTGTTAGGATTTTTATATTATATTATTTATTTTTTTGTTCTATCCATAACTTGAAAAGGACGATTAAGGATATTAAGTGAACAACACCGTAAAAATTATTATTATTATTACAAAAAAAAAAAAAAAACTAATTTGTCAATTTCATGCAACAAATTTCAACAAAAATTTATTTTATTATTTCTGTCTCCTTTATTTACTTTATATCCTGTTAAGTGTCTGTAACAAATTAAAAATTAAAAAATAAAAAAAAAAAAAAATTATTTCCAGGTGTCTCACGCCTAAACTTACCTTGGTTAAAAATTATTTTTTATTTTGGATTTTATATTAATAAATCCTTGTTTGTCCTTGCGGATGTTGCTGTTTGAAAAATTTTTTTTTTTTTTTAACCCGGCGCTTCATAATTTTTTTTTTTTTTTTGTAATAATTATTATTTTCTATGTTGTTTGGCTTAAGGACAATAAAAATTGAATAAATTGTATAAAAGTCACACATCCTTAATACTGTCACCCCTAATGAAAAACTAGTATTTAATGTTTTATTTATAGTTATTGTTCTTCACAAAAAAAAAAAAAAAAAAAAAAAATCCGTCTAATTTTCAGCATGAACAAACAAAAAACAAGCAAAATATCTATTCAGGGCCGGGTAGAATTTATTATTTTTCTATTGTATCTGTTTTGGGTCGACACGCCCACTTCAAAAAATGCATTAAATAGATGAAGAAGAATAAATACAAAAAAGCCAACTAAACGTTGCATTGAGTGAATGCAAAAGGACAAAATAAATGTGATTAAGGATAATTAAGGACTTAAATGGGTACCGTCAATATAATAATTCCTGCCACCCTGCCACAAGTCAAATTATCACCCAAGAAAAAGTCTGAATATTTTTTATTTTTTTTTTATTTAATTTTATTTATTTTTTTTTAATAAATATCCTCGCCTAACTAAATTGCTTTAAAATTTTTATTTATTTACAAATTACAAATTAAAAATAAAAAATAATAAAAAAATAAAAAAAAAATAGTGACAAACCAAGTCACAGAAATTCGCTGTTCCTTGTCACAAATATTGTTTCAAATGTCACAAACATAATATATTTATTTTTTTTTTTTGCACAAATTCATTTCAGTTTTGTCACAACACTTTTTTTTTTCAATTTCAATGTCATTAGTTAAGGGTTTCATGATTTTTATCACAATTGATTCTAGGTCCATTCGGTTTGATTGATTCAGTTCAGTTTAATAACCTTTTTTCGGTGCTGTTGTTGCTGTTAGTAGATTACCATCACCATTGTTTGAGCCAATTGTTTGCGATAAGGCAGACAGATGAAACCTTTCAAAGCCACTTGGCTCTAAACTTCCCGATAAATTTTCTTTTCGTAAATCAGCTTTTGGGCCGCTTAAACCCATTTTTTCCATATGCTGGTGTTGTGATCGGACGGCAAAACGATTCACATGCACTGGAATCGGCACAACAATTTTATTGCCACCGTTTGAACCGTTTGTACCACCGCCACCGGTCGCATTACGACCTAATCCATGTGACGTTAGTCCTGCTTTAACACGTTTCCATTTTGCACGACGATTTTGAAACCAGATTTTCACCTTTTTTAAAAAAAAAAAAATATTTTTTAACAAAAAACGAAAAATTAATTTTGTGTCTGCTGATTTACCTGAACTTCGCTTAATTTCAGGCTGGTCGCAATTTGACTTCTTTCGGTTAGGCTTAAATATTTTTTCGCATGAAATTCTCTTTCTAATTCTAGTAATTGCTCTGATGTGAATGCTGTCCGTCGTCGCCTTGACTTTGATGAGCTTGAAGTGCCGGCAGCACAACCGCTACCACCGCCACCACCTCCGCCACTACTACTACTGCTGCTACTGCTCTTACCTAAACGCTTCTTTCCATGATTCTCCTTGGTATTCAACACATCTAAACAATCAGTCGCATCATCATCTGAACACTCAGAATCAGAATGACACAAATCTGCAATTAGGCAACACAAAAGGGGTGAAATAATTTTTTTTTTTTTTTTTTTTGTAAATTAATAAGATAAGACTAATTTGCGTTGTGTAAAGTGCTGCCGCCACCCTGTCATCATAATAAAATTATTATTCATGGGAGCAGCACTGCTACGGAAGTTTTAATTTTTTTTTTTTTTTTTTGTTAAAGCAGTGTAAAATATTTTAAGTGACATTCGACTGAGGGTGACTTAGTTTCTGTCACGCATCATAGAGAAAACATAATTTTTTTGGAGAATAATTCATTCATTCATTTTTTCTTTCTTTCTTTCTTATTTAGAGATTTTTCCCGTTTAAAACGAGGGTGGTTTGTATAAATGTAGCCCTTCGTTGTAACCGATATGGGATAATGTTTACTTAAATATTAATTCATATGGTTTAATAATAATAATAATAATAATAATAATAATTTGTGGCCTCCATTCACACTATCAAAAATTGAAGCAACAATAACAAATAACTCTGAATCGGTTGAATTAAACATTTTCGAAAATCCATTTAGGAAATCAACAAAGTCATTGTCGTGGTTTTTTTTTTTATTTCTTTCCTTTCTCAATGTTTCAATTGTTCAGCCAGCGTTTGCCAGCGTTCCTAAAAACCCAATTTTTTTTCAACCCTCAAAACAACAGAAGTATGCATCATACAAAATCTGATATGTCACGTGTCAGTGAATATTTGTCATAATTTGAGGGTTTAAATGGATTTTAATTCAATTATTAAAGATTTATTTTTGAGTTAAAAACATTAAAAAATTGTTTTTTTTTTTTTTTAATTTAATATCATATTTATTGTTATTAATCGTTAAATGTGTGATTTAACGCTTTTAATTTGTGAAAAAATTTTTTTTTACCGTTTTTACGATTCTCATGCATGTTTTTGGTTTGTGTCTAGGTTTTTAGCTCAGCAACCAATTGATTGATGACCAATTGAACTGAAGTGAAAACTCTCCATAGATCAATTTTCCACATAATTCTGTCAAACTATTAATAAACTTTCATTGCAGAAAGGATGAAAAATATTAACGCGATTCCAATAAAACAAACAAACAAACAAAAGAATTAATTAATTGTGTCAGATAAAATACTTTAATTAGCCAATCAAAATCAGCTTAATATACATAAAATCAGAATAAACTATCGAACATAACGCAATAACGTTTTAATCATCAATCATAATTAAATTTAATAAAACAAATATAATTAGCGGGTTATAATTAAAACAGCATGTTAATTAATTAATTAACAAACAAACAAAAATAAAAAATAAATCAAATAAATTCATTTATAGCTAGGAAAAATCAGTTTTTTTTTTTATTTTCCCAATCACAATCACAAGTTGTAATAAAAATGGAAAAAATTTTTTTTTTTTTATTTATAATTGACAGTCAATAATCTTTCTACCTCTTCATATCTAATAATAATAAATTATTATTTTTTTTATTGTTTTTAATTGTAATTTTATGTACGTGTTTTATTTATTATTTAATTAATTAATAATCAGTGTTTGTCTACCTTTCATATTTGCAAAAAAAAAAAAAAATTCCAATAATTAATTTGTAGAAATGATGGTGAAAAAAAAATTATTTTTATTTGTTGCTATTTGTTGCTATGGTTACGCACGTGGAACAAATTCTTTATATAACGAGTATCGTACGTTTACCAGGTGTTGATCGTTAAAATCATCGATAATATCAATTTGAAATATTACAAACTGTTAAATAAATTAAATAAAAACAATTTTAAGGGAAAAACAATTAAGAAATAAACAAACAAAAACACAAATTATTCAAACACATGTCGCTGTCAAACATAGAGAGAAAAACAAAAAATGTTTGTCACACAGAATTTTTGTTTTTTAATTAAAAATTCTTAACATGAATCGAAGCGGATTAGGATAATAAACATAAAAAATTGCGTTAAGTTTCTTTAAATATTTCTTCATTTATATTTAATTTATTTTTGTTTTCTTTAAACAGGATTTAAATTTAATTGATTTTTACTTAATGATGCGCGGGAATCGATGATAGAAAAACAGAAAGACAGAAAACTTTCCTTTATGAATGAAATAAATCATAGAAAAATTAAAATTTAAATATTAAATGAAGAAGCCGCTAATAATGGTAATAAATTATGAAAAAATATTTATTTTTTTTTGTTTTGTTTTGTTTCAATATTAAATTATTTAATTTACTTTCATTTCGTGTGTTTTTGAAATTAAATAACGCCGATGGTGCACGTTGGTTCAATGACAAACGGATGTCGTATTAATTCTTTGTTGTTCGATAACTGAAATGTTTCAAAACAAATATGAAATTTAAAGAATGTTAATTAAGAAGTCAACAAAACTAATTAATTGATTATTAGAAAAGCAGTTGGGGACAACGCATTATGTGTCACATTCGCAATTGCTCTTCATACAAAATGGTGGATGTACAAAAATTGTTTGTTATAAATTTTAGCAAAGACGTAATAGAAATAAATAATTAACAAAACTGGTATACACCCACATGAAATTAATTTAAATTACATAATAAATGGCGCCGTTCACTAAATTTCTTGCATAATCAACTGACGGAACAAATGTTCGAATTATTCTGATTCCATCCGACAGTTTTTTTTTATTATACAGAAAATACACAAAAAAAAAGAAAAAAAGAAAAACCCCAAGATAAGTCAATATCAATCAATTAATCGGTTATTAAAAAATTTTGTAATAAAAATAAAAAGGAAAAATTTGTATTCATTGCGTGCAAATACCTAAATCAGCGAAGCACAAAAAAACTAAATGATTTAATATGGAGGAGACGCGACATTGTAGACAATGACCAAAAAAAATTAATAATCATTAGAATAAAACAATAAATTTAAATTAGTGGGAGTTCAGTGCGATAAGATCTGAATTTTATTTAAATAATTTTAATTTTTTTTGCGGAAGGCATCGTGCCAAATAACGATTTTTATGATTTTTGTATCTTACCTCGATTTTTGCCACTCGTACTGTCACCATCCGGTGAGAATGTTAAACTTAATTCACTTCCCGTATCACCATCATCACCATCCACACTTAATTCATCCATTGACAACTCGGTCGGTCGTTCAGTTCTCACAAATAATTGTGATAATTTTGTTCCTGGATGGTCGTTAAGATTGTTTATCGTACCATTTGGGTGCTGTTGATGTTGTTGTCCTAACATTGCAGCACCATGATGAAACCCAAACCGATCTTTGTCCATTGTGTAACCAGACAGTGGTCCGTCTCCTGAATGTGGATCCCGTAATAATCCACCGCCGGCCAAATACTGTGCTAATTTTTCACGTTGTTGCAATGCCGCAGCAGCCGTCGGATCAAATAAATATCGTGGATCAGACACTTGGGATAAAAACATTTCAGAAATTTTGTCACGTTGATGACCAGGTATTGTTGCCGGGTCTGGTGGATTCGGATCTAAAAAATGTGACAAATAACCCATCCATGGATTGTAAATGGGAAAATTTCCGGGTAATCCGAATCCTATGTTTGCACCTAATGCAGCAGGAAACTCAAAGCCACAGTTATTTGTGTCAGATGGTGACTGTGATGTTGTCATGTGATTTCCTGTTTGTGGTGTCGCCACAGAAATTGCTGGTGACGAAATTAAACTTTCAATTGAAAATGGTTTTGGGATGCGAGTTAATTTTGTTCCAATTTGTTGCTGTTGCTCCTGCTGCTGCTGTTGTTGGTGTTGTTGTTGTTGCAGCTGCTGATGATGTTTATTGTCCTCCTGTTCCAAATCCATTTTTGTTTCTTTTATTTATTGTTTAAAACTTTTTTTTTTTTTCTGTTTCAACGGATTTTATCACATTATTTACACATCAATTCGCACCTAATTGCACTTTAATATTTTTTTTCAATTAAATTTATTTATTTTTTTTTTCTACACTTTTTTTTGCTCACATTACAACAATAAATTAACGACACATAAAATCACACGAAAAATTCGATAAAAAAAAAATAATTGTTGGTGAAAAATCAATATTAAAAAAAAAAAAATAACTAAAAACCACAATAAAAAAAAAAAAAATTCACATCAATAACCAGCACTGGCATGAGACAACGTCAAAATCAAACTAAAAATGCATTTCGATTGCAGCTGAAATTCATCGCTTCACATCAAAAAAAAAAAAAAAATTCTCGTGTTGCTGCCGTTGCCTTCTTCAAATTTTTCAAAACAATTTTGATTCGTTGGATTTTATTGCGTATTTGGTGTACACAAAAACAACAAACAAAAAAAAAATCTTCGTTGTCTCTTTTCATACTCTGGTGCCTTCTATGTTGAAGAGACAAGGGAAACAAATTACTGCTGATCCATAGCCAAGCCAATTTTAATTCATTATAATAAACAAAATAAAACTAAGACTTTGGTTGGTCAATTTACGTATTTTTTTTTTAAATTTATTTACTTGATGTAATTACAGGGTGATCATATTAAAACAACACAGAAACTCCGTTGTTATTAAACGACATTTTCACGTGGTTTAATTACAACAAAATTGACGTGTTAATTAATTTCTTTTTTATAAGCAGCAGTGACATCTGGATTATTATAGTTTCTATCTCTTATTTAAACAGTTTACCCTGTACAATAAATTAATCTTAAAAGCAATAAAACATTTAATTAATTAAATAAACTAAATCATAATTTAATTAGTTTATTTAAATTATTTTAATTATAACTTTAATATACCATTATAGCAGCTGAATTAAAAACAAAAAAAATTGCAATAACAACAAAAATCTTTATAACATTCTATGCGCATTTGCGTTAAAAATAGAAAATAAAAGAAAAAATCATTGTAAAGCCTCGCCCATTTACTTTTGCGATTGGCTTACAAAAATGAACCAATCATATTTCTGTGTGAAATAAATAAATAAAGCGAAAAATTGAAAAGAAAATTTATTTTTTTTTTGCACTTTTTTTATATATACGCATAAGTAAAAAACAAAACGATTAAATGTTAATTTACCCTTTTAATTACCATAAATGTTATAAAGAAAATACATTTCAAAATGGATAACATGTGAAGATTTTATTTCTTTTCAATTTTTAAATTTCCTTTATTAATAATTTTTCTTCTTTTTTTTTTTTAGTGGTTTTATAATCAATATTTAATTATTTTATACATTTCTGGTGCATTAATTAAATTCATTTAATAAACTTATATTAATGTTAATGTTACTGTCATTAAAAAACATTTAAAAACAAAAAAAAAAAAAGACGCACAGGGAGTTTTGGTTAGAAAAAAAAAAAAAGAAAAAAAAAAACCTATTAATTTAGTTATAATAAAATATGAAGGGGTGAAATGTCGTTTGTTAGCTTGGGAAAATAGTGGAAAATATAATTTATTTATAAAAATGAAATTATTCATTATAATTGATTATTATTTACTGTTACACAAATAATTTTTTTTCTTTTATTTTTTTATTTATTTTTTTTTTTTTGTATCAAAACATATAATTTAGTATCAGTGTGGTTTAGTATCATGTACTGGTTATAATGTGTAATTTATATTAAATTGATTAAATAATGAATAAGTGGGTAGGTTATACAGTGGTTCATAAATTGTTTTTATTATCAGTATAACAGTTTATATACTTGATGTATTTAACCGTCGCTAAAGTTACTATTCGAATTGAATATAAATAAAATAAAATATAAAACAGAGTTTGGTAAATCGAATGAAAACTATTGACAATTACTGAATAGATAAAAAAAAAAAAATCACCTGCACTTGCTACTCTGTGTTTCCTTCTCCTTTTTTTTTTTTGACGATATAATTCGATTTACATATATAATTATTAATTATGATTGTTGACAATGACAATAACAATAACAATTGAGCATAAACAATATACATATAATTACCTAGTTATTATGATTCATTAAATTAAACAGAATTGAATCAATTATCAATTTTTATTCATTATAATCGATTAGATAATTATCATATTATAAATTGGTGTATTATCATCAAGGAAAATTATAGTGAAATTAAGTACACGAAGAAAACTAGATTTTTCTTCACTAATCGCACAGATCTAATAAGAAAAATAGAGCAAAACTAACCTACAGCAACAACAACAAACATAATTATACCACATGGGTTCAAAGGTTTGATAACATCTAATAATAAAAAAAAAAAAAAATTGATCACGAAATCAAAAACCGATTAATAATTAATTATCTATTTAGGCAATACAATAGATAAAAAAAATTAAATTTATTAAATTATTCATTAACTATTGAATAGTTTTTTTTTTTTTTTTTTTTTTTTTACATTAGAAGACACAAAAAGGAAAGAAATAAAAGAAAAGAAAAGAAAAGAAAAGAAAAAATTCATGACATCACGTACGTAAATATCTAACAATATTTATTAATATTTTTATACATATTATAATTGAATAAATATAATTAAATTAACTGATCAATAATGTCGATATTCATAAATTTAATTTTTTAAAAACCCATAAACCATTAGAATTGAATAGAAAAGAAGAAAAGAATTTAATTAAGATGTAAGTGGGTGATGTGTTGTTATTAAAATTATATTTTAATTGGTTAATTAGATGCAAAAATACGTAATAAGGTCATTTGTTTATATTTATTTGTATGTTAAGTGATGATTGACTAGTTATACGAATATAAAATATTTAGCAAAGTTTTCTACCTATTTTGATTAATTTATTTTGCAATGTTTGTCAATTAATGCTGTAGAGACGATTAAAGGATATTTTATTTAAACGAAAAAACTTAATTCCTTAAACATCTGGGAAAATAATAAAAACAATCGAAACGTGAAGATTTTATTAAAAAAAAAAAAAAAGAGGAAAAATAAAGCGACAATAAAAATTGTTTGATATCAGATAACATTGTTTCATCCATAGACAACATAAATTAAAATTAACAAACAAAATTAAACTTAAAGCAATATTGTTAAAAATGAAATTTTTTAGTTATAACAGACAATTTGTCTGCAACTGTTTATTGCTGTAGTTTCGACAATTAATTAAATTTAACGATGTGTAACAAAACATCTTTCGACAAGTATTAAAAAAAAAAAAAATAAAAAAATAAAGAAGAACCGAAGAAATCTTTTTTTCAGCTTTGTTTGCAGTTTTTGTATTAATAAAAAAATTTTTTGTTTAACATAAAAGGGTCGCAAGTCAGAAATATTTATCTATTTCCACTTAAGAATTTTTTCATTATTTAAGTCATTTATGTGTTTAATAAGCAAATAAAAAGGTATAATGTGTCTGCATGTTACGGTTATTAGTACTAAATCCGTACTTTTATGGATGAATATGAAGAAGAAAAAAAATTATTATTTATATAACAAATATTTTCACAACACCCTGTTACAATAAATTAGTTAACAAAGTAATTAATTTTCTGTTTTAAAATCAAGAAAAGAAAAAAAAATTGAAACCACGCCCCCAAACTGTTATAATTTCTCTACAACACAATAATAATAATAATAATAATGAGTTTATTTAATAGAAAAACACAAATCTAATTAAAAATAAATCTTTTAATAATGATGTTTTTAATTAGTTCTAGTTCTACATACATCATCACTTGATTATAATAATTAGATTAATTAAAAAAAAAAATAATGTGTATTAAGTGGTATAATTAAAGGGAAACGAGATTTGTTTGCTATATGGTTTGTAACATAGATATATCTTTTAATTACTAAAAAAAAAAATTCTTTTTTTTTGGCAACAATGTTTATAATAAAACAAACAAAACACATTTAACGCAACAAATAATTATCAAAAAAAAAAAAACCGTGACATTATTTACAGCTCATTAACAATTTTATTGATACAAAAAAAAAAAAAAGTGTAAGAGAGAAAAATTAAGATTAGCAAAGACACGATAAATGTATAACAATATTAGCAGCAAAGCTATATAAACACCGGGTTCTTTATAGAATAAAACTGTAACGTCAAGCCAACCGTTAAGTGAAATAATATTTTTTTTCTTTTCTTTTTTTTACTTTGTCGCCTTTTTATCCCTTTTTTCTTCACTACCATTTTCTGGATGAAAGTTTTTTTTTTTTATTTTATTTATATACGGAAAAATGTAAACTATAATTAAAATAATTTAATGCACACATGTGTGAAGAAACCAATAAAACATTTTCATAGATATAACGAATAATTTTTTTTATTTTGCATAAACAATCCTACAATTTGTCGATGTCGCATTATATATATATATAAATAAACAAAATTGCTAAAAATAAAGAAAATTAATTTTAAAGCATCCTGTCCATGCAATTTGTTATAAAATGTTTAAGTAAATAAATTAAAAAATCATCTTTTATGTAAAATTAACTTTTGTTAAATTAAAATTAAAAAAAGCCCTTTGTTGATCCGAGCACCATCTATAAACAAATAATAAAAATGGGTTTTTAAATAAACTAATATGATTTGTCATGAATACCTGTTGTCTACAAAATCAATACTAGCGACTGGTTTAGTAAGTTGTTAAAGTAATGAAACTTTTTGACAGCTTTTCCCTTTTTCATATATTTTCTTTTTTAACCAAGCACACAGCTGCTGCTGCTGCTTTTGCTTCCTCAATCCCTTTTGTCTTCTTTAAATAAAACTTAATTAAATAAGGTAGAAATAAGTTTTTTTTTTTTTTTTTTAAACACAAATAATTCCAATAATATTAAGCTATATCAATTTTATATTTAAGCATATCATAAACAAATAAATAAAAGTGATAGTGATTATTTAAAAAAAAAAAATGTTTCTAAGTTTACTCAATCATTAAAATAATGTTTTTTTTTTTTTTTATAATATTTGCATAAACAGTTTTTTATTTTGTGTTGTGTAGCGTTTGTAATACTAATTAACTGAGAGATAATATTTTATCATATTTTATAAAGCAATGAAGGCCATTAAGTCTGAATAAAAAGTGAAAAAAGATAGAAATTTTTTTTTTGTTTTTGACATTTAGAATAAAACAAAATAAAAAAAATATCTCTTAAGTAATATGTACGCCAGCTATTGGTTAAAAGTGTAACCTTTTATTATATATGTAATTTAAAATGAAACAATGTAATGATATTATAAATGTAAAAAAGAGTCAAATATATTATAATTAATAATAATAATAATAGCACGCGCAATCCAAATTTTGATTATTATATTATAACAGTTGTGTTATGTGCTGTTCAGTTTGTTACTTGTCACCAACAAGTAATGTTGTGCCATTCACTATTAACTACACAACTTACGGTTTAAAGTGTTGCTAATGTTTCACGTGGTAATTTTATTATAAACAACAATTATAATTTTATTAATTAGCTGCATAACAGTTCTTTTAAGTGGTAACCTATTTTATTACGTAAATAAATAAAAATTAATTTTAATTTTAATTAAGTGCTTTAATGGAAAATCAAATGTGATAAAAAAAAAAAGAAAAAAGAAAAATAATAATCAACGCAAAAACAGCTATAATCAACAATAATCACCCACCGCAGTTAATTTATTTTTAATTTTTAAATGTTCTGTGATCTGTGACGATGTTTTTTTTTTTATTTTTAAATTGTTAATGTTTTGTTTTTTTTTTTTTCGTTTGTTTATTGTTTAAAATTATTTTGTGACATTAAAATTTGGTGTAAAAGTTGTTTTTTTTTTTTCGGTTTAAACGAAACGAAATTTTATACAAAAATAAATTGTGCATAGTTTCGCAATAGAAAGATTCTGGAAAACAATAAGCACATCGCTTGAGCACATCAAAAAATTTTGTAAATGACAAACATAAATGATATACAACGAGCACCTGTTTCCTGATCCACTTACACAGCATAACGTAGCACAGTAGTATAACAGTAGCAGTGGCAACAACCCACAATATACCAGACATACCAGACCAGCAATCATCAATTATGCTTTAAGTGTGCATAAAATACGTACGACATAAGGAAAATTTTATTTTATTTATTTTTTTTTTTTACGTAATAAATTAATTTAATTAAGTTCGTTAATTAATAAAAATGGCGGTTGTACGTGTTCGTCGCCTGACATACCCAAAGTACATAATCGCCGGTTTAGTGTTTATTTGTTTTGTGTTTTATATAAAGCATAACGCGGGTGGTAAAAATGGTAACATGCTGATACCGGAAGAGGCGGACTCAAATATGGGTATTATATTAAAACCGCAACAGCACCTGGCACAAGAAACGGTTCATGTGCAGGCATCTAGACCGGGTTCGATGGCTGATAAATACGAGAGAATGATTCTAGCGGATTTGGCTAAACAGAAACCGGGTTTAGGTGATGAGGGACAAGCAGTTACATTAACCGGTGAAGCAAAAGAAATCGGAGAAAAACATTATGCCGCCCTAGCGGTTAACGAGGAATTATCAGAGCATCTAAGTTACAATCGAACAACACCAGACGCCCGTAATCCATTATGCAGGAAAGAAGTTTATGATTTAGATAATCTGCCCACGGTATCGGTTATTATAATATTCTTTAACGAACCGTATTCGGTTATATTACGGACGGTTCACAGTGTTTTAAATACGGTTGACAAACGTTTACTAAAGGAGATTATTCTGGTTGATGATTGCAGTTCAAATGAGGAGCTCAAAGATAAATTAGATTATTATTTAGCGACCCGTTTTCCAGTGTCCATTGTAAAATTAATCCGGTTGCGAAGTCGGTAAGTGAATCATTATTTATTTAATTTTTATTAAAGCGTAAAAATGTCAGTTAATCAGTTTAGCTTAGCTTAGCTTAGCTTAATACAAGGTAAACAAAGGTTGGTTCTGCTTATTAATGTTGTTGCTGCTTCAATTAATTATTTAATCATGAACGACACGTGGAAAGAACAGTAACGCGTTTAATCGTTTTAAATTAACTCTTAATTATGCATTTTCGTAACGAAAACAGAAAAAAAAACACAGAAAATTGAAGTAAAAGTAAGCGGTAATTGCGTGAAACAAGGTGTTTGTTGGAGAAATAGAATAGTTGTTGGCAGTTTGTTACAGTTTTTTTTTTTTTTTTCATTTAAGGAAAGTAAAATATTGTGAAATGGTGCGTGGGACGTACTCTAATTACAAAAACACTTTTCATGTATTTTAATGCTACCGGGTTGTGTAATAAAAACATGAATTTGTTTACCGTTTTCATTCAGGGTAGGCTTTAAAACGGTTTTTTAATATTCGCAAATTCAGTATTCAGTATTTAACACAAAACAGTTGTTTAGAAAGATTGCGATAAAATTGACGCCGGCTTAACTAAGCCCCCGACACCGTTTTTTTTTTTTTTTTTAATTAATTTATTTAGTTGTTGTTGTTTGCCAATTTATTTACAATTAATTTGAAAAAAAAAAAAAGAAAAAAAACCTTCAAAAAACTGGTTAAAATTGTTGATTAAAACCGATAATGACACGTTGCATGGCGATACGATTTTGTTTTTTAATTTTTTATTCCGTTCATTTCATAAATACACATCAAACTGGTTTTTTTGGTTAATTATTTTTTTTTTTTTATGGATTTAATGTTATTCAGAATGAGAAACATAAATTTTTTTATTTTTTGTTATTTTATAGAATTTTTATGTAAATATTATTGTTTTTGTAAAGCTTTTTAAAGCTTTAAGTTTTGGTTATTAGTAATGAATAGAGAATTTTGTTTATTATTTTTTTTTTTTAAGTGATATGTACATGCGCGCACAAACGTTACATTATTTGATTGCATTAAACATGTTGGCAGAGCAATTTTGACATTTTTTTTTTAACATCAGGGGAGGTTGAACCGTTGAGTTTCAGGTGATAACAACATCAAAGTTCTTTACTTTTCGTTAGCAAATTGATGACAACAACAGAAAACAACAAAAATAAAAAAAAATATTTTCGTTATCAGAAACTTCTCTGTCACTGAAAGTAAATAAAAATTCAATGTGATAAATAATTTTTTTACCTTTTTCGTTGGTTTAAACTGAAAAATTCTCATTATGGTTGCAAACGAATTGAATGTGTGCAGTTGTTGTTGTTGTTGTTGCATTTGCGGTCAAGACGTCTCCTCTTCTCTAGACTATGTCGTTGTTGTTTATTAATTTCTTTTAAAATTCTTTGGTTGTTTAATCAACGTATTAACGACAGAAATGAAAATTTAAGGTAAATAAAGTAAAACGAGTAAACAAAGACAAGACGAATAATTTAAATTAAAAAAAAAAAAAAAGTTATTGCTTGCTGCTGGCTGTTTGGTTAGCTGAGTCGCTGACTGACTGGCTGACTGGTGGTTTTTCTGCGGTTTGTTATTGCGTGGCACAACTGCATCTGCAGGTTTTCCCTTCATTTTCATTTTGAACAAATTTTATTTATTATTTTTTTTTTTTCGTTGATCTTATCACTGGTGGCAATTTTCTGCTTCTTCTTTTTTTTTTTTTTTTTTGGTGGTAAATTTTTACTTTTATTTTTTTTTTATTGCTGCTTTGTTGCCTCTTGATTTCGCTTTCTCCAGACAATTTTATTGTTGCGCGTTTTTTAAATACACAAATTTAATGTTTTTATTATTTTTCAGTTTTTATTGTTGTTTTTAAAAGTCATTTTACAATTGTCGTTAAAAACTTTAATTTTTCTTTATTTTTTGTGAACAAAAGACATTTTTGTCTTTAAAATTCGTAAAAATCTTTTCGTCTCTTTTTGCGTTATGAATGTTTGTGCAATAAAAAATTTCATAATTTTAATTCAACTTAATTGATTTATTTATTTGTTGTAAGAATTTTCGAATCACTTAATCTGGTTGTGGTTACTTCTGGTTGTACGCCGTTAAAATGCAAATAAACCGGTAAATACATTGACTTTAATTGTTATTTGTGTTTTGTGGTAAAAGAGATCACTTTGCTACTTGTAAACGCACTTGTTAAACACGGATTTAAAATCTACATGAAAAGTAGTAAAGACACAAAATATTTCGTTGTTTTCTCTCCAATATTTGCTAACTGATATATCGGTTATAAATTATTTTTAATGACTTTTTGCATTTTTAAAGCGTTTAGTAACTTTTATTTATATAAAATTATTTATAATTCCGAAACGATGTAGTCTTTAAATGTTTTGTAAAATATAAAAAAAATTACTTTGTGGCTTTAGGAATTAATTTTCCAAGCAATGCTTATGACATTTTATTAGTGAAGACACATATTTTCATAAATTACACAACTGGTATAAAGATTAATTTTTCACGTTTAATTTAACGACTATTTGGTATTTTAAATAAAAATTTTAAAATTTTTTAAAACACAAACGTAAATTATTCTTTGTTAATTACGTAATTTGTAATTAAAATTATTAAAAGGTTATCGGCTGTGTGATTTTTATTGCATAAAATTAAAAAAAAAAAAAAAAAACGGTTGTATAAGTGTGATTATTTGTTCACTGTTAATTAAATAAAATCGTAAGATAATTAAATTTTGATCAGAAAATACCAATAATACATAAATAAACGATGCAATGCGTTGTGTCAATACACAATTCATTCATCAATACACAAACAAAATTAACAAACAAAAATTTGCCTTTTTTTTTTATCAAAATAACGTACGGTTTTATAAACTAAGTACACGACTTAAGATAAGTAAAAAAAAAAAAAAGAAAATAAGCCGGCAAAATAAAGCAAATGGTAAGCAGATGTTTACGTAATTTATATCAGGCTGTAGAAAATTAAAAAAATAAATTATCGTTGCTGGTAACATGATATCGTTTCTGTGATAATTTGTTACCTAAAGGTTTTTGTAAACCCCTGATACAGTTGCAGACTGTCAATTATATTATTTTGTTAAGTGTGTAGTTTAATTTAATTTTATCTTAACAAAAATAATAAGATGAAAATAGATTGTCTGATAAATTTTGTCGATATTGTAAACAAATTATTAATAATCAATCATTTTGGCTGTAATTCGGTGATTAATTGTGTTTAGCAAGGTTTGGTAAGGTTTTGAATCTGTACTTGAAGTTGTTTTGCATAATTATGTGGTGAATTTATACTGGTATATTTTTTGTATGCATTCTGCTAGTTTATCTTATTTATTATTTAAATAATTTTTTTATTGTTGATGATTAGATATTATTAGTAAATATAGTAGCTGAATAGATAAAGTATTTATCATATAATGGATGGATTATATGACTTTTTTTATTTTATTTTATTTTATTATGAGCTCTAAACAAACAACACATAGATTATCAGATTAATTATGGATTTTACGACACTGAAAGTAATTAATTTTCTTCTTTTATTGTTTGCAATAATTTTATTTTAACAACTTGATGATTATATGTTAATAAAGTGAATGAAAGTGAATGAAGAAAGTAAATTTATTATGAAGCGAAAAAATGAGCGAATTTTTTTGCTCTTTTTCATATGACATTTTGATTGTTTTTTTTTTTTTTTTTTCTGTCTTGCCTTTCTTTTCACTAATTTTTTTATATTAATCAATTTTTATTATCCTTTCTTCTTATAAATTAATTTATTTTATTATTTTATCATATGCGGATTAATGAATACGAGTTCTTTGAACTTTCTTTATCTAATCTAATGAAATGGAGAAAAGAAAATTTTATTTTATTTTATTTCTTTCTAGAAATTCTAAAATTCTAGTTTTTAGGTAATTAATTGATGATAAACGTGGAAAAGTAACCAAACCTGAAATTTTATTGATTTTCTTGATTATTTTTATAAAAAAGATTTAACCAATTTTGGTAAGAATTTTACTCTGTGTTGCTGTTGATGTCGTTGTCGTTTAAACCTACGATAATTTTTCTTGGAGCAGCAACGGGAATTTTATTTCTTTTTCTCTTTTCTTTAAGTGTCTTTGACATTTTTATGCATTAATTAAAAATTAAAAAATTTCAAATAGAAGAAGAATTTTCTAATCTAGAATTTGTTAAAACTTTTTTTCTTTTTTTTTTGGTTACGAAGTGCATTCCACCTTGAGTTTGTAACAACGAATCTGAGTTGAGTTTTTGGGAATGGTTGCAGTAAAGTTTCACACCTTTATTCTAGAATTTTATTTCCCTTAAACAACTAATAATTAAATACAGGAAGACACTTTAAGTTTTTTTTACCAATTATCTGTCACGTTATTTACCATCGACCTTGCTGTAATTTATTTTCTCTTTCAATAACCTAATTACCGCTCATGTTTTCTCATTTAGGTAAAACACACTGAAATAACCTTCATAGCACTAAAATTATTTAAAGAAAGTAACAAAATAATTTATTTTTTTCTCTAAATATTTGAAATTTTATTTTTTGGTTTAACGAATTGATTCATTTGTTCATGCGCGCTTTGGTTGGATGAATAATTTTTTTGAAATGTGAACAAGTTTTGTTTGTTACTCATTGAATATAATATTTTTAAGCTGTATTGGCTTAAAGTTAAGTCAATATTACGTTATTGAATAAAAATAAAAGTTTTAAAGGTCGTTTGGATAATTGGAAGAATAATTTTTGAGTAATAATGACAGTTTGAATTGGCAAAAGAGGTCTGTACGGAGTTTTCTTTAAATAACTTTTTCACAGAGACAGAAATATTTTCTAATAGAATCACCCTGTTAAATTAATTTATGTATTTATTTTTTGTGTTTATCTTCGTTTAACTGTCAATGATTGATTGATTCTCCTATATAATTAATTTGTTATTAATTAATTAATTGATTATATTTTTTTATAGGCAATTTATTTATTTATTTATTTATTACATTTAACACCCACATACACAATTGTTTGTTTGTTTATTATCAGTTATCTTCTATTTATTTTTCTTGATGTTGTTTTTTTTTTATTTACCTTTTTTTATAACTAATATCTGTGTTATCACTGCGTTGTAGTTTTTTTTTACTTGGTTGTGTTTGTTTTTTTGTAAATTTGCTGCATACTATAAATAAATTAATTAAATTTTATTTTGTTGTAATTAAACGCTTTAGAGCTTTTATAAAATAATTAAAATTTTAAATGAAAACGATTAAATTATTTGTTTCGTTTTGTATTTTTGTATCGATTTGTAATTTGCCTAACAAAGATGAGTAGAAAACTGGTTTAAAACTCCACTAAACAACAAAGAAATTATTTTTCCCTTGCATTATTTACGCTGGTTTCACCATTTATGGTTTATTTTTAATTAATTAATTTAAATTTAAATTATTTTTTTTATTAAAACAACCAGCAATCTAAGTGTTAATGATAATTGGTTTTTTGATTGTAAATAGATAAAATTGAAATTAAAAGACTTAAATAACGCATACACCACGAACCTGACTTGAAATTTTTTCTTTTTCTTTTTTTATTGTTTTTTTGTTGAAGACAAGACAGGAATGAAAATTTATATTTTTTTTTTATTAATTAAATGGTAATAGAAGAGTGTGTGTTATGGTAAATAAATTTAAATTAAAAAAAAAAACGGTTTTTTTGTTCTGAAGGGGTCTCTGCATTTTAGTGCAGACAAATTATAAATTTATTTCCACAAAGATTTGGTCTTTTTTTTTTTTTTGTTGTATTTATATATTTTGTGTGTGTGTGTATATATATATATAGCGAACGTTGTTTTATCAATATTTAAAAATAACAGAAACAGAACAACAAACCACAGCATAAATATTTTTTATTTTTTTTTTAATGAAAGAAATTTGAATAAAATTTGAATATTTAATTGGGGGTCAATGTGCGCTGACACTGTATCAACAACTTATAAACTCTTTATACAAATAAAATGAAATAAAATTAAATTGAAAATAAAAAATAAAATAAAAACAATCAAATAAATGGCAGAATAAAAAATCATTTCTTTCACTATATGCGTTTTTTTTTTCTTCTTCTTCTTCTTTGTCTTTTTTTTCATTTTTTTTATTACCTTAATGCGGTTATTGCTTTTTGTGTATTCCTTTCGTGCGCTTATCGAACAGTGATTGTAGGTTTCGTTGGTTTGTTTCATTGCTAAATTATTTCTTTTTAACTAAACTGGTATAATTTTCTTTTTTTTTATTCTTTTTTTTTGTTTTATTTTGAACAGACTTGGATTAATACGTGCACGATTAGCTGGTGCACGTTTAGCACGCGGTGATGTGTTTGTATTTTTGGATGCACATTGTGAAGGTGTCGTCCAGTGGATGGAACCATTGTTGGCAAGAATTAAAGAGTCTAGAACTAGTGTGCTGGTGCCAATCATCGATGTTATCAATGCAAAAGATTTCCATTATAGTATCAATGGGTATACACATTTTCAGGTGGGCGGGTTCTCCTGGGGTGGTCACTTTGATTGGATTGATATTGCGAAACGAGAACGGTTACGTCAAAAAACGTCTTGTCCCAAAAAAGACCCAGAGATTTGTCCCACATATTCACCAACAATGGCTGGAGGTTTGTTTGCAATTGATGGTAAATACTTTTGGGAGATTGGCAGCTACGATGAACAAATGGATGGCTGGGGTGGTGAGAATTTGGAAATGTCATTCAGAATATGGCAGTGTGGTGGCACAATTGAGACTATTCCCTGTTCACGCGTAGGACACATATTCAGAGATTTTCATCCATACGAGTAAATAAAAATTAATTCAAACGAGAGTTTCATCATTTTTTTAAACAAATTATTTCCTTTTAGTTTCCCGGACAATCGTGATACTCATGGCATTAACACTGTTCGTATGGCATTAGTGTGGATGGACGAATACATTGATTTATTCTATATGAATCGTCCTGATTTAAAGGTAAATCGAGGAGATTGTTGAAATCTGAATTTGAATATTTTTAATCATCTAAAAAATAATTCTAGAATCATCCAGACGTCGGTGATGTAACGCATCGTCTCATATTGCGCGAAAAATTAAAATGCAAAAGTTTCGATTGGTTTTTGAAGAATGTGTATCCGGAAAAGTTTATACCGACGAAAAATGTGGTTGGCTATGGTCGCATCAAATCAAAATCGCGTAATTTATGTTTCGATGATTTACAACAGGATAATGATAATCCATTTAATTTGGGATTGTATTCGTGTCACAGGCCACAAGTGACACGTTCACAGTTTTTCTCATTTACTAATACCGGCGTATTGAGGAATGAGGGTTCTTGTGCGACTGTACAAAATAGGTGAATGTCTCTACTGAATGTGCTTTAAGTTTTTGTTTTTTTTTACTAATATTTTTGTTTGATTTTAACAGTTCCGAGGAAAAACAGTATGTTGTGATGATACAGTGTCGCAATGATGATAAACAAAATGATAAATGGGATTTAACAAAATTAGGGCAGTTACGTCACAGGAAAACCGATCTATGCATAGATAATGCAGATTTAACATCACAAGACTATGTGGTTGTTACCGAATGTGATGAGGACAGTGACACACAATTATGGGAGATACAAACTGAAAAAAATTAATTCTTTCCTTTATTTTATTATTTTTTTTTTTTTCTTAATAATTAATAATAAATAATTAAAATTAAGTGCCACAAAATAATAATTAAATATAAACGAGTGACGTATGTAAATTTGATTGATTGGTTGGTTGCATTCCTAGATAAATGAAAACATCACAAATGTATTAGGGAAAAGGATTAAAAATACCCGGTAGTATGGTTGTTTTCCTAAATAAAACAGTTAGCTCAGACACATCACAAACGTAAAAGTCATATTAGCTTATAAGATTTTTTTTTTTTTTTTTAATAATTTTACCATTGATTGGCATCATTCGTTGAAGAATAGTAAAAAAAAGAAAAAATTTGTGTGAATCATGTGAATTCTAAGCCAGAAATAAAAGAAATATTTTTTTATAACTTAATTTGTTACTTAAAATATTTTATGAATTATACAAAATAAATAAATGATTTATATATAATTTTAGATTTTATATAAGAATTGAGGATAAATGGATAAATTTATTTTTTATTAAATTGTTTTTTTTCTTTTTTTGGTGAAAAAATTAAAAAAAGTAAACAAGAGAACGTAAACTTAATACGGTTTTTGTTGTTTTTTATATACATATATATATATATATATATATATAATTTTTTTTTATTTTACTATTTTATATACATAAAGATTCTCTCTTTTTATAAAATATATATAAATAAAAATGAAAATAAAAAAGAGATTTGATTGAGTTGATACAAATAAATCAGCTGTCAAAATATTGTAAACAAACTGAAGTTGTTAGCATTTAATAAGAATAATTGACTATTTGAAAATAATGAAAACAAATCAATGGTATTAGTAGTTCATTGATTAAAAAAGTTGAGACAGTTGAATTGGAAAAATTTAAATGAAGATATATTTCAATGGGAATTAAAACCAATTATTTAAAAAGAGAATAACAAAATTTATTTATAATAAATGAAAGAGGAATAACAATGAATTACGCTTGATCATCATCATCAGTAAGCGTTTGGGATTTTATCTGTGTCTGACCATAGCATTTCAGTTTGTAAAATATTGCCTCTGTGCATCCCTCCAGGTGTGACAAATTATTTTCAATTTTTTCATTTTGAACATTTTCATTGCAGAGAAAATAATAATTAAGTGTTTTTAGTGCATTTAATGCCTCCTCGGTGGTCGGCGGTGTGATTTCATCATCCTCGTCCGACTCCGTACTGTTTTCATTATCTAAATTAATGTGCGTTTCAGCCTCTGATAGCACATCCATCACAATTTCATCGTCATTTACTTCGCCGGTGGTACACAAATGTTCGTCCACTTTGACAAAACATTTCCACTCGTCGTCCGTTGCTACTTTTTTATATTCTAACGGCTGCAGCCATTCCATGAATGGTATGTCGCCGATTTCATCAGTGTTTTCCTCGATGATTTCGTCTTTTGGGAAACCAGCCAAACCGAAACATTCCCTAATCGTTTTTGCACTGACACGGTTCCAAGCCTTTGAAATGATTAAAATTGCGTCTAGTAAATTATTGTATTTGTATGTCCCGACCGTGTCCAGATCCTTGATAATCGACAAAATTTGTAATTTTCGAAAATGTTCCTTCAGCGACTTCAGTATACCTAATTCCATTGGTTGAAGGATACTAGACGGCACGAACACCAGTTTTATTGAGTTCAAATTGTTTATCGTCGGATGTGCCGGACAGTTATCGATAAGCAATAATATTTTTTTGTTTTCCTTTTTCAGAACCAGGTCCCACAGTCTTAAATGTTTCTCAAACAGTATCGAGGTCATCCAGCATCTCGAATTACTATCGTAGTTCACAGGTAGCGAATTAATATTCCTTAAACAGTTCGGACTTCTCGTTTTACCGATCACCAATAATTTTCGTTTATCCGTTCCTGTCATGTTGGCAATCACCAGAATTGTTAATTTGTCCGTTTTAAACTTGAGCGTCCGATCGGGTGTTATTTTGAAAAATAAACCCATCTCATCACCGTTGTATATTTCACTATCTGAATATCCCGCCCGTATCAAAGGCCATACCGAGTAAAACCACTCACGTGGTGTACAATTCGGCTCTATTAATGGTGGCGGTTCAATTATTCTGCCCAACACTAAATTGTGTCGCTTCATAAACCGTTGCACCCAGCCCACCGAACATTTGTAATCAACCATTCCAAATTTTCTAGAGAAGTCTTCAGCTTTGGCCTGAAGCAAACCGGCACTCAAACGAACACTGTGTCCCCGTTGAACGGTCAACCATTTCAATAGCGCTATGTCTATATCCTTATAATTAGATAAACGTAATTTTTTTGCAAATTGTGAATTATTCTCAAAGTGTTGCTCAATCTTTTCTCTATTTTTCCATATTGTCGATATCGTTGAATGTGACACCTAGATAATAATATTGGAGCATAATTTTCATGTTTTCTTAGTGAATATCTTTAATAAAACTTATAATTACTTGGAATTCTGCTGCTAATTTTGAATTTGTATCACCATTTTCAATTCTTGATATAATTGCATATTTTTCCTTAACACTAAATGATTTCCTCTTGGACATATTGTGATTAGATCAATGTTTAATTCTTGTTTTGTTTTTTGCTCTTCGTAATTAAAAATTAAAAAAAAAATGATAATTAATCAAATGAAAAAAAAATAAAATTCTTTATCGTCGCCTTTTTAAGGTTATGTCATTTGTCAAACCATTGAAACGTAAACAAAAAAAAAACCAAAAGAATCTACGTTTTTAATTCTTCCATTTAATTTAAAAAAAATTCTTCCATTTGTAATTAATTAATTAAAACTATATAATACAATTATAAAACAAAATAATTAATTAAATTATAGAAATGATTTCTTTTTTGATTATTATTATCTTTATTTTGATGATAATAATAATAATAACGGTAGTTATTTAGACAATTCTGCCAATTACATAAAATATAATATTTGAATTTTCTCTATTTTATTAGTAGTTCGATGGTGGGATTCAAATTTTATTCTTGTCAAAACAATAACAAAAAAATGTTACAATGTAAACAAAAATGATAATATTTTAACACCAATAAATCTTACGGAATATGCATGAAAATCATCTATACGCTAATGGAACTAATAAAGTAAATTATTTTTTATATTTATATCTAGATTTAGATAACAGAAAAACAATGGACTAAGATTAAACGAAATGCATAATAAATTAATTATCGTCAATTACAAAGCACTCGTGGATTGCACTAAAATAGAAATGATTTTTTTTTTATCTGGGCAGATCTTAACGAATTTTGTAAAGTTCAAAAAAAAAAAAAAAAGATTTCAAAACGTGTTAAAAATAATATAGAGAGAAATTATACTGTCCCTGATAAAACTAATACAGTAGGAACTATTGAAGTATTATTATTCCAGTTATTGTGGAAAAAAGATTATGCGGATAGGGATGAGAATTCTATATTGAAACATGAATTTTATATTAATTTATATAAATTTTCTCTTTATTTTTTTATTTTCTTTAAGTAAATACATTTAATTTTTAAAAATAATTTCTTCTTTTTTTTTTATTACAACATTTTTACATATAAATGTGAATGGGGGTGGTTGGTTATTAAAATGGGTTCTGTTTATTGAGATTATTCTTATAGAAGCAGAAGAAAAAGGTAAATAACAAAAAAAGGAAAAACCGATAATTTTTTTTTTCTTTATCATCATTTTGTACTTTTCCAGAGTTCTGTTAATTTAATCAGAACATAATTAAAAAAAATAAAAAATTATTTTTCTTTTTTTTATCGTGATGATCATCGCCTACATAAATAAATTTTTGTTAATTAATTAATATTAAGTAAATATAATACGAACGTGTAAAACAAACAACACAATGGGTGTGATAAAAATTAATTGTTTAAAACAAAACGGAATAATAACGAGAGATTGTAGACAGACAGATTAGAACTGATAAATTAGAATTGAGTAACCTAGACTAGGCAAATTTTACTCCTCTCATTCGATGGCCGCCGCACATTTATTTAATTAATAAAACACCCATTTTGGTAGTGCTGTTGTCAGTGTTTGTGTGTTAATAAATTTAAATAATTATTTGCTTTCATTGAAAATTAATAATATTATTATTATTATTGTCGCTAACCTCTACCTAAAATTTGATGCTGTTTAAATACTGTTTATTTATTAAACAGTAAATTATTTTTTTTATACAAATATTACAATAATTATAAATTATTTTTCTATCTTTTCCTTTTTTTTTAGTATATAATAATTAATTTGAATTAATTGAATAAATTTATAAATTTAAATTATGACGTTTAAATTCTTCCCATTGATATTTATGCTCTTTATTCTTATGTGAATGCATATTTGCATTAGAACTAAATGTTTTTGGACAGAACGGACATGTATATAACGCCTCACCAGTATGTGTTGACATATGTTCCTTAAATAAATAAATAAATTAATAAACAAACAAACAAATCATTTTCATTTTTCAATTTACCCGCAACTCTTTTGGTCTCTTAAATGCTTTATCACAAAATGTACATTGATGACTGCGTTGCGTTATATGAACATATTTTACATGACTACGTAATGCTTGACGATTTGGCGCTTTTTTACCGCACAACTCACATACATATTCGGTTTTACCATTTTGTGCATCCTCATGTCGTTGACAATGTCTCTGCCAGCAACGTTTATTCTTAAGCCATGCACCACATATTTGACATTGGATTTTTTGTGGTTTTATACCTAAATGTATTTCAGCATGATGACGTTCAAAACTAATACGTGTCTTAAATATACGTGCACATATATCGCATACAGTTGTTTCAGAGCCAAAATGTACACGACGTATATGCCCCGTCAGTATTGCCTTCGACACAAAACTATTTATAAAACGAAACAAATAATTTTTATTTTTTTATTTTTTATAAAATCACAATTCAAATTGTTTAATTTAAAAAGAAAACTTACGCGCTCTCACAATGCGGACACTTAAATTTCTTATCATCAACTGTATATGTATGCCAAACTTTATGTTTATCTAATTTTTGCTGTTGGGTAAAACTTTTACCACACGTTTCACATTTAAATTGTGATGCGGTCGGTATATGATTTAGCATATGAATTTTTAATGTATACTTATCACGATATAATTTATTGCATATTTTACAACTAGAAACAGAAAACAAGAAAAAGAAAATAATTACAGGGAATACAGAGCATAAAAAGAAAAATTAAAATTTTAATTTACGTAAACTCTTCTGGATTCTTGTGCCAAGATATATGATCCATAATACGGCCACGTCTGCTAAATTTTTTATTACAACACATCACATAGCCAGGTGACTGATGCACAATACGATAATGTTCCTTTATATCAAGGAACTGTGAAAATATTTTATTGTCTGTACATATATCACATGCCATGGTACAATACTGTCGAATGAGTTCATCTTCACTTTTAAATGGATTTGGTACGTCACCTTCCACATCATTATCCGATGAATATAATTCATTTTCATCATCATCATTATCCTCATCTTCTTCCTCATCCTCATCATCATCATCATTAACGTTAACAAATTTTGGTAATACATTACTCAGCTTCTCATCTTTATCAACATTTTTAGGATGATCTTCCAATGGATTTTCATCACGAGATTTCTTTACTTTGCTTACACTTTCTTTTTTCTTTCGTTTCTTAACCAATTTACTTTTGAATTTATCCGAATTCTTGTTCTTTCTTTTAACAATTATTTTTGATAAAGGTTCCTCATCGTTGAACTCACTGTCATCATCATCATCATCGTCATCGTTATTCATATCGTCATCATTATCATGATCTTCATGTTCATTCGGAATATCAACATAAGTGTTTATTACATTACTTCCACTGTTATTACTGTTACTTGAATAATTATTCTCATTCGCATTCACATTAACATTTAACCACTCATGTTTATCCATCGTCTGATTATTATTATCATGTAATTTTTCATCCGTATCCTTCGGTAAATCTAATTCATATTCTTTTTTCTCAATTTCAACCTGTAAAAAATTACCAATTGGTTCATAATGTTGTTGCTCATCCTCAATTTTGATTGCCTGCAATAATGGATTTGCATCACTTAAATCACATAGGGATTCTTGTTTTGTTTTCACATTTAAATAATATTCATGAAAATTATCAATTTTAAACCAACATGTTGTACATAGTTTCTTTGAAAATAAATCATTTTCTTTTATCTACAAATAAGAAATTAATTAAATTAAATTAATTTTTTTTTATTCATTGACATTTCACACATACACCATTTGATTGGTGTCCATTTTATTTATTTATTATTTTCTTACTATACCTCAGTTATAAATGAAAAATGTTGTTTTATTATTTTACAAATATTCTTTTCAATACCAGCGTAACCAAATATATCAACATGTTCACCACTATCTGTTAAACATAAACGACAATGATTAAATGTCATATTGTTTGTTTTTTTAATTATTATTTTAATTAAATCTGTTTTTTTTATTTAAATTAAAACATAAAACTTTTTATTTTTTTTTTGTCACTTTTTCATATATTAAAAAAAAAAAAATAAATAAAAAAAATAAATTTCGATTTTGACAGATTTCAAATTCCCTTTAATTTTATGTTTTGTTGGATCTTTTTGAGAACATCAAAATGTTTTTTTTTTTTAGAGCAAAATAAGAATTATTTCTATACGTTGGTAGCATTGGATTTTTTTTTTCTTTACTGGAAATTGACATAAAATTACAAAATCAAATTTGACATCTTTCAAAAATTTATTTTTTTATTATTATTTTTATTTATTTATTTATTTAATTGTTTTTTTTTTTGTGTGTATTTACATTTTTTTAAAATGAAATAATTATTTCAAAAAAGCAGAAGATAATTGAAAAATGTTAAATAATTGTCGCTTATGTTTAAGCGATTCAAAAGATTTTCTTGATATATTCAGTGATGATGGCATTCATAAAAATATTAAAACAATAATCAAGCAACATTTTTACTTTGTTGATGAGGTGAGAGAAATTCTCATATTAGATCCTGATTAGATTGAATTAACAACGAAATTTTTCTTTTTTTATTTAGATAAATGAAAATGATTTATTATCACAAAAATTATGCACGTCCTGTTGGTTAAGAATTGAAAGTTTTCATGATTTTTATTTAAGTGTTAAAACAATACATGATGCATTTACATTAACAAAAAATGCACCGAATAAAAGTGCTGATGAATTTTTACAAGCGATTAAAATTGAAGAGGAACAACAATATGAACCAATTGTTAATTTTTTACAAGTAGAAATTGAGAAAAAGGAAAATTTTGATATAGAAACAAGAAGTAATATTGATAATATTGTCCCAGAACTAGTCCAATTAAATGAAAGTGATGGTACTAATGATATATTTAGTGATGGAAATAATGATGATAATACATCGTCATCTAGTGAACTAGATGATGAATTACCATTATCAAAAATAATATGTAAAACAAGATTAGCGGCAAGTAGTAATAATAAAAAAAGGATAAAAAAAATTTCCAAAGATAATACAGTGAAGAAAAAGGAAAAAGTGAAAAAAATTAATCAAAAAACGTCAATCGAAAATATTTTAAATGATAATGATGAAGATAATTTAATATTAAAAGATAATGATAATGATGAGAATAGTGACTATGAACTGGATAATAATATAAATATAATTAGTAATATTAATAATAATGTAAAGGTAGAGAATGCTGATGATATACAAGTTAGGGAATATTGCATAATGAATTGTCAAATGTGTACGGAAACATTTCAAACATTTCTCGATGCAAAACGTCATTACAGGAAAGTACATCAAACACCCGGCTATTTAGTTTGTTGTAAAAAGAAATTCTTTCGTCGTGGAACAGTTAAGGAGCATATACTATGGCATACAAATCCGGAATTATTTACGTAATTGAAATAAAATTATTTTTTTTATATCAACATGACGAAATTAAATTTCTTCTTACTTTTTAGTTGTAAGGAATGTAATAAAATTTATGCAGATAAATATGGATTAGATACTCACATGTATTATCATTTACCAAGTGAACATCGGCCACATAAATGTGAAACGTGCGGTAAAACATTTGCGAAAACTTATCAGTTGAAACAGCATATTGATTTAAGGCATCATCAGCATCAATTTATGGCAATGAAATTTAATTGTGATGAATGTGGTAAAGGGTGAGTTATCTTTGGTTGCATTTAGATAATAAGAGAAAATTTCTATTTATGTTTCATTTTAGTTTTACTTCGAAGGGTAAATGTAATACCCATTTCCGTATTGTCCATGATAAACAGAATTCTTATGTTTGTGATATCTGTGCACGGGTATTTAAAAGTAGAATTGTTTTCGATCGGCATCATAACGAAATACATTTAGGTATAAAACCACAGAAGATACAATGTCAAGTGTGTGGCGCCTGGTTAAAACATGAGCATGCTCTACGTTCACATATAAGGCGTCATCATGAGAATAATGATGTGGAGCACATATGTAACATTTGTGGTAAAAAATCACCAAATAAGGACGCATTAAAAAGTCATACAAAGTATGTACACATTATGGAGAAAAAACATAAATGTACGTATTGTGAAAAAGCGTTTAAAAAACCTAAAGAATTACGGGAACACTCTGCCCAGCATACCGGCGAAGTTCTGTATAAATGCTTATTTTGTCCAAGAACATTTAACTCGAATGCAAATATGCATTCACATAAGTTAAAAAAACATAAAACCGAATGGGAAGAATATAAAAATGAAAATAATTAATAAAATGTAATTTCTCTTTTTTAATAAATAAAATTTTTTTTTAATTAAAATCTTTTTCAATTTTGTTCTTTCTTATCAGAACTGAGACACTGAACTTTTTTTGTTCTTAATAGATTGAGTACTAGAATGCATGCAACAACAACACTAAATACACGATTAAAAGCCTAAAGTTATTTATCTCACTTGACACTTGCAAAAGTGAATTAAAAAAATTATAAACTTTTATTATAATTTAATAATAGAA
The DNA here is from genome assembly GCA_961205885.1 of Ptychoptera albimana. Lineage (NCBI taxonomy): Eukaryota > Metazoa > Arthropoda > Insecta > Diptera > Ptychopteridae > Ptychoptera > Ptychoptera albimana. The sequence continues at coordinate 28,263,891 of OY540804.1, read as the reverse complement.
GTAATGTCTTTAGCAAAATGTTATTTATGTTTGGATAATTCTCATGACTTTTTGGATATATTTAGTGATGTTGGGGTAGAGAAAAATATTTGTGATATAATAAAGCATCATTTTTGGTTTGTTACCGAGGTGAAATTGTTGAATTAATGTCTTAAACAATATAATAACTAAAACAAATAATTTTAGGTTAATGAAAATAATTTATTATCAAAGACGATATGTTCATCTTGTTGGATTAAAACTGAAGATTTTCATAATTTTTATTTAAAAGTTAAATTAAAACAAGATGAACATGTGCAACATCAAAATTCAATTGTTTATATTAAGGAAGAGGAAAGGACTGAGGAACATTCACAGGCAAATAATAAATTTTTAATATATGAAATCGATAAGGATGAAACATCTAAAACTCCAAAAATTAAATGTGAAGTAGAATTAAATACAGAAAATATCGATTATAATGCACATGATTATGATGTACCTGATTATGATGCACCAGACTATGATCCAAGTGACAGTAATGCCCATAGTGTTGATTGTGATATCGATATTGATACAGAAGTACCATTTTCCAAACATCTAGAGGATGATACGGTTAATAATATAAATAATGACGTTGAAATACCACAAAAGGAAACGAAAGAGGGTGAAAAAAATAAATGCAGTAAAGTATCCAAAGAGAATAAGAAGAAAGAAAAACTTCCTGAAATTGATAATTTAGATGAACAGATAACTCAGTATTTTAAAATGTCTTGTGATCTGTGTCCAACCGAATTTAAAACATTTATGGATGCAAAAACTCATTATGCCGATGCCCATCAAATATCAAAAGGATATCTATCGTGTTGTAAACAAAAATTAAAAAATCTAACCGCAATTAAGGAGCACATCTATTGGCATACAAATCCAGAAAAATTTACGTAATGAAACCGAATGAATTATTTCTATAAATAAGTTGGAACAAGAATTTGTAAATTCATTTTTTTTTTTTTATTATTACAGATGCAAGATATGTAATATAATTTTTGCTGTTGATCGAGGCTTGAAACGTCATATGTGTAGTCATGAGCCGGAAGAAAATCGACCATATAAATGTGATTCGTGTAGTAAATCGTTTGCAAAATTATATTTATTAAAAATTCATACAAAAACGCACACGAATGCATTAATGGATAAAAAGTTTAAATGTGATACATGTGGCAAGGGGTATAATTCTAATTCCAAAAATAAATAATAACACTGTAGTCATTTTTTTTTTCATGAAAATATTTTTATTTATTTGTAGATATCCAGTGGAGTCTCAATTACGATCTCATAAACGTGTTGTACATGAACATAATTATAATCATTTTTGTGATATTTGTGCCCGTTTTTTCCAAGGTAAAAAAGTATTAGACCGTCATATAAATGAATTTCATTTAGGTATTAAAATGCAAAAGATTCAATGTAAAATATGCGATGCATGGATACAAACGAATTCCATGCGTGGACATATGGAACGACACAAGGACGATGATGAGTCAAAAGAATACGCTTGTAAAATTTGTGGCAAGAAGATTGTTAGCAAACACGGTTTAAAATCTCACGAAAGATACGTACATACAATGGAACCCCGTTACAAGTGTAACGTTTGTGATAAAATGTTTAAGATAAAAAATCATCTAAAGGATCATATGGCATCACATACTGGTGAAAGTCGTTACACCTGTTTATTTTGTCCAAAAACATTTCATTCAAATGGTAACAAATCAAAGCATGTTAACAAAATACATCCTGAAGAATGGAGAAACTATAAAATACAAAATTTAAAAATGCAAAATATTCCGGAAAATGTATCATAGAAAATTGTATATCTCTCTCTCCGACTGTGTAGACTAGATTGTATTGGAGAAATAATTATAAGCAATAGGCAATATACAAAATGTAATTGTCAGAAAAATTTATTTAATAAAGAATTATACGTTTGTAAGTTATGAATTGTAAAAGTAATTGAAATTTATTAAAAATATATACACACACATATACAAAATTGTTTTTGATAACTTTCCGTTCAATTCCACGGAATATTCCTAAAATGCCCAAAGAACTATATATAAGTATAGATTCAAGAAACAACAATGACCCTAACTTGCGATCAGACAATACTAAACATTTTTGACAATTCTGTTTTTTGCTAATTTATATTTTGCAATTAGGATAATTTTTTATTGAAATTATCTAGAAAAATTAAAATAAATGGATTTAAATAAATGCCGATTGTGTTTAGATAATGCTGAAGAATATCTAGATATAAATTATAAACTTGGATTTAAGAATAATCTATGGGAAATAATAAAACTTCATTTTAATCTATTAATTGAGGTAAGATGACAGATCAAAACCGTTTCCTGTTGGATTTATTAATGGAAAAACGTATTTTTTCGTATTTTAGTCAAACAAAGTGGATTCAAGAAAAATATGTGAATCTTGTTGGGAAAAAACCGAGAGTTTTCATAATTTTTATTTAAATGTTAAAGCAGTGCAGGAGAATTATACATTACAACAGGAAAGGTTAGAAGAGAATAATATTCCTGATTTATTAATTAAAATAGAAACAAACGATGTAGTTACGGATGACGACGAAATTCCGTTAGCAAAAGTAATAGAAAATGAAAAATTTAGACAAAAAATTGTAAGAGTGGATAATAAAAGAAAAATCGGTACTAAGGAAATATCGGAAGTAACCGATTTATTATGTGAAAATGATGAATATGAAACTGAAGAATCAAAAGAACAAGAAAATGAACAAATTCGTCAATTTTTCACAATGGAATGTGACTTATGTTCATCGGAAAAATTTACGAATTTTAATGAAGTGAAAAATCATTATTTAAATCAACACGAAATAGCAAAAGGCTACCTAATATGTTGTAAAAGAAAATTTAAAAGCTTGTCAATGATACGGGAGCATATCTTGTGGCATACAAATCCAGAAGTCTTCACGTAAGTATCTACAGAGTTACTAGCGGCCATTGTCATTTAATTAAATTAGATTTTCGTAGATGCAAACTATGCAATAAATTGTATGTGAACAAAAGTGGACTTGATAATCATAAACTCAGTCATGAGCCGGAGGAGAACCGTCCTCACAAATGTGATGTCTGTGATAAAAGTTTCGCCAAATTTAATCAAATGAAACAGCACAAGTTGAATCACGCATTTTCGTCAATGGATAAAAAATTTAAATGTGACACCTGCGGCAATGGGTAAATATGTTTCTTTTAATTTTCAATTTAATTCCTAATGCCTCCTAAAATATTTCATTTCAGCTTTCCGAAACAATCATTACTAAGAACTCATAACCGTGTTGTACACGAAGGAATTTACTCTCAAACTTTTATCTGTGATATTTGTGCAAAAGTGTTTAAAAGTAAAATAATGTTTAACCGGCATCGTAATGAGGATCACTTGGGTATCAAGACTCCCAAAATACAATGTCAATTGTGTGGTGCATGGATAAAAAGTGAACGCTATTTACGACGCCATATGATTCGGCATGAGGACGAAGCAAAGGAATTTATTTGTAAATATTGTGGGAAGAAAGCGCCCAACAGAGAAGCATTACGAAAACATGAACGTTATGTACATATATTGGAACCAAAATTCAAATGCACCTATTGTGATAAAATTTTTAAAAGATCCGTTTGGCTAAAGGAACACTTGACAATGCATACCGGTGAAATTCTTTATACCTGTATGTTTTGTACAAAAACCTCTAATTCTAATGCAAATATGAATTCACATAAATTAAAAGTACATAAAATTGAATGGGAAAAATACAAAATTGATAATAAATTATAAATTTATTCCAAAAAAAAAAAAAAATTTATTCGCTTCTTTATTTATTTACTGTCAATAAACTTCTGAATTAATATGGAACCAAAAAACAACAAAACGTCTATTTTATCATCGGACAATACTAAATAATTTTGACAGACCGGATTAAACGATTTCTGTTGTCTTGGGTATTATCTCTAAAAAGAGAAAATTTAATCAATGAATTTATCAATAAATAATTAAAACAGAATGGATTTCGATAAATGTTGTTTGTGTTTGGATAAATCTAAAGACTATGTGGAAATATTAAGTGATATTGGATCATCGAAGAATATCGGTGATATAATAAAACAGCATTTTTGGTTTCTAAACAAGGTCGTTCGTCATATGTCAAAATAATTTTTATTTTTAAATAAATTTTTTATAATCGATGAATGTGAATTTTTAATTATAGATCCATGAAAACGACTTTTACCTAAAAAGAATTTGTTTATCTTGCTGGCTAAATACAAGTAGCTTTCACCAATTTTTTATGAGAGTAAAACACTTGCAGGAAAAAAGTTTGTGCAAAGACCAAGATGAAACAATTTTAAAGAATGAAACGCAAAGTGAACAGCAAACAGAAATTATCAAGGAAGATAAAGATATCGCTATAGAGACAATAGTTAATATAGAGAAAGTTGATTCTCCTGAAGATGAATCTGATGATGAATTACCTTTATCAAATGTATTTGCTAAGGAACCGATAATCACTGAAACGCCAAAAAGAAAAAGTGAAAGAATAAAATTGAAAGTGAATAGGTTTGTGGAAACTGAATTAATAACAGAAGATGAATGTAGGGAGGAAGAAATAGAAGACGATGATATGGATGAAGAGGATAATGATTCTAAAACGCATGAGGAGGAAATTAATGAAACTGAAATCGAAAGCGAAAGTGATGTTGAGAAACAATCTACCAAATCGAAATCAAAAGAGACCATAAATAAACAGATTCGTCAATTTTTCAATATGTATTGTGATTTATGTGAATCGGAAAATTTCAAAACGTTTAGTGAATTAAAAGCGCATTATTTACAACAACATGACATAGCAAAAGGCTATTTAACATGTTGTAAAAGAAAATTAAAGTCTATAGCTACAGCTAAAGAGCACATGATATGGCATTCAAATCCTGAATTATTTACGTAAGAATAAAAGAAAACAATTTTTTTTTTATAATAAAGAATAATAATTAAATATTTATTACTTTTCAGCTGTAAAGTATGCCAAAAAACGTTTGTTAATAAAATTGGTTTGACATATCATATGTTGAATCATGAACCGGAAACAAATAAGCCACACAAGTGTGATATATGTAGTAAGAGTTTTGCAAAATATTACCAAATGAATCAGCACAAAATCAGTCATACATATTCCTCAATGGATAAAAAATTTAAATGTGAAACGTGTGGCAATGGGTAAACCAAATTAATCCGAAAAAAAAAAACCAAACAAAAATTTTACTTTCTGTTGTTTCAGTTTTCCGACGCAATCGCATTTACGAACTCATACCCGTGTTGTACACGATGGAATCTATGCTCATGTTTGTGATATCTGCGCTCGGGTATTCAAAAGTAAATTAATATTTGATCGTCACCAGAATGAACACCATTTAGGTATAAAACCGCAAAAAATCCAATGTCAATTGTGTGGCGCATGGATTAAAAATGAGAGTTACCTGCGTAAGCATATGAAACGTCACAAAGAGGAATCAAAAGATTTTATATGTAAATTCTGTGGTAAGCGTTCACCGAGCAGGGAAGCATTACGTAGTCATGAACGTTACGTACATATCAGTGAGCGTAAATACAAATGTACGTATTGTGAGAAGGCATTTAGGAAGCCTAAGGAGTTACGTGAACACATGGCAGTGCACACTGGTGACGTTTTATATCAATGCCTATTCTGTCCAAAAACATTTAATTCAAATGCAAATATGTATTCGCATCAATCAAAAGTTCATCGTACAGAATGGATTGAATATAAAACAAGGGAAAATATTTCCTAAGGAGATAGAGGAGAAATAAATTAGATTATATTTTATATTAAAATTTAATCTATTTTTAAAATGATACTACCATGTAATATTTATATAAATATATTTCAAGATAGTTTTAATAATTATTAAGTAAATTAATATTTAAAAAATTAAATAAAATAATGAATGGAAAATAAATTAAAAAAAAAAAAATGTGCAAAAGAAACTTACTTAGTATTTTATTATCTAATTTCTAATTTCAAACTCCTAATTCCTAATCAATTAATTCATTAGTAATTGTATTTTTCAAAATAACCGCACTGTGACACAATGGACATGTTTGCCGTGATGTTATATCTAAATAATTAGCACAATGTTGACAAATATTACATTGCCAGGCGTCTGTAGGATTCATTAATGATTTTCCAGTTGCTATGCATGCTGGAAAATTTGTACCACAATTCGGACACGATGTGCACCTTTAAATTAAATAAAGGAAATAAAGAGAAAATGATTATGTCTTTAGAATAATATTAACTAAGGATAAACCTTACCAATCAGGAACTAATGATTCACAGGTAAAACAATCAATACGTTCTACACGTGTATCAGCCGGTTCATATTTTGAAAATATATTCACAGCCAATTCCTCATATTCGATACGTTTTAATTCATTTATTTGTTCTAATGATTCCAATTTAATAAATGCTTTTGAGCATGTCCCAAATGAACGATCCGCACAACTGGTTAACGCAAGCAAACAATAAATATCCTCAATATTTAAAACGTCATCATAGTTACACAAACGGATCATTGTTAATACAGAATTATGTATTAATCCGGATAATAATTGACGTTGTGCAAGGAGTAAAAAGTGATATGCCTCGGCATTATGCCAAATTTGTTCAATTAAATTAATATCATCTTGTTGGAGTTGTGATAACACCGTGGAACGTTTATTCCCAGTTAATTGTATTTGAATTTTAATATAATCTTCAATCAGTAATCCCGCCAAAATGTATAATTTTTTTATATTTAAATAGTTGTTGTTGTTCTTTATTTCACATTCCGCTAATTTAATTAATAATCTGGATGAGTCAAGGTATCGACCGGCTTTCCGCTGTAACTCAATTGCCTCCGGTAGGCGACCTTCTTTCAATAAATACGTCGCATGTTTATTCAATAAAATATTTATTTGTGGCATTTTGTATTTTTGTGCTAATTCCACAGCTTGTCCCCATTGCCGGAGATTAACGCACGTATTTACCGCTGACTTGACGTCTCCGTATTTTAAATATGCTTTCACCGCTTGATTGCACATCCCGATTGACGATAACATTTGTCCCAATTTTATAAGCAGTGGATTCTTTTCCGATAATTTATTTATGCAATTTTCTAGTTCATCATATTTTTCCAAGTAATAAAGTGATTCCATTAGGCCTTCTATGTAATGCGCTTTCTCGTAATACTCTTTAGCACTTTCCCATGATCGTAAATTAGCGAAATGATGTCCGATTTCCATCCAAGCTTGTTCCATTTGTTGGTCTGATATTCCAGGACCCATTCTGTACAGTTGCACTGTACGAAACCAATCACACAGTGTTGTCCGTAACTTTATAGCCAAATCTCTTAAATCGAAATGGAATAAATTTTAGTTCAAGCTAAATATGAGGACAAAGAACAATTAATTACCTTCGATCAGCATCAATATATAATTTTTCCGCATTATCAAAGTCACCAAAGAATGCTGATATTTCTGCCTTTTTTAAATTATCATTTTGTATTGTCAATAAACGTTTTATTAATTGTATTCCTGGGTAATTGTTACAACGAACAAACGATGATTCCGCTGTTTCTAGATCAAGTTTTTTCAATGAGGCGTCCGCCAGTAATCGCCTACATTTATGTAAAACAAAATTTTTTTTTATTGTTTTTTTATAAAATAATTGATAAAAACGAACCATAATCTAGGATGTGGATTATCTTCAATAAATTGTTTTGCCTCATTTATACCGACATGCTGTAGGAGTTCCTCGGTGTCACGTAATGATTTCACACGCAACTGTAATATATGCTCAATACTATTTGGAACAGTTTTCCCACTGACTATGTCATCGAGCAGCACTCCCGTTATTTCCAGATCATCAAAATTACAAATATAACCAGAACAACTAATCGGCTCTTCCGGATCATTACCACGAATAACATACATTCTTGTCTTCTCAATAATTGCTAATAATTGTGGATTGTCACGGGCCCAGCACATTGCCCACACATCTTTACGCTCAATTTTATTCATGCTATTCAAATTATTATTATTTGGATTATTATTGCTGCTGATTATGTTGCTGCTGTACATTTTTGTGTCATTTAAATCAATTGACGTTAGAATCCCGTTAGCATCGATTATTGCCGCACGTGTCGAATTACAATTAATCGAAATTTTGTACGCACGATTTAATAACGTAATGCGATTTAATAACGCAATATTCGGTATTGTGTACACTTGGAGAATACCACTTTCCCGTCCAATAATTAATAGTTTCTCCGAGATGCTCAGACAACATATCGGATCCTTTGTCACACTAGTGTTTGTCGGTAATTCATAATTACTATTTTTATCCAAATCATTTAAAACATCCGCAATACCATTTGGTGTATCATCAATGTGATAACGTTTATCCTGTTTCTTCTTAGTATTGTGATGTAATGTTGATGATCCTTTAGGTGTATAGTAATTCCATAAAAGAAAATGATTCTTAGATGCAATAACTACATGGGTGGTATTCATTGCAACGAAATCAGGACGCAAATCGGTGTATTTTGCTGTTGGAATAGAAAATACCAAATCTAAATTACCAATCAATTAACAGGAAGAATACAAGTTACAAACCATCAACAGTTGTGCTAATTGAGTTGCAAATCATCAATTGATACATTTGCTCATTAAATTGTGACTCGATTATAATATTTGGATCTTTTAATATGATTTTTACCGTCTCAATAACAATGCAACAATGATCAACTGTCGCCGTCATACCAATTATGTTATCCACATATTTACTATACGTCTGATTTGTGTTTGTGTCCCAGAATACAATTATTTGATTATTATTCGTTGTTTGTAAGGAATTGTCCGTTAACTTAAAGACAACCGTTTTGCTGAAATAACACCACAAATAATCAGGACGTATATTTGCAAAGTAAATAAATGAATCAACAGCTAATGCAATACGCAACGATTGTCCTTCCCATGATAGTGACGTAATTTCTTTGCCCGGTATTTTCAAAGTACGTAAATGCTGAAAAACAAAGCAAAACCAAAATCCAGATTAATTAATGCAGAAAAAATAGTTTCAGCCTGAACTTACGACACCAAATGGTGTAAAGAACATTATTTGGTTTATCTCCTTGTCATTATTTATGTTTTGATTGCGTATTCCGCATACACCCAATATCGTTCCATCGTGATTCCATAAACAAGAAATCGCTTGCATTTGTGTATCGATTATTATTGGCAAATCATCGTTTTCATTTCGCATTATTTGCATTCTACCATTTTCATACAAAATAGCCAATACAGGGCGATTATTAAGTAAACTCAATGTTATTTGGTTAAACCATGAAATACTGACTACGGATAAGCTACGTGATGGCCCTAAGCTAACACATTGAACATTTAATTTCATCTAAAATGAAAATTAATGAAATGAAAAAAATCAATAAAATTTAATGAAAAGCTCGGCTATTAGTTAAAATTACGACAAAAGTTCCCTGATTATCGTACAGATGTAATTCACCACTTCGAATACTAAATAATAATAAACGTCCATCGGGACTCCATTGGACACCAGTTAATGGTGTGTTTTTAAGTTCTTTACCCCATATACGATTGCCATCAACGGAACCTTTAAGTGAAATTCAATCGATTTTTAAAAGTCAAACAACAAAAAAATGGAAGAAAACATGACGTACCAACAATGACAGCACCATCCTCGTAAACAATACAAATTTTTTGACCATCTGGGGTCCACGCCATACCTTTCACCGTTGATTTCTTACGATCATTTGTCATTTCTTCATACCACGATCCTTTATATAACATCCACACCATAATCACACCATCCCGATCGGAGGTTGTTAATTTTTGTTGTATCTCATTCCATGTTATTACTTGTACCGGTGCTTTGTGACCTTCTAACGTTTGATTCATTGATAAATTACTAGGAGCCGCTAAACCACCACGATTTGGCTGTGATGCCGTTGCAGCTGTAGTTCCAGTTGTTGCCTGTTCCAATTTTAATACTTTTAACAAACCATCATCACCACCAACCGCAATATATCCTTGATCTTTATTCCAAGCGATACAATTTAATCGCGTATTATTCGGTATAGCGATCTAATTAGAATTTAAATAATTTTTTTATTTTTTAAATAAAACAAAAGATTTTTAAATCAACGAAAACAAACCTTTTTACTTAAATAAACAAACATTTCTCTGTTTATTTATTAAGTAAAATATATTTAGAATTATTTGAAAGAATGAAAAAAAAATTGTGTAATTCTGACAGGTATGTTACAGGTACAACCGAAAACGAAGTAAAAGGTACGAAAGACAGGTGAAATTTTTGTTTTATAAACAAAACATAATAATTCTAACGTGTCTGATTGGTTGCACAGGTTTGTTTTGTTATTCTGTTTATGTTACTATGGTAACGCCATTTTGTTCTGTTGCTCCATTGGCAAAGTTCTTATAAATTTTTTAAATACCGTTACAAAGCTTAAAAAAACCTTACGATTGTTATATATTATCATTTAAGCGGTTTTTTTTAAAAATAAATAAAAGACGAACATTTAAAAGGTTTCATCAAAAAACATTTGTTTATTTTTAAATTAATTTCTCGTTTACAATTAAATTACTTTTAGTGAACAAAATACCTTTATTAATTAATTAATAATAATTTTCTTTTATTATACATTTTATTATTTAAAATTAGGCAGTCAAAATGTATTGCATTTGTATTTTCTAAATGTGCTAGAATTAGAAAATAATTAATAAAAATTTCCTCCACTTGTGAATTATGTATATGTATTTAAAAAAAAATTAAACTGTTATACTGTCCTTGCTTTGAAACTGATATAATTTATATATTTATAAACTGGCATAAAGTTTCGCGTCGGACGTTTTACAATTTTACAAGCACAAGTTGCGAGTCAGCTTAAAAAGTTTCTTATTATTTTTTTTTTTTATTACATTTACACATAATTGAAATAAACTCTACACATTACTTGCAGTTTTTTTAATTATTATTAATATTTTAATTTCTTTTAATCTTTAGAAAGAGAAAACTATTTGTTTTACACATGAAACACCAAATTTTTTTTAAAAACCTTTTCTACATTACATAACAAAACCACACGATTTGTTATTTAAAAAAAAAAAAAATAATTGTCCTTTTGTTGTTTAATTAATTATATTAAATGTCCATTCCTTGTCATCTTTTTGTTCTACGATAATAATTATATACAAAAAAAAATTGCTTTTCTTTTTTATTTATAATTTAGATTTTAGTAAAGGTGGTGAAAACGCGGTTTTCTTTGCCGTAAAAAAATATTATCAATGTTGGCAAACACTTCAGCGGCATTGCGTGCGGCATCAATTTTATAATGTAAACCACGTTTACCGTAATAATCGGTTAAGGGTTTCGTTTGATTATGATAGGAATCTAATCGTTTCTTCAAAGCATCCGCATTGTCATCACTGCGTCGCATTAAAGGCTCACCTGTTATCTACAAAAAATAAGGAAGAAAAAATCTTTAGCTTTGCTTCCTTTTTCTAATAGATGTCACTCATTTTTATTTTAAGAAATCCTTTTTGAAAATTTCTTTCTAAATACCTACATCATCTAACATCGCTCTTTTAGGTGGATGAAATTCTTCGTGATACGATCTACCACTGGGCTGATGTATTAAACGTCCACAAATACGTTTAACCAATAAACTATCATCGATGGCAAATTCAATGACAGCATCTAAACCTGTATGACGTTTATCCAGTAATTTATCTAACTAAAAAAATAAAAACAAATCAATAAAAAATCAAAACAATTATTACAATCAAACAAATACCATTTGTGCTTGTGGCACGGTACGTGGGAAACCATCTAATAAAAAACCATTACGACATTCCGGTTTATCTAAGTTACTATCAATCATGTCAACAACTAAATCGTCTGATACCAGTTTACCATCGTCCATAACTTTTTTTAATTGTGCCCCTAATTTCGAACCGGACGCAATTTCAGCACGTAACATGTCACCAGTTGATAAATGGCATACACAGAATTTCTCCTTTAACAGTGGTGCCTAAAAAAATATATTTTTAAAAGAAGACAAATTAAATTACATTCTGTTACAAAATCGTTTTTTTAATTTTTTTTCTTATCAAAGTTATCAACCTCATGACAGAATTTTTTTTTTCTTATTTATTTTATTTACTTAACAAATAATTAAGAAAAAAAAACTGTAATTGTGGATTAAATAAATTAATAAACAGATAAAGCTACTAATCTATTAAATAAATAAAGAAAAAAAATTTAATAAAAAGCTTTTTTCAAGCTAAAATTAATTGTGGTGAATATTTGTGGGGAATAACATTTGGCTCCTACGTACACACACATCGAGAGAGAGGAGAAATATTATTTTTAGAAAAAATGCTTCCAAAAGACTTCTTTTTTGTTTTTTGCTACAAAATTAGAGTTAAAATTAGATCAAGTTCGCTCTTCGAAAATAAAAGAAACAAAAAATAAATAAGTTATTTTTTTTTCCTTTAGAAAGAAAATCTCATGCCTTATCACAAGGTCATCGCAAAATTCCACTTTTTTTTTTTTATTTTTTCATTTTTATCATCAATAAATCAGTTTTTTTTTTTTTTTTTTTCTTTTAAAAAATAAAGAAAAATTTGCTTTACATAATAGTAATCACTTTTGATTTTTATATTTTATATTGATTGCATCATAGCCCTGTTTTTTGAACAGTGAAAATCAAATAAAATTTTCAATGAAACAATAAAGACTCGCGCTATGATTTTTTTTTCTTTTCTTCTTCTTCGTTTGTTTGTTTGTTTGTTCTTGTACCAGCCAACAAAGGTCAAATCAATTGACACATATATTTGGATTATTTTTTTTTTTTTTATTAAATATCCTAAATTAATTAATTTGAACAGAAAAAAAGAATTTTATTAAAATTAATTAGGAAAAATATTTGTATATAAAAAAAAAAAAAGTTTCCAACCACAAGCAAAAATTTTACAATTCCAACATCATCATGCGGACACGTCATATAACAAAAACAATATTTTATTAATAAATAAAGATATTTGATCGTGAATTAATGAATGAAATAGATAATTAAATATTACTTGTGTTCCTTTTCCGGAACCAGGTGGCCCTAAAAGTATTGCATTTACACCAATTCCAGCATTATCGGCGGGACTTTCTTTTGGTTGTGCTGCTGTCGGAGCCATTTTCTAACCTAGAAATTAATTTTTATTATTTATTTAATTGTGAACTGTTAGAGCACTGTTAACATTATTTAATTCAAAAAATTGAATTTTTATTTTAAAATACAAAAATAATTATAATCACGGGAATAAATAAATAAATAAAATAACATAAGATGCACTGTTGGTGGTTTTTTTTTCTTTTTTGATTTTTAACTATATTCCACGCAACTATATTTAGTAATAAAAATACTTTAATCAAATTACATTTAATTAAGGTTAATTTTATAATGTTTTTTTTTTTTTCTTTTTTCCTTACTTTTTATTCTGTTTAATTACACGAATTGATAGCGAGCGTAATGTTTTTTTCTTTTTTTTTTTTATCAACTTCTAAATAAGCTTAGATTTTCACTGACTGAACATTTTTTTTTATTTCTAATAATAAATCCATTATAGCAGCATTTATACTTACTAGTAGTTGTATTGGTGATATTTAATATATTAAATCAAGAGAAATTAATTTAAATATCCTTTAACTAACAGAAGCGACACATAGTGTAAATATATATTATTTTTTATTATTATTTATCGAAGAAATGTACCTTTTATTAGAAATATAATTAAAATTTAATTAATTAAACGCAAAACTCATTATTTTTCGCTTTGTTTTTTATTAAATCAAAATAATTGAATTGTTTTTATTTTTTAAATATTATATAAATAATAGTTTATTAATAAACATTTTATTTAATTCATTATGTTTAAATAAATTTATTAATTTCCCTAATTTAGCCAAAATAAGAATAATAATAATAAAATTGACAATATAGCATTTTGATTTTAATATTTTAACTGAATCATGTTTTTGTAAATTTTTATTTAACTGGAATGTTACTGTATTGCAATTATCCCAATTAATAATAATAATAATAATAATAATAATAATTTATTTTAAAATATAACTGGAAATGTGCGACGACGTATTTGTTTATAAAAATAAATTCCCACTATTTTAAATAAATAAATAGAAAAAAAAAAAAAAAATTCCCTACATTTATTTCTCGCAATATTTAAAATAGGAATAAAAAAAGAAATAGAAAAATAATAAAGAAGCTAATTAATAAATAAGTTTTAATTAAAAAATATATATATATATATATGTATATATAAAAAAAATAATTAACGGGTTGTGCAGTTCTATAAAATATAATAATTATAATATTATGTTTTATTTATAGGCGTAATCGTTAATTGATTTTTATTTTTATTAATATTTTTCACTTTAATTAATAAAGTCACATTTAAGCGTACTGTTTTTTTTTTTTTTTTTTTTTTATTATTTTCTTTCTTGTTTTTTTAATTAAATTATTATTTTATTTTATTTAAATTAAACGATATTTTTTTATTCTTAATTAATTTGTTATATTATTAACTGTTATATGTTCACATGTGCAATAGAATTAATTAAAGTTTTTTTTTTTTTTTTACTGACATCTATTGTCATTTATATTGTTAGAATTACTGTTTATGTATACAGGGTGGGATAATACTTACTAAATCAAATTTTTTCTTTTATTTATTTTTGTGAAGTGCAAGAAAGTTTTTATTTTTGTGAGAAATTTTGTGTGTGTGTGTTTTAATTTTTAGCTAGCGAATTTCTTTATTTAACTAATAGAAACAAGAAACCGTTAATCACATGCGAACATTATTTATTTTTTCATTTTTCTTGTTCTAACAACAAAAAAAAAAAACAATTTATTTTAGATTTTGATTAATGACGTTAATTACGTAATTTCGTAAATTTAATAAAATTCCTAATTAACCTAAAACAAATAAAAAATAATAATAAAAATATTCTCCGATTGTTTTGATAATTTTTGATTAGATTTTAAAAAATAATTATTAATACATATGACAAACAGGGTGATTGGTAACAGAAATAATAACAAAAAAAAAAAAAAAAAAGAAAACTTTGACATATTGTTGTTATTTTTTTTTTTTAAATATATATTTTATTTAATTAATTAATTAAAAAATAATAAAAATGGATAATAATTATAAATGAACAAATAAAAAAATTATAAATTTTTCTTTTTCTTTTTATATTAAAAACAAATTAAATAAATTAATGCACTTTGTTGTTAATTATTATAATTATATTTCTTTTTAATCTAAAAAGACAAATTTAATTTGTATACTATGAAAAAATAATAATAATTAATGAATTATGTCAAAAAAAAAAATTATAATAATTCGATCACCCCCCTTTAACATTTTACATAAATCATTAGAAAATATATACGCAGCATATTATTATTTATTAATTATAATAGATGCCACCACTATATATTCTCTAATAAGAATGACATTTCTTCTTTAGTTTTTTGTCTTTAATTAATTTTTTTCCTACGATTTTTCTTTTATTAAAAATAAAATTATAATTTAATTAATAAATTGTTTTTTTTTTTTTTTTAATTTTATATATATTTTTAATATTAATTATTATTTTCTTATAGGCAAGGCAAATATAATCTTTTTCCTCTTTTATTAATGACAAAAAAAAAAAAAAAAAAAAAAATACCTTTTTGTCTCTCACGTTTATTATTTTTGTTTTTAAATCGTTCAATTTGTCTCACGTATTTAATTAACTTTTATTTTTAATTAACGTTCTCTGATAATATTTTTTATTTAATTAATTATTTTAATACCTAAATACGTATTATTAATAATAATAATATAAAGTTATTTATAAATTTAATTAAATCGAATGTTTTTGTTGTTTTTATTTTATATATTTTTCTCTCCCTATTACTTTTGCTCAGTTGGATTTTATTTTAATTTTAATTAATTAATTATTATTATTATAATTATTATTATTATTAATTGTAAAGCATTTTTTATTTTTACATATTTTTAATTAATTTGCTTGGTTTAGTTATTTTATTATATTTACATTTTTTTTTTTTTTTTTAATTTATTTATTAATTTAATTAATAAGAAACGATTTGCTTGGTTTTATTAATTAATTAATTTTTATTTTTAAATATTTAATATTAATGTATGATTTTTTCATGTTTTTTCTTACACACACATACAAAAAATGGGGTTTCTTTAATTCAGTGAATTAATATTAAATATTAATTACGTTAATTAATTTACAAATAAAATTAATATTAAAAAAAAAAATATATACGACGAAAAACATAAAAAAAGTGATCATTTTGTTGCTGCTGTTGCTATTGTTGTTGTGTGCCTTTGTTTTTGTTATTGCAAAAAAATATATATATATATTTAAACCAGTCTTTATTAAGCTTATTTACAAGAAAAGTTAATAAAAATTTTTTTTTAAATAAAGCCAGAATTTAGGTTGAAAGTTTACAAGGAAAAAAAAATTTAGTTTTTTCATCTCTCCTAATTTTAGCAAAGGTCACAACCGTATGATTAGACCAAACATGTAAATTACACCAGTTAAGACATTCAGTCAGTCATTTATGTTTTGTTAAAATTAATTAACATACAAAATATTAATGCATTAATTAATTTTTTTTTCGTTACAACAACATATAGCATCACTTTGTGTGTGTGTGTTACATTTTTATATTCCTAATAATAAAAGAGAGAAAAAGAGGTTAAATGTTTAGTATCTGGACGTTTTGTTTTGAAATTTAATTAATAAAAAAAATAATAAACAAACATTATTATCATACAACCCCTTTTAAGTAAACAATAAGGGGTGGTGGGTTTTGTTAACAAAAAAATACAAAAATAACAAGAAAAATAATTTTTTAATAAACTAAAATCAACAGCAAAATATAAAAAACGAACAGAAACAGAACACACAGCAAGTTTTAATATAAACAAAAAAAAAAAAAGGAATAATCTGAACATTTGTTGCTGGTGTGTTTGTTGCGGTTGTATTAAAAGCTATAAAAAGCTTTAAAAAAAAAAATAATAATAAACAAAATTTTAACAAATAAAAGTAATAATAAACCAGATATATCATCCTGTGTGTATTAATCAATTTTTAATAAATTTATTATTTCTCTCTTCAATATATATATATATATAATCGTCCTTATTTAAATTCACCTCTTTTCCATTATTTTTTTATTTAATTTTCTCTCCTTTGTTTTTATATTAATTTTATTTTATCCATTCCTGTTTGTCTTGTTTGTTTTTTTTTTTTTTTTTTTACATTTCTAATGTTTTAAATAAAAATTCTAATTATAATAATTATAAATTGTTTTTTTTTTTTTTTCTTTTAATAATAATAATAATAATAATTAAATATTATAATTATTTAAAATTAAATATATGTATATAATAATAATAATAATAATTAATAATAATAATAATAATTAATAATAATAATAAAAATAAAAATATTAATTAATCAATCAACTAATTATTTAATTAATTAATAAAAAAAAAATAATAATAAAAATTTTTTCTTGTTATGTTTTTTTTTTGTTTCTTTTTCCTCTTCCATTTTTTTTCTTTTTGTTTCTTCTTGTAATTAAATATTTAATATAAATTTTTTTTTGTGTGTTTGTTTGTTTAATTAATGTATTTTTCTTCATCTTCTTTTTTCTTCAATTTCTCCTTCATTTTAAATAATATTATTATTAATTAATTAAATTAATCCTATTCTCATAATTTATGATTTGATGTTAACCATGTTAGGCCCTCATATAAACCATCACCAGATGTTGCACATGATGGCTGTACATACCAGTTACGATCTCTGATACGTGTTAAACCGAGTTTTTCTTGTATTTCGTGTGGTTTCATTGCTAAAAATAATATTTTAATTTAACTTAATTTAATTAATTAATTAATTAATTAATGTAATACATACCGTCTGGTAAATCTTGTTTATTTGCAAATATTAATATAATTGCATCACGCATTTCCCTATCATTTATAATTCTATGTAATTCTTGTCTAGCCTCATCGATACGATCACGATCAGCACAATCAACAACAAATATTAAACCTTGTGTACCTGTATAGTAATGTCGCCATAATGGACGTATTTTATCTTGTCCCCCAACATCCCATACATTAAATTTAACATTTTTATACGTTACTGTTTCAACATTAAAACCTACTGTTGGTATTGTTGTTACAGATTGTCCTAATTTTAATTTGTACAATATTGCTGTAAAACAAAAATAAAAACATAAAATTAATTAATTAAAACTTTAAAACATTAAAATAGAAATTAAAAAATCTGTTTACTAACTTGTTTTACCAGCGGCATCCAGGCCTAACATTAATATTCTCATCTCTTTATTGCCAAAAATTTTAGACAATAATTTACCCATATTTGACTAAACTTAATAACCCCAAATGGGGCAACTAGAAATAAAGAAAATAAAAATTATTTTTAAATTATGTTTAAACAGAAAAAATCAAAAATTTCTTTAATATCAGCAGCAACAACACAACACAAATTAATAAAATTTCCCTGTGAAAAAAAAGCTCTCAAAACCGCCCACAAAAGATGTGCTTTTGTGCGTGGGATTTTCTGATTTAATGAAAGAATAAAAAAAAATTCATTCAATTTTGAGGAGTTCCTTCATTAATAAAATATTTTTGTGTATAAAATTCCACTTATGACTTAAGATCACTCGCATAACCGTTGGTAACCACATAAATATTTGGCGCGTGTACAGCAGTAATCAGTAAAAACAACAACAAAAAAATCAATTAAAAACGTAAACAACATTTATGAGAAAATTATAATAATAAATAAATAAATTAAAAACGTTGTTGTTAAATCAATCAATAAATTAATTAATTTAAAAAAAAATTCATTTGAAATATAAACAACAATCGCAACAGGAATATATATGTAGCAATAACAAAACCTTACATATACAATAAAAAAAACGTACACACACAGAAGGAAAGAAAATAAAAATATTTTGAAAATAAACAAAAGAAGAAAAACATTAATTAATTAATTAATTAAATGTTTTATTTTTCTTCTAATTTATTAATCAATATATGTACATAGCACACGTCGCATATATTCCTCCATCACTGTCTGACACATTGAAATTCCATTGTAATGTGAATGCATATTCACGGGACTACAAACGCGTTTTCAATCAACTTATAACCACATGTCCTATATTAATTATTTATTTGCTTTTTTTTACATTTTTTTTATAATTAAAGCCAATTAAAATGATTTTTTTTTATAAATTAATTGTAATCACGCGAATTATACACAAAAATTAAATTAAACAAAAAAAAAAAAAAAAAAAGAAAGAAAGAGACAGTCAGATAAATTATTCTAAATAATTTTTTGTTTTTATTATTATTATTATTTCCAAGTAAATAATTTAGACGACGCTACTGAAGCTTAAGAGAATAACAAACAAAACACGCGAATTACATATTCAAATATTTATTTGCTATTTTTTTCAGTTATTTTCATTTATTTATTTTTTTTTTCTGTATTATAAGATCATAAAAAAAATATTTTAAGTGAAGTGACTTAAACTGATAAAAAAGAAAAAAATAATAAATTTAATTATTTACTTATTTAGGCTAAAAGAAAAAAAAAATCAGCATTAGAAGCAGAAATAGTAAAAATAAACTCAAGAAAATTTATTTAATAAACAAATTATCAACAAAAATGGTTTTTATTTAATAAACTTCCTGTTTAAAGTGGTTAAGTTTAATTAATTTAATTAATTACATTTCGAAATTTGGTTAAATATTTTCGATGTTAGACATTTAACAGATGATAGCGATAGAATGGTTTGCGGTGTAATTAATTTTATTATGTGCTTATTGCTTATTACATTCGTGGTTTTAGTTTCTTGTCTTTCTAAAAACACGGAATATAGTCGCACACCACAGTTTTAACAAACTAAGCACACAAAAATTTGTTTCGTACAAATCACACCGACTAGTAACTTGTTATAAAAACAAAAAGCAAAACAACCTTAACTCATGAATAAAAACTAGAATTAACTTGACATAGTTTCATTTTAATATTATAATTGAGTAACTATTGCATATATATATTTTTTTTATCAGGGGTCATCAACAATAACGAACTATGCAATTCAGTAATAAACGAATAAAAAGAGAAATGAAAAAAGTGTGCAGCCAATCAAAATCTTATTAGAAAAATGCGCACACTTTTCACTTTTAACAAACATTTATTGTTTGACAGGGAAAACAATAAAAAAAAAGGCGCAAATAAAACCGAGACATTACTGTAGTAACAAATAATAATAAAAACCGAGCTACAGGTTGAACATACCGAAAATAAATGTCTAAAGTTAAAATAACAACAGAACTTAGTATCAAAAGAAAAACACAAAAACATTCATTAGACATTTATTGAATAAAAGTGGAGAATTAATAATAACAATAAATGTTTATAATAAGCCCTGTGTACTTAATACAAAATTAGAATAGAAGGGGGCACAAACAATAAGACGGCAAATAAAAAATAAACAAAAACTCTACTTAAGGAATGTCATTAATAAATTATTTATCAACGTAACAATCAAAGAATTAGCATCAAAAATTAAAGGACGCAAACCGGGTATAGATATAAAACACTTTTCTCATTCTTATATTAAATTGAAAAGGTCATCAGAAACATTAAAATCTAGTTAATTAAACTAAAGATAACATTACAACATTAGACAAAACGTTACAGGAAGACTCCCCAGTCTGTTGAAATTGGAAAAAAAAAACACACAAACACACTAAACACACCGCATCTTATTTAAATATTAAAAAAAAAAAAGTTGAAAACAGTACGAAAAATCAATTTTCTTAATTAAAACGAGAATAAAATCGTTTCTTTCCATTAAATGATGACCTCATTACATAAAAGTCATTAAACAAAAAATCGTTTCACTCAAATTACAATTTTAACAACAGAATAGGAGAAAAAAAAAAACAATTTAAATAGGAAATTAAAATAAAATAAAATAAACGAATAAAAAAAGCAAAAAAAGCAAAAAAATAAAAACGAAAAATTCTATAATTAGATGAAAATAATTAAATTTAATTAAAAAATTTTTTTTAAAGAATCCTACGATTTTTATGTATGGATTGTACCGTATCTATGCAACGACGAGGTTTCAATAATAACGGGCCATAATAAAAGGGCTCCAAATGTATCAGTTTACCAGTAATAAAGTAAAAATAAAATAAAATGTTTGTCTATCTTGCTGTTGTTGCTGCTGCTTTCTATTTTATTTAATTAAAAAACAAAAAAAAAAAGAAAAAAAAAACTAAACAATCAAAACATTAACACAGGAGGCGTAGACAGGAGTAAATTTATTTCATCATAAATATATAAATAGACAACAACAACAACAGCAACAACAAAACAAAACTACACAAAATGTCAAATAAATTAATTAAAAAAAAAAAATAAAAGAAATGACTCAAATAAGATTCCATTTAGTTACAGGCATCTGACGATTCTTCTTAAAATTCTTACTGGGAAAAATTCTGGCTAAATTTCTGTTATTATAACAACGACAAAAAGTAAAGAAAAATGGCGTATCTGGTTTAAAATTTCAAAATTGCAACTAGCAAATATGGCGTCGTTAAATCGTATAAACGACACCAAACAAAAAGTTAAGTCAAATAATTTATTAATTTAATTTTTTTTTTCATTTGATGACGATGAATTTTCTTTAAAATTTTCTCTCGTCTGCAAATTACACAAAACTTTTCGTCTTTTAAAATAATTTTTTCAGTTTTATTTTTATCTTATTGTTATTTGAAACAAACAAACAGATATAAAAAAAAAACGTTGATTGACAAAACTAAGACAGGTTTTAGTGTCAATTTTATTATTTTTTTTTTCTTTTTAATATTTTCTATGTCAGACTAATTTAATTTTTAAATTATTAAAAGCGTGTGCCATCATTTAAAATGTAAAGAGATGACGGTGACTGATCTAAGATGATTTAGGATACATTTTTGTACCACTTTCCCCCCGGAAATAATAATGACAACTTCTTCAAGCATAAATTAATAGTAGCTTTATTACACTGACATTATATTATGTATCCTACTTAAACATCGCAATGTAAACAAAGAAAACAAACAATTAATTCTGACTTAAATTTATTATTTAAACAATAGAACAACGAAAATAAAGAAACTTTCAACGTAGAACTATGTTTATAACGAGAAAGTTATTCAACCAAAATACTACAGATACTACACACTATTGTAATAATTAATAAAATAGATAAATAAATAACTAATGAAAAAAAAATAGGGAGGAAAAAACAATATTTATTTATTAATTTAAAACGTAAAATAAAACATGAGAAAAAAAAAAAAAAAGAGTCAACATTGTATGTTGATTGATTTTTATTTACGTTACACATATGTATGTCATCACGTTATATTAATTAATTAAAAACAAGAAAATAATAACAAAACAATCAATAAAATGTTTATAATTTTATTTATTGATTTTAATTTTTATTTATAATTGATATGCTGTGTGACTGATTTAAATAAAATTACTTTAAATGCGAGAAACTGGTTGATAATCTGTCACCACCAAACATATTTAATTACATGAAAATCAGAGACGGGAATATTCTTTGTATATAAAAAATACAAAATAAGGATCAACAACAAACTGTGATCATTTTTACTTCTGTAACATTAGAAACACATGTGTTTGTTTAACAATTTACTCTCCAGAGGCACACAAAAAATTTGTTAGCATTTTTTTACCTTAATTCGTGCACTTTAATTCATGACAGGGCAACAATGTATTTCTGTTACAATCACTTAAACATTTTATTACATTGAGAAAAGAAGAGAAAAAGCTTTAATTGAGACATTTCAAATAAAATCTAAGTAGTAATTAACAAAAGAACAAAATTGTTAAATTCTTTATCCACCATCATTAAAAAACGAAAACAAATGAAAAAACACAAATGCACGTGCTTCTAATACAAGCAACACACAACCATTTTACTGAAAAACGTAATCTTATCAAAGCTAATTTACATATTTCTTTTTTTATAAAATGTTAAGATGATACAAATTTAAATACAAAATATAAGAAACCAAGAGGGCAAAAATTCACATTCTAGAAAGAATGTAAAAAAAAAAAAAAGAAGAAAATTCAATGACATACAGAAACAGCAGTAAAAGTTCAAAAGAACAATTAAAAATCCTTAAGTTGAAAGTTTAAGAAATTATACCAAGTTGAGCTTTTATTAATAACACTACAACGTTCCAGCAGACTTTAGTAATACCATTAAGTGGTTTTTTTATTTTTTTTTTGGTCTTTAGAATAGAAAATTTATTGATTTGAAAAGGAAAGAAAGAAAAAACCCCAAGTAATAACGAAAACCAAAAACTGCATCATGAATGTAGATATATTGAATTAAAGGAGCTTTAATCAAGCTATCAAACTGCAAAATAAAAACAAAATAATTTTCAACTTGTAAAACTTGTGCTAAATGTAAACATTTTTTTTTTTATTCAATTGATTTGCTACAAATTGCTTAATTTCATTAAATAGCAACTTAGAGATTATAAAAAAAAAAACGGAACTAAAAATCCAAATGTGTGTTGTTGTAATTGAAATTTTCATTTAATTTAATCAAAAAAGAACAAAACCAAAAAAAAAATGAAAAGTTATTTTTGGAATTTTAATAATAAAAGCTAAAGAGCAAATGCCCACCCACACTAAAGGAATTTTCTTTCTTTTAAACAAATTTATTTTATTTAATTGAAATATCTCATAAGCTTATTGACGTTTATCCTTTACGTTAAGAGTAACCGAAAAAAATCCTAAATAAACACAAAACTTCAGCATCTTCTTCCTCTTAATATTTAAATTTATTTATCTTAAAGCTTTTTCTGGTTTATCATAATCATTCCACAGTGAAGCTCAGTTAGAAAATTAGACAGTTGTCACGGCAACAAAAGACAGGAATTATTATTACGTAAAAAACCCTTTTACTATTATTATTTAAAAAAAACAACTTCCTTGCTGAGTAGCAAAAAAAAAAATAATAAAGGCATAAATTAAAATATTTCCGCCTCTAAAATTATAGACAGAACAGAGAGTGAGAAAGTGAGAAGAAACAAAAAAAAATAACGAGAAAGCTCCAGGGATTTAGTCATTTATGCAAGAATTGTGGTGTTTGTTTTGTGTGTGGGAGTAGAAAGAATGAGGCTACAAAACTCTTTAACAACCAAATTAATTTTTCATTTCAATCAAAAAAAAAAGAAAAAGGAAAACGAAAATTCTTTTATTATCTGAATGGTTGAAGCCCATTGCGACAATTTTTTTTTTTATATTGAAATAAAACCGCAAACCTTAAACAAAACCCGACAGGAAAACCAACCAAGTCTCAAAAATATAAACAGAAAAGTTACAAGGAGAGAAACGAAAATGTTCCTTCTCAAATTTATACAAAAACTACAGGAAGTTACCGGTGTTAATGCGGGTTTAAAAAATAAAAAAACGTTTAACCAAAAGGCAGATCAGTGCAATCTCGAATTACTTACAACAGATTGATCTCTCTGTCAGTCAGAATTTTTACACATTTTTCGGGAAAATTCATGTTTTCTACAACAAAAAATTGCCATTAAAAGCATTAAAATGTTTTAAAAAAAAAAATTTATGCTGACAGCATTATATTTATTTTTTCTAATATTCTGTGTAGTAAAAACCAGATGTTAATGAAAAAGGAATTTGATGGTGCGCTTGTAAAAACATTTTTTATTTATTTGAAATAAAATGAAATAATAATGCCAACAGGCTAACAAAAAAAAAATACAAAGTACATGAAATTATCACACAGAAAATAAAAAAAAAACAACGGAAATATGCAAATTTTTGATAACAAAATTATTATCATTCCATGAAAAAAAATTATTATTTTCCTCTAAAAAATACAAAACAGTGGTTGTGGGAGTTTTTAATTAACTTAAACATTAATTAACGCAACGCAGCATACAAACAATTGTGTAATAAAATTAAAACATATAAAATTGTATCGAGCTGCTTATATAAAACGCAGCCAACGTTGCCTGGACACAAAAGCGAAATAAATGTTGGTTAACTTTTAACTTTTTACATAAAGTTTGGAAATGTCACATTTGAAAAAAAAAAATGCAACGCAAAATTTGAACTTTATTGTATTCGCTTTCTTTATTTTCTTACGTCGGCTGCGTTTTTCTTATGTTCGCTGCGATGATTGTATTTGAAGCATAAACATTTTACATAAGCTGCTGCTTTTTTTTTTGTAAGACGACACGCTTAGATATTGCTAAAAAAAATTTTGTTTCGATAGAACATTTTTCCGTTTTATAGAAAGAAAGAGCAAAAAAAAATTCCTCTGAATCTTTAATTAATATTTTAAACACTGAAAAATCACGTTTTATTAGAATTAATAAGTAATGACCTTAAATTACATAAAGTAGTTAATTAATTAATTTAAAAAAAAAATTGAAGAAGAAGAACACCGTAGAGATAACAACGATTATAATCGTACTTATCAAAAATAGCCAGACAACAAATTGTCGCATAAATGACAATGAAATTTAGTCGGCGCCATTAATACTTAAGTAAAAAATGTTTTTGTTTTTTTTTTTATCTAGTTCAACCCATAAACCATAAGATTAGTTATTACAAAACCCGAAATTATAATAAATCTTTCCAAAAAGAAGCCACAAAGTAAAAATCAACCACATCTGCTTTGTTTTTCCGCTACCAAAAGTCTACCCGTTCCGACGAAAAACCTTTAAAATTATTTTGCAGTAAGACACCTTGAAAATAAACCAAACAAATATCGATCAATATTAATTAAATATAGAAACGACTAGCCAATAGACAGACACACAATATGATTATGTAATATTTGTTAATACGGTACTGACTGTCTTTCCGGTTCATAACATTCAAAAACATAATTTTTCTCTTACTCAAAATATTGAAAAAATCAAGGTTTAACAGTTAACGGTTTTTAAGCCGAAAAAAATATTAAAACTGATAAAAGATTCACAGATAAAACCGATAACATAGAAAAGACAATTTTTTTGGCTTTAATTAAAAAAAAAAAAAAATTCTTAAAAACAAGCTGAATTGTTATTTAAGTCGGTTATGAGGGCAACAATCCAGTAAGCAATTCAGTGGGCCAAAAAAATTGGCAGACGAAACGTAATAATTTTAAATAATCCAACTATAATATTCGTAAAACAGTGTTTTTATTAATTCCAAGATTATTAAAAACGATTAATTTTTTTTACATAATTACATTGCGGATGCGCAAAAGCTATTAAAATAATTTAACCAATAAGAATATTTCGTAATTCTAATTGGTTAAAAAAAAATTCATTTTGACATCTTTTTTTACACAAATGACATCGTAATTTGTCTTTTTTTAGCATAAATCTTAGTGTAAAAGCTTTACAAAACTTATTAACACCAATTAATGAAAAAAGTTCATTTTATAGCAGCACACAATTCATAGAAAACGTATTTTGTAACAACAGACTAACAGAATCAAAGAATTTCAAATTTTGTTTTATAAACAGTTAATTCGACGTGATGTGTGTTTAAAAAGAAAAAAAAAATCAAATTATAAGTAAATAACAAAAGAAAACAGAAAAGAAGAAACGTTGACTTAGCATGCGCAATACGCTTAATTTTTTTTAAATAAATAAAAATAAGAAGAAGAACATTTGAATAAGACTTAAAATGGATTGTGCTTCGCCTTAAGAACTTATTTTACAATCCCTCTAGCACAATCTAAAAGTTGCTAAAACGACTTATTTAAACTAATTTAACAAAAAAAAAAGTTATTTTAAATATGTGTAATTAGCTTAAATTAACGACTTATAATTTTCATACAATAAATTATATTTTAAATAGAAAATTAACAACATTTAAATCTAATTGACATCTAATTGATTCTTTGAAAAAAAAAGAAAGACGCGGCTTACAATAAAACCTCAATTATGTCACTTAAACAAATAAGCTTGCGTCGGTGTTTGCGTGGTAAGAGTATCACCCGGTTATAATTCAAACAAAAACCGATGACGTTTTGTATTTTTTTAGAGTTTTACAAAGATGTGACAGTTCTCGTTCCAAATAACAACAAAATCTATCCAATGTTGCCAAGAATTGTTTATTATTATTATTTTTTTTTTTGCAAAAGCAATATTTTCTCATTAATCATTTATATTAAAATAAAAAAATTCGCAACATTCTTCTGAACAGATGTGTAAAAAAAAAAAAATAATAATGACGTCACTACTATGATGTCATCTGCATAATAAACGGATTTTTCCAAAAAAAAAAAAGAACAAAATACCAACACACACTCACGCAAAAGTAAAGGAAAGGAAGCGAGATAAGATTTTTTAAAGATGACTCAACGATCGTCGATTATTCAAACGAAGAAAAAAAACAGAAGAAATTAAAATCAATATCAGACTCAACTGTCATTTTAATCAATAAAAAAAAACATTTTTTTATTTAATTAAACAAATCCAAACACCTTACACACACACAAAAACAAAAACTCTCAACACATAATTAACTAACACAATAAGAAAGATTTTGTTTTGACAGCTACAAGTTGTAGCAGCCCCACAAACAAACAAAAAAAAATTCAAAACCGCACAAGCAACTATATAAATCCAAGATTAAATACGTTTCCAGGGTCAAAAATATTTATTTAATCATTTTTATTTTTTTTTTTGACATATTTTTATGATTAGTTCTTTTGACGTAACATTAATTTGTGAACAAGCATAACACCAACAACACCACCACCTCAACCAGCAATTTTTATTTCTTTCTTTTTTTTTTATAAAAAAAAACTCACACAATCACAATTTAATTAAAATCAAAATCACAGTCAATGTAAAAAAAAATATATTTTTTTTAGGTTAGGAGGGGCCTTCATTTTATCATAAAATTCACTTATCAGAATTAATAATAATAATAATTGAAAAAATATAATTTTCTTAATCACAAGATTATTACAAATAAATAAAAACCAAAATTAATAAAGTAAAATTAATTAATTAAATTAAATTAAAAAAACAAAAAAAAAAAAAAAAAACCAAACACTTGAGCAACTAATGCTGGTGATTTAATTACAGCAACAGCACATTAATAACCCATAAAACTTGTAATCTTGATTGCATAATTATGATTTTTTTTCTTCTTTTTTTTTTACATATTTTATTCTTAGATTATTTTCACCACATCATCACACAGAAATTTTTCTATAATTTTCACTAATTTATTAAAAAAAAAAAAAAAAAAAAATGTTTTTTAATCAAATATTTGAGGCGTTGTTCCCGCCCTATGATAAAACATTTTTATTTTTATTTTAAATAAAAAAATAAAACGAATTTGTATAATTAAAAAAAAAATCAAAAACAAATCAAAAGCAAAAGACAAATAAATGCCGGATGGATGGGACGACATGAAAGAATTTTTTTTTTTTTCTACATTAATTCTCTCTTCTTGTGTGCATTACATATTCCACTTTGTATATAATTTCTCCACATATAATACGGCTATAGAGTTGTTTGCCGTGTATATTGTTGTTGTTGTTGTGTTGTTGCAATAAACATATAAAAAAAATTGTCACAAAAATAAATTCTTTTTATTAAACACTCAAACTTACCACTAAACATTAACAAAAAATTAATATTAATTAATTATTTTTATATAGAGAAATATATAATTTGTTGTTTTAATTATTAATTTATTTATTTTTTTCTTTAATTAATTACTTATATATTTATATCGTTTTATAATTTATTCAATAGAAAATATATACTTTTTATTATATTTCTTCTTTTAATCTATTAACACAGATTTAACTTTTACATGGGTTGTCACATCAAACTAACGCCATGTTTCTTTTTTTTTCTTCTTTTTTTTTATGTATGAACATTTTTTTTTTATTTGTATTAATTATTTATTTTGAAAAGCGACAATTTTATATTATGGGATTTTGTGGGAAATATGTGAAGTAATAATATGTTTTTAATGCGCTGAACATATTT
Source organism: Ptychoptera albimana (assembly GCA_961205885.1). NCBI lineage: Eukaryota > Metazoa > Arthropoda > Insecta > Diptera > Ptychopteridae > Ptychoptera > Ptychoptera albimana. The sequence continues at coordinate 28,234,491 of OY540804.1, read as the reverse complement.
ATGAATGTTTGTAAATGGAAATTTTTGAAATATATTTAACGATTATTTAAAAAATTAATATTAAATAATCTTAAAAAAAAATTGCGTTAATTAAGTTAATTAATTTAATTTTCAAATTAAATAAATAGTGAACTAATTAAATTCATTGGTTATTATAATTAAATCACTTAAAGAAGCTTAAAAAATAGCGCCATCTTTTGAAAAAATAATAGTAATAATTTCAAATAAATTAATTTTATTTAACAAATTTAAAATTGTTAATTAATTTTCTAAAAAAAATAAAAACCCAATTTATTAACTTTAAATTAATTATTTAAAAAGTAATTTAAAAAAAAAAAAATGTTTTTCATATAAACATATATAAACTGGCCGTTGTCATAGTAACGATAGTAAGGCACAACAAAATATTTATTAAGAAAATGTCAATTTGAAAACAAAACAAAACAAAACAAAAACATTTTATTTTCTATTTAAAATTCTAATTCTACCATACTATCAAGGAAAGAAACGAAAACGAAAATTACAAAAAAAAAAAAAAAAAAAAAAAACACCATTAATAATGTTAAAATATTTGAATTAAATTAATTTGTTAATATCAAAATTATAATTTATATATATCTTCATATATATATGTATCTTTTTTTACAATAAAAATAAAAATTAAATAAAATTTCTAAAAAAATTAAAATAAATTTATCGTTAAAATAAAATCTAATTGCAAAACCGCACAAATAAAATAAAAATTTAAAATGATAAAATCAACGACTAGTCTCTCGCAACCAAATCTTCAGAAACCAAACAGTGGACGAATGTATTTAAATAATAAAATAATTAATTAATAATAAAAAAAAAATTATTTTTTAATCTTTTTTCTTGTTTTTTGTTTTTGTTTTTTTGTTTTTAGTTGTCGCAAAGTTATAGATTCACCATATTCCAAAAATTTTAAATGCACAATTAAGCATGAGGAGAAAAACCTAATAAAACAACGACAAAGTGTTACAAAAATAAAACGTAGTGAATTAGAAGATAAATATTTATTATTATGCGATGAAAATTATAGTATTAAACGTGATAATATTGATAAAGATGAGAAAATAAAACAAATATCAACAAAATTAATACGTACATCATCTGGAATTGATATGAAATTACAAAAATCAAATCGTTCACTATTGGATGAAGATAATTTTCAATTGAAAATAGATGAACTGGAAGAGGAAAATGATAGATTAAGGGCACAAATAAAGAATTCCGAAACATCACTATTTTTAAAGAAATTAAATGTGAATGAGAATGAGAATGAGAATGAAGAGGATATGTAGGAAGATTTTATTATTCTTTTGATATTCAACTAAAATTTCTTGTTTTTTATTTTTCAGCGAGGTTACAGATGTTTTAGAATCGCTAGATAATGAGGTGCGTAATGGGCGTGCTACAGCTGGCGGTATAGATAATAATTTACAAAATGAATTAAATAAATTAAAAACGGAAATAAATAAATTAACTGATGAGCTTATACAAGAGCGGGCACGAACAAATGACATGAAAGCGCAAACATGTATTTTAGAGGAAAAACTATCGGTGGTCTCGATAAAAAAGAAAATCACTGAAAATGTTGAGATAATTATGTTGCGTCGTAAGTTACATGAAAAGGAAAGGGAATTATTAATAATGAAGGACAAAGTTAAGTCACAAGAATGTGTTAGTAAAAAAACCACAAATGGTTGTTGTAACACTGAAATGTGTGGCCAATTAAGTAAAGAATTTTTTTCTATTTTTTTTTTTAATTATAAATAAACCGAAATTAATTATTATAATCGGTATGATGTTGTTGCAGGTAAATTGGAATATCAGCTATTAAAGGAGAAGGAAAAAAATGAGAGATTAGAAAAATCATCGAATGAATTAATTGAATGTAAAAAACGTTTATGTGAATTAAAATCAGAGCTATGTGAAGCACAGGTAAAATATTATTTTGTTACATTTTTAAAATTTTTATTGATTTATTAATTAATTCAATTTTTTTCGTAATAAATAATAATTTAGACAGCAAAACAAATTTTAGAAGATCAAACAAAAAATTATGAAGAATTAGTATGTGAATCACGTACGCAAAGAGATCGTATTTGTGAATTAGAAACAAATATAAGTTGGTTATCAAAGAATTATGATAATTTAACATCAATTAAATGTACGTTAGAGCATAAAAATGATGAATTATTAAATAAAATAAAAGCACTACAATGTGAAAATGATAAACTATTAAATAGTTTAGAAGGTTTACGTGCTAAAAGTGAATATATACAAATAAAAAATAATGAATTAGAGAGTTATATAAGTGATTTAGAATGTGAAAAGAATGATATTTGTGGAAAGAAAACAATATTAGAAGATGCAATTAAACGTATGTCAAGTGTAAGTATAAATGTATTGCATTTTTTAATAATAATGAGAAATTTTTTTTTAGAACTTGAACAAAAATTGAAAATGTGTTGCAAACAGATACGCACTAACAAAATAGATGATTGCCAACAAGCATCGGTAAGATGAATAATTTAATTCATATTCATTATAACATAACAACAAACTCTCTCTCTATATAAAAAATAACAAATCAACAACAAAATGAATTTTCCTTACCTTTATTTTAATTTATTAATATGAAATATGGAATATTTTCGTTAAAATTAGTTTGATTAAAACCTGGTTAAAACCATTTACACATTTTTCTTCCTCTTTTTTTTTTTTTATTTTTTTCCCAATTATATAAAATAATTATTTGAAGCATTTTTTTTTCATGTAAATAATAATTTTTTAATATTTTTTTTTTTAATTTTCATGAAATATAATTAATTAATTAAATAAACTTTTATTGCAAAAATTATGTTTTTATTCATTTTTATTAATTCCTTATTTCCCTCATTAATCTTTAAAAAAAAAATAAAAATATTTTTCGTGTTTTTCATTCAACTTTCGATATCGAAATGTGTAAATGGTTTGTGTCCTCGATTAGCATTTTTATTTTTTTTTCTTTTACCATGCGACATTTTTATTTATTTTTTTTTTATTGTTATTTTATTTTTTTTTTATATTCTAGCCACGAATAACTATTGAAATGGATAATCATGATGAAAGTAATCAAAATATAAATGTTATAATTGAGAATGAGAATACAGATGATGAATATAAAAATTATTTAACGGTTGGCATGCAAACGGATTCAAGTTTACTGATGTAAATGCATTTTTTTTTTTTTTAGCTTCTTTATCGTAAAATTTAATTTGATTTAATATTTATATTTACATTATTTATTGTAGTGGCGGTTGTGGTGGTGGTGGTGGTGGTGGTAGTCATGGTAGTCATTGTTGTAATGAGACAAAATATGATGATTTAGGTAAACGTTTGGAAATATTAGAAAAGAATGCAATTTCCGAATATTTAAAGGTAAAGGGTTCTACAAAATATTAATAGAAATTAAACAAAAAAAAAAATATATATATATATATATAATATTTGCTGTATATATGTAGGAAAAATCAAAATCAGAACCAGCAAAAAAAGTAACATCATGCGTTTTAATAAAACGACAAAAACAAGTAACACCACCTAATAAATCCGAAAGTGATATAAAATTAAGTGATTTTGTTAAAGATTTAACAATAGATGATAAATTAAAAATTGAAAAGAATATAAATGTATTATTACGTAATGAATTGGATTCAATGTATAAACGGTCACGCGTCTGTATTCATGATAATAATAAAACAAAAAATAAAAGTTTTTGTGATCGTGATTCATGTGATAATCATACATGTGGTAATGATGATATATATAAAACTGATGCAAGAGTTCGATCATGTATGAATATAAAAGAGAATCATAGTGTATGCAATACAAATGTTAATTGCATTATAAATGATGATTGTAAAAATTCAAATAGTAAAAATAGTGGTTCAACATGTAGTAAAAATAGTGGTTCTACATGTAGTAAAAATAGTGCATCAATATGTAATAATAATAATAATAATAATATAACAACAATATATGATAATGATATATTGAAATATGATTATGGTTGTGGTGTACTTGAGATTCATGTTGATAATTTAAAATTATCACATGAGGGTATACAATTGTTATCATGTAAACATGGTAATATTATGAATGTTATGCTTAATTGGTTATTTTATAATAATGAGGATTTATCAACAACCGAAAATAAACCAGGACCAGTTTATGTATTTGATACCACATACTTATATAAAGTGAAAATAAATAATGAATTTTTTGAATATCTATTATATAATAATATGTGTATTAATCTAATGACATGTGATGATAAATATTTGGGTAAATGTATTGTTAAATTCGATGATATATTAAAGTATCCACAGAATAAGATCCATTGTATATTAAAAATATCATCAGATGATGAGAATAATAGTACAAGTAATAATGATAATTCATGTAATTCAAATAATTCAAATAATACAGATACAGAGAATCAATGTTGTGTTAAACAGGATAATTGTTTACGTGTTACAAAGAAATATAATTTTTTTACACGTTCCAGACAATATGGTATATTATCATTATGGCTCCGTTTAACATGTGATATTAAATTAATTGAAGATTTTTTAACTGAAAAGGGTAAATTAAATGATTGCTATTATAAAAATGATACGGATGCACAAACGTTATCAACAAATACAACATGTGATTTAGGAGAAAGTAATAGCTCTAACAATGATAATTATGATTTAAATAATGATAGTGATATTGAATTTCATTTTCCTAAATATGATGTAAATAAAACCTCATCAAAACAAAGAACACCCTCCTCAAGTAAAGTTTTTTTTTTTTCATTTTATTTTATTTTTTTTTTTTTTTTTTTTTTTTATGTTAGTTCATTAAAATTCTTGTGAAAAATCTTTACATGGGGGATTTTTTTATTATTTGTTTAAAATTTTATTTCCTGATCAATCAATCCTATGTACCGCAATGAATTAATTAATTTAATTAAATTAAATACTCCCATGTAAAGAGTTTTCTTTTTTATTTTTAATTAAAAATATAAATTATTTCTGTTATTTTATAAACTGATTAAATATTCAGGTAAACGTCCGTCGATATCCTTCGTTTCATATTAAATAATAAAAAGACATAAAAACTAAAAAAATTAAAAACAAACAAATAAACCAAAAAATAAAACAAAAACAAATAAAATTAAAAATAAAACAAAAGCGACCAAATCTCCCAAATCAAACAAACAAAAAAAAAAAAAAAAAATAAAAAAAATTGGAACAAATCATAAATCGAAGTGATCTGACATTTTGAATAATTTTTATGGTAAATTTCAGTGAAGCAATAATCATTAGCAATCATTATCGACATAACTAATAATTATTTTTCTTTTTAAAAAAAAAAAAAAACAAAAAAAACAAAAAAAATTAAATAAAAAAAAAAAAAAAAAAAAACACACCCTCCTCCCCCCACCCAGAAAGCAAAAACAAATAAATTTTATTTCTTTAGATATAACACATAGTGAACATGATGAGAAATTAATTAAAAGTGAAATAAATGAAATACATGAAATAAATGAAACAAATGAAACAAAGGCACAAAATTATTCTGATCCGGAAAAAGAGGAGCAAACAAATTTGTAAATAATTAAATTAAGATTTCGTTGTTTTTTGTTTTTTTTTTTTTGTTTTATGGTTTTATTTATTAATGCTTTTTGTCTTCTTATTTTTATTTTTATTTTTATTTATTTAAATTAAATTTTATGGAAAATAACGATACAAAAAAAAAAAAAAAAAAAAACGATCAGTTGGAGTAATATAATACCTAAAGATGCAACAAATAATTCAAATTATTATGTTTTAAAAAATGAATTAAAAGTTGATAATGTTGCAATTGGTTTGTTTAATTTATTCAATGAATTATTTAATAAAACAAAAAAAAAAAAAAAATTCATTTACTTTTTTTTTTAATCATTTTATAGATCCAAATTATGTACAATTATTGGATATAGACAGTTACAAGGTTGCAGATTTAATAAAGAATTCTTCACTTGACAGTAATATTATTTAATTTTTTTTTTTTTTTAATTTTAGTTATTTAATTAATTAAAATCTTTTTTTTTTTATTTATTTTTTTTATTTTTAGAAAGTAAACAAAATATAATCAATGAAATTAATAAAAAATCAATTGCATCAGAGTTAAAAACAATTAATGAAATTTATAGTCAGGAGACAATTGTGATAACAGAACAAAATCCATCGGAAACTATAAAAAAAATTTCCGATATTGATAAAATATTGTTGGACACACACAATTTTGCATGGGCTTCCAAGGATGTATGTTTTTTTTTTTTTTCAATGTGATTTAGTTTTTGTGAGTAACAATTATTTTTTTTTTATTTTCATCTCTTTAACACCATCCACAGGATACATTAGTAATAACCATTGAAATAGCATCAATACGTTTAGATCCAAATTATGAATTATTTTCATATCCATTTGTTAAACAATTATATGTTGAGTATAGTTTTCTAGGCTATTATGGACATTTACTAGAAACACCAAAATCATTACCAATGCCAAAAGCCTATGATTTATTAATATTTAATTTTCGTAAAATATTTCATTTAAATTATCATCGTCATAAGAAACAATTAAATTTATTATTAACCCTATTGAAAAATGATGAATCAATTAAATTTATAATTGTTAGTGAGCCAACAGATGATGATCTAAAAAATTTTCCAGGCTTGGAGTGTCTTGAAATTGGGTGAGATAAATTTTTTTTTTATTTTTCTTTATCAATTTATTTCTTAATCAATTCTTTTTTTTGCATTTTTTTTTTCCAGCTTTTCGTTACTTAAATTAAATCAAATAATCAAAGCAACTGTTAAAGATAGTGTTAGTGTTGAATTACCTGTATTAGCTGTTAAGTATCCTCATACCAATATTGGTATTTTAAGAGTAATTGTCGATGGTATCAGTTCAATGAGAGATTTTCTTGGTGCAAATTAAAACCCCAGTATTTTCTGTTTTCTTTTGTAATAATAATTTCTTTTTATTATTTTTCTTCAACTTTTTCCTTTTTTTTTGTTTGTTTTTTTTTTTTTTTATGTAAAATAAAATACAGAGAAAAAATTTTTTTGTATTTCTTTATTTTCTTTTATTTATTGCAAAATGTGAATGAAAGATTTAGTAGTTTTTCCCATATAAACAAAATTATTTATTTATTTTCTTTAGTGAAAATGTAAGTAAATAAATAATATAAAAAATAAAAAAATAAATAAAGAGAGATTCAAATATTTGTTTGTTTCTACTAATTATGCGTCTATCTGGCATAATGTTTCGTTGTGTTTTTTACCATTCATTTTGTTAGTTCAGCTGTAAACTAGAAACTTTTAGCTACAAAATATAGAAATACTTTGTGTCGTGCATAAACCCTTATGTTTTAATAGCAAACACTCATATTAAAGTTAAAGCCTGCAATAATTATCGCTTAAAATAGATAAATTCTAAATTAACCGAAAACATGGCGGCAAAACATAAGAAAACAATAAAGACACGTGTTTAATCCACACCTAACAATAATCAGCTGATGAATTAATTCCATCATTTTCAGTTTAAAACAAAAAAAAAAAAAACAATCACCAGATGGCTTAAGACATAAGCTTCTCTATTATTGAAAAAAAAAAGAAGTTTTTCTCCTATTTAATAACTTAGATCGTATATTACTTAAGCAACTACACTACTAATACTACTACTACTACTACTCAAACCAACACAAAATTTTAAATTTAATTAAACCATTTTACGCACAGCATAAAATTAAAAAAAAAAAAAAAAAACAAAAACGAACATAATTAAGGAACAAAGCATACAAATTTATTTTATCTCCAAAAATAACGAATAAATTACTAAAGTTTATGGCATCGTGATGTAATTTCATTTAAAAAAAAAATACTTTAGTCAAGCCATGTCAAATACATAACGGAATTTTGTTTTTTTTTAAACATTAACGCGTGCGTAATGAAACGTTAATGTCGTCATTTTCATTTTGTTGCTGTTGCTATTTTTCATGCGTAGCAATATTACAACAGTGGAGACGCCTGGTAGTATATGATTTTCTATTTATTTTTGTTACCAAAACCAAAAAAATTATTTTCTGTCTGGAAAATTATATAAATTTTGATTCTAAAATGTGTGTGATTTTTCTCTGTATATTTATTATTGCAAAAAAAAAAAAAAAAAACTAAAATAATTTTTTTTTATTTTTCGGTATTTCTATACCAAACGGTGTTTTATGGATTAATGATTGATAGCAAAGTTCAATAAACAGTTTTGTTTGAGATAGTAAAGAAAAAACACTGACTCATTGTATAAACACTTCCGACAATACATTTCACATAACACTTTGTCATTAAAGCTTTTTTTTATTTTTTATTTTTCACAATAAAATTCTTTTCATCATTTTTATTTTTTGATCTTGAATTATAACTGCGTTCAGTATTATTTTAATTGACATTTTTTTTTTAAATATATTTATTCTTTAAATAGACTTAAATATTTATTTTATTATTATTATATAAAATTCAATAACAAGTAGTTTGTTTTTATTTTTATTTTATTTTAAACACTGAATTTCACAGTAGATTTTATAGAATTTGTTGTATAAATCCAAATATAATTGAAAACCATTGTAAATCGAGGGTTAGACTTATAAATAAAGTCACATTTTATCCATTACATAATTTTTAAATTAATGTTAATCATCAACGATAATCACCGATGACGGTAAAACAACCAGAATGACATTGAAATAACAGAATCATATAAAAGAAATCAACGCTTGAGAAATTTTTTTTTTCCTCACTGTAATACGAAATATGAAAATTTCTAATTAAAAGAAGAAAAAAAAAAACGATAAAATGATTAAACAACTTTCGTTATTAATTATAATAGTTGAGAGAATACCTAGTGATGAAAAAAAAAAAAAACCCTTTGATTAATTAAACCTGAAAATTCTCTGCTTCGTTTTATCACAGACCACACAATATACAAAAATGTTTATCACAAGCGATCGCGTTAAATGAGGCATAAAATACTGAATTAAATAAAATATATAAAAACGCAAACAGGCACACACATACAAAAAACATTAGGCATACATTGTGAGAATTTATATTTTTCTATAATTAGATCTTTTTGGCATCTTTTTATAATCATTAAATAATAAAAAAAAGTTTACACGTTGTTGTTGTTGATTTATTTTTCTTTATTAATTTCACCCATTACAGTATGTCCTCTTATTATGTGATTAATGCAATGCACAGTCTATCGTTTATGATTCATTCGTATAATTTCTTGAAACTATTCATAGTTTTGCTTTAACAAATTTTTGCTAGGCGCCAAACGTACCCAGATGTATGTTGTCAACGTACAAAAAAAAAAAAAAAAGGTTCAATGATGGGAAAAACATGTTGAGAAACATAATTATTCACATAAAATAGATAATTGCATTAACTTTAAATATTTTTCTGATAATCTAACGATAAAAAACAAAAAAAAACGTGATCGTAGTAGAATTTCTATATGATTTTTAAACGATCTTTCACGATCATGTAGTGGATTTTTCTGTTTATACATTTAAACAGATTTCTTTTGGTTTATTATTCTTTTTTTTTTTTTTTTTTGGTTATTTGTATTGAAGAATTTATTAATGCTGATCCTATACATGTGTTAGACTATGGTGTTTATGTATTTGTTGTGTATTTTAATTCCTCTATCGAATATTATTAGATTTATTTTGAATTAAAAAACAAACAGACGAATATTAGACAAGACAAGACAAGCGAATTAAATCTTAAAAAAAAAAAAAATCACGATCAAACACGATCAACACACACACACACACAAATATTAAAGAATTAAAATTGATTTAAGAATCTGTGAATAAAATAAAAAAAAAAAACATAAATAGGAAGAAAGAAATGAAAAAAACGAAAAGAATACAAAAAAAAAAAAAAACATTTTTTTCCCATTAATTTCATTTAGTTACAAACCGTCTTTCGTCTAGTTCGGTTTAAAATTAAATTAAATTAAAAGCAGAAGTTAAAAAAAAAAAAAAAAAAAAAACAACAAAACGAAATAATTTAATAAAAAAAACAAAAATAATAAAAGTTCTCTCTTTGGTAAAATTAACTCCAGTGAATTAATTAATTGTGAAAAATAAATTTTTAATGTTTTTGTTTTGTTAATTTAAAATTAAGATTTTTTTTTTTTTTTTTTTGTTCTAAAAAGAAAACATTTTTCTTGTCTATTCAATCGTAATTGTAATTGGGTACGAAAACGGGGCTCAAATTAATTAAATTACAAAATTTCTTCTTTTCTTTTTCTTCTTTTCTTTTTGTTTTTTTATAATGATCACAACACATCATTGGATACATGAATTTAATTAATTGAAGGATTTAACGTGATTTGAGAAATTTTCTATTGAAAGGAATTTAGAACGTGACATTTTTGTGGCGACAAACACAATTGAAATTACAATTAAATTTGCGGTGTTGTTAGTGTACGAGGTGTTATTAGTGGTGTTTGTAATTTTATAATTAAATTAAGGTTGATGATCATCATTTTATGTAAAAGCAATATTTGCTAATTGCATTTCTAAACGTTTTTTTTTTTGTTGCTCTTTTTTCTATGCGATAAAAACATAAATCAACTAGACAAACGAGTACAGTAGAGTCTCGTCTATAATTTTAAAGTATAAGAAATTTATTTTCATCAAGTAAATGTTAGGGTTTTTGATTATATCAGTGACGGTTAACGTACCATTTTAAATGCATTCGCTTCATTCACTCCCAACTGAATACTCCATTTCGAAAAAAAAAAAAAAAACACAAATAACAGGGAAGTAACTAGAAAGTACATTTAGTACATCAATAAAAAAAAGAGAGAGTCCTTTCACTGTAAACATTTGTATTGTGTAATGAATATACACCATAATAAATTGTTATTTAATGATCACTGATCACTACGCTCATCGTTCATGTTTAAAAATATTCAATAATTTGCAAAATAAAATAAAATAAAATAAAAAAGAAAAAAACAAGAACAGAAATTATTGGCAAGGAAGTAAATTAAAAATTTTTTTTTTTATTTTTTTTTTCTGATAGAAAATTAATTAAATTTAGTTTTATTTATATTTTTTATTTTTTGTCTATTGAAAAACTGATTGTGAACAGGGTGTTACGTTTTTATTTTGTACTTTTTTTAGTTAGAAATAATTTTAATTGAATTCTATTTAACGGTTCGTACGGTTTAATTAATTAATTTTTTATTCATTCAAAAACTAGACTAAAATATTAATTAATTAATTAATTATGAAAGCAAAATAAGAAAAAGGAAATCATAAATTATTCACACACTCATGGATTACGCTGTTCAAATATTTGCTTTCTTCAAATTTCCCTATTTGTTTTCTTAGTTTTGTGGATTTTTTTTTTTTTTTCGATTTTTCATTTGGATTTGTTCACTGTCTAATTGAATTTATTTAACAATCTTTAAATATTTGAAATAGTTTTTTTTCTAAGTCTTATTGCGTCACCACTAACTCTACAAAATTTTAATAAATTTACAATTCCCAATTAAACGTAATAAAATAAAATAAAATAAATTATTTAATTAAAGACAATGGGAAATTGAATCTCCAGATATGTAAATGAAAAATCTAATTACAAAAGAAGAGTAATGTAAACATCGAATAGAGGAAAAACAATTTTCAAACCACCTGTTCTTCGTAATCAGAACAGAAATAAAATTTTATTTTTGTGGAAACAAGTGTCGCCAGAAATATTTAAATTAATTTTATTTATTTTTTTTTTACTCAATTTTTATTTACTGTTTGCTGTTAAGCAAAACGATTTAATTGAATTAAATTAAAATAATAAAATACATGCAAATTAATCCTTCCTTACCTTATGTAACAAAGCGCAGTGAAACATTGCGCCATTTTGTTTTCATTTTATTTAATTTTATTTAATTTTAACGTTTTAAGGGAGTTTTGTACGTTTGAACTGTTTCCTAAAAAGTTTAAATTTGTAATCATTAAATAAGGGAAAATTAAGAAAATATTGAATTTCATTTTTATTTCAAGAGAAATTGGAAAGGAATTTTTTCTATTGAATTTCCATGCTGGATTTTTAATTAAATATGGCCGCTGAGTTTATCACCTTTAATCACTTGTATTTAATTATTTTATTCTAGAATAATGTAAAAAATAATCATAAATATAATTTAAAAAAATTAACGAGGTAACCTGTAATGTAATTTCCTGTTTTATTAAATTCAAGCCAGTATATTCTATCCACCCACCTACATAGTGTAAATAATTTTCGTTGTTTTTATTTCATGATATTTTCAACATCATCTGTCATCTTTTATTTTTATTTTCATTATCGAAAAGAAAGGTAAAAGCTTAATTCATAAAGAAAGGCGGAAATAAATTTATATTCGCAATCTGTTCTCAGTATGCGCGTTACAAATTACGATTTTATTGTTTTCATTTTTTTTCTTCACTGTTTTTGTTGTTGTAATCAATTTTTTTTAACGAATTTAAGTCATTTAACTCGTTAAAATTACGTTTATTATTTTTATTTTTTTTAATTTTTTTCTTTAATTAATTAATTATTTTTCTTACAATAAAAAAAAAATGTTTTTCTGTGTATACAAAAAAAAAAAATGTGACAAAGTGACTTAAGTGTTCAAAAAATAAAAAATCTAGTGGTAAAGCAAATAAAAAGTTAAATTAAAATATAAAATGCACTTAAAGAGGAATTAATAAATAATTAATTAACACAAATTAAAGGAAGAAAAGTTAAAAAATAAATTTGTTTTTGTTTTATTTTTTTATTTAAATAAAAAACGGGACGGTGTTTGAGTAAACGAACATGGCGAATAAGGAGGAGATGTTTAAGATCTCATCGACGAAACGTAAAACAGGTAATTTGATTTTTGTTTCTATTTGTTTTTAGTGTTCCTTTTTCTTTCTCTCAAGAGTATCTAGTTGCCTTTGAAAAATTTTAAAATGAAAAATTTATTAACAATTTCACATCAATAATAACCAAGAAACGATTTGGCAGCACAAACAAAATCCTACCATAAAAACCCACAACAAAAATTTCTTTTTTAATAAAAAAAAAAAAGAATTCCAGCCAAGAATTGAAATTAACCAGGAAAAAAAAATTGTTTTCTTTCTAAAATACCTCGGGCGCGAATTCGCAAAAATAAAAATTATGTTTTGACAATTGAAAAACAAACAAAAAAATAATAATAAAAGCGCAATACATCACATGTTTACAAAAAGAAAAAAAAAATGGAATATCGTGAACATGTGCGTCGATTATTGCGTGTGTGTATATATAATCCCATGTTGTAATTAAGCGGTAAAACCATTTTAAAAACAGAAAAAAAAGGAAAAATTTTAATTAAAAATAATTACAAAGAAATTTCATTACACAATTTTTTCCTTTAATAATAAAAACGGTAGATTATGACACAAGACATTAAAACTCGGCGCAACATTCTATCTATTTATATCCACATACAGAATAACAAAAAAAAAAAAAACCTGAATAAATCTCCTAAAATTAATTTATTAAGTAAATAAATTAACGGAAAGGCAAAGTTATTTAATAACTAATAATATTAATAAAAGAAAATAATTAAAAATGAAAACGAATTAATAAAATCAGTGGCAAAGATGCGACACATTTTTCTTCATTTTTTTTTTTGTTTTGAATGACATTGAAATGACATGTAGGAGGTTTTTCTGATTTCAAATATTTTTAAATTAATTTTTATTATTTATTAATACAAAAAAAAAAAGAAAAAAAGAAAACGATGAAAACTAATCGGGAATGTTGCAAATGTTGCATGAATTATTATTAAAAAGAAAATTAAAGTTAAAAAAAAACTTTAACCTAATTTAACGGTTCGTTGAGTGACATTTTTAATGGCTGCCACACTTGACGGTAATTTTTTTTTTTTTTTTTTTTATAGCAACAAAATATAACCTTGGCCTTAAGATAATATTTATTTAACGGAAAATAAACTGAAACATTCACAAATCTAGATAGAAATTAATTTTCGTTTTATCCAAATTCGTTTAGTGTGTCCTAAAAATCACAAATCACAAATCAAATGTCAATTAATTAAAATAATAACAAAAATAAAAACAAAAAACAAATTGACACAAATATTTTTGCATTTAAAAATAATTAATTAATTAATTTATTTATTTATTTTTCTTTTTCTTTTCATAAATAATCATCCTTCACCTTGATTACGGTTTGCCAATATTTATATAAAAAAAAAAAAAATAAAAAAAACAAGGATTTGGTGAGGAGGAAATATCACGTGTTGTCATCAATCAAACAACGACAACGGCAAAATCATCATCATCATTATCATCAAATGAATTTATTACTGGTGGTAATTACATTGGTGTTAATATAGGCGGCAGTTATACAAATAGTATTGGTGGTAACTCAAAAAATAATTCATTTAATTCAATAACAACATCGATTGGCCTTAATCATAATGATATTTATGAACAAACAAATAAACAAAATTATAATCGTCATAATAATAATAATAATGTGATTGCGTTTGATGAACATCTACAGGTGAGTTTTTGTTTTTTTTTTTAAATTATATCTTTATTAATTTATTCAAATTATTGAGGCTATGCTTACCTGGTTTTCCTTAAGTGTTTGTTCCTTTAAAACGTACTTTAATAAATGACTGAAATTACATTTTAAATA